>OW285242.1:48374830-49574830 GCA_935421215.2 Melolontha melolontha
TGTAGGATTAATTTATATATTTGTTGTTTAAGCTCATCTTCTTCGTGGTTTATCAGCTCACTGCATATTTCGTCTAGGCCAGGGGATTTTCTTTGCTTCATTTTTCCAATGATCTCATAACATTCTTCCTCAGAGGGTATCATTTGGTTCTCATACTCTTCTCTGCCAAAGGAATCGCTATATTCATGTTGCTGTAACTGCTTATGTTTATTTAGTAGCCCTTTAAAGTACTTCTCCCATTCTTCACTATCGATATTCGCAGCCAGATTTCCCTCTCATAAGACAGAAAAAAAATGATAAAAATATTTTTAAAAATTTTGTCACGCCACTATGTGACTATAAAAAGTATCAGAGACGATATCTTAAAGGTAACCGACAATAATAAAAGTAATAGTTTTGTTTAATTTAATTTAAATTATTAGAAAAAAATTATAAAATGTGCACAAACACTTACCGCATTATGAATCATCAGTGAATTCATTATCTGGATAAGATGTTTCAAATATTCCACTCATCAGATATGTCTCCATAGTTGTTTCACTTAAGTTAGTGCGACGTGCGGAATAAACGTGTTTTAATGCCGGAAACGACCGTTGCACGTTCAAAATAATCTGGGAAAGAACTTAATGGTTCTTTAGACGCACCTTCACAAATTAAATTTCAAATTTTTCTATCACACACTTATTTATTTCGCCTTCTACATCGCATAGCTGTGAGTGAACATCATTCACAATTTGAACAGAATTCACAAACAACATCGAAACGTTTTGTAATTTTTCTATTCCCTCGGCAGTCCGAAGTAATTGTTATGTATAGTTTTGTAAATTTAATTGTAAATTTTCTTCAACCTGAGGATCTTTAAATAATTCCTGGCTTCTCTTGATACCTGCAGCTTCTGTCAGATTGAATTTTAAAACTACCTTCTTTACATGATCAAAATATTGATGATAGTAAAATGCAGCCTTCATCCGTGTCGTCCAACGCGTAATTATCGTCTCTGGTGATTCAGGTATTTCGGGATAGTCTGTGAAATAGTTGAGTACCTTTCGGGGACTTTAGAAACATTGCCTTTGCACTAGCTATTAAATCATTTACTCGTGGATAACATTCACGAATCGTTTGTCCAATATCATTCAAAGCTTGGATTTTACACGTTACGTATAAGAGGTTGGAACTATGTTCTTCGAGAGATCGACCTAAAGACAGCATGTTTGCGGCAACGTCATTCACAAACAGTAATATTGGCTTTGGTTAAATTTCAACTTTGTCCAATGACTTCAACACCATCTTCAAAATCTCATTAGAAGCAAGTAACATAGCAGATGACAGTTGATGAGGTTCCATTGTATGTACCATAACATTAACCACTAATTGTTTTTTTCAATTCGTCGTTTCATCCACGCACAATCACAATTTTTTTTTTCAATATCTTTGTGAGTGGAAGATAGAACATTTCGTAACTTTGTCCGACGTGGCAATTTGCACTTCGCGTATTTATTCCAAAAGGAGATAAATGTATAGCGGTTTAGCACATCAAACGGTGTATTACATGCAATAAGAGTCAAACATAAATCAAAATTAAATCTATGGTTTTCTGGCACACCGCTTTTTTTGTTGCCATGGGTTATGCTGTCTACGTGTATTTCGAAATCTCTTCTCGTACGACACATCAAAAATGGATTGCATTGCACACTGTGCATTTTATTCTACATCCATCGTACTTTAGACCCGGGAAATTATCAATGAATTTATGCATTGTATTCCACATTGGACGATTAAGCGAGCTCACCGATCACGGCATATTTATGCACGACATGACTGTATACTAATTAGCAATTCAAGGTTCCTTTCATTCGCATTGCTAGTTGCCGATATTAAACCCGATAACGTCCGAATTTCTACGGCTATGTATGTAGCATCAATATGCCATCTCCAATTATAAGAATGTTCCGAAATTTCACGAATGTTGGTACCATTAAATCTCTCTATTTCGCATATATCGTTAGTAAGTTGGAGTATGCGTCTTTCGTTTGGTATCCAATCTATAATCTACACGTGAATCAAATTGAACGCGTTCAGCGTAAATTTTTGAAGTACCTGAGTTACAGGCTAGACAGCGTCCATCTGCAAGAAAATATAGACCACAGAGATTTGATTGTGAGGCATGGAAGGGCGCATTACTGGTGGCGAATCGCATAAATAACAGGGTCGACTCAGCATCACTGTTAGCGCGACTAAAATCTCATCCAACTGTTACGTATGTGTGTATTAGGTATTCATTATTTATACACATTCTAAATACTTTGAATACATAGGCGTCGCGTAATACAATTTCCGGCATGTTTTTAATTTAGGGGTTCATGTCGTAATTGAGTCGCATTATTTTGGATTTATATTTTACATAATTACATCTTTCCATTTATTATATGTTGTCTTTCGATTTCAAAAACACCTGTATATTGTTTCACCCGCAGTGTGAGCACTAGCACCATCTTGTTGAAAGTAACCCATTATATATTAGAACAGAAATTACGATGTTTCAAAAGACTAATTAATGAAACAACCACACAATATCACATTTGGTAATCTATCTCTACTACATTTTTCAGGTGCAATCATATATTTATCGAAATTGTGTTTGTGTTCCGCATTGCCCATAATAACAGCAAATACATAACAGTCATGAAATAAATATTAGAAGAGATTACTCACGATATAATCCTGCAGCCTACGATTTTGCTATATAATTAATGTTTGCAATATATATCAGGTCGTTCGGAGAGAGATGTTTATTAAACATAAATATATCTTCAAATTTTGACATATTACATTTTAGAGATTCATTAATGCCTGAATCATCACATTCCATCACCGACTTAATGATTATTTGATTATATACTAATTTTGGGTTTTGAATTTACGTAATTACTCAGTGAAATAAAATAAAGTACACTTAATTTCCACAAACAAAATCTATTAAACTACATGATCGTCATATTATATAACGGAACTTGAAAAAAAATATATCTCTTTTATTTTAAAACTCTTATTGTATTGATTTCACTTTTATATCTTTCCTATCCATTCTAACAGTTTTTAAATTAGTGTTTAAAAGGTCAATTTAGCTGCATTAATATGTCATTCTATATCATTGTGCAGCAAAATTGTATGTGAGTATAATCTTAAAAAAGGTATGAAACCCCTTATCACAATTAATAATATAATAGTATCCTAAATATATTTTTCGACAACTAAGTTGTCATCCTCAATAGGTAAAATAACTTCGTAATCACAATGTTAAACGTGGGGCACGGTAAATCTAACAAAGAATCGCGAAGCACGTTACAAAGGGTCCACGTATACATTAATTTAAAGAACGTCCACTTTCGCCTCTTCAAAAATGGCACCTATGTGTTTGTTCTCATGCCCTCCGTCCTCTACCTCTTTTCCAAGAATAAAAAGACGCAACTAGAAAGGACACCATGTCTACGTTGAAAATATTATTTTGAGCTTCCTCGAATTACTTATATTTTTGATAAGTTTTAACACTTCTACCGCGATGTTATGATCAGCTTATAATACATGACGTGCCACACTAGATTTTTTTTATCTATTGAATTTAATATGCTGTATATATTCTTTACAATGGGTTATTATTGAGCGCTTCGTTTGACCTATACCGGGTGTCCCAATAGCGCGGTGTCGGCCGATATCTCGATACCTTTTGAAGGTAAAAAAAACTTTTCAAACAAATGTTGTTTAATTCTTAAAGTGGCATATCCTAAAAATACTTTCGCTTATACAGGATGTCTCAAAATAACAGTATTGCACCTAACTTAATTTTTTCAAACGAAACGCCCCATATTTTATTCCATTTTTAGAGTCTGCTATAAAATCGGCATACTTCTCATATACCACCTATACCTACCTATACCTAACTGTAATAGTTTTTGAAATATTTAACATTTTCTCTAATAAATGTCGTGGTCATGTCTTGTCTTACTTATCTGTGTTCCCAGAGACGAAATTTTTTGTATGTGAGTAGTTTATACTTGCGATAACTTTTACGAATTGCTAAAACTATTTTTTTTTGATACAGAGTATTCAGGAAAGGGAAAGCAATATTACAAATTTCAGATGGAAAAATCTCCATTTTTTTTAATGGAATGCATACTGCTTTTTTGTTATTTTACTCCTAAAGTAAAGCGCTGCTCTATAAGTCAATTACTTGTGTTTCCTAATGTTTTAAATATGAATTTTTCACACAAGAACTTATCAATATGGTTTACGCTTTAGGATCGAACAATCAGAATTGTTTCCTTGCAAATGGCATTTACACGCAAAGGTTTCCGAACGCTGAGCGGTATCCTAATATTTATGCATTCGCTAGACTAAAAGAACGTTTTGAAAGAACAGGACTTACTGTTTCTTGATTTAAATGCAATTCGTTTTGTTTCTTTTTGTTTCATTAGTTTTTCAGCAGCATATGTTATAACTTAATATCTTAAGTTTCACTGTTAGAATGTAACGTAAGTATAAACAATTCAAATTAAAGCCGCTGTGTGCCTTCATATTGACAAGTTCTTGTAATGAAAAATCATTTTTATAACATTAGGAAACACACACGTAATGGACTTATATAGCAAATACCGCAATTTGACAGTTTCGAATTTTGATGTATGTTATTTGTTTTCCATGGCCGTCTTAGTTTTAAGAACTTATTGCCTTGAAGTGGACAGCTCTTTGTAAAGCGATTTTAAAACTAAAAAATCTCTAAAACTATTGCACATAGGTATATGATATGCTCAAATAAAAATAATGTGCTTTGCTTTAGGAGTAAAATAACATAAAAAAGCAATATGCATTCCATTTAAAAAAATGGAGATTTTTATATCTGAAATTTGTGATGTTGCTTTCCCTTTCTTGAACACTATGTGTCAAAAAAATTAGTTTTAGCAATTCATAAAATCTATCGCAAGTATAAACTTCTCACATACCCAAAATTTCGTTTCTGAGATCAAACATAAGTTAGACATGACTTAGCAAAATAGTACCTTGCACATGACATTTATTAAGAGAAAATGTTAAATATTTCAAAAACTATTACGGTTAGGTATAGGCAATGGTATATTAGAAGCATGTCGACTCTAAAAATGGAATAAATATAGAATGTGTCGTTTCAAAAAATTAAGTTAAGTTCAGTACAGCTGTTCTGAGACAACCTGTATAAACGAAAGTATTTTTAGGAGATGATTCTTTAAAAATTAAACAACATTTGTTCGAAAAGTCTTTTTGTACCTTCAAACAGTATCGAGATATCGATCGACACCGCACTATTGGGACACCCGGTATATTTTAAATTACAACTGCGTCAATTAATTTGATACATTGATTTCTGTTTCAAATCTATTTTATCTTCGGCATTACCAAGAAGAGCTTTAATTGAGTTTTAGAACAGAAAAGCAACTTAGAGACCTCGTTCTTTAACAACTCTACGTAGGGTTTTCGTAATTTGACTTAACAAGCATCTGGAATCGCGGATTCTCTTTTTTAAGTTAGTCTTTCTAATTCATTTATTGATTATTTCTATCCTAAAACCATTTTATCTCGCGATGTTTTTAACGAAATCTATTTCTTTTTCATATCTTTCTTTTGTTTACGGAAAGTTTAGCAACCCATTGACTACGAAATTAAAAGAAGCCTCTTTTGTTGGAAACTATGACTTGAATCCGCGGTGATAAATTTATTGACAATGGTTTCTTTCTGGAAAATATCGATTTATATTTTATGCTTATTTCTAATTACTAATGTATCTAAGAATCCACCGTGAATTTAATAGTCGAAAATTTCGAATTTAGCTGTGTAACGAACACGACTTATTCACATTAACGTGTATCAAAAATCACGAAAATTACATCTACATCATGTCATCCAAGTACCTAATCCATTAGCTAAAATTCATAAACTAGGTAACTCGATAAGGCCAATCGTTTCAAATATCAGCTCATCGACTTACTTGATTTCCAAATGGTCAAGTAAATGATTTTAAAAATTTACCCGTAAAACCAGAAAGTTTGTCATTTGGAAATTCCTTAGAATTTCTTCAAATAATTAAAGATTGCGAACTGGAAAACGGGGAGACTTTAGTGTCAGTCGATGTAACGTCATTGTTACCTTCAGTCCCATTCCAGAAACCTAGAAATATTTAAAGGACTTGCTTTTAAGAACAACAGTGGACCGTCAAAAGTCAAAGAATACATTCGATTGACAATTCTTTGAAAGACGCAAAATTGTTTGGAAGTTGGAGGGTAATTTGATGAACAGAAACAAGGCACAACAATGTATAATTGCCTATCTCCTGTCATGGAAAATTTATTTATGATTTACTTTAAGTAGAATGTAAAAGTAACACTAAATATTTTCCAAGAGTTTGGATTGGGTACTCAGATAAAATTTTCGCGATTTTTGATACACATAAATCTGAATAGCATTCTGAACTTACTGCAAATGAGAATTAATGAATATTAAATCTCATTTTTACATGTAAATGTCGCCTTATGTGATGCGTTAATAACTACAATCCGACAAACTAAGTTTGTACCAGTATGTAGAACACTCCCCGTCGCGACTCCGACCTTCCTGGTTGTTAGGATAATTAAAAATTGCTGAAGAGCCACGTCCATCAACGGAAAGTACAGACGCGTTTCGCTCTTATTGGAGCTTATCAATGTACGGTATCTCGAAGACGAATATGACTTTTCACTTCTATACTTTTTGTATATATATAGCTAACATTCTGACCTTACTGCAAATGAGAACTAATGAATATTAAATCTCATTTTTACATGTAAATGTCGCCTTATATGATGCGTTAATAACAACAATCCGACAAACTAAGTTTGTACCACTATGTAGAATACACCCCGTCGCGACTCCGACCTTCCTGGTTGTTAGAATAATTAAAAATTGCTGAAAAGCCACGTCCATCAACGGAAAGTACAGACGCGTTTCGTTCTTATTGGAGCTTATCAATGTACGGTATCTCGAAGACGGATATGGCTTTTCACTTCTATACTTGTGTATATATAGTTAACATTCTGAACTTACTGCAAATGAGAATTAATGAATATTAAATCTCATTTTTACATGTAAATGTCGCCCTATGTGATGCGTTAATAACTACAATCCGACACACTAAGTTTGTACCACTCAGGACCAGGCTAACATCACACCACTATGTAGAACACACCCCGTCGCGACTCCGACCTTCCTGGTTCTTAGGATAATTAAAAATTGCGGAAATCCGTCTTCGAGATACCGTACATTGATAAGCTCCAATAAGAGCGAAACGCGTCTGTACTTTCCGTTGATGGACGTGGCTTTTCAGCAATTTTATCTGAATAGACATGTTCGTTAAACAGTTAAATTTTAAATTTCCGACTATTAAATTTACGATGGAAAAGGAAAACAATAACAAGATACCATTCTTAGACAACATTAGTAATTAGAAATAATCATAAAATAGAAATCGATATTTTCCGGAAAGAACTCAATGTCAAAAGATTTATCATCGCTAATTCAAATTATAGGCTTCTTTGAATTTCCTAGTCAATAGGTTGCACTAAACTTTCTGTTAATAAAAAAAAGAACTAGATTACATTAAAAGCATCGTGCGATATAATAGTTTTGTTATTTAAATAGTTAATAAATTCATTAGAAAGACTAATTGAAAAAACACAATCTGCCATTTCAAATGCCTGTTATCTCAATATAATCATGAGTATTTACTAATACCATCAAATTACGAAAAATATTGATAGAGTTGTTAAAAAACGAGGTCTTCAAGTTACTTTTTGTCCGAAGATATAATTAAAGCTCTTCTTGGTAATCCCAAAAATAGAGTAGATTTGAACCAGAAATTGGATGTATATGAAATTAATTGCCGCGATTGTAATTTGATCTAATCTAATAATAGCCCATTATAAAGAACATATATCGCATATTAAATTCAATAGACCAGAAAAATCTACTGTCGCACGTCATGCATTAGGATAATAACATCACGCTAGAAGACTTAAAACTTATCAAAACTATAAACAATTCGAGGGAGCTCGGTGTATACGAAAGTATTCATATCGTTAGAAACAAAAATAGTACTTTCAACGCGGACAACGAACCTGTCTCTTCTAGTTGTCTCTTTTCATTCTTAGAAAAGAGATAGAAAACGGAGGGCGTGAGAACAAACAGATGTGTGCCATTTAATTTTAGTTTTCTTAAAATTAGGGTATACGTGGACACTTGTAAGGTGTTTTTCTCGATTATTTCTGTAAGCTTTACTTTGCCCCATGTTCAACACTCTGATTAGTTGTTTTACCTACTGAAGATGATAACGTAGTTGTCGAAATACTTATTTAGGATATTATTATTAATTGTAGTAAGGGGTTATCCCTTTTTTAAGTTTATACTTAACTAGTCTCCAAAGAAACTTTTATGAGTATAATATATATTAAATCACGCACTTCCAGTTACTATTCTTCAAAAATTAGAATTTTAATCGTGTATTTATTTTCTCTTTTTGTTTGTGTTGAATTAAATTATTTAATCGTTTCGTAACAGTTCTACATTTGATTTTATTAATTTTTATAAATTAGCAATGCGCGATAATAAACTGACAGTGAAATTAACAATATTTCAATGGTTTTCTTAAATTGACATACTAGTTACTAAGGGTAGTATATATGTTGAGCACTTGTGAAATTATTACACTATTAAACTTAAATAAAACACCTTATATTTCACAAACAATAGTATATTTACTATATGTACATTTCATGTGCACTGCACACATCGTCAGTAGTTACTAATTTAAAAGTATTATTTTTTAGTACATGTCTAGTAAAAAATATCTATTTTTTTGGTTAGGGGTGTAAAAATTACAATTATAAATGGTCAACAAATGGTCAAAAACATGCAAATAAAAATATAACAATAAAAATAAAAAAATTTATGGATGTATTGTAACAGTGTCTGCTAAAATCTATTGAAATTCCAAGAAGGACAAATTATGGGAAAGACCGTTACCTATGAAAAACAAGACATCTGACTGTGTTTGGCATGTCGGGTTCTATTAATATAAAAACAAATCTTTACCCTTCTTAGATTTAAAAATTACTATTTTAGACAGGAAGTTTGAATTTGACATTTACAGAAAAGAAACACACACTGACAATTGCATACATAAACAATCAGACACTTTTAACAAATATAAAGAAAGTAGTTTTTATTTTTTAATTAATAGATTATTATCAATCCCTCTATCACCAGTGAATTTTAAGAAAGAACTAGACCACATAACAAAAGTAGCAGAATTTTTTATTTTTATTTTTATTGTTATATTTTTATTTGCATGTTTTTGACCATTTGTTGACCATTTATAATTGTAATTTTTACACCCCTAACCAAAAAAAAAAATAGATATTTTTTACTAGACATGTACTAAAAAATAATACTTTTAAATTAGTAACTACTGACGATGTGTGCAGTGCACATGAAATGTACATATAGTAAATATACTATTGTTTGTGAAATATAAGGTGTTTTATTTAAGTTTAATAGTTACTAAGGCTTATGCGATGTAATAATGGTAGATTATATCGCAATTGAAAACCGTCTAATCCGGGAATGTAAAAACAACACAACCTTGTAATTATGTTGTTGTGTCAGATTATTTTTAGATTTAGCATACTTCTGCATAATTTACTTTACACGTGATTTTTTTATTAAACCCAGTCTAATCCACCATTTCTTTACCGTGATCTATATAAGCCAATATTTAACAAATATCAATGTTTTTGATTGCACTGGCTGCTCTTTAGTTTATTTTCGTTATTCCTCGATGACAGAGGAGTAATACCAGGCAGATATAGTATTTTACGATAAGAAATCAGTCACGTCATCAATGTGCGTCACACAACGTTGACAAACCTATTGTTTACATCTTGCAAATAATTGTCATTTGGTTTATAGGTTAAAGTACTTTTAAAAACTTCAAAAATCTTCTTTTTTGCACATTACATTTAGGTTATACCTTAAACTGTTTAGAATGTTAATATTGTATGTTTATTATCACTCTATATTGAGAAAAATCCATAGTTTATGTTAATTAATAATAGCAATTTTATCAGTACTTTTATTTTGTAAAATTAATAAATATAATATCAATGTTTTAGAATAAAAAACGGAAGGAATGAAAATAATTTATTACAGTGAATATTAATAATCATGATATAATAGTACATACATTATATTTAACAATATAGAATATAAAGGTTTTATATTTTTTTAGTTTTTATTATATTGCACTCATGAGATGAGGTCCGGTTTATGTAAAAGTAGATATTGTACCAGGTATGCATCCTAGGGTTGAAAGCGTTGTCTAACAGCTGATCTGTGAAAGGGTTTCACAAGGTTACCATACTTACGCTCAAACTAACACAAACTAATTCCTTGCTTTGTAATTTTCATAAATGTAGTCATATATGTGGATATATCTAATTAGGGATAATTGAGTGAATTTTAATTTTTTGTCAATGGAGAGGAAGATGTGATATACTCAACGTGGGGCTATGAAGCCGTATTTTGAATGATCTCTTAAATCAATTATTAAGAAAAGATAAAAGGCAAAATGTTTAATAAGGCAACATTAAGTATTACCTGATATTTCGACAATCTTTTTTTTTAAATTTAATTGTTACCATGTTCATACGTAACACATGTTTAGAAATAGATGATTGTTTCAACAATAAGTAAATTTTCTTTCAAATTTTGGATGATAATTTGTAAATATTCCACTCAAGTCTTAGATTTTCAATTGTTCGATTAGTTTGAAATGTGGTTTATGCAACTTATTCCTATTGTTAATTAATCTTCTTATTTTGAGCAGTGAGTTATTGTGACAATATTTTGATATTATTATATTTATTAGATTTCAGGTCCTTTTCGTTCGTAGTATTATAAAGTTTTTTAATGAAAAATAATTGAAAAAGTACTTCAAAATTAGCAGACTTTAGATCAAATTGTTTCTATACAACTTGAAATAAATTATATTTGTTATCTAATACTAATATGTATTTTAGTATTTTAAATATTGTTACCGGTATATGAGTAATCGAAACGGTTTGATTGAATACAGTTTATTTAAAAGTTACCAATATAAGTTAGGCAAGCTATAGTATTTTTACGATAAGCGATCAGTAACGTCATAACCAGTAATATCAGGTACATAAACCTAAGAAATACAATTTACTAATGTAGTACAAATAATGTCTCCCACATTTTATACAATTTGTATTGTCAGTGTTGTCACGAATGATTATAATTATCATATGATATCCGCTTGTAATCGGTCAGTCACCGTTTCATATTACTATTGCTCATTTTATTTTTCTGGTTTTAAAAATAGACCAACTGTTAATATTCACGTTTTAGACAGTACGCAGGAAGAAATTCAATTTATGATATGTAAGAAATAGTAGGTATTATTCTATAAAACTTATAAAAATATTACCTATTCTTTAATAATCGCGGAACAACATATTACTTTGGGTATATTGAATAGTGTTGTTCGAGAACGAGAAATATTCACTGCTTCTTTGTGGAAAATATTGGTTTCCATTTTAAGAAAGACGATCCTAATCGAGAATTAATGGAATTGCCTCATATTGCTTTGAAAAGAATAAGGTTTTTGAAACAATATATGCGTTTTAAAAATGTAAATAAATTCCTCTTTGTTTTTCTTGATGAAGTTTGGTTTTTTTTGAGATGGAAGCTCTCAAATATCATATCAAGATGAGAATATTAAATCTGTAAAAGCAAAACAAGTAGGTGGCAAAAGGTATTAATTATTTAAAAAGTATTGGCATGGGTAATATATCAGTAACTTTTGTTCTGTAGATACATAGTTGTACTTGCTGGTAGTAATAATACTTTTGTTCGTAGAGCAGAATTAATCTTTGCCATAAATAGTAAAAGCATGGATTACCATCGTGACATGAAACAAGAAAATTTTCTAGAATGGTTTCGAAAATCAACTGCTTAAAAATTTAGAAAGCCCTTCAGTTATTATTAGGGATAATGCGAGCTATCACACGACAATAATAAATAAATCTGCTACGTTATCTTCAAAAAAATTCCAAATTCAGGAGTGGTGAACTAACAATAAAATCAACTTTGACAAGACAGCTTTAAAAATACAGTTACTAGTTCGCTAGACTGTTAGTACATAAAATAATTGCCAAATTAAGTTCAAAATAATTTTTATTTAAAAGTATAAGCCGTCACCTATTTATAAAGCTGATGAATTAGCAAAACAATATGGCCACTTCCTACATATCATTGTATTTTAACCCTATAGAATGAATTTGAGGAATTGCAAAAAGATATTATTGTTATAATATATGTAAATATGGTAGGACTAATGGAGGCTGTAAAAGGTTGTGGCAAGAAGCACTAACTGAAGCGTGTTTTGTTGATAAGTTAGAGCAACTCAGAACTTTTTGATATTTACTTATGAAATAATTCTTTTGCATGTAAACAAGAATAAAAATAAAATGTAGAAAAAGGTATACTTCATTAACGTATTTAGGTGTAAAGAACTATTCTGGTTGGTATAGCATACCAATAGTGGTTTTCTCATGACTCATGAGTAGAGCTGAGGATGTTTGCGGTACGGCAGGACCGTATGTAGTGCATCCCCACATTTAACTATTTATCTAAATATTCTCTGAAATGATTTGCCGGATCTCATAAATTAATAGAGTGATATTTTAGTATGCACTGGATATTGTTATTATACAAAATCATAATAGCCATTTGTATTTATGGATCATAAATAATAATACGCATGTATTTGTATTTGGTTGTGAATTCAATTTAAACTTAAAACGAATCGTAATATTTTAACGACAAGCCGTCCTTACAATACATGCATTCGAGACAAAGTGTGCAACTCTACGAATAACTTCCATAATTGATCGAAAATGGACATTCTGGAGCTGAAGTAAAGCCCCTATTCTTAGAAAATTTTATTACTGTCGTTAAGAACTATTATTATAAACAACAAAGGCCTTTTATTAGTGTTGAAGTTTTAGTTTCATTGAATTTCCATGTTGTAAGTAGTCAAATGTAAAGTGTTCATTCACAATATTCTAAAACAAGGTGTAAATTTAACTAAAATCCAGAAAAACACATTCTCATAATATATTACTAGATTAGAAGCTGTGTTTATTACTATTTATTATATTATTTTTATAACCAAATGCAATAAAAGCTACGAAAACAAAAGAAACCTCGATTTATTAAAATCTTGTCACACAGCCTTTCAAAGCCTGGCAGCACATATTTTGCATATATTTTATATATACAACCTACTTGAACTAGGTGAATGAAGTTAGAAGTTAGAAGTTATAACTTATAACTTCTAACTTCATTCACCTAGTTCAAGTAGGTAGTATATATAAAATATATGCAAAATATGTGCTGCCAGGCTTTGAAAGGCTGTGTGACAAGATTTTAATAAATCGAGGTTTCTTTTGTTTTCGTAGCTTTTATTGCATTTGGTTATAAAAATAATATAATAAATAGTAATAAACACAGCTTCTAATCTAGTAATATATTATCAGAATGTGTTTTTCTGGATTTTAGTTAAATTTACACCTTGTTTTAGAATATTGTGAATGAACACTTTACAATTGACTACTTACAACATGGAAATTCAATGAAACTAAAACTTCAACACTAATAAAAGGCCTTTGTTGTTTATAATAATAGTTCTTAACGACAGTAATAAAATTTTCTAAGAATAGGGGCTTTACTTCAGCTCCAAAATGTCCATTTTCGATCAATTATGGAAGTTATTCGTAGAGTTGCACACTTTGTCTCGAATGCATGTATTGTAAGGACGGCTTGTCGTTAAAATATTACGATTCGTTTTAAGTTTAAATTGAATTCACAACCAAATACAAATACATGCGTATTATTATTTATGATCCATAAATACAAATGGCTATTATGATTTTGTATAATAACAATATCCAGTGCATACTAAAATATCACTCTATTAATTTATGAGATCCGGCAAATCATTTCAGAGAATATTTAGATAAATAGTTAAATGTGGGGATGCACTACATACGGTCCTGCCGTACCGCAAACATCCTCAGCTCTACTCATAAGTCCGCCTATTCGAACTCATTATAAATGCGATTAGACGAATTTTTTGAAATAAAGCCACATTCGAGAAATCTTTTCGCAAAAAAGCAAACATATTTATTATATAACAAAAATTGTTTATAGATTAGAATAACAAGTAGTGCCTGTTCCCACACTGTGTTTATTACATATATTAATTTTGCAATTAGCAAATACATTTCGATTTTGCTATCTATTTTTGAAGGACACACTGAACATTTTTTGCTGTTAATCGTTTCATTTATTTGAACAGTAGGTGGATCAGAGATACCTATAAATTTTTTCGTACACTCCACAAAGCTACGACGTATGTTAGTGTATTATAGTATAGTATAGTGTATAGTGTATAGTTAGTATATTAGTGTATCTTCTTGCCAAATAGGGTTCATAAGATACTTTGCTAAATCTTTTAGAAAGATTATGCGGTTATAAGTGACACCAGCGTTATAATTTTAATTTTAGTTCTTTTATAAAAACAATAAAGACATTTAGTGCTGCCGCGTGAATTATATTGTAGAAAAACATCATAGACCATCGCTTACTTTGCCTTTTACATATTGTTGTGTAGTTTTATTCTAAAATGGGCCCTAATTATTATTAAACGTGAATCGCCACATACGCATATAATATAATATTAAGGCTCGTTTGTGTAATATTCTCAGGTTTTGTTTAATAAAAGGCTTCTTTTGCAACTAGGCCTAGCACCCAGAGCAAAAGAGGAAGTTATAAGACGCCAAGATATCTAGCTTAACACATTTATTATTCACACCTTGTAATAAATAGATGAATATTGCACATACTGAACACTATTAATTATTTATTTATTATTTTCAAAAGGGAACATAACATATAAATCTTTGTATATGATCAAAATATACAAATAAGTTCTTATTCAGATTTTTATAAATCTTGCAATCACGCTTGTGTATTATCTCAGCTCTGGGAGTATCTACTCTCCAATTACCAATATACGTCACAACGTGTTTTATTTAACTTTACAAAATGACTAAGCTTATGGATTAAAAATTCTGCCAATGCTCTGTATTTAAAGAAAAGTGTGCTAATTAATTTTCACATTACGAGGAATAATCCCTACCACATGAGATATCTATCTTCACCCTATAAGTTTGATTTCAATTCTTTAATAACGAATCTTCTATCACAAATTAAAACCCCAGATATCTTTAAATGCTCGTCGACCTACTCTGTACATGCAATAGTGTCTGTGTTATCTGTTATGTTTAATAAGAGGAATTTTAGTAAATTTAGTATTATTAATTAATCCATATACGTTTTATCTTAACTCTTTATTGATGAACTTCAAAGTTTTACCATATTCGGTACTTTATACAGACCTTTGCAAATTATATATATTGTCAAACTCCGCGTGGTACATGTTCATTGTAAAAATATATGAAGAAGAAAATTAGTTATAATAAAATTAATGATTAATTCAAACAAAATAAAAATGTGATTCTCAACGAGTAATTCAATTACGAATTATTTATTCAAACGTATCTATCTAAAAATGTATATATATTATCTACAATTTTCAAAAATAAATTGTAACCGTTGCTTTTCAAGGGTTTTAAAGAAAGAGTTCTGTTTTTCAATGCGATTGTCCTTATATATCTCTCGTGAAGCCAACACTTTTCCAGGCGTAAAACAGTCTTCTTTCGCCCCTTTTTCAAAGTCATATTTTATATTTCAAACAGGTGTTCTTTCGCTAATTTTGAAATGCGTTATTGCATCTAAAAGCTAATTAGATTCATCCTAACATGCAAACATCATACCATGTACGAGTATTTATACATACTGTAATACAGATTAGTTTATGTCAAATTGTCTGACAACACACGCGAGCAATAACAAGCTGAAACGTGTTAATACAAAAAATTGCTTACGGGCCTCGGAGGGTTTATGTAAACGCAGTATAGTGATGATAAAAAAAATTATTTTCTAATTCAAAAAAATATATAACTATTATTCGACCTGAGAAACAGTTGAATGAATAGCTGTTTAGATCATACCAGAACGCTGCATTAATTTAAGAATATTTAATACAAATTATAAGCAATCAAATATTCCTCATGCCTGATAGGCCCGGTTTATGCATCTTAAGGTTAATAATAAAAGACAAGACTATTTTACAAAGCAACGATATCATTCCCAAAAACACCGTATAAATAGATTCCTAATATTTACACTTATTTCAGTAAATAAATCAGAACTTAGTTTATTAGCTTTTTTTAATAATATCTAACGCATTAGTCCAATTTGAACTTATAAAATCTTGTTGTCATTAAACACTTTAAAACAATTATATATTTATACTTGCACCAGATACATCAACTTTGGCATTATTTAGAAACATGTTATTTTCCTGAAATTAATTTTGTCTCTTTATATAATGTATTAACTTATACAAATTAATTAATAATTTATTATATATATATATATATATATATATATATATATATATATATATATAAATATAATAACTTCGTGACCTTGGTATGATATGGTAAACCTAATCAGTAGGCGATTAAAGGTCTGTATATTACTTCAAAATATATGTATTTAAAAAACTCTACATGTTTCGGCTGTATACGCCTTTTTCAAGAGAATACAAAATATTTTGTATTCTCTTGAAAAAGGCGTATACAGCCGAAACATGTAGAGTTTTTTAAATACATATATTTTGAAGTAATATACAGACCTTTAATCGCCTACTGATTAGGTTTACCATATATATATATATATATATATATATATATAGATAATATTTCATTTTTAATTTCGGCTTTAATTAAATATTTAAAGTACATACTACTATTTAATGTTTCTACATTTTATTGTCTTTTTCAGAAAAAAGTTATTATTTATATTGGAGGTTAGTAAACAATTTCTGTAAAATTTGAATATCTTCATGTGTGATATTATTTACATTACAAATTCATCTATAATATTATTATAGTGAATTATTCATGTGTATAAGTATGTTTCAAGTTATAGTGCGTGGTACATACACAGATTGGCGTAGTTAAAAGTAGATATTTAGCTTCAAATTCAAACCCATATACATATGCGTATATGTATAACAATTTTCAAGGATACTGGTAGGGATGGCTTTCGCTCATGTAGTGGGACATGTTGAGAGCAGGGATGACATCGTTGTTCGTATCTCGATGCGTGCGATATTGTGTCTGAGCAAACTCTCACGAAAAACTAAAATAAATTTTGTACATTTAATTTCGAATTTTTTTTCGTTTTTTTCTTATAAGAATTTTATTGAATTTTCATTAAAAATTTTATTTTAGTTACAATCTTTAAAGAGTTTTGTTTCAGTTCAATGTCAACACATACGTACATGAATTACAAAAGTAGATAATCAAAGCGTATGTACTAATAGAAGCTGCAATTCCTTAAAGCAAGCCTGTATATTTACACTTTTATTCTGCCATTATAAACACATATTAAATACGGACCTAAACCATAGTATAAGTAATATAGTAGGGACACTACCCCAATTTATGAATGAAAATCGTAGAAAGATTTATGTGACCTTGATTTGAAGCTCAGTGTGAAAATGCGCCAAATTTAAAACTTTAATTTCAAATTTAGGATGTTGAAAGTGCAATTAATGAGTTTTCTTTGTATTTACACTTAAATATATGCAGATTACTATTGCAATATCATTACTATATTACTTATATCAATACTGGAAATCTCTACGCAGTGATAAAGATATATTGAAAAATAATTCTCATATGGTTTGTCGATAGCTGCGTACGCATTATTTACGCATTATTATGACTACCAGAAATTAATTAAAATATGTTTCGCGCCTTTTCACACCACAGCTTTAGTCTACGAGAAATCCAATAGTATCCCTACTATATTACTTATACTATGCCGAAACTGACGAATGTATCATCACTATTGTAACTAAACTACTCCTACGGTCATTAGAGTCACATGTATGTGTAAATATGCGTGTGCTAGTGTGTGTAATACGCTTCGCAATTTCCACCGTTACTTCAGTCAATCTGTATAGTATAGTATATTATGTATAACATCGCACTAAAACTTGACACGAACTTTATATTCACTTATAAAATAAGAATTAAATTTGTATTATAATTTTTTTTTCTCACAATAAAATGCCGAGACATTAAATAGAAGTTTTTTTTAATAATTTATTTATTACTTATTTAATTAAAGCCGACTTCCGAAAAAAATATAAATATATATATATATATATATATATATATATATATATATATATATATATATATATACATATATATACATAGACATACACACAGGCTGTCCTTGAAATAAACAGACGACGGACGATAAATGGAAAGATATAGTTATATAGAACATAAATCTAAGATATTGTGAGTCACTTACGACGCGAACCCGGTAATTTAAAAATGGAAATTGTATTACGTGACGCCTATGAATTCTAAATATTCAAAATGTGGGTAAGTAATAAATACCTCATACACACATATGCTACAGCGTATGTTTACATACATAACAACTGAATGAGCTGGGTTATAACAAAACTATTCTTTTTGTTATTTTCGGACAACTTTAAGATATCGTCTCTTATAATATAGACGATCACACACTAGCGTGAGAAATTTTTTTAAATATCTTTGTCACTTTTTTCTCGTTTATGAGAGGGAATTTTGGGAAAATATTTTGGATTTATATTCTATATAATTACATCTTTCCATTTTTCATACGTGGTCTGTTTATTTCAAAGACACCAGGTATATTAATATATATATATATATATATATATATATATATATATATATATGGAAGGGATGGTCTTTTTTTGGGGGGAATCCAGAAAAATTAAACTCTATTAATTAAGTCAGTTCTTTATTTTTTAGCCCAATATTTCGCATCGAATTCGAATGCTTCCTCAGGGGATCACTTTAAGAGTAGATGGACATAAATTTATTACTTATTAACAAAAGAAATTAATACTTACAAATGTGAACTTTTTTTTTCTGGAGAAATTACTCATATGTTTGTAATATTGTAAATTAATAAAAATAATGTCAACGGACGTACACTTAGTTGTTTCGAAATTACATTTTAAAAAACACAGGACAAACACATCTAAAAAGAAAGCGACATGTGCAATATTGACGAACAAAAGAATTAATCGTACACACACATGTTCTTGTCACAAAGTTAATACTTAGAATGTTAGAGGATGATAGTGTAAAAGATCCGGTAAAATTTTTTTTGGATTCCAGGTGTGTAACATCGAATTTGAAAAAGTTACTATTCATAATCAAGGTCACAAATTTTATACACTGGTGTGCGAAAGTCAATGTGGCTATTCTTCAGAATGTGTCGTCTCGCAGAATTTTACATTAGAAAAGAAAAAAAAAACGTGTTATATAATTAATAAGTGAGCAAAAACTGAGGAGGACCAATGTGTTAAACGGTAACAGATAAATTATTTTGTGTGGTTTGTTGTTTAGAGTTTATGTTTATTGTTAGCATGTAAGCATAATTTGCACTTAGGTTGTTCGTATCAGATCTGAAATTCATCGAATTAGCGTTGTTATTGATCTCTACCATTTCCAAAACTCTCTACAGTTTAAGTTGTTTACAGTCTGAAGGACTTTAACATTATTAAAATTCGGTGTGCGATCATTGTTAATCATATGTTAAGACAAGGCGCATCTGCTCTTACCATTCCGAATGTCACTCTTGTGCGTGGCGAGTCTAGTTTTTAGCCAAGTGGAGGTATGACCTATGTACACCTGACTGCATTCATTGCAAGGAATGCAATACACAACGCTGGATCCAAAGGGCAAAGGCGTCAAGTCTTTGGTTTTACTAAAATGTTTCGTACTGGGTTGTAATTGAAAAAACCTAATCTAATTTCCTCTGTGGAGAGCACACTTTTTTAGTAAAACCAAAGACTTGACGCCTTTGCCCTTCCGATCCAACGTTGTGTATTGCATTCCTTGCAATGAATGCAGTCAGGTGTACATAGATCATACCTCCACTTGGCTAAAAACTAGACTCGCCACGCACAAGAGTGACATTCGGACTGGTAAGAGCAGATGCGCCTTGTCTTCACATATGATTAACAATGATCACACACGAATTTTAATAATGTTAAAGTCCTTCAGACTGTAAACAACTTAAAGTGTAGAGACTTTTTGGAAATGGTAGAGATCAATAACAACGCTAATTCGATGAATATCAGATCTGATACGAACAACCTTCGTGCAAATTATGCTTACTTGCTAACGATAAACATAAACTCTAAACAACAAACCACATAAAAAAACTTATCTGTTACCGTTTAACACATTGGTCCTCCTCAGTTTTTGCTCATTTATTAATTATATAACACGTTTTTGTTTTTTTTTCTTTTCTAATGTAAAATTCTGTGAGACGACACATTCTGAAGAATAGCCTTGAATAGAATTGACTTTCGCACACCAGTGTATAAAATTTGTGACCTTGATTATGAATAGTAACTTTTTCAAATTCGATGTTGCACATCTGGAATCCAAAAAAAACTTTACCGGATCTTTTACACTATCATCCTCTAACATTCTAAGTATTAACTTTGTGACAAGAACATGTGTGTGTACGATTAATTCTTTTATTCGTCAATATTGCACATATGGCTTTCTTTTTAGATGTGTTTGTCCTGTGTTTTTTAAATGTAATTTCGAAAGAACTAAGTGTACGTCCGTTGACATTATTTTTATTAATTTACAATATTACAAACATATGAGTAATTTCTCCAAGAAAAAACAAGTTCACATTTGTAAGTATTAATTTCTTTTGTTAATAAGTAATAAATTATATCCATCTACTCTTAAAGTGATCCCCTGAGGAAGCATTCGAATTCGATGCGAAATATTGGGCCAAAAAATAAAGAACTGACCTAATTAATAAAGTTTAATTTTGCTGGATTCCCCAAAAAAACGACCATCCCTTCCATACATGTTCTAACGGCAAAGACTCCTGGTATAATTATATATATATATATATATATATATATATATATATATATATATAATAAAAACCCCGCAAATTTGGTTGATGCATAAGTTCTAGGGTTTTTTGTTTCTAAGATAATGAGAATGCCTTAAAAAGATGCTTTTCATATACGAAAGTTAGTTTAACGTCGTATCCTTGAATATGTGCAAATTTTAATTTTTTTTAATTATTGACAAAAGAAAATGGAAAATATTTTCGAAATGATTTTGCTCGAGTTCAACAAGTCAAGGACCAAAGAAAATTGCATAACGACGTGTAAACATATCAAGTATTTGTGAATACAAATTAATACAAATATGTTAAAAGCATATCTGCATCTGTATACATAAACGTACATATCGTATGTAACCAATGGTCACTTAAACATACAGACACATGTATTTCGATCTAACGATCTCCTCAGTGCAGTTATGAAATGACATCTTTACATTGCTTCCCGCAAGATAAGCACAACCTTATACCGTCAGCTGACAAGAGATATCTCGTGACATCTAGCGAACAAGAAAGGCCCGCCGGTAAGAGTGCTTTCTCATGAACGGCTAAGCCGCTTCTAAGAGAGCAAGAAATACGTATAATTGTGTAGTCCATTAACTCAAAGGGAATGAGAGTAACGTTGGTCGACGGTTCAAATCTCGGTACCGTTGTGGAAAATTGTTTTTTTCGAGATCGCTATCCTCGTCAGTTACTCTTAAATATTGAGTAAGTTGAAGTCAAACCAGGTGTAGAAACAAGGCCATGAAACATTTAAAACACATCATATACACTCTATGCAGCTATGGGGTCTTTTCAAGCTTCAAGTTTAGGACATTAGATCAAGCTACACACACACACCAAAAAACCGATGACTAAAAATAGTGGCTTCATGTTAACATCAAGAATAGACAAGCATAGCTTAGTTCTAACAAAACGGCAACTCCCCGAGCAAAAGCTTATACTTATACACGTAAGCTGTTATGCATCTGGTGGAACAAAGTCGACATCGTCTACTACGAATTGTTTCCGATTAACGTAACTACCACTGCTGAGATTTACTGTTAACAACTCCGTCGGCTTGAAGCCGGAATTAAAGAAAAAAGAAGATGGAAAGCCATCATCATGTCAATTTTCAGCAAGGTAACGCTCAGCCTGAGATTGCTAATACTACAAAACCGACTATTCAAAAACTTGTTTAAAAGAATTTCACATCCGCCTTATTCTCCTGGTTACGATACGTCAGATTTCTATTTCTTTCCCTCTGTATCAAACAACCTTCGAGAAATCTCCTTTAATAACGATGTAGCGTTTCAAAATTGGCATAGCGATTTCTTCACTTCCAAACAACCGGATTTCTTCAAGTGTGGAATCGCAAAATTGTTGAAGAGAATATATAGAGTGGCTAAGATAACAGCGGTCCGGAGTCATACTATCTCGAGAGGCGTCACGTGATGTCCAGCGGCCATTCCGTGTTAACTGTCATATTATGTTTGCCAGTGTTGTGTTGTCAGTTGTTAATGGTGGTTGTGAATAGG
Organism: Melolontha melolontha; assembly: GCA_935421215.2. Classification (NCBI taxonomy): domain Eukaryota; kingdom Metazoa; phylum Arthropoda; class Insecta; order Coleoptera; family Scarabaeidae; genus Melolontha; species Melolontha melolontha. The sequence continues at coordinate 48,397,645 of OW285242.1, forward strand.
GTTTTCCAAAATGCCGATTTTAATCGAACCAAAGAGTATTTATTGTTGAAAATCATTTGAAATGTAAATCCTTTGTAACATTAAGTGAAAGGTTCACGATAAGATATCCACAAACCTCTGCTCCTTCTAAAAGTGTTGTGCAGAAAATGATTAAAGCTACAGATTCAGTCGCTAACGCGAAACGTAACCGTGTAAAGACGGTTTGTTCACCGAAAAATATTCAACGTCTTCAAGAGACTATGCTAAGAAGTCCACGAAAATTAACTAGACGTCTATCCTCCCAACTAAACATCAAGCGAACGTCATGCCAGAACATGTTGAAGTAGTTGCATGTGCGCGCGTACAACATAATAGTGATGCAAACACTAAAACCTACGCACTATTCAAAACGACAACATTATTAAGAATGGTTACTCACTCATGTCGCTGATTGTTATCTGGACCCGAATCTATACTTTATCGCTGATGAAGCGAGATGAAGCATGGTGCCATCTTAGCGGGTACGTGAACTCTTAAAACACTCGTTATTGGTCAACGAACAAACCCAAGGAACGCTTTGAGGTGCCTCTGCATGGTGCGAAAATAGGCGTTTGGTGTGCAGTTTCAGCCCGACAGATTGTAGGCACCCATTTTCTTTAATAACACCGTGACCTCTGAAGTGTATGTAACAGAATTGTTGCAACCATTCGTAGCACAGCTGACGGAGGAAGAACGAGAGTATGCGTTTTTACAGCACGATGGTGCCACGGCACATACTTCACTGTTTTCAAAGTCATACGTGCATGGAATTTTCGGAGAAGAACATAAGGTTTCCGCAAGTTTATGACCTCCCAAATCGCCCTATCTATCATCCTGCGATTTTTATTTGTGAGGTTCCTTAAAGGATAAAGTGTACAGTAACAATACGCATACAATTGAAGAGTTTAAAACGAACATTCGCAATACAATTGCTGACATCACACCAAATGAACTGGCAAAAGTTTTTCAAAACATGTTGAGACGTGCTAATTTCTGTATCGAAGTTCATAGTGAACACTTTCAACATCTCCTGTGAACTATTGAAAGTTCATTATGTTGTTTTTCTAATATTCTGTATTTACTACTTTCAAATAAAAATTTATAATGTATTAGTAATTCACTTTTCTGTACGTATTTGTACTACTGTATTCATACCGGGCCTCTTTTATCTTGGCCACTCTGTATAACAACTAATTTGAAACATACTTAAGAATGTAAAACCTCATCATATTTTGTATAAAACAAAGACATTTTTGATAATATTAAAATATTATAAATTAATCGGGGAATATAAGATCGTATTTGTGTCAAATCATCAGTTTTAAAGACTTACTCTTACTACATTACAAAAAGAAAATATATTCTTAATTAGTTAATGTATTGCGTTTGCTAAAAAAATTAATAAATTCTGAATTCAATAAAAACGCTGGGAACTATGCATCAACCATATGAACGGTGTTTGAACTAAATCTATGACATGTTATTATTTCAATTTATACTCTTACTTATAATTTAAATTAAAACATTTCAAGATAATATTCTAAACTTTGCCAACATTATTCAACTGATATTCATATGTGATTGTATAACACCTACGGAGTGAGTAAATTTAACTAAAGATGGCCTTAGTTGAAAAATATATGCTCTGAAGTTTGAATACTTAGTAATACTTAGCTTGCGTCTATTATAAATTGAATCAATTGTTAGTTCATAGCTCACATTTACATACATAATTAAGATTGGCCAGACATCCGATAATATTAAATGTTTGTCCTCAAAGAAATAAAATTCTCTTTTATTGTTTTATAACCTTTCATGTTTATTATTTTATCCTGATATAAAACCAAAAATATGTGAAAATACCAACAAAATTAAACTCTTTTTAACTATATCCGAAGCTGCCATATCTGAATTAATATTAATCAGTTTATGCCCTCATTTAAATCTAAAAGTGCATTAAAATTCACGTTTTAAAAACTTATCTTAGTTAGTGTTCCGTTCCCGTAAATTAGTATCACTTTTATTAAAACCGGACACTATTTATACTTCTATTAACAATTCTAACAGTGACTAGTCTCATTCTCACATGAATTTCACTCAAATAATTCACTTGACTACCGCAGTCAAGCTATGCAGATTCTAGCCTAAAATCCTATATATTTTCATATGGAGTTTCATTTTGTAATTCAAGTTCATTCAACTTTAGACGCCACAGTTGATTAACGCAGCTAACTTCATATTGGTTATTATTCCTATTCACCGAAACCATTCAATCTTCCTCTCTTTCCTTCACTAATGAGTAAGCCTGGACAAACGAAAAGATATACTACACGACATTATTGTATCTGACTTGTGTATATGTAACAATTTAAATAAATGTGTGTATATTTTTTCTCACAAATAAAATTTATATAAAATTCTACTCTATTGTGTTGTCATATTAATATTTCGACTCGTAATCTAGGACACAGTAGGACCATTAAATTCAGATTACTTGTTCGAATATTAATATAACATAACACAATAGTAGTATTCAATTTAAAAGCAGTATTTTACAGAAATTTTACTTGTGAGAAAAAATATATATTTATTTAAGTAATTTGTGCAACAAGTAACATACATAATATCGTTTTCCCATTTCTTTGTCCAGGTTTACTAATAAGAATTACAGTAAACTTCATGGCGATTATTAAAATATAGGCATCGGCCATTTTAAACCTATTTTCTCTCTCTATCAGATTAGAAGTTATTGAAACTATTCGAAAGTTGTTTAATACCAGTTCAAACAAGTTTGTTTTATTATTATAAGGTGTCAGAAAATTTCTATCAAAACTAGCCTAGAGGAAAATCAGTCATGTCTTATATTAGTTTCATTACATTGATTAATTCATTAATTAATTGATTAAATAAGATATGTGTACCATTTTTGCGATTCACACATTGTATTTCCCTAAATAACTATATAACATGGAGAATAGATATAGTAAAATTATCATACTGGGCAGATTTATTCGCAAATTTCTCTAGAAAATCTTCATAAGCTGTTCTCATAAATTAATCCCATTCGACATTGAATTTTCTGTTATTTCTTAAATAAATTTCAACCATATACGGTGTTTGTTGTTAATTTAAATTTGATTTATGAATTAAAAGAGAAAATTCTTGATTCCGTCAATTCCTCTAAATACCGGGTGTATTATGCAAAACCTTTCGTGCTGTAACTTTTTTATTTTTTAACCGAATGTAATAAATTATACGTCGAATTAAATCGTTTTAAAAGCACTGTAACGTGATCCGCTTTGAATTTTTTTTTACACTTTGTTTTTGACAGACAGCTGCAAACTGTCTTTTTATAAATTGCACTATATTTTTTTTCCTTAATCAAATATATTACTTTTTCTGAATATGAAACTGTAAACAACGATATCCTTGTATGAAAGAAAAACGAGAAATTGTAGGTTTTTGTTTTAGTTCGATTTATTCTGGTTTTTCCGAGCATAGAGATTTCTTAAATGCATTTTAAATACTCTATTTCATTTTATTACCAGCAAATGTGTGTACCTTTTAAAATCACATACATTCAATACTATATAGCCCATAAAGGATTACAAACCAATGTTATCAGTGAGCGGTGGGTTAACAACAACATTTACAGTGTTTATTTTAAAAATTTAAGAATCAAGCATCAAGCAGTCATATTGAACGATAAAAGTGCATTCCAAATTTTCGAAGAGAGCTGTGACATCTGTCAGTCACACATTCATTATAACATTTTCAACGATTTATTTCTAAATTTTGTTATTGAAATGGATAATGGCGAATGTGCGGATGCGATTCAAGCATATTTTGGATGCGGAACAAATTCTGCAGCTGCTTTGCGACTTTATGGAAATCGTTTTCCTGACAGACTGCGTCCAAGTGCCGATAAGTTTGGAAGGCTCGTGCGAAATTTACGAAATTTTGGATCATTCAAAAAACCGAAAATAAAAGCACGTGTAATTCAAGATCAAAATTTAGAATTAAGTGTCTTGCTCTATGTGGAAGAAAACCCTAATACGTCTACGCGAGAAATTGCTCACTACATGCAGGTATCACATTCTACAGTTCAGTATATTCTGAAGAAGCACAAGTTCTTTCCTTATAAACCACAGAAGGTGCATGCTCTCGGTGAAAACAACCCTCAACGAAGGGTTCAATTCTACACGGTTTTCATGAATAAACTAAGGGAAGATCCAATTTTTTATCGTCGTGTGTTGTGGTCAGATGAATGCACTTTTGGGAAAAATGGTGTATTCAACAGAAATAATCATGGCCATTGGAGCACTGAAAATAACCATGTTGTGATGCAACACAATTTTCAAAATCGGTTCAGTGTAAATGTATGGTGTGGCATTTTAAGCGATAGAGTAGTAGGGCCTTTTTTTGTGGAGGGTAATCTAAACTAAGAAAAGTATAATAATTTGTTACGCAATGAATTAGGTGATTATTTAGATGAGTTGCCACTTGCTGAGTTAAACAGGGTGGTGTTCCAACAGGACGGTGCCACACCCCATAATGCACGAATGAATACTGATTTTCTAAATAATTATTTTGGCGTCAGATGGATGGGCACTTACGGACCACCTATTCGAAGGCCTGCTAGATCGCCAGATCTGAATCCACTGGATTTCTTTCTGTGGTCTTACATTCAAGATCTTGTCTATTTGACTCCACCTGATACCAGAGATGATTTAGTAAGAAGGATAGTACAAGTATGTCATGAAATACCACCAAATCTTAAATTAAACGCAGCAGTTGGAGTTAATAGAAGGTGTCAAATGTGTCTGGAACAAAATGGGGCCAATTTCGAACATTTTATTCATTAAAATATATGATAGCTTGATTTCTGTAAATTTCGTAGTTTTTTTTAAATAATAATAAATTTGTCACTCAATTTAATGGAGGTGTCTTCAGGAAATAAATGTTTATTAGAATAAGTAAAAAAAAATATGTAATACAATTTTTAAAAAAAAATTTACTACTGTCTGTCAAAAACGAAATGTTAAAATTTTTTTTTTTTTAAAACAGATTACAGTGCTTTAAGAACGATTTAGTTTGACATAACATTCATTAAAATCAGATAAAATATAAGGAAGCTACAGCCCCAAAGGTTTTTCATAATACACCCGATATATGAGTTGACTCAGAAATGACTGCTATATATGTCTTCCTTGTTCATAGTGTATTCTTTAAAAAAAAATATGGCTCCTAATATTAACGACATTATTAAAACGCTTCATGAGCACCTGGTAATAAACTGCTATTTAACAGTTTTTAAATAGTTTCAACAGCTGCTAAACTGTGAAGATTAATAACCTCCACCCATTTTCTGCAGTACTTATTACTGCAGAAAATGAAGAGGAATTGAATGACTTGGGTAAACAGTGAGCTGTTAGCCACATTAGTAGAACTTAAATTGCACAACAAAGCTTCATTAAATATACATGGCATTTTAGTCTAGAATCTGAATGACTTAAATATTTACTATTTTAATAAGCTTGTCTGCGTAAATGCACCATGCCAATAAAACCCAGTCCATTTTTTCATTGAAATCAATGCGTTTGGAAATATAATGCAGAGCCTAGATGACAATAAAAGAGAATCTTATATGACCGCAATTTTCAATTATCTTAATTAAATTTTTGACATCTCTTACTTCATTCTATTCCATGTTTAAATAATTTACTCTAAGAGAAGACAATCTTGTTAATAATTGATCGATTTTCCTAAATATTTGAATTGTATAAGAAACACAACCGAGTGATTTTCGCGAATATTTTGTTATATACTCGTAGTAACAATTGTTTCACCAACGCTGTGTCTTCTTCAGACTAATAGGTAAATCTAATTACAGAACGGAATATATCTTAGTCAATTAAACTAATTTAAGGGTGGAGGTGTTATACTAATACATGGAAATAAGTTTAACAGTGGGGAATTATTCAAATCTACTCGATCATTTAAAGAATTATTATACTTCTTACGTCTGTTTACTTCTATTGTTTCAAGTAATGTTAATTTTATACCTTTATTTTCTGAATGTAAAACTACAAAATGTTATTAAAAGAATGATTACAAGTATTTAAATGTACAACATAGTTAGAATCACTGTTGTTATAATTAAAGCATCTCTTGTGTTCTGATATTTCTGTTTCATAGATCCTCCAGTTTCTACGATATATATCTTAGAGCAATCACTGCAGGAAAGCTTATAGACTCTGGATTTTTTTAACTTATTTACTTTCTCTTTGTTGTTTTTAATTAATTTCCCTAGTCTGTTGTTAGCTTTGAAACCAATATCTAAATCCTGTTTCATAAGTAACTTTGGATTTTGGGCCTATAGAACAAATTATATTTATTTGGTTTTTGGACAATTGTTGTTTATTGCGTAAGCTATCAATTATGATTATAATAGTGATTTAATTGATAGCTTACTCAGTAAGCAACAACACCAAAAGCTCTACAAACGATATATCCAACTACCCAAAACCAAAGAAATATAATTTGTTACTTTACATCGGCCCAAAAGTCCAAAGAAATAAGTTACTTAAGGAACGTGATTTAGATATTGCCTTCAAAAGAAACAACAGGCTAGGTAAATCAATTAAAAACAACAAAGACAAAGTAAATATGTCCAACAAGTTGCTATAGTGATTGCTATATACAGGGTATCGTTGAAATAAACAGACAACGTTTGAAAAATGGAAAGATGCTATTATATATAGGGTTTTTCAATAAGCGTGTCCTATCTTTAAACTGAAATAAAGCAACAAAATGTTAAGATCGGAGGTTAATTTTTATTTTGTTAAAAGCTACGTGATTAATGATGGTGTATGATTTCATCTATATGCGCTCCACGAACACGCTTCAAACACTGCATCCAATGAACCCAATTTTTTGGTAACTTTTTCTAATGTTCGTAGCCTTATTTAGTCGTTGTGGCTAGTTTGTCAACCTAGACTTGCGACTTGACATATACCCACAGAAAATAATCTAAAGCCGTCATATCGTAAGATCTTGTCGGCCAATTGGCCATTACGAGAAATAATTGGATCATTGAATTTGGATCACAATTGATTGTTTCTGCAGCTGTATGGCACGTAGCGCCATCTTGTGGGAACAAAAACTCGTTCGCATCAATGTCACGCATGTTTTGAAACAAATATTCATTGATCATTACTTTGTAGCGTGCTCCATTGGCTGTTACGTGGTCTCCGGACAGATTTTGAAAGAAAAAAGGTTCTATGATCCCACCAGCATGTAATCTGCACCAAACAGTCAATTTATGTGGATAAAGTGGAATCTAGATATTCGAGTAGATTATTTTCACTCAAAATCCGATGATTTTGTTTATTAACATATCCGTTTAAGCAAAAATGAGCTTCGTCAGAAAACACAATTTTTCAATAAAAATGCTGATCAGTTTCCAACATTTTGAGAGCCCAATCCACGAACTCACGACGCAAACGATGATCATTTGGTTTCAGTTTTTGGACCAATTGGATCTTATACGGGTATAAACCCTAATCTCTGCTTAACATTCGCCAAATTGTGGAGACAGAGATAGGCCTAATTCCTGAGAACAGCGTAGAATCGACAAATTTGGATAATCGCGAACATTCTGCTCAACGACACAGTATTGGCTTCACTTCCAGTTTTTTTTGTGTGTCACTGGCATTGACACTTCAATAAGAGACAAATTACGTTGGACTCTTTGAATGATTCGACCAAAAGCACGTTCACTTGGTCGATTATGAACACCGTAAAATTCACGATGTACTCTATAAGTTTCACGAACTGTTCGTTGATTTGCGTAATAAATTTAAACGAGTTGTAAACTTTGTTCACCTGTGTAACGATCCACGATAATTTGTCAAACTTTTCTGAAAACGAATATCAAAAAACGCTGTCAGAGAGAATAACAAAAATGACCGATATAATAGCTTAAAGATAGGACACCCCTATTGAAAAACCCGTTAGAATATAAATCCAAAAAATTGTTAATTACGACGCGAACTCCAAAATTAGAAGCCTCCTGAAAATTGTATTATGTGCCGTCTATGGATTCAGAATGTTTATAAAAAATAAAATACCTGTATTGAATTTATACGCAAACATGCCCTGCAATGTTTATGTTTATAAAAGTATAGAAGATAATATTGCTGTCGATGTTATAAAACTCTACGAGATAGCAGCGTTGTTCTGCTTAGGGTTCAATAGTCTCAATACTATTACATACGACTATATATCACCATAAACTCCTTTTTAAGTTTAAATGCAAAAGCTGTAAATCATATCGAACAGTTCATGCGATGTGTAAGGCATAATCGAAATGTACACATTCAGTGATTGAAATTGACACACGCAGAAATATTTCGCTAGTTATAGTCAAAACAAGATGCAATGGCGGAACAAATATTTTTACAAACATAAAATTTGCGGAAAATATTTTGGATTCATATTCTATATAATTAAGCCTTTTCATTTTTCATACGTTGTCTTTTTCCTTCAAGGACACCTGTATATATATATATATATATATATATATGTATACATATATATATATATATATATACATATATATATATATATATATATATATAAAATGTGTGTAAAAGATCTTTACAAAAACCTACTATATATTTGTTACAGCAAAATAAGCCGATTTAGACAACTTACTACCTTAGTACAAACTTGGCTAGGGTGGGCGCTATACGGCGCTGAAGTTACATTTCTGATATCGTTTTTTTAGTATAAATATAAAACGGCTCCACTCGATTTTGATGAAATTTGGTACGTTGGCATGGTTTTGTGAGACAAAAAAAAATTCAAAATTTTGGACAACATCATTCCATGACGTAGAACTTGGTTTGTTTAATTATTGCGCATTTCAAATTTCTACGCTAATTAGAAGAAGATGGGGAGTATAAAATTTAGATTATGTGACTTATTTACTACAGAAAAGATACTCTTTGTAAGACTCGATCGCTGTCATGGTTTTTGTGAAATTTGTATTTTCATACTCCAAAGTAAAAGTTAACACAAAAATTATGTTACTAAAACACTCCAAAAAATAATAAAAATGTCATAGAAGTTGTTGAAAGTGTACACCATTTACACATATATAAAAATGTACACTACGACTAAAATTAAAATGTGCTCTTTGCATAACTTCTTCATCAGCTGCACCATATTTTTCATTTTCATTAAATGTTCGAAACTACTTAAATCAACAGTATCAAAACAAATGGATAGGTAGAGGCAATAACGCCTCAATAAATTGGCCACTACGTTCACCAGACTTAACTCCAATGGATTATTTTTTGTGGAGACATCTTAAGCCTACAGTTTACATGACACTCCTAGATAGTGAAGAACACAGTTATTCCTCAACGTATTCAAGATGCAATAAATAATGTTAAAACTGATAAAGAAGTTGTGCAAAAAGTACATTTTAAATTTCTTCGTCGTGTAGGTCCTTGCATCCGTGTAAATGATGGACACTTTCAACAATTTCTATGACACCTTTATTATTTTTTTGTATGTTTTAGTAACATAATTTTTCTGCTAACTGTTACTTTTAATTATTAAAATACAAATTTCACAAAAACCATGACAGTAATCAATTCTGACAAAGAGTACCCTTTCTGTAGTAAATAAGTTACACAATTTAAATTTAATACTTAAACCCCTCTTCTTCCATTGGCGTAGAAATTTGAAATGCGCAATTATTAAAAACGAAAGCTCTACGCCTATGGAATAATGTTACTCAAAGTTTTGATATGGAATTTCTTGTCTCATTAATCTATGTTAACTTATCAAATTTCAGCAAAATTTCGTGATAAAAAAAACATTTCAGAATTGTAACTTCAGCCGTATAGCGCCCAAACTAAGCAACTTTGTACTAAGGTAAATTGTCTTCAATCGGCTCATTTTGGTGTAAGGAATATGTGGTAGGTTTTTATAAAGACCATTTACAGACATCTTTTATATATATATATATAAATTGATAAGTTCTTGGAATTTTCGGCTTCTATATTAAATATTTTCAAATTAGTATGTTATTTCTACAAATGTCTACAAATTACAACGTAAATTATCCGAAATTTTATTTGAAAAATTTTCGTCCACGTTGGGACTTGAACCCAAGTTTACGGTTTGCCGGACCATGCTTTAACCAACTAAGCCACGAGGACATTGGTTTCAAGTCTATTGGAAACGCCTTATAAGGCACCCCTGTTAATATTCAGATGTCAGTTTTAAAACTTGAAATTGCTAATTTTTCATCCTTAGATATTAATATATAGAAGTAATTTCTTAGCCGTTCATTTATTAATATATCAATTGATAAATTCCTCTAACTTTCGGCTTTTATATTAAATATTTTCAAATTAGTATGTTATTTTGCGAAGTAAATGTGAATGTAAAATTGCTATCTACAAATTATACGAAATTTTATTTGAAAAATTTTCGTCCACATTCACATTTAATGGAATACCAGAATACAAGAGATGTTTTAATTATAATAAAAGTTATTCCAACTATGCTGTATATTTAAATACTTTTAATCATTCTTGTAATTCAGATTTCACTATTTTACAAAAGTATAAAATTAACTTTACTTCAGACAAAAAGAATAGAAATAAACAAATATACGTAATGTATTAATTTATTAAATAATCACGTTAAATTTGTATAATTCCTCACTACTAAACTTATTTGCATGTAATTGTATAACATCCCCAGCCTTAAATTAGTTTGGCAAACTAGAATATATTCCGTTTTGTAATTAGATTTACCTATTAGTCTGAAGAAGCCACAGTTTTGGTGAAGCAATTGTTAGAAAACAAAATATATTTAAAAAATTACAAAATTGTATTTCTTATTTAATTTTAAATGGATTTTCGTCAAGTAAAGTCCATATCAGTTAATTATTTGAAATTGGTTTTTGTACTTTTAAATAAATCGAAATCGTCATAAAATTAATCGAAATACACAGATTACTTAATAGTAATAACGACTTCATATCTTGCCTATTAGTCAGATTTTTAATACCACTTTGATATTTCAAAGAAATTATCGGCCACACGACTTTTAATTGTATTTGCTCACTCTACATTATTAGATTAAATATAGCGAACTAACGAAACTTATTTTGTAAATATATATATTTACTCGTATTTTCATATACTGATTCAGTGCAGTGCTATCTTGTACATACGGTAGTTCAATGTGTTACATGTGGATATAGTGCGAATGTGTGATTGTTATTTTTAAATCAAAGTGAAGTGTTATAAAGTGCTCATACTACGTCGCGTTGCAGATGCATGGATCGGCAGGACTCCACTCCGCCATGGCCATTAAGAGGCAGAGGCGTCTCCGGGAGGAAGCAAAGAAAAGGGCCCTAGAACGTAGACGCTCATCCAGAACCAGCAGCATGGAAAGCATCGACAGAGATCACCATTATTCTCAAAAGAAACCTGTCAGAGAAAGCGCCATGGTCACATCCATAGGCATGCTTCATCTAGGAGTGTGTTTCTTGGTTTTCGGACTCTTCCTTATAGGTTCAGGATTACTTCCGGATGATATGGTAACGTGGCGTGGAGGGGGATGGTGGAATGAACTAGTAGCTACGGGTATCTTCGTATCAGCTTTAGGTATCTTTTTAATCATCCTAAATAGAGTATTGGGTAAGCACGAAGAAGAACACCTCAACGAGTACGTGCAACGTCAACTAACAAGATCTAGAAGCGGTCATCGTTTAGAAAGAGACGTGGAAACTGGTTGTTTAACCACGAAGAATGATCGTCGAGTTTTAGAAAGAAAGAGAGAGGACCAAGAACGAGGTTTGGGTTCCAGCAATGAACTACCAGTCGTTCATTCACCGTTATCAAAAGTGTCTCCTACTCATTTGCAAAACGGAGACGCTACTTTGGAAAAAATTGTAGAAGAAGATAGCATTTTCTTATCGCAAGAAGAGATGCCACCACCACCCGATTATGAGTCTTTCTTCTACAAAGAAACAATATCGACTACTACGACAGCTAGTCCTGGAAGTCCTTCTGAAGCTAAGGAATTATTAGCAAATGGAAAACAAAACCAACACAACAACAACAATAATAACAGGCAAATTTGAAATTTCCAAAATTTGAACTTACTTTTCTCATAATTGACATCTTTTTGGAGAGAAAATTACAAAAAAAAAATAACGAAGAAGAAAGAAATTATTATAAAAAGTTAACAGAATCCAAAAATACTAAAGCAGTAAATACACTGCATTTTAAAGTACGGTGAAAAGTTAGTGATTTCTATTTTTAGTTTATTTTTATAGGAAATTATGCAAACATGTGGATTAGTTAGATTTTTCTATAATTCTTATCATAAATTTTTATACATGTAATAAGATAATATGCAACTTTATATTAAAAAAGGGATGAAAAAGATTTAACAAAGAGACTGTTTACTTGAAAGAATTTTTTCCAAAAATTAACAAAATTTTAAGGAATTTTAAAATGCTCGAATGCTGAAATGTACACGATGGCTCAAAAGTACAGTTCAAAATATGTGGTTCCGACTGAATATGATTTTTTAGGGCTTATAAAAACTCGTAAAAAGAATTATTACAAAATAAAAATGTAAAAAAAATCTATAAAAATTTCATTAAAACAAAAGTAAGGAACAAAATTATTAACGAATATCTAAATTAAATTATTTTTTTTGGAATTTAAATACGTTTTTCGAATAGATACAATTTTGTCAATTTTTGGATTTATTAACACCAAGATTAAGGATTAGACGATGCTTTCACAATTGAAACACCAAAATCTAACTACCGCAAAATATTTCATGTTTTAACTTAATTTGAATTAATCAGAATTTTTATAAGATTCCATTCTTTTGTTTGTAATATGGTATGTATGTAGCATTAATAATGTAATTTAAAACACTCCTAAATTTACATATTAATCTTGTAAGAAATAATAAAAGTATAATACTATTATTTTAATGAATTATACTTTGTATTTATTTTTTTATTTGGTTGTTAAGTAAGAAAAATTGTAATTTAGAAACATAAATCGAAACCTGTATATTTTACTACTTAAAGCTTGGACTGGAAATTCTTGAAATCAATATGGATTCGACCAACGTCAATATTTGTTTTTGTTGTTTTTATCAATTTTATTTATTAATTTCTGATACTGTTTCTTCCTTATTTCTTCTTCCTCGGCCCTTTCCTTCTTGCGCCTTTCTTCTTTTTCAGCTCTTTCTTGTTTTCCTCATTCTCAGCCCTTTCTTTCCTGCGTCTTCCTTCGGTTCTTTCTTGTTTATGCTTTTCCTCATCCTCGGCCTTTTCTTTTATAATTCTTTCATATAATTTTTGACGTACTCGTTTTTTTTTATTTTTTATTTTAGATTTGCTGTATCATTTTCTGTACTGTACATTTAATTTTCTGTTGCCGAATTTTGTTGTCCCTTTTCACCTTCTTTCAAGCCTGAATCGACAACAACATTTACCTCTCTTTGTTTTTGTTCCCTAGCAAGATTAGTTTCGCTTTTTAAGTGTCTTGATGAAAGATACATTTCTTAAATTTGAACGTATTAAATAGTTTGAATCAAACTAATTTAACTAACTTAGTTAAGCAAAAAATAGATTGCATGTCGATGCGATAATTCACATCAACCTTTGATACAAAATAATACAAATCTGTATAAAAACAAATTTGTATCTGTAAATGCATGGACACACAGTACGTATTTGCCAGCTTTTGCTTCAACTACCAGACGCATGCGTTTCTGTGTAACCACTTTGTCAATGATAGATTTACGAAGCAAAAGACTGTAGTACACTTGCGGTCATGTAGTAAGTTTTGTCCTATACGAAGACAACAGATTACCTCTTGCCATCAGTAATAGCATCGCTATTCGAGAAGAACACTTTGCACCGGCGTGGTCGGTTTTGTCCGTCAGATGGCAAGAGGTAATCTGTTGTCTTCGGATAGGACAAAACTTACTACATGACCGCAAGTGTACTACAGTCTTTTGCTTCGTAAATCTATCATTGACAAAGTGGTTACACAGAAACGCATGCGTATGGTAGTTGAAGCAAAAGCTGGTAAATACGTACTGTGTGTCCATGCATATACAGATACAAATTTGTTTTTATACAGATTTGTATTATTTTGTATCAAAGCTTGATGTGAATTATCGCATCGACATGCAATCTATTTTTTGCTATACTACGCCACCTGGCGACCAGTTAATGGACTCACAGTAATATGCGTATTTTTCTTCTTTATCAGTAATAGCATCGCTATTCGAGAAGAACACTTTGCACCGGCGTGGTCGGTTTTGTCCGTCAGATGGCAAGAGGTAATCTGTTGTCTTCGGATAGGACAAAACTTACTACATGACCGCAAGTGTACTACAGTCTTTTGCTTCGTAAATCTATCATTGACAAAGTGGTTACACAGAAACGCATGCGTCTGGTAGTTGAAGCAAAAGCTGGTAAATACGTACTGTGTGTCCATGCATATACAGATACAAATTTGTTTTTATACAGATTTGTATTATTTTGTAACTTAGTTAATTAGTTTGATGTCCTTTTGTTAAAATTGTCAATTTTATTATAAACATCGACGCTAATTAATTATTAAACTAACAAATTAAATATCAACAGTACAATAACATATTATCAATCAAGTTTTATAAACGCAATTTTAGTCATAAATTTTATTAACCACGAGCGAAGAGTAGCGGAGTGAGTGTTTAAAAAAACTAACAAGTTTATAAAACGAGTTGCATAAAAATATGTAAATAAAAAATTTGGAAATTAGTTTATTATTTTATTTTTTATCATATCAATAAACATGGAAACAGTACAAAATTATTAAATTATTGTTCTATTTATTATATATAGTTATTTTGCCAGATTAATGACAAGGGACACGGATAACTAATTTGATATTTTGCAATTAAAAAATCAAAAACTAACTTCAATCCATAACTAAAGCTCCCGTTGCTAAGTTCAAGATGGGAGTTGAGAAAATATATAAATATATTCAACCAATTACCTCAATAAAATTCGCCCCCCACGTTCGGTGCGCCATACATGTGACGATCTCCCCACCTAATCTGGTAGTACATAAACCAAATTCTAGTACAGTGAAACTTCCCTTAACGGGCACTTCTATTAGCCGGGTACTTCCCTTAAGCGGTCATTTTATCCAGTCCCGAAATTATAAATGGGAAATTCCTAATAAATGGATTTCTCTTATGCGGACGCTCCCTTGAACGGGCTCGGACAGTTATTTAGCTGCTTTTGGACCACAAAGTTTCCATTAAACGGACGCGAGAATCGAGATGTAATAATTCTGGTCCGGGAAATCCCCTGCCTTCGTCGATGATATCATTTGAACAGTATAGATATGATACTTGTTAAGTTCGCAAGTCAACGTCGTCTGGGTAGGATGTCTGTTGTTTTATTTTATGGCACAATTCATATCAACTATGTATGTATTTTAATTATTTTAGAAAACAATATCAATGAAAAGGAATTGCGATCATAGAATATAATCATAAAAACAAGTTTAATTCACGTGAATTAGCCAGAAGATTTACTACTGACAAAACACAAGCCGTGCAAATAATAACATAAAAAGGTTAATATCTAAAACAGTAACAAACAAATGACAATAGTGGAATTAAAAAGCGATTTTTTTGAAACTGAAGGCCTCAAAATAGACCAGTTAACATATGAATGGGTTGTGCAAGCCATAAATAAGAATATGCCTATATCAGAGGTACTAATTATGCATAAAGCTAAGAAAAGTGCTGAGAAATTAGGCAATTGTAATTTTTCCCCTTCCAGTGGATGGCTAGATAAATTCAGAAAGCGGCATAATATTCGTTACCATATGATATCCGACATAGCCGCTAGCGCAAATCAAGAAGATATCGAAGCTTTCATAAATACGTTACCGTTAATAATTAAAGAGTACAAACCTTGCGATATATTTATAATTTGGACGAAACAGGGTTATTTTTTTCGGGCAATTTCAACAAAGACAATGGCACTAAGAGGCTAAAAATGTGTGGGCGGAAAGTTATCGAAAGAAGGATTAACTATAACGAACTGTGTGAATACGACAAGGGCGAAAGAAAAACTGTTGGTTATCGGAAAATCAGCACGTCCTCGCGTATTTGAAAATCTTAACATTGTTCTTCGTCTTGGTATTCAAATAACAAGGCTTGGGTGACTAATTTTATGATGACAGAGTGGTTGCGTGAATTCGATCGGAAAATGATCGATCAAAACAACTATCTGTCAATTAAAAACTCATTTATTAATTATCCCTATATTTCGGAACAACTTTGTTGCTTCTTCCGGAGATAAAAATGTAGAGTTCAAAAAATAATAAAAGTGACGTCCAAGGACAATAAAAAAAGATCAATCAAATCTAATCAATTTTATTGTCCTTGTACGTCACTTTTATTATTTTAAACTCTACATTTTTATCTCCGCAAGACGCAACAAAGTTGTTGCGAAATATAGGGATAATTAATAAATGAGTTTTTAATTGACAGACAGCTTGCCCGACTTTAATTTATGTTGTACATATCTATATAATCTTACATTGTTTTCAAATGAAAGTTTAACTTTGGGTTTTACTTAATTTTTCTGCCTTCTCATAGACGGGCACTTCTCTTAACCGGGCAATATTTTCAGAACAAACGATGTCCGCCTATGGGAAGTTCCACTGTATGTATGAAAATGTATTATGTTGAGTATAAGTAAATTTATTTATGTTAACCTACTGTTTTATATATATATATATATATATATATATATATATACAAGGTGTGTATAAATTGGCGGACCCACTACACGTGGCGACATTCTTGGTCAAATTTTGATTTAGAAGTCCTAATCCTAAAACGATGTATCAGGCTTCCTTTGTGTTCAGAATGAATTTGAAAGAAACATACATTTGGCAACATTGAACACGCATGTGCTAGTTATTATCTTCGGAACATTTTTACACGTCGTCATGTGAACCTTACATTTTTAATTTAAAAAAGAAACAAACGAAATAAAATTGGTTTCTTAGATTACAAATTTATTACGAAAATATTACAAAGTTTTAAAAATTTTTGATAATATTGACTAATTTTTGTACATCTTCTTGATAGAAATCAATGTAATTATTACCTACATAATTGTTCGAATTGAAATCCATCAGTTTGTAGACATAGCTGCAATCTTTGTGGCATCGTTTGTACTATTCGCTCAAGTCTTTCTGGTGTGATTTCTAATACTGCGGCGTCAATTCGGGCTCTAACTTCGTCAGCGTCTTGAGGAGCTGTAGCATAAACTTTACCTTTAATGAAACCCCAAACAAAAAAATCTAATGGATTGAGATCGGGGGATCTCGCAGTCCACAAAAGGGGACCGCCACGACCAATCCATCTGTCTGGGAAGTGTTCAGTCAACCAGTCTCTTATATTACGAGCAAAGTGCGCAGGAGCTCCATCATGCATGTAAATCATATTACGGCGTACGTTCAGCGGTATCTCATCAATAACTTGTTCTAAAACATTTAAATATTCACCGGCATCTAGGCGATTTGGTAAGTAAATTGGTCCAACTACCCTGTGGTTTATTATACCCAGCCAAACGTTAACAGAAAACCTTCTTTGGTGACCGTATTCGCGAAATTCATGTGGATTTTCATCTGCCCAATGATGAAAATTATGAGTATTAAACACACCATCTCTGGTAAACATGCACTCATCACTCCAAAGAATACGTCTTCAAAAGTCACCTTCTCCCTGAATTCTATTTAAGATGATATTGCATTAATTGATTCGAAATAAGTTATCATTTCCGTAGAGATGCTGAACTTTAGAAACATGGTATGGATGAAGCAAGTTTTCTCGTAGAAACAAATGAACAGTCTTATTACTGGGAATATTTAGTGTAGAAGCTAATTGACGGGTACTCCCAAAGGGATCTTCCTGTATTGTGGCTAGAACTTGCTCTTCTAGTTGCACGGTACGCCTTTGCCTTGGTCGACCTGCGTTCGCATTTCTTGGAATAAACGAACCTGTTTCACGAAGTCGTTGCTCCAGCCTTCGAAATACATTTTTACTTGGATGCCTCCGATTTGGAAAACGCACTCGATATTCCTGCCCTGCCATGCTAGCATTTCCACGACAGAAACCGTATATCATGTACATATCGGCATATTCGTTGAACGAAAAATTCATAATAAACAAACAGAACAACTAGTAAACACGAAAACCCGAAAACTAATTAAAACTATACAAATAAATACGAAAACTAAACAAAATTATACAAATAAATACGAAAACTAAACAAAATTATACAAATAAACACGAAAAATAAGCAAGTCGAATGAAATAGGTGGATTACATAAGTGTCAAAATTTGACAGTAGTAATGTATTTGACTAGAACAACATTAGGCTGCCTACTTATTGTTTTTCAACGTTGTCAGATGTACTTTTCGTCAAAATAAGTTAATAAACAAATATTAAAAACAAACTTTAAAATCAAAAAGAAAACTTTAACGAAAGGATAATATCAACAATTCTTCTTTCCTCTTTCTGTCAACAAATCGAAATCGAGTAGTAATGCTTATTTCAGGACTGAAAGTCCGAACTTTAGGAACCTCGTGCAAAGACATGGAGCATGATACAACATTTTCGTATTAGGATTTTGGACTCCGAATTTAACGAAGAACATCGCCGCGTGTAGTGGGTCCGCCAATTTATACACACCTTGTATATATATAATTTTAGAAAATTTCTTGACCATACTAATATAAATTCACAACTATTTGGGTTATCGATCTGTTTTAGTTAAAACTCAATTGTTCTAAACTCAATATTTCGTCAATATATTTTTTGACTTCATCTGGAGTAGAGCTAGAGTTAGGCGTTGGCGGTTTTATTAAATAATTCACACATAATTGTCATTAGACATTATCAACTTAGACAAGCAACGACAGCTGTAAAATTTTAACTTGACCTTATTCACCCACCTAACTCTAGCTCTACTCCAGATGAAATCAAAAAATATATTGACGAAATATTGAGTTTAGAACAATTGAGTTTTAATTAAAAGTATTATAAAGACATGTGAGTGAAAAAGGTCAAGTTAAAATATTACAGTTATCGTTGTTTGTTTAAGTTTATAATGTCCATGTGTTATTTGTGAGTTGCTAGTGACAATAATGTGTGAATCATTTAATAACACCGCCAACGCCTAACACTAGCTCCACTCCAGATGAAGTCAAAAAATATATTGACGAAATATTGAGTTCAGAACAATTGAGTTTTAATTAAAATCGGGCGAGTTCTATGTCTGTGAGGTATGATCGAATCCATTTGTTAACGGCTCCACGCATGCCATACGAGTCTAACTTTCTCAACAGAAGCTCGTGATCCACCAAATCAAACGCCTTACTCAAATCAAAGATACATTCCAATTTAATAATAATAAATCATGCCTTAGTATTCTAAAATAGATAGACAGCAAAAACAGGGAAACGCAAGACATGAGAGTTATGATTATGTATGCGCCCGTGGAGCGACTTAAAATGTTAAGCTGTCAGCATTCGCCTTAAACGAGAAGGAAAACCACGAAAACCTACTCGGACAGCCAGACAGGGACCAAAACACGGAACTGTCAGCATGATAAGCAAATGTATAGATATTTAAATAACATAAGATATATAATTATATAACAGCAAATTACCAGCATAATATATGTTGCTGTTATATAATTATATAATCTTATGTTACTTAAATATCTATACATTTGCTTATCATGCTGACAGTTCCGTGTTTTGATCCCTGCCTGACTGTCCGAGTAGGTTTTCGTGGTTTTCCTTCTCGTTTAAGGCGAATGCCGACAGCTTAACACCTTAAGTCGCTCCAAGGGTGCATACATAATAATAACTCATGTCTTGTGTTTCTCTGTTTTTGTTGACTATCTATTTAGAATACTAAGGCATGATTTATTATTATTAAATAAATTAGAATGTATCTTTGAATAATTTTATCCATACCAACTACAAATGTATAAGAATGACATTAATATATTGTCATTTATATTTTATATTCCTTAAAAAAAGGCATAATTTGCCGAAACATGTAGGATTGTTTTAAATATATACATTTTGAAGTAAAACCAGACCTTAAATCGATAACAGATTGAATTTGCTATATATATATATATATATATATATATATATATATATATAAAGACTGTCCGCAGAAAATATGACCAACAAAAAATGAAAACGTTAAATAGCTGGACGCTAAATATAACTTTATTTTTTTTTTTAAGAAAAACACAATTGAGCAACTTTTAAACCAGAAACATAATACTGTAAAAGGGACTTGGCTTGGAAATCTTTTGATCGTCGCATCAATATTTTTTCATTCTCACTGGTAATCCTTTCACTTACTACATTCCACATTGTTTAATTTTTTTTTTCTTATTCGTCAATTTGTGTTTAATAATTGCCCAATATTTTTCGATGGGACGTGACTCCGAACAATATGAAGGATTCGTATTTTTGGTATAATTTCAACATTATTCTTTGAATACCAAAACAAAACTATTAGCATAATGGACTATTGCTAAATCGGGCCAAAACATCATTAAGCCATCATATCTTTGAATAAATTATAAGACCAACAAATTATTAAATTATAAAGGACGCTTTTCCAAACTATTTTTAATGTCGACTTGCTGTATAATTATGCCGGTAGTAGTAAATGTTTAGTTTTATAGGCCACAAGAGCAAATTGCCGGCTATAAGAGAAATTTTACTGCAAATTTATACAGTTTTTAAGTTTCAAATTTATCAACATCGCCTCGTTAACGTGCAATATAAAATTGTTGACCTGGTAATTGTTTAAAGTCAGATTTTATGTATGCTTTATCGTTGAATAGTTTGCGTCAAGAAATTTATACGTGCACGTGTTTTGAACAAACTTTGTTTTGTTAAATCGGGATTTAGAATTACAGGCACATTGTAGCATCGCCACCGCAACTTTTATATATCCAATTTGCGTAAGGAATAGAAAGGCTTGGATTTTTCTTATTCTAAAATTACTGTTTTTGCTTTTATTTTATTCAGTGGACCAGGTTTCCTTCCAGAAGCTTTTTTCTTTGCACTAAGAGTTAATTTATAAATTTCCATTACTCTGACTTGTTTATTTTCAATTCCTAAAGTTTTTTTGACTAAGAAATGTCCTTACATCTGTTATACGAGTTCAGCATCTTTTCTCGTATCCCATTTTGCTTTGCCGACATTCTAACTAATTATATTTCGACAACAATTTGACTTGAACTTAATTTACACTTCGTAAACAAGGATCTACCAAAGTAACAGTTTATTGTCTTTTCTATTACTAGAATTATGTTACTATTAACTTGACAACTTTTCGTGGACAGTCTTTACATCATAATATTACAATAATAGGTTAAGGCAAGGTAGGGTAACTAGGACCTAGTTATACAACTTTTAAAATATGATTTCTCCTGATTGTTCCAATTTCAGCAATTGGATATCAATGCCAACAAATTTGGTTGCATAATTTCTATAGTGCTGACAACGCAAAATTGAAATAGGTTGGGATAAATTCCTATTATTTGTTGAAATATCAATTTTTACTATCGACATATTGTTAGTGGGCCCAGTTGCCCGAATTGGTGGAGGTAACTCTCCTCTCATTTTCGTTTTATGCTACATCCATCTCAATGCAAGGCAATCGGACCCATATTGGTAATGTGCTTGTTTGTCATACCAAAATTCGTTGTTATATATCTTATGGTTTTAGAGATATTTTCAAGGAACAGTGACAAGGGAAACCGACAGATGATAAATTATTATATCAAGATTTATTAGTGAATTAAGAAATAAATCTTTCCATTTCAGGAGCATTACATACATATTTCTTTTGTTTTTTCGATAGGTACCTTAATTATTCTTAAAATATCTTCTGAGCTATAATCTACGTAATCGTCTTTGTCTGATCATCACCAAGCATTGATTTTTACACATTTACACATATGTTCTACTTTAACTGAGCTGTTTTCAATCGAAATCACTTGACTAGGATAATAGTCACCGTCATAATTAACAATTACGAAATTTCAGGAATAACTTCGACAGTATCGGAAACCTCTTCTTCTGAGTTTCCTGAAAAATTGTTTATGTCAGTAGAATCCTCACTACTTGATGATGAAACAACGTATTTTCTCTTCTTGGCTTGGTTTCTTTTCTTCTTCTTGTTTTTTCTCTCCCGTTTTTCGCGATCATTTCCTTTTTTCTTCTTTGTGTTTTCTTGTTCTTCTAATTTCTCGATGTGGTCTTTGGTGGATATATTTTCTGCTCCAAGGCAAATTCGACGTTTCTTCACAACAGGTGAATTTTGTTTGACACTTCTTATAAGCTCTAACAGAATGTCATCAAACGAGTTTGATTGTAGATCTGTATAATACAAAGGTATTTTTAATAATATAAAATAGTATTAAAAATCTGGTGTGAAGAACACAAATGCAGGTTCACTATTAATATTTTTACTTCTGCGCTCGGTCTGGATAATTACGGTGAAAGGGCGAGGTGGTTCTTTTCTGTGAATGTGTCTGGAAATATCCTTTCTCCAGCAGGGGCGTTCCGATGAGCTTGTGGAAAAGCGAAATACGTATCTACGTCTCTGGGGATAGTATATATTCGGACATGTTCACAGAAAATATTAATAGTGAACCTGCATTTGTGTTCTTCACACCAGATTTTTAATAATATTTTATATTATTAAAAATACCTTTGTATTATACAAAACTGGTGGGGTTTACCTACTCATGTATGTTTCAATTATTCTGGTAGATCTGTATTATTAGATAGTTACAATGCTTTTTGTTCTGCTGTATCCTCAATTGCAAGTTGAAAAATATTGTGGTTGTTAAATTCCTGAATAGTTGTACCACTTGAAGGTTCCTGTTCAGACTCAAGCAATTCTGCCAGTGATGCATTTTCGGACCAAATCTAAATTTGATGTCTGCGTTTACTCATTGATTTCAAGACTTGATGATTGATTAATTTTTTGTCTTTATACCTTTTCAAATCATCTGGCCTAAATATAGACACTTTTACAACATTTTCATTTACTGGATGTAAACCAACTTCCAGGCGATTAGCATCATATATTCCAGTTCCTTTACATACTGTCAATCAATACGCAATCGTAGACTTTGTTTAGCATTTCAACTAAATCTTGTTTAGGTATCCGTTTTCTTGGATTTTGCCGCTCCCATTTGACCGGTTGTTTGTCCAAATCCGTTTTAAAAGGGCCAAATTCGTGACATCTAAAGACTACAATACATGTATTGTACGAGGGGACAGCTTTAGAATACGCACACTATTTTCTACAGCAAGTTTGCAAAGATCTAGATTAATATGAGTAGCATGGCCATCGTATATCAGCAATATAGGGCGATCTTAGAAAATATCGCCCTGTAGCTGATGTGCAAATTAGAACCGACGTATTTTCTCTCCCTGCTGAACTTATCATTCTTGTACTAGGCAAATCCACGGCACCAATTTCTTTAGTTTTTTTTGGATCATAACGAAATGATGTTTCATCGAGATTAAAAATTTGTTGTGGTTTTTCTTTCAGTTTTAGCTCATCAAGTGTTTTTCTTAGTACATAAAAAATTGCGTATATTACAAATGAATTTACCTAGGACGTGCGCAGATTTTCTACTGCTCGGGGTTTTGTTATAGAAATCCTATGTGAAATATACCAGTCCTTACCAAGACGTTTGTTGTTAAATTTAATTTTTAAGTTATGGCTCTTTGCATACTCTTGAACTACATCTAGAGCTTCATGTCTTGATAATCCAGACCCCCATATTACTTACACTTTAAGACAGTCAGCTAAACGTTCTTCATCTTCTCGAGGTAATGAGTATTTACTTCCATCGCCTTTTCCACTACAGGCAACAACATCTGCAGTTCCTCGAGTTCCTCGGTGCTTCAATGTAGATCTTGGAATGTTATAGAACTTTGTTGCTCCTCTTGCAGTTTCTTCCTTCCTTGACATCTTGGACCGTCATTTGCAAT
Organism: Melolontha melolontha; assembly: GCA_935421215.2. Taxonomy (NCBI): domain Eukaryota; kingdom Metazoa; phylum Arthropoda; class Insecta; order Coleoptera; family Scarabaeidae; genus Melolontha; species Melolontha melolontha. The sequence continues at coordinate 48,421,861 of OW285242.1, forward strand.
TCAGCACGGCTATAACGACCACAATAGCCCCCTCTGCTTGTTTTTCTTTGATAATTCCATGTCACTCTGAAAAATGAAACAAGAAATAATACATTGAGGTAAGTGGGTTAGCCGAAAGCCCAATCGCCAATATTATTAGGGTCCAATTACCCTAAAAAGTAATTTTTAGGGAGAAACTGGGTCCCCCGAAGATACCCTTCAAAAACAGTAGTAACTTTGAAACATAAAAATACACGTTAAATATACACATTTTACTAACCTTTCAATGTTACAATAAACAGTTTTCACAAAAAATGGTACTTTATTGGAAATTACTTTGACTTCGCGCTACAAGTTGCAACTGCGTAGTTCATAGTATCTGCTGTTGCAGCCATTTTATAACCAAGTAGCAAACCGATCTCATCTGATCAAGTTGCTTCGGATAGATGGAGCCACCATCGACAAATAATTGCTTGGATTTTATCAAATTATTCAGAAATGGTATTTTAAAAACCCGTCTGTCCAGTTTCCCCGGAGTCCCAGTTACCCAACTTTGTCTTACCAATGAATCTTAAAACTTTAGTAAACAGTAATTTTTTTTTTTAATTAAGTTAAAAAATACCTTATACCATAAGAGCAAAAATTATTTAGATAAGGGATGGCGATGGTATAAAGGATCACTGTCTTTGATAGGTTCAGCTTGTTGTTGCTAATTCAATGTCAGTTTTTATTTGAAATAGTTGTAATTATATTGGTTATATTAGCTAATCAGCTTGTCAATTAAAATTAAGTTATCGAAGTATGGTTTATTTTCAATTTACTACATTAGATGTTGAAAATGCCACCACTCTTATGCAAACTTAATTTACACCCCTTTTCATGTTTTTAAATGCGTTTCGGAGCATTTCGTGTGTGATATTAGCACATTCTTCAACTATTCGGTTTCGTAACTCAGGAATAGTATGAACTGGTGTCTTAAAAATTATGTTTTTCAAATGTGGAAGAACGAAGTAATCTAGAATATTCAAATCTGATAATCTTGACGTGAATTCAGGTTCACAACCTTCACAACTGATCAAACGATCATAAAAAAATTCTCGTAAATAACCGAGTCGTGTGAGAAGTGACACCATCATGTAGTAAATATCCCTGTTGTAGTTCGCCTTCGTGAAGTTTTATGAAGGTTTATGTAGGGATATAAAATGTTGTCTCGGTACCTTTGGGCATTGATAGTTCCTTCAAAGAATAGGAGTATCAGTCGTCTGCGAGAAAACACCAATCCATACCCCAACTTTCTGGGAATTCCACGGAGACTCACAAAATATGTGAGGGTTTTCACCACTCCACAACCTCATGGTTCATGAATTGATATACCCTGACAAATTAAACCATCCCTCGTATGTAAGGAATGCCAAATCCAAGAGGTCGTGTTGTGCAATAAATTTTGGGTGATCCATTGGCAATATAACACGCGCCTGTTATGATCAGGCGGTCACAATTCATGAAAAACCTGAATTTTGTAAGTCGCAACGTCGCTCCTCATAATGGTTCTGCATGAAGCATAAGATACGAGAACTTGCTGAGTCTTCGCAAAGATGTTGTTGGTGCTTCATTAATAATCTCTCGAACATTTTCAATAGTCTCCGCTGTATGGACCGTTGGCCTGTTACCACCGTCCTTATGTGTTACGCTTCCCGTTTCTCTGAACAATCACACAATTCCGGACCACATTGAAAAAGTCAGCTTCTAAGAACACAGGACCAAGAAACTGTTGTCAAAATTCAACCAGGCAAGTACTGTATATCCATTCCCCATTTTCAAGATTTTCATTACGAAAATAAGATTCAATGATTAATCACTTATGTAATTGGGAATACAATGTCGAATAAAACTTCAAATCGAAGTTGACATTTAATTCATGTCGAATAAAACTTCAAATCGAATGAATGTGGCTAAAGTACCAACCCAATTTCACAGTCTACTCCAATTATGAATTTTTTCGATGGCTCGTTATTAGCAAGCAGTTAATGAAGTAATGTTATTATTGTTATTAAATTAAATCATTTCTTGAAATTTTAATTATTGCTGTCAACAAGTGACGTATAATTTTAAAGTACTAAACTTTAATGTTCTATTTTTTGTACAATAAATAATCCGAAAAATGTAATTTCTGAGATCAGTATGAAATAAATATTATTTATAATAACGTTGATTCCAATTTCAGAAAAAAAGGTATGTGTACCTCGTAAAAAAAGCACATTCCCGGGCTTCAATGCTTGTTGGCCTCGGCTTAACGCCTCGGCCAACAATTTACATTGTCGTCTGGGAATGTATCGCTTTTACTACTAGATACACAATGTACTATTTTTTCTATTAATCTCATACATAATGGTTCGTGAATATTATTTCTTAAATAACTTTTTTATACATTCATACATTATCATATCACTAATTATGAAATTTGTAATTTTCTTGAATTAAATATAATTTAAAATACTCTATAGTTTCCAAAATCTATCCTATATATTAGAAAAATGTATTTAAATTAGCTCTGAAATACTATGTATCAGTCAATACAACATTTATATGTTAATTCCAATATAAATATATTATTTCCTCCCAAAATAGCTGTTAGCATAAACAATATGAACCTAAAGTCCATAGACATAATCAAATTAAATTTAAATGGATTTAGCCTAATTATCTAATTATTTGCTTTGTTTCCAGCAGTATCTAACCGTAAATATATGTCGGATAGAGCACGCCACATTATCGATTCAGAATTTCATTACATGCCCCGAGACCAAACGAGTTTATACTAGCTTCTATGTCCGGAAAGTTGTAATGTACATCTCTAAAACTCTATCTAAAACATGTAATATATACGTGAGTTTGCGTCCTATTGGTTCAGGATCGTTTAATTGTAATGCTCTTAAGAAGAACTACATTTTCCGATCACAATACCGGGAAACCTTTACAAAGCCGACACATTATGTTCTCTATTTGCAGATTAAAGCTTTCTATTGAGGTGGATAAAATTATCGTTTTGTTCGGATTCGATTTTCTATTGTTTATATAAAAAGAAACATTCAATTTCTTCCAACGTGAATTCGTATTTTCTTTTTCTTTTCAATTGGAACCATTTATTATATTTTTTATGAACAAGTTGCTTTACAAGACCAGAAATACAGAATAATATAATAAAAATAGTTTTATTAAAATAAAATATGTACGAGGGAAGATCAGAAAGTTTCTAGAATGAACCAGAAGATGGCACTGTGCGCGCGAATCGGTCATGTATTTTGAGTGTCATATCAATTGTATAACTGGTGTCAAATTTTTAGACAGATAATGTATAAAGTAAAGCCGTTATAGCCAAGCCAAGTAAACATTGCGCGCATTTTCTTAATCAAGAATAAAATCGAATTCCGTACAGTTATTTAACATTTTTTTTTTGAAAGGCTTAAATGCTAAAGAAATAAAAACTGAATTAAATAAAGTTCATAGAGAGTCTTCACCATCGTATTCAACTGTTGCGCACTGGATTGGTGAATTTAAACGTGGTCGAACAAGCACAGAAGATGCACGGCCTTCTGGGAGACCAAAAACATCTACCGATGAAGAAACCATTGGAAAAGTTTAGGGAATCGTGATGAATTACCGCCAATTAAAGTTGAGAGAGATAGCAGAGGCATTAAGCATATTATATGACTGCGCACATTACATTTTACATCAACATTTGGACATGAGAAAGCTCAGTGCAAGATGGGTGCCGCGTTTGCTGTCACACGATCAAAAGAAAGCCTCGTATGACCATTTCTCAAAAATGTTTAGACATGTTCAAGGGCAATCCTGTAAATTTTTTGAGACCTTTTATAATCGTCGATGAAACGTGGTTACACCACTTCAAGCCAGAGACCAACACACAATCAAAGCAGTGGACAGTACGCGATGAACCAATTCCAAAGAAGGCCAAGACAATGCCGTCAGCTGGAAAGGTGATGGCTACCGTTTTTTGCTATTCCCGAAGAATAATGTTTATTGACTACTTGCAACACGGGAGGAATTAGGGAGGAGTTATTAGACAAATTAAACGAAGAAAGCAAAGTCAAAAGGACTAATATGGCAAAGAAAAGAGTCTTGTTTCACCAAGATAATGCCCCATCCCACAAGTAGGCAATTGCGATGGCGGAACTGCATGAATTACGAGTTCAATTAATTGAATATGTACCGTACGCGCCAGATTTTACCCCTTCGGGCTTCTTTCTATTTCCGAACCTCAAGAAATGGTTGGCTGGAAAAGAATTCTCATCGAATAATGAAATCATCGAAGCTGTAAATGAACATTTGAAAGGTTTTGATAGTTCTTATTTTTCTTAAGGAACGAAAGGTCTTGAAAAACGTTGGACTAAATGTATGGAGTTACTAGGAGACTAAGTAGAAAAATAAATATGATTTTCCCCCAAAAATGGTGTTGTGTGTCTCGTTCTAGATACTTTCTGATCTTACCTCGTAGTAATAATTTCACTTTAATCGTATGTTACTAAATATAACCATGTTCTTTGAAAAAAAAATGAGTAATATACACCAATATTTTTGAAAAAATCCAGCTTGTGGTAAAAAAATCTTTAAACGATCCTATTCTTATGCCTTTCTGCCTTGCGGTGCAAGACTTCGAGTTGAGATCTTAGGTTTCCATTCGTTCCTATTTCAAGACATATTTCTTAATTCTGTCAATTCCGTATTTCTTTCTATTGCTGCTTGTTTTACTTCATTCCCCCACGTTTTCTGGGCGTGCCTTTCCTGTTATTTCCATAGGGTTTTGCTTCATATACTTTCCTTGTTATTATTCCGTATGGCATCCTGCATATGTGGCCAACCCCACCCAACTGTCTTATATTATTTTGTGGATGTCTTGTACGAGCCCTAACAACATAAGGTTCCGACAACAACTTTTCACGGCATCCACGTATACAGTGTATACGTGATTATATGTTAGCTTTACTGTGTCCCATGTGCGACACTTTGATTAGTGATTTTACCTACTGATGATAACAACTTAGTGGTCGAAATACGTATTTAGGGTACCATTATTAATTGTGGTAACGAGTTTTATACCTTTTTTGGGTTATCATTTATGTATATGTATGTTTCGGATAGTCCGTGCCCATGGTCCACTGTCCCATAATCGTGTCGCATCTATCCTGCTAGCTATTCAGTGTCCGATATTTTGCCTCGTATATTCCTTTCTTACCATTATCAAAAACTATTTTCAGTCCTGCGCCAAAAGATATATTGGCGGAATCCCTGCGATAACTTGGAATGCTACTGTAAAGACAATTTTATATGCTGAAACCACCCTAAGCAGTATCCTCCGGTGTAAATTTCAGGAGGCAATTTCGCTTGATTTGTATCGTGCGTCCCCACATCGGCACTCCATACAGTAGTATGGAATGCACCATCCCTGCAAGAACCGCTCTTTTACTGCTCCTAGATCCTCCAATGATAGGCATTAATCGTGTTAGTCTTGCGACTCTGTCTTCATTGTTCCCTGCCACCCTCATCAGGTGCTCCTTAAAGTTACCTCATGTATCATGTAAAACACTCCCAAATACTTGATGCTCTTCTTTGGTATAACATCCACGTTATTGATTTCAAAAATTCAAGCTTGCTTCTTCGTTTTCTCTGTTATAATTAGCGCTTTGATTTTTTCTTCATCCACTTATCTGTGCGGACTGATAATTCAGATTCTCGTTAGTGTTTCAAACGAGGTCATTTTTATCTTCCATCGACACTATCAGTGCCAGGTCGTCCGAAAATCCTATAGCATTGACTCGTTACTGTAAATCTAAATAGTTGATCGTATAAGATATTTCAGTGTGTGAGATCAAGTACCGAGCCCTGCAATGCATCTGCTGTATGTTACGTTTCTTATTCCATCCCTTCGCGTCTTTCCCTCAATTGTTCTCAGAAATCTCATTTCCGTGACACTTATATGACCTCTATCTTACTTTGTCGTAACACGGATTTCACATCCATATGTTAATTTTTGAAATACCACTATCTTTATAACCTCTACTTTTATGTCTTTAAGTATTTCTTTCTTCACCAAGAGAGGTCTCTTCAGCGCATTAAACATTTTGCCCACACTTCCTACTCATCATTAATTTCCATTTCCGGTGCACCATTTTCTTGTATAACAGTGCCCAAATACTTGAAAGTTAACTTATTTTATTATCCGTCCGTCAATTATATTATATTTTTCTTGGCATATTGTTATAACAATGAGTGTTTATTTTCATGAATCTTTAAAAAAACGACAGATCTAAATTGCTTAAAAAGTTACCAGCATAAAACGATTTTTTTTATTCCTAAATAATTTTTCTTGTTTAAAACACGCCAGCGCGTGTATAAATCGATCATTAAAAAACGCTCGTGTTTTAAAGTTACTAGGGACAACGTCAACAAATCGAAACAAGTCAAGTATAAATGCCAACTTTTTATTAAGTGATCTGACACAACAACCTTTTAACAATAAATAAAATGTTATTAATAAATATGTCAAAAGCTATAATGGAATATTTCATAATAATTTTATCGAAAAAGCCCTTAAAAGGGCTCGGTTTTTTAAATTAGTTCAAATGAATACTTCTGACTTGCAAAGGCAAGTCACTGGGATCGTGCTTCCACTATTGGCACTCCCAATAATGTTTGAAACATTCTTCTTATTGCTGATACTCTCTTTAACGGAACCATTCGCCACAACTGCCGATTTACAATCTAATTACCGCTGGATTTGATCGATTGTCATACCACCATTCGCCATAATGGACTAAACGCATGTTCCGTGTATTTCTAAGGATCGTCCACGTTAAAATAACGTGTAATTTGCAATAGACGTGATCTAAACGTATAATACCCACTCGCTTCCCTAAGAAAACTCGGTCCGTACTCACATTTTGAGGGCGCAGTAATAAATACTGCTTCACCAAACTTACATAATGAATTCCATCACTGTCAGCAACAGTAAAACGTCTAGTCTTCACTGTCTTAGATGGTCGGATAGTAATAAGTAGAATGGACCAATCCGGAGCGAAAGCAGAGGCGTGACTAACGAATTGGTTCACGATTACTTAGTATGTTGTTCACGGTCATCGTGTGTACACGTATAATAGCAGCAGGACATTGTATTCTGTGTATTTAATAATGTTGCACAGCTATGTTCGATAGAAGACGCAAGAAATAAGTGTATTTTAAGTAAGTTTGAAAGTCACGCCTCTGCTTTCGCTCCGTATTGGTCCACTCTAGTAATAAGTAATACACTTCCCTCTTCCTTGACATCGTACAGGCGTAAATCGCACAATTCGCAATACCGCAAATTGCTACAACCTTCAAAAATAAATATGTAATGTCTGGTGCATCTTTAAAAAGAATCCGCAAATCGTCTTCCATGAGTACATACGCCTTCTTTCCTACGTCATTCTTGCTAATTGCCTTCATGAATGCATACACTTTCACAAATTATTTTATATCAATCCCTTTGTTTATCAACATACTTTGGAATTTGGAATGGCTAGCCGACATCGTCGAGGCCTTGTACTGCTCCGAGATTTCCTGAGGGTAAACAAGCATAACTCGTTCATCTATAACTGTAGCCTATTGCTCTTCCATACATTTGATAAATCTGTTATACTCACTTTTGTATGCGGTTTCCGACTTTTGCGGTATTAATCTACTCTCGGCTTTATTACTTAAATAATCAATCTTAAAACTTATCCTTACACACCAATAACCCACTAACTGTTATGTGACATTAATTTTTAGTTTACTCATTTTCATGGCAGTCAAAGGTATACTGATGCCACATCACATACCAACAATTTTACATCATTAGTTCGTATTTGTATTTGTAGTATTGAAACCAATACAATATGATTTTAAAATACACCAATAAAAAAAAATTGTGTAGAGTATTCCTGGATAACTGATCATTAAAACATTTGCTGTATTTCAAGCAGTCCGGCTCCGCCGTGTTTCTTGAAAAATTGCGCCTGTTTTTTTCTTGACCTTATGACCTAATGACCTTAACATCCACTGATACTTTAATACGAACTAATTTAACATGTTCCTATTGTTATTAATTGTTTCCAAAAATACCTCTCCTAGGTTCTCATATAATATAACACACTTGCTGTATATTTGAAGCAGTAACCGAAAATAGTATATATATATATATATATATATATATATATATATATATATATATATATATCAAGTTTAATAAACGCAATTTTAGTCACGAACGAAGTGTAACAGAGTAAGTGTTTAGCAATAAAAGCAATAAAAAATTTGGAAATTAGTTTATTATTTTATTTATTATCATATCAATAAAGATGGAAACAGTACATAATTATTAAATTATTGTTCTACTTATTATATATATTCATGGTCACATTGGAATCATCGTTTTTTTAAATTTTTACCATCAAACTGATTTGCTTCATTTACTTTATTTGAATTGAAGCTCATCCTTGATCCACTTTCATTTTCACCATAGCTTGCACTTTGAGCAATTCCAATATCAATATTTTCAGTATTCTCAGCATTCTTTTTTATAGCATTATCTTGTACAGTATTCACAATTTTAGTAGCTGTTTCGATTTTATAGTTTAGCGAGTAGTCAATATAACCCTCTGCAACAGCTATTGATCAGCATCCTCCAGGACACTTTAAAGCTGTGATGTTCGCACATGAGTCCAGCAAAATCGTCGCTGAGGATCTTTTTAGGCAATGGCCAGTGTAAGCAGTAGGGTCAGACAATTTTAAAAATTTTACTATTACGCTAGCGAGCCTGCCAAATTTATTAATTCCAATGGGCTGCTTTGTATATTTTTCTCGCTGATGGTTTAAGAAAGATCGGGTATAACTTGTCAGGTTTGGAGGTCGAAGTTTTATGTATTCCTTGCAGATATGGTAGAAATTACCTCCAATAACAAACTGACTTTCCGTTTTTGTATTCGTATAATGAATGTGAACTAAAAGGGCAGTGTTGAGGTCTTCAATACGACTTGTTTGAATTTTCATCAATTCTGCCCAGCGACAAGCCCCCATTAACCCAAAAATTAGTCCCAACTAAGATACTTATAATTCCTTTATTTTTATTTAATTTGGTTTTATACTTTATCTCTGTAAATAGGTACTATTTGTCTAGAGCAGATGATAAGAATTCTCTAATTTGCTGGGGTGTCAATATTTTCGATTTTTTGGGTTTGTAACCGTCTGATTTACGCTTCAGAAACGCACACAGTTGGGGATACTTGATTATATCAACATCGTTTTTTAGATTAGTTGTCATATGCAGCATTGAATAGATTACTCACAAAGAAGACGGTTTAATCTCTTTCGTTTTGGAAATACGCAAGTAACACATTTTCAGATAATTAATTTGTTTTTGCTTTCTTGACGCCAATCTTACAAAAGTTTATATGCACGTTCGTACTGACTTTTTGATTTCTTCGGCAACAAACTAGCATTTGCCGACACCGCTGCTTAAGTAATTTCGGGTGAATTACCAATGAAAACATCTTCTTCACTTCCACTTTCGTTTAGGTTCATTTTTCCCACAAAATACAAAATTACTTGTCTCTTGACACGCCGGGGAGTTATTTTGGCAGATTAATGACAAGAGACACGGATAACTAATTTGATATTTTGCAATTAAAAAATCAAAAACTTCAGTCCGCAACTAAAGTGCCCGTTGCTAAGTTCACCTCGTTACATAGACAAAAACGCACAAAGTCACGGCTTGTTGCGGTGTATTTAAAAGATCACTTAACATCATGAAAACATTTACGATAAATGGCATTTTAAAGATGGGAACAGAAAATAATTGTTTTTACCACTAGCAGATTATTTCAACCATAATCCAGTCAATGTAATTATCTGTTTATAAATTTATACATTTTTGGAAATAGTACATCAATATAAATAACAATTTATAATTATCTATCGTCTGGAAAGGTGGTAAGTAAACGGTGGAGGGATGAAGGTTTGTAGCACCAGGCGCCAGGCGTGTCTGCGCCCAGTGGTCGACGATAGATACGATACAAATACGAGTATATACGCAATACGTATCTGTATACCACAGCTATTTCTGACCTATCCCAATTGCTTATCCAATCAAATGCTACACTATATATTGAATAAACATATCGGAGAAGTTAAATTGGCGGGGATGCGTCTTGCGTAGTAGTGTCGTTAACTTACCACGTTTCCAGACGGTATACATTTATACAATGTCATACATACCATATTCAACATTTAATAAAATAATAAAAAAAATCATTATTATAACAAGGAAAAACATCTACTTAGTACGTATATTCCGAACATATTTATAGAAAATCAATCAATCGGTGTGAATAAATATAAATATCTTTAAAAACATGTATTTTGTAGTTACAGCACTTTGGTATAAAAATGCACGCAATTTCGAAACAGTTGTCGATGTCTATAAACTTACAAATTAGCTGTGCGATGCTGTAAACTCTTTCCTTTCCTTACGTGTATATTTTAAACGTTTAAAACAGACAATCATTCAAGTTAACATTATGAGAAAAGAAGTGATTTCCATTTTAGAAGATTCAAAAACCCGGCACAAGAATATGTACAGATGTGATTTGTCACTATTATAAAACGAGCAGTAACTGATAAAAAAACGATAAAATAAAATTATGGAAAATAAGCAGGTTGAATTTCAGCGCCAGAAAGAAAAACGGGATGAAAATTTATTATTTACGAGTTCAAACTCTAAATGTATATCGATCTGTTACAAGCGTAGTAGATACAATATACGGAACTTTAATCGCAAACTTTGTGACTCACCTTTGACCTACTTAAATATGAGGATGATATTTGTATGACGAGCAGACGTCATTCCATTACATATTGCATTCTAGGTAACCACCTACCTTACCACATTGATATTTAATGTAAAATTTCATGAATGTTATGTAAATCTCACCGTGTGTCATAAAAGTATTTTTGATCATATCGCCAAGGGAGAACAAGAAATAAAAGTACTTTTAGACTTACGTCTTTTATATTGTTTGTACTTTACATGGTAAAAGAAATAAGAAAATCTTAGTGAGAATTCTATATACAAGCTTTTTAATATGTATTTCTTTAATATTTAAGAAAATAATGTAAATACTTTTTAAAATAATTCTGGCTAGTTCTGTATTAGGAAACAAACTTATAGTTTTGTAATTCGTAGAAAAAGGTCTAAAAAAAACTTTAAGTTCGCAATTTTCTTTTGATGAATTCCAACCAGAAATTTGTTTTTGAATTTATTCTAGTTTTAGTGACTCTATTTTATTAAATTAAATTGGTGGAAAAAGTATTTATTTTGCAGAACATATTGTACTAGAGTAATGAGTGGATCCAGGCATATAAAACATAAATCGGATACCAGACACAGCATTTAATTTATGCAATACTGGGTGTCCTTGAAAGAGACAACGTATGGAAAATGGAAAGATGTAATTATATAGAATATGAATCCAATATATTTTTCCCCATCGCAGACGCCTAAAAAGAAATGACAAACATATTTATAAAATTTTTGCCCCGTCATTGCATTTCAAGAAGCGTGAGCGACTATAACACAAAGGGTAAGGGTAGAGAAACAATTCTGCCCTCAATTCAGTTAGTTTCGATCGACCTACACATGTGTAGATTTACTTGTTCCGATTAAGGAAACCAGGTAGATTGTTACGAAATTGCGAAGGTTGCGGATGTGAAATGCCCCATAGAACACATATCATTTGCATAAAAAATAAAAGCATAAATTTTTAACAACTGACTCTTCCGTACGTAGGTAGAGTAGATTCGCCAGGCCGAGGGCCGCCACCGCTAATGAGCTAATAAGTGGATGTAATTAATCAGCGGTTTAATTCACAATATTAGCGGTCTAATTCGCAAGATTGGCGGTTTAATTTGCGGAATTTGTGAAATTCGAGGTTAATTCGCGATTTAATTCGTGAGATTCGCGGAATTCGCGGTTCAATTCTCTGACAATACGCGGAATTCGCGGTTTAATTCGCCCGATTCGCGGTTTAGTTCGCGGCATTTGTGGAATTCAAGGTTAATTCGCGATTTAATTCGCCGACCTCGCGATTAATTCGCTCAATTCTCTGCTAATTAACAGTTTAATTCTACTAATTAAGCCGCGAATGAACCTCGAATTACACAAATTCCGCGAATTAAACCGCGAATCACGCGAATTAAACCGCAAATTCCGCGAATTATCAGCGAATTAAACCGCGAATCCAGCGAATTCTATGAATTGAACGGCATATTAACCTCAAATTCCGCGAGTCACGCGGATCGCGCGAATTAAACCACGAATCTCGCTAAATAAACCGCGAATTAATTCCGCTAATTAGCTCATTTAGCGGTGGCTGTGACGATCCTCGGACCGGCGAATCTACTCTACTTACGTATGTAATAGAGATATTATTTATAGACATTCTGAATTCATTCACCACACATTTGGGAGTTCGCATCGTAATTGACTCAACAATTTTTTCGATTCATATTCTGTATAATTGCATCTTTCCATTTATCATACGTTGTCTTTTCTTTCAAAGACACCTGTGGACATTTAAGGACATTTAAAATCTGAGGCAGAACATTTTAATAAATCATCTATTAACAATTTGGATTATAGAACAAAAAACGTTTCTTTCATTACAAATTAAAAAAAAAAGTTGTAAAGAAAGACCTTGCGAAACAATTTCGGAGTGCTAAAACGTATTAATAAACCTACGTATCTAATAATTATCGAAATAGAAAACTTTTTAAAGTTTATAGAAAAATAGTTGAAGTTAAACATACTGAACTTACTGCAAATGTGAACTAATGAGTATTAAATCTTATTTTACATGTAAATGTCGCCTAATGTGCTGCATTAATTTCAATATTTTGACAAACTAAGTTTATACCAGTATGCAGAACACTACACGTCGCGACACAACCTTCCTATTTATTTAGATAATGAAAAATTCGTGAAAAGTCACATCTATCCCGGAATGAGTGGTTGCATTTTGCTCTTATTGGAGCTTGTCAACACAGAGTATCCGAGAGAAGAAGTGATAGTCATGTCAGTCTCCGGGATACTGTGTGTTGACAAGCTCCAATAAGAGCGAAATGCATCCATACATTCCGGCATAGATGTGACATTTCACGAATTTTTCATTATCCTAAACATACTGGATTAGGCAAAATGTTGAACTGCCGGAACGTAACTCTACCGGTTATGAAATTATTTTCAAAATAAATTAAAAAACAAAATTAAAATATTGTACTTCCGTTACTCATAGAGAATTTGATTATCCACTATTGATACCTATGACAAGGTTAAGGATTTCGAAAACACTTTGAAGGAGTCTGACTTCATCTAACGAAGACCACCTGTAAGACAGATCTCCACTTTCTTAGATTATAATCATCATAATATAATCGACATTTAACCCGAAAGTGTTGAGGTTCTTACTTCTTGTTTCAGTGTTCAGCTAAAATATGCCATATCTTTCTATCTCTTGCCATTACTTTAGTTTCTTCCCAGGTTTTACCTTTTCTCTTAATAATCTCAGCTATACTGTGATTCAATGTCTTCCTAACCTGTTCTTACCCATTCGCGTAGCTTCTCATCTCGTATCAACTTGACTTTGTTCATTCTGGTTGGGTGCCCTACCAATTTAGATTTCTTTCCTCTATCTTTTCTTTTAACGGTTTTATTTTAAGTTCTGTTCTAATATCTTCATTTTTTATTCTGTCAAGTTTTAATTAAGTAATCCTTGGATTGAACGGTTCGAAATGATTACTGAGGATATCTCCTGATCCATTTTTATCGATTTTAGCCTTCGCTTTTTACAATCTAACAATTCGTAAACTAACGCAATCCAATCAAACAAACAATAGAAAAAAACAGTAAAGAAATATAACAGAATTTGGTTACCAACTAATGATACCTATAACAAGGGCGAAGGTTTTTAAAACACTTTCAAAAGGAGTTTGCCTTCACCTAGCAAAGACCACCTGCAAGGGAGATCTCTACCTTCTCTCTAATCCTTGGGTTAAACGATTTGAAAGAGTTGCTGAGTATATCGCATGATTCACGTTTATCGATTTGGGCCTCCAATACAGACGATTTAACAATGCATAAAATAACGTAAATAAATCAAACGAACATAGAATAGAAGAAAACAGTAAAGAAACATAGAGAATTTGTTTGCCAGCTATTGATGCCTATGACAAGGCCAAAGGTTGCGAAAACACTTTCCAAAAAAGGTTGCCTTTTATGTAAGACAGATCCCTACCTTGAAATTGGGTTAAACGATTCGAAAAATTAATTTGAACTTTGGAACAAATCAAACATTCAACAAAAGGAAACAGAAAAAGTACCATACAGTCAATAAATACATTATGGGTTAGGCCATTAACATTAATAACTTTCTATCTTTACTAGAATTTTTATGCCGAAATAAAGCAAGTTTCATGTGCTATTAGTATTTTTAATTAACAAAATCCAATGTTCATTAATGAAGAAAATAATTTTTGGCAAGATTTCAATGATTTCGTGTATTTTTCTGAAGTAGTAATAAATTATTCTGAAAGCTCTAGCAACACTAAAAGGAGTTTCCACTTTGGCAACTTTCCCAAAATATTCTTTCCTAAATCATTAATCTTAATTGTATCATCGTATTCCGCCTAGGTTGAGCAAATAGTGCATAAATACTACACGAAATTTATATATGAATATCGCCTCCAAAAGATGTTACAAGGCAAAGAAGCATAATTCATCACGACGTTTGTACGAGAAAAAAGCAATAGGATTTTAGAGTTGCGAATTCTAAAATGGAAACAATAATAATTTATTTCTTTACGCTCTTCAACAATTAATGTAATTGACATAATTTATACATAGCAAATATAACAAAAAATACCAAAAAGAAGTTGAGTAACTACAATGTATTGGCTACAATGCTTTTTCGTATGTTAAATAATAGAAACTTCTAAGCAAGACCTTACAAAAACTATGTATATCTGGCGTTTCTTACAAAATTGAAGCCGCTGAATATATGAGCTCTTCTGATTCTGTTTCCAAATTTTGGGATGGTACACTTTTCTTCTTCTTTATTTTTATAAGTTAATATATTCCTTTATTTCGTCTACTACTTTCTTCTATTTCTTAAAATGTCGCTCCAATTGGTTCTTTTTATAATTTTCAGGGTTTTTTTGCTATCCTTCTTGGTTTATTTTCGTGTTGTTTCATTCGTCTTTCTTTTAAATTATATGTCCATAACAAACTTAATTCTAAAAGTAAAAATTTAATGGTTTATAAACTCTCGCACCTTCAAACTAACCGATTTTGAGGCGTTACAAATCAAGCCAGATATAGAAAATAGCAAGTGAACAATATTATACTTATTATAGAATGGTTAGAGTTAATAACTTCTACTTCCGGTATCAATAAAGAAGAAGCTTATTAGACATAATAGGCGATGATTTAAAAAATATTTCAGGCGTTATGTCAAAGTCAATCCAATTTATTTGCACATTAACAACTAGAACTAATATTGTAAAGTAAGTGTTCTATGAACTAATAAGATGGCAATACCAGTATATGGAGGATCCATCTCGAAATCAACCTCCTTCCAAATCACTGAGACATTTTTGTTTTTGTAATATTTTGGGGGAAAGATTCTGACACAAACTGGATGGTAATGCATTTGGATGAACTTGGAATCACAGATATTGGTTATTGCTTATTTTGATGCATACTTCTTCTACTGTTAGTATTTTCAAAGTCAGTATGTAATGCTATATTTCTAACATATCAAAAACCATTTGCTATTGTTCTTAACATCTTGGATTGAAAGCAAAGGGTGATATTGACATTATATTCGCAAGAGCATAGCCTAATATCACATGTCTAAAAGTTAATCATCACCTGAAGAGATTTATTTTGTAGAGGAAAAGGCGATTTTTTCCTAAACAACACAAAAATCAATTTCCTGATGTTATTATAGGTACTGTTCCTCGCTTACTTGAGTAACGCTTTGTTATCTGAATACACCAACAAGCATTTCGTTAAATTCAAGGTAAATTTCACTTGAGTACTTTTCGGATCATTCGCTTTATTCTTCACTTATTTAGCCGAATTAATAGGAGCGACAGACGAATTTGTAGATTATCAGAAGTCAGCTTATAGTTTGGTTTTATTACAGGTGTGTGATGCTGTAGATATGCCGATTATATATAAAATGTGTAAAGAAGAATATTGATCGTCATATTTTACTTGAAAGTAAGGATTAGACAGGTAGAATTGGAGGAGGACATGAAAAAAGTACCTTAATCTTATATAAAAAACTACCTTAACAAAATGAACTAATTTGAATCATCAGAAAAGAATGAAGATTCAATAAATAGAAGCAGGCTGTATAATATCATAAGCATCCAATAAGCGAAAGTCTAATCGAACTCGAAAGATCAATTAAATATAACGATTTAAAAATATCAAACTTTATATTTTTAACTTTCACATACAATTTTCTAATTCTCAACCCCTGAAAAACGAAGAAAATTACCGCAAATTTCTAGAGCGAATCAAAAAGTAAAGGAACAGAAACATATTACATTCATTTGAAAATGTCACGTAGCATTTTGCCACATGTTACTGTAAAAAGTGAGTTTATTTAAACTAAATTCCGAATAAGTATAAAACGCTTAATATTATCTTGGGTCTGCAAGTATTTTACCTCACAGTAATAAATAAATTTTGCTCGGATAATATGGACTTAGTTTTGTTATTAAATATTTATATAAAATAATAATAGTTCTCTGTAACAGGTCTCGAAGGCCTATGAGGTTATAACATATTAGACTTCTTCTTACGACTTGAGGCGTATAATATAATGGAGTGATAATGTGGTTCGTACTAAGCACCAACCGCCTATTATCATGCCAGAGTTGTCTCTAGTTACTCATTTAAATTATATATTGGACGAATACTAGAAACTTGAAAGTTTGTTTCCTAACTTGCTACTGAACAGAAAAGTGATACTTTCTTCAAATATTGTAATTAATTCTTTCTTTGAATGAATTGTAATTTTCCTTGTACATTATTTTAATATCTATATTATTAAGGGCTTTCTTGTTATAAAAATATTATAATTCCATCATTCATCTATGTACCTACATTTTTATATATTTATTATTATAACGTTTTAGGAATGAAGTTAAGAATTGTGTTAGTGTATTTATCTATATATACAGGTTGTTGGTTTAATGTAAAAATAAAACTGCCTCTATTCAAACGAAATCGTCATATAAATTATCTTTCTCTAATTTATATTTTGTTTGCTCATATAAAAGGAACGAACAAAAATATACCTACTTTCAACATGCTATAATGATGCTTTTCAATTACATCAAAAGTAACATCGCCACAACAGAGTAAATCTAAACATACACAAAAGCATATGTTTGGCATACGAAATTCTTTTTAGAAACATAAGTAATTAATTATAATTACCAATTATAGATTAATTTGTTTTAAAGAAATTGCAAAACGAGATACGTGTATGTATAGCAATCCTCTGATGTAATGAGACACCTTGTTTGTACTCGTATATAAACAACACATATTGCAGACCCGTAACAAGCTAAGCCCTCCGTCCTTTTCCTATCTGATTAGGTATACCGCATGTGTCAAATATCATTAGTAGAGTGGACCAATCCGGAGCGAAAGCAGAGGCGTGACTAACGAATTTGCTCCCGCGTGCCCCATCGCACATACGATTACTTAGTATGTTGTTCACGGTGATCATGTGTACACGTATAATAGCAGCAGGAAAGTGTATTCTGTGTATTTAATAATGTGGAAGGAGCGTACAGTAAAAAAACCGCTATCATCAAAGTTAGTCAATAAGTTTATTGAGAGTCACGCCTCTGCTTTCGCTCCGAATTGGTCCACTCTAATCATTAGGCATAGGGAATACGTATGAGTACATACGATGTATACGTATACGGGAAAGCCGATCCAATGTCGGCGAAGACCGCGACAGCCGACAACGAATGTCTCCGATTGTTTCGCAAATACAAGTACAAGCAGTAATCATTTGATCATCGACATAGGTACTTGTAATGCGTTCTAAAATAACATTTACGAATTGCAAGGGATTTGCTTTTCATTTTTCTTTCAGTAGATGCAGGAAATTTTTAAGCTACGGTGCGTCGCACAAACAAAAGCGTAATTCTAATAAAATTAAAGAATTATCCTAATAACATAAATAAAAAAGGATTCTAAAAATTATAATAAATTATGTAAGAGGCTCAAAATTCCTCCTTGCACAGCAAGACATTGTCCTAGGCGGTCGTAAAAATTAGCTCTTACATTTGCTAACATGTCAGCAGTTAATGAATTAGCAGCCTCACTTATTTTTTTCGCTCAAGGCAACTAGATTTTCTGCTCTACCAGCTTCATGAGTATAAACAATATTTTTTAGAAATCCCCACAAAAAGAAATCATTTGGAGATAGATCAGGAGATCGCGGATGCCATTTAATGTTTCCTGTACTAGTAATAAGACGGTCAGGAAAAGTATTTCCTAGAAATTCCTTTACCCTCACTACATTATGTGCTGGACAGCCATCATGTTGAAACCAAACGATTTCCTGATTTATTCCAATGTTTTGAATGGCGTGAAGTATTTGATTTTGCAGTAATTCGAGATACTTGTCGGCATTTAATATACCATCAATAAAATAGGCGCCTATATAATGGTCACCTAAAATACCTGCCCAAACATTTAGCTTTTGAAGATACTGAGTGCGATTTGCAAATGCCGGTGTTGATTTTCCGAAGCCCAATATCGAAGAACAGAGGGATGTGCTTTCCGTGTAATGGAAAAGTTGATTAATCGGTGAAGAGAATATTTTTAACGAAATTTTCATCTCGATGTATCTTTTCCATAACGTCTTGACAAAACTCCATTCTCCGAAAATTGTCCTCGGGAAATATTTCTTGGGTTTTCGAATATTTGAAACATTTTAAACCATTACGTTTCCAAATACGTGAAATAGTTGTGTTACTTGTACCCAATTCCTCGGCAGTACTTCTAGTAGATCTCGTGTTATCAATTTCCACAGTACTACAAATTAATACTCCCGCCGTTCTCTTTCCTCAATTTTTTGTGGTGATACCTCTCTTGGTTTGCATTTCGTACAGTTATTGAGACAGAAACAAATTTCAAAGTTATTTATAATATTATAAATTGTTTGTCTGCAAGGTACAAAGCGGTCTGCAAAAGTCAGCGCAAACAAATTCATGCTCTCCATTGCAGACTTGCCAGCATAAAACCTTATTACTAACTTAAGCTTTTCAGCGGGTGTATCAAGAGCCATTATACATTAATTTTATTGTACGCTTTCATACTGTAACGGCCGCAGCTAGATTGAATGCAAAATCTCCAGTCAATCGGTATCTGTCGGACGTCGCGGTCTTCGCTGGCATTCGGCTGGCTTTCTTATGTACGTATACATCGTATGTACTCATACGTTGATTCTCTATGCCTAATAATATTTAACACATACGGTATATGTTTTCACTGAATCTGAGAGGCTACAAGTTCGCCAATTATGCTATCTATACACAAACAAGGTGCACTACTGCATTGCGCAGACGAACGAATTATAAACTTCGTCTCTTACGAGGTATTCAAGTTATAACGTCTCCGATTTTTTTTCTCGCAAACTAATAACACGAAAACCGTGAAACTTGTGTCACTTCTCGAAGGAATCTCCCTCCAGCCTTACACATTTTTCACAACGTCGATGCCATGATTCTTTGGCCGCTGTGAACGCTTCCTTAAGAGTCTTCTTTGACCACTGCAAAATCGCTTCGTTTCAGAATTGAAAAACGCCATCCATGTCTCATCCATCATCACAATCGATGAAAAGAAAGTTCCATTCATGGTGTCAACGTTTCCTGTCAATATGACACGCACGCAGCCTTGTGGTGGCCCGTCAGCATTCGTGACAGCCACCTGGAGGGTACTTTTCGCATTTTCAGGTCTTGCAGGATTTGTGTGCACAGCTTCCACGGAAACGCCAACTTTGGAGGCAATGTGTACCATACTCATTCGGCAATCCTCCAAAACAAGTTTCTCCACTCGCTTGATTATGTCGTCAGACCAGATGTTGCGAGGCCGAGATTGTCTTGGTTTGTTGTCGCACGACTTTCTGCCTTCTTTGAGCTGTCGCACCCGCACCCGCAAACGCACATTAGACACATCCATGACACCATCACCGCATGTCTCAGTCAACTGGCGATGATTTTCAATCAGTGTCACACCACGCAAATAGACAAAACGATGATTGGAGGACCTGTTCTTGTAATGAAAACGTCGGCATTTTAAGTATCAAAAACAGTCCTCACTCTCGCCGCTGCCCCTAGAGTCATTTCTGTCACGCATTCACAAAGAGCACGCGGGTATTTTGAAATAAACCGCATGTTCCGATCTGTTTCCAGTCCTGAGAAAAAAATTCCAAGGTGTTATAACTTAAATGCACCCTGTACAAATTATTTGAATTTTATTTTATTTTATTAATACGATATGAGTACTAATGCATATGAGGATAAACTGCAATAGTTTAACTAAGAAAATATGGAAGAAGTTCGGTAGAAAATATTAAAACCTTTCGATAGAAGAGGATATGGATAAAGAAATCAATGTTAGATTACTTTGACTTATTTTGAACTATTTGATTACAAATTACATTCCGAAGAAATATATGTACAGCAAGCCTCTGAGCCACATCAGAGGGTTGCTGTTTGTATGTAGACAATATTTGTATCAAGCTAAGCCGCATGTCCTTGTTTCTAGCTGATTAAGAATATATGTTTTCACTGAATGTGAGCTTTTAGCATTGCTATTTGTGTTACTTATACCCAAACGAAGTATCTCACCACTGCATTGGCAGATCTACATATTGTAAACTTTGTCTCTGACAAATTATAGGAATTTAGTTTTATTTTATTAATACGATAAGAGTGCTAATATATAGTAAAAATAAACTACAATAGTTTAACTAAGAAAAAAGAAACTATATTAACGAAATCAATTGATCGCGCTTTGGATAGGAAAATGTGGAAGGAGTTCTTTGCGCAATAATTTTAATAAACCTTAACACCTTTCCGTTGAAGAGAATCGGGATATAAAGACTACGTACCGGCTGACAGCCTAGTGAAAACGCACTGGCTTTTCATACCAGGGATGCCGAGATCGGATCCGGAGCTGGGCTGTCCGAAAAGATTTTCGTGGCTTTCTTTCTCGTTTAATGTGAATGCCAACAACTAAACAGGTTAAGTCTCTCCACAGGCGCGGGCGTAATCATAACTCATTGCCTGCCAATGCCCCCTGTAATTGGCCTGAAGCCTAAAGTGTGAATTATTATTATTATTACATTGACATATTTTATATTATTTGATTACAAATTACATTCCCAAACAATGTAGTGAGATACCTTATAGCAATAACAGAAATTACAGACCTGTTACAGACAGCTAAGTCCTTTCTCTATCTGATTAAGTGTTTTCACTGAATGTCATATTTTAGTTTGCTTGCTATTTCTGTTGCCTATATTCAATAATGTACATCCATACAAGGCGTCTCACTACTTCATTGGGCTGGGGTATATATTCTAAATCTACCTATTTGTTTCTTATAAATTATTTGGGTTTTATTTTATTAATACCATAGCAGTGCTATGTATATTAAATTCTTATTGTGTTTATAAAGAATCAAAAATATTATGTAGTCGAACACCATTTTTAGAAAATATTTTATAATTAAATTTCAATAGCGCATTGTTCCATATATTGACGATGCATTTCTCTGTTAACCGCCTAATTAAGTTCTACATGAGTTACATATTACGAAATTGACTGTTGTAAAAAACTGAAGCGATCAATAGATATGTAAATATTATTAAATTAAGTTAGATATTATAAAATTTATTCACAAGATAAAGAAAAGAAAGATTTGCTTCGAAGTGAATAAAATACAAAAGCAATTCAGGAACATCAAGATACTATAACAAGAAAACTATTAAACTGATTAATTATTGAGAATAAAACACAATATTTCACTAATTTTATTAGAATAACTAATATATGTTTCGCCAGCTACGCCATTAGCAAAGAAGTATATTTAAATCTTATTAGATTTAAAGATATCTCTTTAATAATAGAGTTATTCTAATAAAATTAGTGAAATATAGCCAACTGTTTTATTCTTAATATTTAATCTAAGTGAGTTACTAAAATGTTTCACCAAAAGTGTCTGCAACATCAATTAATGATAAACTAATGAATTATTTTATTGTTTAAAAAATAAATATATAAAGCATAATTCACCTACTTTTACTTTTTCATAAATTTAACAGACATGTTTTAGCAAAATAAATAATGCTATACTTAAATTAGAGACGAAGTAACCCATTAATTTCTCCTCACCGAAGCTGCAAAACCAATTTGATTTAGATTTTGAGAAAATACGTTAAGAAATCAAATAATATAAAGCTCAAAATCATCTTTAGCAGTCTCTTTTTCAAGCCACCGTATCTCTCCAATATCAATTCCCCTCCTTACATGTTTCTAATAATGGTCTTCGTCTTTTTCTTCAAGGGAGTGGTCGCCAATTTAGCATTTCTTTGAGCCATTGTTCGCCTCTCATTCTTTTAACAGGTTCCATATTACTTTAATTTCCTTGTCTTGATTTTATTTGTAACTTTTCTTTCTGTTCGCTTTCTTATTAGTACCTTTCAATTTCGAATTATTTCTACCCTTGTAACACTACAGCACCTTCTTAAAAATTTCATTTCGACTTTCTTCTCTCTTCTTATCGCTTACCAAATCTTCGCTCCATATATAAATATACTCTGGAAAATCGTCTGATATATTCGATATTTTATATTTAATTTAGTATTATTATTTAGTTTATTTACAATTTGTACTATTTTCCTTAACTCCCAATTGTCACTTCTGAATATTTATATTTCTTACATACTTCAATAACCTCTCTTAGCTATTAAATTTGTTTCGCTGTCATTTATAACCATGTAATTGGATTTTGTTAAGTTCACTTTCAATCCAGGCGTATTATATAATTACATCAGTTCCTAATCCTCTAGACTGCGTCTATTTATATATAGAAAGAATATACATTTGATTATTTTTCTTATCTGTACGTGATCCAATTACCTCCAAGTGACCACATTATCATAACTAATAACGAAATTATCATAGCTCAACTATCTAAACCAATAAAGAAACAGAGCAATTGAAGTTTGAAAATGAACATGAAAAGGTTAACAGATTCGTGTAGCAAAAAGAAATATTAAAAAATAATTTTCAATTTAAAGCTTAGAAAAGAAGTTAAAGATATTTTGAATGAAATAGGAAAAGAATTTCCCAAAAATGTTTAAATTTGCAATTATAAACGATATCAAAGAAGTAAGAACAAGTGATAGAATATATTACAACAATAAGAAAAGGTAATCAGAATGACAGAGACTAGACTTGCACTAGAGATGATAAATTGCTTTAACAGTCTAATCATTTCGATGTTCAAAAAAGCATTACACTATTAGCATTATTTCAAAAATGTATTATCGAATACTAAAACAAAGACCGCTGACAAAAAAATATTGTAGAAGAACAACTGGCAGATGTTTAGAGCGGTTTTAGGAAGAGCTGGGGTGTTCAAGATCACATCTTTACAATCGCACAGATGATAGAAAAAACTGAACTGAAGAACGCAAAAGTATACTACTAAACATGCTTTCCTGGATGTGGATATTGAAAATCCTAAGACAAAAAAAAAATCAAACCAAATTAGAAAATAGAAATAAAGGCTTATATGATAAAAATAGGTGCTACGTCAAAAAGAATAACAAGCAATCAGCGACATTCCGGATCAGAGAAGTCTTAAAATAATGTGAAGTTATGAGTCCAATGTTATTAATTACTCTTACGGATGATAAACCGAAAGAAAAAGGATTAGAAAAGACCGTTTGAATTCAGTTCAACTCAATAAATTCAATAAATCAGAACCAATGAGATTATCTGTATATACCTTTTTCTGACAATGTGATGGTTTGTACGCCAAAATAATCTAACCTCCAAGAAAGACTCAGAATATGGGAAGAATTACTTAAACTAAATATGCAAATAAATACTGACAAATCAAAGGAGATGGTCATTGAAAGGAAAAGAAAAACTCAATATGGAAATAAACAATAAGAAACTAAAGCAAATTGATAGCTACAAATATATAGGAGTTTTTATAGAAAAATATAGAAAGATGGGACATAAGTTACTTGGGAGTATATAGGAAGAACAATCTCGCCTTTTAGCAAATTTTTAGTTTCCTAGGGCGAAATAAGAAGAAAAATGCTGTTTTCTTTTTTAAATTTCCTAATTACTGATGTTATATCTCCATTCCTTTTTGGAAGTAAATTATTATTATGAAAATAAATTAAAAAAATAGTCCCGCAGCTCGCATATACTTTGCCTAAAGTAATTATTTTATTGGGAAGAAGAAAATAAACAAAAAAACAAAAAGAACAGAATATGAAACAGTATTCAGAACGATTCTAATATACGGTAATTAAACAGAGATTTTGTCAAATAAATTAAAAATCAAGATACAGGCCATACAGAAAAGTTAAGGGAATAACCATAAGAAACCAAATAAGAAATAATACTAGAATCAATTTTAGATGTCATTGAATGAATCAGCTCAAATGGTGAGGACATGTATGGCAAGCAAAATCATAAAAAGCAAAAAAAAACCGGTTGATCTAGCAAAATATTGCACGATTAATTCGTTTCTATATTTGTCAATACTTTCAAATATACTTCGCATTGTAGAGTCCGTAAGTGAACTTATTTTCTCGAATGAAATTTCCTGAAGATCACAGCAGAACATCTGCGGAAAGCTCGACAAAGAAAAAAATAAACCCACTTACGATCTTCACAACACAGATCATATCCAGATGTATTAACAACGCAAATTAGTCTCTCGAAAACCTACGAATAAACATCAGCACCAACAAATCGAAAAAATAAATTACTGAAAAACAGTAGCCGAAAATAGATATGTAAACGAAGATGTTACATTTCAACACTGCCGGGTACATAATTAGTATTGTCACAATGCAATGCATAATTTAGAGTAAGAGAAAATTGATACTACCGGATGGAAGTAAATAATTAGGTAATGAACGGGGTTACATAATATATTAGTAGTCACTGTTGGAAAGAATCAATTATCTTGTAAAGGTTACATAAAAGAAAGTGAGAAATGAAAGAAAATCGAAACAAGTACTGAAATGAAATAGGCATTTGCCTACTACTCGAATCAATTGTTTACAATTTTTTTTATCTAATTAAATTAAAAATATTATCGACTTCTCCTGATTTTTCTGACGTTGGGCATTTAAATAAATAATTTACTAAAGAAAACACTCGGTATATTTGTTTCACAAAATATATTCATTAGATCTCTAACATATGTTTCGACTTTTCAGTCATTATCAAAGAGTTTTTAAACTAAAATAAAAAGTACACTTCTACCACTATTTATGAGTTTTTAAAAGACTTTATTACGGCATCAATAGTAGGGGTGTTGAAAAAATCCAGCTGCGTATTTGTGAATCTTAATAGACATGTCAGTAAAAGTACACTTCTACCACTATTTATGAGTTTTTAAAAGACTTTATTACGGCATCAATAGTAGGGGTGTTGAAAAAATCCAGCTGCGTATTTGTGAATCTTAATAGACATGTCACAAATACACAGCTGGATTTTTTCAACACCCCTACTATTGATGCCATAATGAAGTCTTTTAAAAACTCATAAATAGTGGTAGAAGTGTACTTTTTATTTTAGTTTAAAAACTCTTTAATAATGACTGAAAAGTCGAAACATATGTTAGAGATCTAATAAATATATTTTGTGAAACACATATACCGAGTGTTTTCTTTAGTAAATTATTCATTATGTTTCACCAAGAGCCAACCGTGGATTCTATACATTATATTTAAATAAATTATTTCTTTTATGTTTAATTTACGTATGTATTTAAGGAAATCTGTTAGAAGAAGAAAATTCCAAAAAAATGGAAAGTTACAGTAAAAGTCACTACCAAAAGAGGCAGTTGATTGCAGTAATTACAGAAATATATGCTTTTAAAAGTTGCGAACAAAGTATTCGAAAGAGTACTTGAGAATAGGTTGAGAAATTGAGGAAGCACATAAAAACCAGAAAGACAGCAGATTTTAGACTCTGAAGGAGCACATAAAGTAAATGCGGAAAGTAAGTGATAAAGCGCTTTAGAAAAATGTTAAGATGTATATGTTAGCAATAGAACTGGTAAAATTATTAGACACGTAATTGATATTGAACAGTCTACAGAATCAGAGGGTGCCAAATATCTTAACATGACGAGCACCACAGAGAGATAGCAAATTTTCGGGCTGAGAGGAGCACACAAGATTAGATCTTCAGCCTGCGAAAAATAAGTGATAAAGGACTTAGGGAAAATGCTAAAGACAATAAAACTAGTCAAAGTCTTAGACACAAAATTGATATTGAACAGTCCACAGAATCAAAGAGTGACAATTCTTAACGGCTTATCTTAACGGCGATCATGAACAGTATCTACGGAAATATAACCAATAGAATCCGAACAGTTGTGAATAGTAAAGCGTTTATTGCAACAACGGAAGTACGCCAAAGTGAGATATTAGGTCTGCTACTTTTAATATTAGTCATAAATGAAGTAGCGAAGAAAACAAAACAAACACCGCTAAAATCAAAAAAGTCAAACGACCAAAATACTATGGGGAAGCATGATGTATTGAATACAAAATAAATAACAGGAAAAGCACGACTTTCAGATTATTTGTTGCATTGAAATCAGCATAAAGAAAATGATAAGCAAATTCACTAAAGTTAAAATATGTAAAAGAGAATATTTATGTTTATCAATCATGGTGGTCTAGATCGACCCCCAGAGGTCGACTACGACCTGTAAGAAGTCTTATGTCAGCGAAAAAAAAACCAATCGTGAGTCAATCCATATGGTGATATCGAAAAATCGGATGTCATATTACAAGAGGAACTGATCGTAATAAGCACTAACGAAGAACTTAAAGTACAGTTTAGAAACGAATATCAGATTTTCTGGCTTCAAAAAGACATACATGTTACTTATCCTGTATTATGGAATATTGTGAGAAAATTTTTAATTGCTTTTCCATCTTCATAGCTGGTGGAAAGAGGTTTCAGCGCGGTTGGTAATCTCCTAACAAAAAAAAAAAAGAAAAGAAAGAGACGACATCACTGATCGAGGAGATTTGATATTAATCCTAACTAAATTGATGCCAAATGTTGAAAATTTGTTATTAAAGCATCAGGTTCATCCCGCCCACTAAAAGCATTTATTTTTGAAGATACTAAATTTTAATTTGGTTCGTTTTAATTTGTATTCTATTAATAAATGTATATTGTATTTTTTATGCTTTACACACTATAGTTAATTTAAATCTTTGCAAATGAGTAGCATTCTGCCAGCTGTCAAAAACACTTTCGAAGTTGATGAATTTGCAAAAATTCAATATTAAGAAAGCAAGGAGTCTACCCAAAACCGAAAATCATGGCCAGTGGTCTACAAGACAAAAAAGTTTGGGGATTCGGGTCTAGTGGATTGAAATCAAAAATATAAACAGCAAAGGTGAAAATTCTCCACAACTTTGAAGGATTAACGAGGAGATATAGAATCAATAATAGTGAAATAAAAACCAGGTTAAAGGTGAAATTGATTCAGGCTAATATTGAAGAAAAAACAATTAGGCTTTATCCTTGATTTAAGGGTAAACTGCAATAGTTTAGCTAAGACAATATGGAAGACTGAAACAATTGTAAGAGAAGAAGGGACAGGTCGATAAATACGCGAGAACAACAAAAAATGTTTTAGCCAAGAAAGCTATATGTACAGCAGCAGTGGATCTAGCTTTAAATGAGGAACCTGGATTGCGAGTTTCCGCGATTATTTACTATATCCTTTCTGGGATTCCAGGCTGGAACTATGTCCTTGATATTAGCGGCTTCTTAACTTGCGTTTTGTCCACTATTACAAGAAACATCTTCAGGGCTGGTACTACTGTTACTGCACTAAAAATGGAGTGCAATGCAAGCTTCAGTGCAGCAACAATAGTAGCACCCCTGAAGATGTCTCTTGCAACAGTGGACAAAATATCGGGCAAGAAGGAAGCAGTGCTAAGAACGTTATTTCAGCCAAGAATTCCAGAAATAAGTAATATGGAGGAAGTTCAGTAATAGAAAATAATTTTAAAATGATCCTCGACACCTTCGGTAGAAAAGCGTAAGGATAAACGAATAAATTATTTGATTTGTTAGGTAAGTATATATATCTATGAAAGCCTTTTAATTTTTGTGTGTGGTATTAATATTAGCACCCCCAGCATCATCAGTATATCCAATAAGATTTTCGATTTTTTCTTAATTGACACGATTATTAATTATAAATATTAGTTCGAATACAAGTAAATTTACTTGAAATTTTTACAATACGCTTAATCTAATATAGTTGCGATCAAATCAACGAATAACCTATTACAGCCATCTTACAGAACGATCTCTTTATATGAGAAAGCACTATACAGACTGATTCAAATTAAGTGCGCACTATTGCTATTTCAGTTATTATTGATTTTAGAAAGTAGGTTAAATTAGCAAAGTATTAGTGTTTTTAACATTGATTAGCATGCAGTTCATGAAAAAAAAATTGAATAACGCATTTTCGAGAAATTTTGACATTTATAATTTTTTTAAATGGAACACCGTATATATTTTTTAAAATTATGAATGCTAATGTTCTTTGTAATATAAAAGTTTCAATACACTATTGTCCTAAAACGAATAATAAAGTAGTTATAGCAGTTTCTATTTTCTTCTAAATGTCATTGCTCCACTAACTTTTGACAAAACAGATACATATTTTGTGTTTAATGTTTATTTTAACATATTACAGCTTACAAAATTAAATTAAAAAGAAGAAAGTACATGTATAATTTATAAATACTGCTCAAAGGTGTCACCTTCCTGCTCAATCATTTTCGCGCCCGCTTCAGTACACTCTGGGTGGCTCTTAAGATTGTCCTTCTATCTAATTGGCGAAAAACTTCTCTGACCTTGTCTTGCAATTCGCGCACGTTGTCGTATCGCGTTTTGTACACCTCATTTTTTAAGTATCCCCAAAGAAAAAAGTCTAAAGGTGAGAGGTCGGGGGACCGTGCCGGCCATTGAATTGGACCATTTGTACCAATCCAGTTCTCGGCAAAGATGGTGTCGAGGTAGGTTTGCACTAGGTGATAGTTGTGTGCAGGAGCATTTCTCCAAATGGGGAAACACCATAGTGAAATATTGTCAAACACTAAGCAATGAAAGTAAAACCAAAATGTTTAGAAATATATAGAACACAACACAAAATTTAAAAAAAATATATTTTTAATAACTAAACGTGCGAAAGATTTATATTCGGTACGTTATTAACATTTACAAAGGGCGTAACTATTTGTTCTGTTTAAAGTGAAAGAAGCCTACTACTGATTTTACAGAATGAAAGAGTATGTTTGACATCAACTAAATTCCACCGTAAATACCTTATTATCCGTGCAATAGGGCAATAGTGTATTGAAACTTTTATATTACAAAGAACATTGTCATTCAGAATTTAAAAAAATAATCATGCTGTTCCATTTAAAAAAATTATAAATTTCAAAATTTCTCGAAAATGCGTTATTCAATTTTTTTTTCATGAACAGCATGCTAATCAATGTTAAAAACACTAATACTTTGCTAATTTAACCTACTTTCTAGAATCAATAATAACTGAGATAGCAATAGTGCGCACTTAATTTGAATCATGTATATACAGCGACCAAATCATATCTAGTTTTCTTTAATATGTTTCTTACCAAATTTTGAACAAAATCACTTTTAAAAAAGCCAAATAAGAAAATTTTACATTAAACCAACAGATTTGCATTTATTTAAACTACAGTGATATATCAGAATTAAAAAAAACTGTGTGATCTATAATCCAAGGCTGATTTTTTTCTATAAGATACTCTATCTAGATGTTGTATGTTACCATATTTATGTGTATATTCTTTAAATGTTTCCACTTTATATGTGTAGATGAAGAGTTTAAACCATTTTGCGAGCGTAATCTTTTAATTATTTTTAAATTCCAAATGTTTATTTATGCTAAAAGTATTATATTTAAGAAAGCGTGTTAGTAGATATATTTTATTAACTTTGAATAAGAAAATATATATTCACTAAAAAATTATATACAATTAGTAACATTACGATGATAATTATTATATTATATATCTTATGATTATACTTTACATGTTATTAACTATAAGGGAAAGAGTTAGCAAACATATATCTCTATATATAAACTTATATATATATAGCTTTTTTGCATATGCATGTTTTCTTACTTTTGTATATACAAAAACTACATTGCATTCCAATACATAAATATACGTTTGATTCCAAAATTTGTTTTTCATTTAAACCTAACTCATAAGTAGGGACCGGACACGAGAGGCCGAAATTACGGGCCATATTAATGGACGATATAAATAGTGTATAACATCGCTAAGTGCAACACGCAATTATTGAATAACACTATTCATTCGGTTAACCGCACATCTGTTTTTGTCGTTGAATTGTGACGCATTTACTTCAATATTACACTTAAATTCCTTTCTTCATGGGCGCAGATAGAAGCAGGAGGAGTTTTTACAATTTGTTTTATTTATTAGTTTATATTTCACAAAATAAAGTACGGTGAATTAGTTACTTTTTTCATTGTTTTAACTGTTAATAACATATATATGTAAATGTACAGTGAATTTCGTTAAGTTTCAATAACTTACGAATACATTTTTAATTTTCATTTATTTAGATCAAGAACATTGTTTAAGTTACTTTTCAAAATATGATATGGAACAACGTCGAGAATTGCATCGTGAAACAATGGCGAGTTGGATTAAGGGTTAAACTGATTGTATGTCCATTGCCAGTGATTCCGAAATTTATTTCAAAGTCTGTAAATTATCGTTAAAAAATTCCAAGAAATCGCACGTAAAACGTCACTTAGCATCGCAGAAATTAGCCCGTTGGAATCTGACAATTTTAACGAAGAAGTCTGTGAAACTTGAATAGCGGCAAATATTCCATTAAATAAACTTAACAAACCCACCTTCAAAACATTTTTCCAAAAATATACTGGTCGAAATGCTCCTCATGAATCCACCTTACGCAAATATAATGTTTCTAAGTGCCACACGAAAGCAGTAGAACGCATTATACTCCATCTTTCAAACCAGTACGTATGGATAAGGGCCGGCGAAACTGTCGATATATTAGCACGCTGTGTGGTAAATGTTGTAGCTGGTGTATTACATCCAACTATTCCATATAACGCATATGTAATAGCAACAAAAGTTTAAATACAGTTGATGCGGGAAACAGTAGCTAGAACCATTTACGAGAACATGGACCAAATGCTTCATTCGCACGACAAGTACAAAGAGAAAATACTTTTATTTGTCAGTGACAGTGCTGCATATTATTAAAAACAGCCATTCTATTAAGGCAACAAATCCTAATATGCTGCATATTACTTGTGTAGCACATGGTTTCCACAGAATCTGCAAATATATTAGAGACACCTTTCCGGAAGTTGATAGACTTGTATCCGCTTTTAAAAAAGTTTTCGGAAAAGCACCATTGAGAATAAGTCTTTACAGGGAAAAACACCCAACTTTGTCACTGCCTCCCTCTCCAGTAATAACTAGATGTTGATCATGGTTGGAAGTTACTAACTTTTATGCAGAGAATTTCAATAGTTTACAAAATTCGTTACATGTTTAATTGACGATGCTCGAAGTATTTTTGAGTGCAAGGAACTAATTAATACAAATCCCAAATTTAAAAAATCAGTTGCACTTTCTTCAGGAACACTTTGGAAATTTGCCAAAACTAATCACTTATTTTGAAAATCAAAATTTCAAATTAAATTATGGATTAACCACATTAGATGTGGCGATTAATAATTTGAAAAATATTCCAAGTGACGTCGGATGTGGCCTTCGGTAAAAGTTAGACGCAGTATTTAATAGAAATCCAAATTTAATAACATTGCGGCAATTGTGTATGGGAACAATGTCCCAAAATCTAACTGCTAAAACTCTGAAATAAAAAAATATTTCCAGTATGCACCTATAACCAGTTGCGATGTAGAAAGGACGTTTTCTATCTACAAGGATGTATTTCATTCAAGGAAGACATATTTTACAGAAGAGAACTTTGAGAAAGTATTGCTAGTTAATATTAATACTCCTTTACTCAACTTGAATTACAAAATTAACAAATAAAAATGTATTTCATATTTTATAAATCACCACCCGTTTGTTTTCCAATAATGTAAATAAAATTAAAAACTCTTTAAAAATACAAATTTTCAATAGTACCCCCGTGGGCGATGAGTCATGGGCCTCCCGTGTCCGGTCCCTATTCATAAGTGATAATTAGATTGCGAAATATGGTCGGCGCACGAAAGGCGTGCGCTTGATAGTAGGTAAATAAAATAAAATAAATATTTATATCCAATTTATGAAACGTGACGCACTTTTGTACAGCGTTTTCAATATAATCACAAATAGGATAAGATCGGTTATATATTTGAAACATCAGATATGCTTCCACAGTTGCTTCAGCAAATAGAGTTTGCCGTGGAGAAGAAATATTTTTATATGAAGAGAGCGACCATTCGACATCTAATGCGCGTTCACTATCACTACAAATTTGTTTTAATGTTGTAAAATCTGCATCTTTCTTTAGTACTATCTATTTTGGCTACAACACTAATAAGGGCCGGTCTTTCCACCTCTGGTTAAATCTTAATCAGCACCCGCTAACTTTAACCATAGGGTTTGAGTCTTTCCACCTACGAGTAACAATAACTACAAGTTAAAGTGCCTCTAACCGGCATTAAAGCTAACAGTTGGAAATAGTTCCCAATAAAATAATAACCTGTACCCGATAGTACTCAAAGTGTAGGCAAAGACATCCGAATGGATTATATGACAGATATTTTGAATTAATGTCAATGTTAAAGTAAACAAATTGCATGTTAATATATATAGTATATAATAACACCTCTTGATGGCCCTAACATCAATATAATGAAAGCCAAATTCGAACACGAGCAATTATTGAAAGAATTTTTGGAATATGGAAGCGAAAGTTTCCAATCCTAGCAGTGGTATTACAGTGTAAAATACCACTAGCACAAGAAATAATATTAGCTACAGCTATTCTACATAATACGAGTATAGCCAGAATTTATTGAAAATGGTGATATAATTAGGGCCAAGAATGTTGAAGCCGTTATTAAATGGAGTAATCTAATAAAATAATCGAAATTTTAATTAACTACTCGTAGATTATAGCAACAAAATTTATTAATGAAATATCCAACCTGTTTTATGCTTATACTAAGCCACTGATATGTCTGGCCACTTTATTTCAAGGTCGTAGGTTGCTCATTTCTCAAAGGTAACTTTCTCAGCTACACCACTATCTTTTTGTATTACGCATATACAGTAGTAGATGTTATTAAGGCAGAACTCCTGATTTTAGTATAATAAATTCTGCCCATACAAAAGAGGTAAGAATGCGTTACCTCAAAAGTGTTAAATAAAAGAATCACTGAATTTTAACAAGTGCGTTCAATGGTTTGAAAATATATATATAAACTTCTAAAGTTTATTATAATGTAAAGTATAAAATAAAATAGTAACATACATAAAATTGTAAATACACTCCGCCGCAAAATTTCTGTAAATAAGCAATTCTTTGTCAACGAAATTACTTTTTTTGACTGTGTGTTATTGTTGTATGAGCAAGTATACGTCAGCATCATAATCATTTATCAAAAACCAACGTTGTTAAATTGGCCATTCCCAAAGAGAAGCTGCTGCAAGATTTAATGTGTCACAAAGTGTAGTGAGCAGAGCATGAGCTAGGCACCAGGAGATATTATTTAATTTTTCCGTTTCCTTCCAATTTTCTTTGTTAGCGTTTAAACTCTTAGAATACTTCTACAATTATTATCTAATAACTGTTAAAAGCATAATCAGTACATCGATAATTATATACCGAGAGAGCAAAAATGATTGTCCTGATCCTACACCATTTTCCTCGGCGTGTATATCAATACTTCATTTTTCCATACATTGGAGAAATTGAAGGAAGCAATAAGAGCAGCAGTAGATAATGTAACCATTGGACAATTTATGAATGTGTTCGATAATATGAAAGGAAAAGTGAATGCTTGCTTAAATAACAATGAAACTCATTTCGAACAAGAACTTTTAAGTGCATGATGGTTGCCTGTGCTTTGTTAAATTCTTCTCGCTTAAAAACTCATAATGCTTGGTGTAAAATGTTTTAATAAGCTAATAATTATGTTGTAAACAGTATATTCCATATCATTCTATAATTAGATATACGATACAATAGGTACAGATTGTTGCAATTAATTATGTTTGAATCAATTTCATTAAAATTTGAACATTTTTTGGTGCCTCTGTTTGTTTGAATTGTCGATAAAGTAGGTAATGTACAGTATATTGACATACGTCATTTTAACTCATCAGCTCTAGTTTACCTACTACCCTCATTGTGAATTGTTGTCGGTCTTGTTACGGTCTTGTTCGTAACTAGTCATTATTACAATATCATCGATAAAGTTTGTGTTACTATTTCATTATGGCTAGTACGTCCAGACGTTGTGTTAACGATCCTGATATATTTTGTTATGTTTGTGGTGAATACATACTGAAAAATCAGCGTAAATCGATTACAAACACAGTGCGTCAGTTTTGTATTTTGCTTACTTCGGTATTGAAATTCTACACCAAGATAAAGTGTGGTTGCCTCATAGTGTTTGTAAAATATGCGTTGAACATTTGCGACAATGGGAGAGAGGGAAACGTAAGTCTTTGAAGTTTGGAGTGCCTATGATATGGCGAGAACAAAAAAATCATTATGTTACTTTTGTATGATTAATATAGTAGGCATCAACAAAAGCAATCGCCATAAATGGAAATACCCCAATATTTCTTTAGTACAAGACCTGTTCCTCATTCAGAAAATGTTCCAATACCAACTTTTCACCAGGTAGTGCAGTAATCTCTGGAGGATGAAGCTGAAATACCTATTTCTTCCTCATCAGAGACTTAGATCTTTCGAAGGAACATGCTGAGTTACTAGCGTCAAGATTAAAAGAAAAAAATTATCTTTCCTCAGATGTTCGAGTGTCTACATATCGCACGAGAGAGGGAAGGTTATTGAAGTTTTTTTCATCTGATGAAAATTTTGTGTATTGCTGTAATGTGAGTGGTTTGCTGGCTTTCATGGGTTTAACGATCTATCAGCCCAATGAATGGCGTCTCTTTATTGACAGTACTAAACGAAGTCTAAAAGCAGTTCTTCTACATAATGGCAATAAATATGCTCCCGTTCCAATTGCTCACTCAACATGTGTAAAAGAAGAATATGAAGTAATTTCAAGTCTTTTACAAAAAATAAAATATATTGAACATAACTGGGTGATCTGCGTCGACTTGAAGATGGTTAATTTTTTATTGGGTCAACAGAGTGGGTATACTAAATACCCATGTTTTAATTGTCTCTGGGACAGTCGAGCTAAATCACGTAATTGGACTGCAAAAAATTGGCCTATGAGAGAAGCTCTTGTTGTTGGGGAAAGAAATGTTATAAATGAACCCTTAGTTTCAAGAGAAAAAAATCATTCTTCCGCCATTGCATATAAAATTAGGGCCAAT
This sequence comes from Melolontha melolontha, assembly GCA_935421215.2. Taxonomy (NCBI): domain Eukaryota; kingdom Metazoa; phylum Arthropoda; class Insecta; order Coleoptera; family Scarabaeidae; genus Melolontha; species Melolontha melolontha. The sequence continues at coordinate 48,457,926 of OW285242.1, forward strand.
GAAGCAATTTGTTAAGGCTCTCGATAGAAATGGTCAATGTTTCCAGTTTATTTCTCACAAATTTCCTGGTTTAAGTACTGAAAAACTAAAAGCAAGGTATCTTTGATGGACCTCAAATACGTAAATTGATGAAAGACACAACTAATTTTGGGACTTGTATGAATGATGTGGAGAGGCTTGCCTGGCAATCTTTTGTAGCAGTTGCACAAAATTTCCTCGGAAATCATAAGGCTGACAACTATGTAGAACTAGTAGAGGAAATGCTGGTGCGATTCAAAGATTTAGGCTGTAATATGAGTATAAAATTACACTATCTCAATAGTCATCTGCATCATTTCCAACACAATTTAGGAGATCTAAGCGAAGAACAAGGGGAACGTTTCCACCAAGACCTAAAAACAATGGAGAATAGATACCAAGGAAGGTGAGACAGTCATATGATGGCTGACTATTGCTGGGGAATCATGCGAGATTGCCCGAGTCAGTTTCATTCTAGAAAATCACTCAAAAGACAATTTCTTGATGTTTAATGTCAATAAAATATATATTTTTTCGTGAATTGTGTTTTTTTTCTCGGGAACTAGAGCTGACAGAAGAAAACGGGTAACATTTTTGATATCGCCATGTAAGACATACTTAAAATCGGGTCTAAAATCTCCAGCACCAAAATGGTTGTAGGCCAGTGTAATGTACCAATGCACAAGTCAAGACTTTCAAAAGCTGCTCTTGCTAATTATGACTTTGAAGAAATTTAACACCTTATATACATCATATAGTCCATGTTTAGCACCCAGTGACTATTTTTATTTCTGAATCTCAAAAAACACGTAGGTGACGATGACGTTTTTATATCAGTTCTAGAGAACCATTTTTCCTCAAAAAAAAAAATAATATTTTTACGATCAAAGATTAAAACGGTGTAATACCTGCATTTAAAAGCAATGAAACTACATTGAAAAATAAATATTTTTTTTTATGCTTTAATCTTTTGTTTTACACCTAGCCCTGAACGATAAAAACGTCCCTTCGTACAACGAATGCCGATGTCAAAACGCACACACATGCAAAATTATATGCTCACATTTTAGAATACGTCCTCTTTACGAAGAAAGATTGTTTAATGATATTTTCTTTGGCATTCAAACAATAAATAGATTAATGAATTCACCAAATCTATGAAGCGAGATTCCTTCTTGATTGTATATTGTTTACTACTTGCACAAATTACTTTTCACTGTACCAGCACCATTATTAATTCACCGCTCGTCAGAATTTGTAGTTCAATCGATAAATACAGCATAATACAACCTTAACTACATTACGTTCACATATCCATGGTTTAAACGTTATTTGTCGTCAATGATGTGTACATAGATGCATTTCCTAATTTACCATTTATCAATTGAGTAAATTTCAGCCCAATATAATGCTATTATGTGTGGAGGAATATAATTAACGAAGATTATTTAGTACAGTTCCTGTAATTAATATTAACATTGTACCTTTTATTGGATTAACGTTTGTTTGCGACGCGAATAGATAAATAAGACATTAGAAAAGAGGACTTTATTAATTAGTACAAATGCGTGTTATCTTGCGCAACTGATTAATGTCACAATTGCGTTCCCTTCATAAAATGTTCAAAAAGTTGACTTCCCTAATTTAGGGTATTATTTAAGTTCAATTAGGACAGTGATTCTCAATGTGGGGGCCGCGACCCCAGGGGCACCGAAAAATATTCGGCAGGCCGCAGAAGAATTTATTACACATCAATTTTTTTTTTTAATTTACAATGGATTTATCTTAAGAAATATAAAAAATAAAAAGTATATAAAATGATTTTTACTAGTACTATAAATTGCACATATAAATAATAAAAACAATATAAATATTTTGTTTGCAATTTTATGAGCGGGGAACGAACAACTTTCATTAAATACAGAAATAAAGTAGTCCCGGTATCTTAATTTGTTTGCGTGTCATTTAAATACGTTCAACGGGTATGTAGATCGCTATTTGCGTTTAAATTTGGTAACTATATCACCCCCTATCGTTTTCTATGCAAGCGGGTGATTGAGAATTCGACCTTCGACCTTCGGGGTATCAATTTGGGTCTTTTTATGTAGTGCAGATCTTCAAAAACAGAAGCTATAATCACAGCTCTTCGACGTATAGTTTCATCGCATTAAGCGGATCAAGTCTTAGCAGTGATTATAATTTATGGAATAGCCGATTTCGTCTGTAGCAAATTAAGTAGTTTGTGAAAGTTATTTAAACTAAACTGTAACTATAACGGCGTTCTGGCCCGATCTTCGGGAAGAATAAGCTTTCTGACGAAGACATCGTATAGGCACTACATCTCTCTATCATCAGGGGTTACCACGTTGATAATTATCTGATTATCATCAAGCCAGACAAAAACCATAAATTGTTTTTTCTCTCATGGGCGAACATAAAAACCATCACCAAAGGGCATGACGTACGGTAGGGAAATAAGTAATTCGTACTATTATTTTTATTTTGTACTAGTTTAACTATATTTGATATTTTGTTCTCTATTTCCTTTCATAATTAATTAACATAATATTTTAGAGCTTGATTTATGGCAATTTCAATTTATCTTTATATTTCAAATTAAAGTCAGTTTTGTAGAATTATACATATTAATAACATTTAAACGTAAAATTTAACTTTTCCTGTAATTGCATTAAATTTTCAATTTTGGTTCATTTTTGCGCATATATATTTCTGTAATACATTTCTTTTGCTACTAAATTTTTCCCGTATGTGAAACTAAATGTTTTTTTTTACGTGCACAGCTGCATATCGTATGAACAATAAAAACAAGGCTGTACGTTAAATGTCGATGTTAAAATATTTGTATTTCAATGCAATTAAACAAAAGAAATTAACTCCTTCTGAATTTAAATTCCTCCACGCCCGCTCCCTTACATCAATTTTTTTAAGTGCAAAAGAGCCTGGGGAACCAAAAAGTTTAAGAAACACTGAATTAGGATATTCCGAAGATACATTTTACAATTTATTTATTTACTCATATTAAAATCAAAATGAATAGTCAAATACTTTTCCTGAATTAAGAAACTAATATCACATTAAAAGAAGATATTATATTATTCAATTTGCAAAAAAAAAATAGATTCAACGTTTACCAACCATCTAATAGAAACACATTTTCTGAGAATATTCGGAGGATCTTATATGTAGCCGAAAAAAGGATTAAAATTAAACCTCTTAGAGTCATTAGAAATACAAAGAACTAAGCCAAAAAAACAATACGACAATCTTAATGAACAAACAGACCTAATATACACACCGCTCTTTGAAAGTTATGTAAGTACGTAAATAACGTCTTCCCTAATTAACCTCGTTCATGTATACATTAGTTGCTAGAATGAAATAAATACCTAATGGAAAAGTTTCATCCCAATTAATTTTCTTCTCCTATATAACGAGCGATCAAGATAATTTGTAATCAAGATATTCATATATTCGAAATCGTATGTCGTTTCTTGAACTGCACTTACATTACCAACATCAATGTCAGGCGAATATAGTATCTGTCCACTCGATGTTTTTCGTGGTGTTATCACGGACATGGGCACCTGCAATGTATGTATTCTCATTTCATTCAAAGCCCAATGATTAAAAAAGATAAAACTGAAACGAAAATGTGGGATTGTCTTCGCCGTAAGACCAATGAGATAGACAGAGATAACATGCGGTCATGCGCCCGCCATAACACCCCTGTACTACGATAGTCGAATAATTAAATTTTGACGTTTGACATCTTACTTTGGTTTATTTTCGTTTTATTGCTTTTCTAATTAATTTTCCTTCTATCTAGCAAATAATTGATCTTTACATAACACACACAGAATTGTTTTTAATACATTTTCAGTAAGTATTTTTTCACTAAGTTATTTATTGGTTATAGGTTAAGAATTTACTATTATCAAGATAAAATAAAACAAATTTGAATGAATTTCACCTTTTAATTGACACTGCAACGATCGTTTCGCCCCAACCTGAGCTTCATCAGACATATAACTGATGGTATATGTTATATATATAACATGTTATATATATATATATAACAGTTATATGTCTGATGAAGGTCAGGTTGGAGCGAAACGATCGTTGCAGTGTCAATTAAAAAGTGATATTCATTAAAATTTGTTTTATTTTATCCTGATAATAGTTATAATGGAATTTCATCAAGTAAAGGCTGAAACAATTATATATTAAGAATTTACATTTATTACAGATATGCCTGGAAAACCTCTGAATTCACAATCCCAGCAACTTGTTTTGAATGTCTTGAACTTTTTTGAAAGAGAGAAACTAAATCAAGCACCTCTGATAAATATAAACGCAGTTTTTGATGTATTTATTATATTCTTCTTGAAAGTTAATTGAAAGTTATATATTGAATTGTTTGTTATTGTGTTGAAAGAAGTTAATTAAAAAGTTCAAGTTATTTTTTTAGCAAAATACACTAGAAAAATGTTAATGTGTTGCTTACTTACAAGAGATCTTGCATTAGATATAGTTGCTCAAAATCAACTCAGACATGGAAAAAGCATTTCTTGAAAGTAAATAAAAGCAGATGAAATTGTCAAAATTTTACACAGCATTAAATACATATCAAATAAATAATAAATATAAGCCTAAATAAAATAATGTTAAAATACTGTCATGAAACATGAGTAAGATTTATCAGTTCTTTTCCTTAACGAATGAACATCATAGGTTGTGCTAATTTTTACAATATGCAGGCTGAATTTTATTACGGTCTTCTATTAGTGCCAATTAGAAGCATCTTAAAATATTATTTGACGGAGATTTGATCATTTAAAATTTGCCATGGTTCTTCTATATTAAATAAGCTTTTATAGTAAAGAAATACATTTTATTGTGTTCTATATTCAGACTGGCACGATTTGTTGTTGAATATTTTGGTTCATTGAATAAATACATAACCTACATGTCATGAGATGAATGATTGATATCACGGAAAATTTCATTAATAACGTTCTCTAATGAATAAAAAACGTTATTAAATTTAAAATATGTAGGATATAAACCTAATCTTAAAGCAGTTTACTTTTAAATACAATTCTATTTTATAAGTAATTAATTTGAGCCAGAAGTGTTGATTTGGTACATATGGATGAAAATTAATGGCGTAAGTCAGAACATTGAGTGGATTGATACTGTAACCGTAACTGTAACTATGCAACGGTTACAATCGGAAAAGACAAACGGACTCAAATTCATGAATGACTTGATTACAAATTATCTTGATGGCTTGTTACTTACTAGAACGTAATACAAGAGATGTCTTTTTAATGTTGCATATAGGCACAAAATCAACCAGTTGATCGACTCAAAGTGCTTTATTGTTTTTCAAAATATTTTCCGCAATAATTGATACACTTCTGCATTCGTTCAAACCAATTGCTAAAGCAGTTATTCCAGTCTTTAGTTGGGACAGTCAAAATTGCCGTTTTGAATGCATCTACTGCTTTTTCCAACAGGACAATGCATGCTTGATTTTTAGGCACGTAAAAAATCTTTCGGACTTAGCTTAAGAATTAAGATTTTTAATACTTCACAAAGAAGATAACATTTAGAATCATTTTTTGAGGGAGGAGGGGGGAGGCGACTAAGCAATAATTCTATATCCACCTTTGGTAAATACAAAATAGAACAATTAACAAAATCAATTAATCTAAAGAAGTCAATTTCGATGGTACCTTTGAATTCTGTACACAGAATAATAAATATCAATTTCCAGATAAAGTCTTTGTAAATACACTATTTACGAAACTCTAAAAGAATGAAATTTTAGTACTTCAGAACAAAGCAAAATTATCGTTCTTATAAATAATATTAGAAATCAAAAACGAAAATTAATAAAATCCGTAAAATATAGCAGAGTAATGTACATCAAGCGTATACAAAAATTAATACAAATATGCGTAAAAAAACAGATACAGATAAGTTTTGTGCATATTTTTATAATTTTTGTATACGCTTGATGTGTTTCACATTGATATGCCTTATTTCTTTGGTATATAGGGCCATGAGTTAATGGACTACATTAGTATACGTTTTTTTTCTCTCCCTTGTCATGGCCGTTTGAGAAGAAGTCGCTTAAATCGGTGTCCGTCAGATGTCACAAGATCACTTGTTACCTGACAGGATAAATTTGTTATTACTTTGAAAAGCAAACATTTGGACGTCACTTCGTGAACCTCCACAGATGAGATCATTTAGATCGAAACGCATGTGTTTACGGTTGAAGTGAACACTAGCTAATACGTAGCGTATGTCCATATTTACAGATACAGATATATTTTAGGCATATTTTTTGTAATTTTTGTAATAAAATAATATTTTCTCCATTTAGATTTCATTTTACAAAAAGTCTTTATAAATGCTTCTTTTATCTACCAGATGATTGGTGCAATGCCCGCTGTGGCAGTGCGCCACGAAAGAAGGAAAGGTCAAGAAAGGAAGCAGAAAAGACCAAGCCAACTATACATAGCTGGTCATTGTTTACCACCAACAAGTCCTAGTCCGACCCCAAGCCCAAACGGTCCCACATGTGATACGGACGACAGATTACCCGAATACTACGTTTGCGGAAAGGTGAGTGTAAATACTTCTTTAATAATAAAAAATGATTAAAAATTGACTCCCGACTAATTACAACTGGAAACCACTTTCTATAATAATTTGCGCTTTTTTTTTGCAAAAAATCAATTGTAAGTTACTGATACATCAATCCGGGAACTTGAGTTGGAATTCGGCCGCTATCTGGGAATGTTTTCGCTGACAACCAAATATTTTAAATCGCAAACGTAATAATAATTCACTGTCTGCCGATGTCCCCGGTGATTGGCGTGAAACTTTTGAGAAATACTAAAGCATGAATTATTAGTATTGTATAATTTATATCCGGCTCGAAAGACCAAATGTATAATTTATATCGAGCTCTCAAACGACCAAATATTGGGGTTGTATTCGGTTCGTGAAGGACCATATATATTTTTGTTTTTAACCCACCCACTGGGCGTAGTTCCGTATGAGCTGGTTATTTTCTTTGGTTGGTGGCAGTTATATTGAAACTTGATGTGTTTTCTGAATATTTCATTTATTTAACAAAACACACTTAAACCTAATTTATTAATATAAGTCTCGCAAAAGTAGTACTTAATGTAAACTAAAAACTTAAATTCTTTACTGTTGCATGAGACTGCATATATCTTGTTGTTAATAATATGATATTGATTTATGTGAATGTTATAAAGACAATGTTCTGTATTGTTGTTGAGTTGATACTGTTGAATCTCTTGTTGCTAGTGTGACACTATACTGTCTTAGTAGGTAAAAATATACCACTACCCCCACAAACTATTACATAATTAAAATTCGCTTATTCGTTACACATTTTATTGTTTAACGTCATAACGAGGAACTTTTCTATGTGATTAATTCGCACAAATGGTACCTACGGGTAGCAATATCCAAGGTTTACGATAGGGTCTTAAAATTATTACTAATAAACAATGACAAAATATCACTAATTAAGTATTAGTTGGTGTTATAAATTTAAGTATGTAGTTCTGGATATAATTCCATTGTTTAGTAATGGAACCTTGTTATACATATTTAATTAGCACCGAGTGGTAATATTACACATCGTCTATTGAAACTGTCCAATAATAACCCTATCCAAACGAGTGCTGTACATTATAAAGTAAAGTAAAGTAAAGTAAATCGGAATCTTTATATTTACAATTTTAGTAAATATAAAGATTCCGATTCTTAGAACCTAAAGAATTTTTTATAATGTGAGTATGCTAACAAAATTATGTTATACAGTGGTTTAAATTTGAAAATACATGCTGAATATTTATGAAATTGAAAAAACGACAATTCTTTCGCCAGATACGTAAAATTGATTTTAAGTACCAAAAAAACAAAATGCTTCTTTAGACTTCTTTAATCTTTAAATAGTTGAATTGATGCAGCTTTTAATTGACGAATATCCAAAATATTAATAAAGTGAAGATTTTAATTTCTTATTTAAATTATGGATCTTTTTCTAGTAAACGCCGCATCAATTTAATTATTTAAAGAAGCTAAAGCAAAATATTTTTGGCTCTTTTGTACTTCAAGCTAATACCTACCTACCTAATACGTACCTGAAGAAGCCACTGAAGTTGGCGAAACAATAGTCGTTTTACGACCACATATTTGCATTTCTCGGAAAAAGATATAAAAAATTTCACATCTATGAAAATAGAATTTTGAATTCCTGGTACACCCTTGGAGTAGGGTTTCTAACATTTCTTGCATGTATAAATGGCGATGGTAGGCACAAAGTCGAAATGGTTGTCATTAGCAAAGCAAGAAATCCCAGGGCTTTGAAAAAATGTCCTAGACTTCCAGTAGAATATACCTCAACAAAAAACGCCTGCATGACTTCTTCCTTATTCGTTAAATTGTTTCACGGATTTTTCGTTATACTACAAGTAATATAGTTTCAAGTGGAGAATAATCTCAATGGAAAATCTATACTGTTAGTCGACAATGGTCCAAGCCACGTATGGGAGACACAACTAACCAATGATGATAGACAAATCATAACCATGCTTCCACAGAACTGTGCCCCTCTTATGCAACCCATGGACGAAAACGCCATACATTTGACTAAGATGCATCATCAAAAAATCCTTTTGGTGCAGGTTTTATCTTCCGAGAAGAAAGACATTTCAAGGGATCTGAAGATGATTAATTTGAAAGATGCGGTGTTTTTGCTTATCAGTGCTCGGAACAAATTAACAACTGACGCAATAGAGAAGTGTTTGAAAAAAATATTTTGCCGTTCAGCTGATTATGACTCAATAAACGTTGCTGAAAATTCAGAATATGAATGGAATTCAAATTATAATATTCGATTGTCAATTCTTAGAGAACAATTACAGTTGACAAATGACGTCCAATAAGAATTATATACCGAAATTGGAAATATGTTTCAGCAAATTAGCACTTACAATAAACAATCTAACACCACTGAAATTCCTGAATGGATAGATGGCGATTAAGACCATTTGCAATTGAATAGTGACGACAGTAATTCCTCCGACAAAAAAGTGTCAGGACCGTGCAGAGATAAAATAAGAATAAATCATGAGGAGGCAATAGGGAGTTTCAGTACCTGTATACAATGGGCGGAGGAAAACAAAGTCGACTTAAATAGTTTGACCATTCTGTGAATACTGCGGCAGCGCGCAATGTAAGCGAAGCAGGGAAGCATTCGTGAGAAGAAAATATCAGATATTTTTTCTTAATAAATTTTTATTTTGAGTGCGTTTTTTTGATACGTTATTTATAAAACCTGTATTAAAAGCTTTAGTGCTGTTTACTTCTTGTGGAAACAGAATCCGATATTTTTTTTGCTTATTTCTCCTCTTATTTAATAATTTCAATAATACTCCAGTAATCCGGATGTTTCACTAATCCGGATCGTGCCAACTTTAATTGATTCCGATTTGCAGACCTTCGCTGTTTATGGATTTAATTTGTCTTTACATGCACTCCTAACACAAAAATGTAATTTTATGTTAAAATAGTAAAAAATTAAGGGCGGCACACAGGCAGCCAAAAGTACGGCGCAGCGCTGTATTCAGCCATTGTTCGCAAATATTTATAGTAGTCGGAATGGAAATAGTTCCGTCGGCAAAATATAGATAGCGCCATTTTCACGTTTGTAAACAGATCAATATCAGAAATTTTTGACTGTACTATGTGACCTTCGAAAAAGCATACATAAATAAAATTACTTTGAATACTGCACGCTGTTCGACTAACTTACCTCTGTGTATCTAAATATTTGAAGAATTTTGGATAATTCTAATTTAACCAAAGACTGTACTGCAATATATTATTATATTTATGAAATTTTACAAACGTAAGCTTAATTAGCTAAAAGTATTCATTTTATAAGTGATATAATAAAAAAATTAAGTAAAAACACACTAAAAACTATATAGAATCAGTTGTATTTTTGACTGTTTAATACCTAAATTCATAAAATAAATATTATAGAGAGCACTCTTATACATGTAACACACTTGATTACTTTCTCGCTATCTTACCAGAACGTCGAATTACTGAAATAACGGGTGAACTCCGTTTGTAAAATTATTTTATATGACTGCTTCATTGCTGCCAAGCATCCCTTGAAACACGTTCATCGCTTTAACTACTAAATGAATTTCCAGTTATTTGGTTCATTAATTTCAGCGTATTCACCCTGGAAAATCCTAAATTGAACTAGTCCGAAATTGGTTTTACCCATTATCCCCTTATCCCGATTATCCTTCAGCTCCCACGCCCATACGCACATACTCTTTTCCTAGAATATATAAAACAACATCAAAAAGTAATAAACTCAATCAGACAATTATCGAATAGAATATTCGGTATTATTAATACAAAATGAAAAAGAATTTTAACCATCAAGATGCGACGATAAAATTTTTCATTTTTATTTAAGAGGTCCACTGAGAAAATGTTCAACATAACAAAGAAAACTTTTAGAGGGGTAACGTACTAATGCTTCTAGAATATACAACCCTCTATAGCTCCCATTTCACCACACGTAACTACATATATCGTAATTAGAACGTATATAATATCTGTTAATCTGTCGGGAAACTTACATACAATATAGCCCTCTAATAACGAACACCCACGGGGAATCTTAAAATGTCCAATATGTAGTGGTATCCGTTATTTAGAGGCAGTTGAAAATCTATATTATATACAGGGTTTTTCGCGTAACCCGTTCGTTAGAAGTTTTCTATGTTAACGCCTTAGGACACGTTGGAAAATTTGTGACACATAATCTTGATACTTGGTGTGTTAAAATAAAACATTTACACTCATGAACCACTTTCGGTTATACCGAAAGTCATAGTCAACTTTGGTATTTTAAATGGAATGTTATATTTTTTTATTGCTTTTTTAGATTCCTTATGGTATAATACTTTATATTAAGGTTTCTTTTGTAAAAAATTAACCAAAATTAATTTTGAATTATTTCTATTTTTGCGAATTTTTTTGTTTTTTCAATGCACTTTTTAAAAGCACATATCTAAGGCGGCGCATTTGAACTGAACTACGTCTTATTTCTACTGAAGCCAGCGAAAGGTATAATATTCTGAATAATGTCTAAACATTTAATAAATTTTTTTCAAAATTTATTTTTTATTTAAATACTTTTTAATTTAAAAAAAATCTCTTTTTTTAATGGAACACCTGTAGATGAGCACGCCATAGTAAGTAGATAACCATTTTGTATCGTACAGGTATAGGTTTTACTATATCTGTCTCTCATAGTTTGGGAATTATTAATGATTATTTTCTAAATTGAGCATTACCAAGTAAAATCGTATTAATAAGCCTTGAAACGTATAGGGTTATTCAAAAGTAAATTACATTTTGAAACTGCTGTAATTTCCTTATAAAGTAAAGTATACACAAATTAAAAACAGGTATTTATTGGCCAAACACTGGGGTTTATTACAAAGTAAATCACTTCAGTACAAATGTTGAATATATCTGCCATCTTGTTCTTCAACAAGAAGCAGCCTACCTTCTATACTGTGGACAACATCCATCGTGGAGTAAATTAATTGGAATAGCTGCCACTTGTTGTGAAATTGATTCTTTGAGCTGTTGGATAGTCGTAGGATGACTTAAAAAAACCTTTTCTTTAAGATTTTTTACTAGAGTGTAAATATGGAGTGGGGGTGCTCCATCTTGCATGACGATGATATTTTCAATATTGTGATTGTGCAATCTTGGGGTAAAATATCGTTCTCCCGCAACTATAATTGTTCTTAATTACCCATTTTGATTTTCCTTAAAAAAGTATGGTTCTAAAATGAATCGGGATGTGAACCCAATACACACAGTTACTTTCAAATCATGAATCCCTTGCTGAATTACAGTATGCGAATGATTTTCCGACCAAATCCTACAATTGTGCGTATTAGCGCAACCACTCAGTTGAAAATGCACCTCATGGGTCCATAAAATGTTATCCAGCCACTGCGGAGTTTGTTGAATTTGTGCTAATACACGAAGAGCAAAATCATACCTAACTAATTTATTCGTTTCTTTAAGTTCAAATAAAACTTGCATTTTATACGGAGACATTTCTAGATGTCTTCTGAAAGTTCTCCAAACCTTAGTGGGGCTTGTTTGGAGACATTTTGCGACTTAATTAGCGCTACATATTCCGTAGTTATTATTTCCGGCTATTTCTTTAGTCACACATAAAACTTCAGAAACAGTAATATTATTCGCTACTTTAGGTCTTCCAGATTTTGCTTTATCAGTAACGCAACCAGTTTCTTCAAATTTAAGGATTAGCTTGCGGTAAGCCTGTAAACTGCACGGTCCGTTTCTCAAGTTATTGTTTCTTCTTAATTTTCTTATACCCGCTACTAAGCTTCTTGCATATTCATAGTAGCACTGAAAAATACTTATACGATTATGAAACGTCAAAATCATTTTTACAGGGCGAGTGTCTGTCAAATTCAGTAAGAAAAGCTAACGTTTCTATTTTTTTCAAAAAACTTTGTAACGAAAATAAAAAATATTAACGACGAGTAAACCCCATTATTTTGTTAATATAAATATGTTTTTATTTTGTGTATACTTTACTATTTAACAAAAAACGGCAATTTCAAAATGTAACTTACTTTTGAATAACCCTATAAATCTGATCTGTCAAAATTGTCACAAAGTTTATTTCGTGTCTAACTAGTTTTGTGCAAGATTAAAAAGCAATAAAAATCTTAATACAAAAACCCTAACTCCCTTTTTAGATACTATATATAAACTGTGTTATCTAATCTTATCTGATATACATAATTCTAAATATATATATTATAAACAATTTCATTCAAAATTCTTGTCTTTTTCCCATTTCTAGTAAAAATTTTATGTCTCTTTTATTAAACCTCTTATTACACCTATACCTGATACTTTTTCTGCAAATATTCTTTCGTTTGACAGTATTAATATTCCGGCAGTTTCGACTGAGGAGGTTTCGTGTGTCTTAATGCAAGTGAAGCTGATTATACCTCCGGTCACGATGGGCTTCCTAACTTTGTCATTAGAGATTGTGCACGGGTTCTGAGCGAACCTCTAGCTTCTAGGTTTCAAACTGGGAAGATCGGCAGTGAAAAACTTGATTGAAATTACGCAGTATATTAGTCAATGTTTGGACAAAAGAGAACAGGTGATGTGATATATACAGATTTTGCTAAAGCGTGCGATACGATTGACCACAATTTACTCATCACTAAAATGTCCTTCGGCTTCTTTCCTGAGACTGTAAAGCTAATTGATTCCTATTAGGACAATAGATCGGTTTATATTTCTTAGAATGGATACAAGGCACATATATATACATATATATAATATTTTCGTGACCTTGGTATGATATGGTAAACTTAATAAGTCGGCGATTAATAAACCAGACCTTTAATCGTCGACCTATTAAGTTTACTATATATATATATATATATATATATATATATATATATATATATATATAAGGGCAACGGTCCAATCTAGGGCCTCTACTATTTATAACGTATATAATATAAATGATTGAATTGATTCGGCATTTACTTGATGAAGATCAATAATTTAAAATAGAAATAAAACTCCGGTTCTAATCTTCACTTTTAATCTTTAATCGTAACACGACAATTGTTTCGCCAGCACAGTGGCTTCATCAGGTGCTTACATCTAAAGAGTACGTTACAAACTAAATTAAAAAAAAAATATATATATATATATATATATATATATATAATCAAGAAGGTTGGTATTATTTTACAATGTTTTTAAATCATAGATTTCTTTAAAAACATTGTAAAATAATACCATCCTTCTTGATTTTATATATATATATATATATATATATATATACCGGGTGTATTATGAAAAACCTTTCGTGCTGTAACTTTTTAATTTTTTATCCGAATGTAATAAATTATACGTCGAACTAAATCGTTTTAAAAACACTGTAACGTGATCTGCTTTTAATTTTTTTTTACACTTTGTTTCTGACAGACAGCTGCAAACGGTGTTTTTTAAATTGCACTATATTTTTTTTCCTTATTCAAATATATTACTTTTTCTGAATATGAAACTGTAAACAACGATATCCTTGTATGAAAAAAAAACGAGAAATTGAAGGTTTTTTTTTAGTTCGATTTATTCTGGTTTTTCCGAACACAGATTTCTTAAATGCATTTTAAATACTCTATTTCATTTTATTACCAGCAAATGTGTGTACCTTTTAAAATCACTTACATTCAATACTATATAGCCCATAAGGGATTACAAACCAATGTTATCAATGAGCGGTGGGTCAACAACAACATTTACAGTGTTTATTTTAAAAACTTAAAAATCAAGCAGTCATATTGAACGATAAAAGTGCATTCCAAATTTTCGAAGAGAGCTGTGACATCTGTCAGTCACACATTCATTATAACATTTTCAACGATTTATTTCTAAATTTTGTTATTGAAATGGATAATGGCGAATGTGTGGATGCGATTCAAGCATATTTTGAATGCGGAACAAATTCTGCAGCTACTTTGCGACTTTATGGAAATCGTTTTCCTGACAGACTGCGTCCAAGTGCCGATAAGTTTGGAAGGCTTGTGCGAAATTTACGAAATTTTGGATCATTCAAAAAACCGAAAATAAACGCACGTGTAATTCAAGATCAAAATTTAGAATTAAGTGTCTTGCTCTATGTGGAAGAAAACCCTAATACGTCTACTCGAGAAATTGCTCACTACATGCAGGTATCACATTCTACAGTTCAGTACATTCTGAAGAAGCACAAGTTCTTTCCTTATAAACCACGGAAGATGCATGCTCTCGGTGAAAACGACCCTCAACGAAGGGTTCAATTCTGCACGGTTTTCATGAATAAACTAAGGGAAGATCCAATTTTTTAACGTCGTGTGTTGTGGCCAGATGAATGCACTTTTGGGAAAAATGGTGTATTCAACAGAAATAATCATCGCCATTGGAGCACTGAAAATAACCATGTTGTGATGCAACACAATTTTCATAATCGGTTCAGTGTAAATGTATGGTGTGGCATTTTAGGCGATAGAGTAGTAGGGCCTTTTTTTTGTGGAGTGTAATCTAAGCCAAGAAAAGTATAATAATTTGTTACGCAATTAATTAGGCGATTATTTAGATGAGTTGCCACTTGCTGAGTTAAACAGGGTGGTGTCCCAACAGGACGGTGCCACACCCCATAATGCACGAATGAATACTGATTTTCTAAATAATTATTTTGGCGTGAGATGGATGGGCACTTACGGACCTATTCGATGGCCTGCTAGAACGCCAGATCTGAATCCACTGGATTTCTTTCTGTGGTCTTACATTCAAGATCATGTCTATTTGACTCCACCTAATACCAGAGATGATTTAGTAAGAAGGATAGTACAAGTATGTCATGAAATATCACCAAATCTTATATTAAACGCAGCAGTTGGAGTTAATAGAAGGTGTCAAATGTGTCTGGAACAAAATGGGGCCAATTTCGAACATTTGATTCATTAAAATATATGATAGCTTGATTTCTGTAAATTTCGTAGTTTTTTTTAAATAATAATAAATTTGTCACTCAATTTAATGGAGGTGTCTTCAGGAAATAAATTTTTATTAGAATAAGTAAAAAAAATATGTAGAACAATTTAAAAAAAAAAATTACTACTGTCTGTCAAAAACGAAATGTCAAAAATTTTGTTTTTTAAAAAAACAGATTACAGTGCTTTAAAAACGATTTAGTTTGACATATCATTCATTAAAATCAGATAAAATATAAGGAAACTACAGCCCCAAAGGTTTTTCATAATACACCCGGTATATATATTTTTTTAATTTAGTTTGTAACGTACTCTTTAGATGTAAGCACCTGAGGAAGCCACTGTGCTGGCGAAACAATTGTCGTGTTACGATTAAAGATTAAAAGTGAAGATTAGAACCGTAGTTTTAATTCTATTTTAATATAAATGATCTCTTGACCTCAATCGACTCCCGAGTTCTTGCGTATGCTGATTATCTAATTTTTTTTTTTAAATCGATACCCTCTCCGAATGTGAAACATACCAAAGGAATATAAATATTATTACCGCCTGATGCCATGCAAACAAGTTTAAATTAAGTATTAGCAAGTGTGCCATTGTCACTTATTCCAGGAACGAGCAACTTATTTCTTACGATTACGATGCTGAACATACACATATTCCTAGGAAACTTGAAGTAAAAGATTTAGGCGTTTTATTTGATACACAGCTTAAATTTACTGGGCACATAGAAGCAATCTGCAACTCTGCTTCTCGAGCTTTAGGCTTCCTTATAAGAACGTGCAGAGAATTATCTAACGTGTTTACACTAAAAACGTTATATTTTACTATGGTCAGATCTAAACTGGAATATGCATATGTCGTATGGTATCCCATATATACTTACCAGCAACTGGGTCTGGAAAAAATTAAAATAAGTTTCTTGAGATATGTTTCGTTCAAGACTAATGGAATATACCCACCGCGTGGTGTAGACTACAATAGCCTTTGAAGCGAACACGGCATGGCGTCGTCGGAATGCGTCTAGTGCCAACTTTTTAATCAAAGTTGTTACAAACAAAATTGATTCGCCGTCATTACTCGGTGAAGTACAGCTTCTTGTACCGAATTACGGCACGCGTTCATCGGCTACATTTTCAGTTCCTTGTGCTAGAACTAATGTTACGGCTGAGGCCCAATGGTCTATATGGCGAAAAACGCAAATAAGTATTGTGAGGATCCTTTTACTAAATAAATGAGTTAGTTTGTCATTTTGTTTATTTTAGGATTTGAATGTGAAAATGAATTTGTACTGCAAACATATTGCTATGAATAGTGAGTTCGAGCTTGAATGAATCACTATTCACCACAACACTGTCCAACTTTAATACTCAATCGGTTAAATTTCTTTTATAAGACAGCTTTAATCTCCGGGTTTCCAATAGGAAAACGTGGTACTTCTCTTCTACAAAAACAGTGTGGGCGCCAGAATGAATAGTTCAAACAAAATGTTAATTATAATAAAAATCACAATATCCAACTTTTTATATTTTATTAAAAAAATTTAAAAAAATTAGATTCTTTATGAAATTTAAAGAAATGTGTTATACATAAACACATAGAGGTAAACTTAATTTGCTGATAATAACCGCTAAGCAAATTTAAACATCCTCTTATGCCTCGCGAGCAAAAATAATAACTAATAAATCACAAATATTTTTCTCTATCTCCCCATAATAACAAACTCAAAATGTAAACAGAATTAAATCTGTCAAACCCGAAAATCTTACAAAGACCTGCGCAGATACCGCTAGTATAAAAACCAACCTTGAAAATAAAATCGTTCTAGAAATTTATCGTTACCCAAAAAAATTACTAGGCACGAAAAACTATATCTTTGTCATCTATATTTAACTAACATTAAAAATATAGAAAAATTCATACAATCGATATACAATAAATGCATTCAACAAAGAAATAATATTATTACTGTGAAATAAAACTTACGTAGGTTTTTTATATCACATATAACAAAGGAGAACACGTGAAATAAGAGAGTAATAAATTCAAAATACGAAGTATACACACTCGTATAAATTCGTTAATGAGAATAGCAATCACAAAACACAATGAATTCAAAAAACAAAAACCGACTTTAATTGAAATGAAAGATAAAATAGTTATTTATGATACAAGTGTGAGAAGTAAGGCTTTTATGCACGAATTGCGAAGTTTAAAGCACGAGCCGAAGGCGAGTGTTTTAATCGCAAGGAGTGCATAAAAGCCTTTCACACACATGCGTTATACAATATTTTATCAACGACCTAGTTAAAAAAATAAATTATTCAGTCAACTCTTTAAAATTTACATTAATTGTCAAATTTGTACAGTTATTAATATTACTAATTATTACATTTGGAATATTTTCTTTTCTTTCTTGGTGCACTACTACTTCTCTTGTAATAGTGTGTGTTTGAGATATCGATGGCTGAAGTTGTTGATTTCCTATTCCAAAGATTTTTCTCGATGTTTCTTTTTTATTTTGGTTATGTTGTTTGTGGTTTCAGTAATTTCGGCAAATTCTTCCTCATCCATAATGATCTCTCTAAATAATCAAAATGTGTGTCTAAATACCATTGAATTCACAATAAATTAGTTGTTTCTCACCCTTAGGACTGAAAAATTGTAATTTACAGACTGCACAATAGACAAAATCACTTTTGTTTTGTTTGTTGTCGCTTGGCGTCGTTGTCAACAGAAATCATTTAATAATGATAGCCCCATTTAATTTACATTGGGTTTTTACGCATGATTTAATTCATTTGCGCACGATTTATTTAATGTAGCTCTTTACACATAAAAACTTATTAAATAAATTGTTAATTATAGGATGGTCGTAGATAAAAGATTTTATCTCTCAATACAGGACTCTCTTACTTTGAGTTCAAAACGTGTCTGAGGATATAGGCCGGCCACATGGCGAACCACATCCCCGGTCAAAATCAAATCAAAAGCAACTCAAAATAACATTAATATTCATACGATAAATCATACACTGTTATAAATAATAGTACACTACAAAAATATTAATTTTCAAAAATGTTCACTAAATGTTGCGGGGAAAAAGCCATAGCAATATGTTTTTTGTTTTTGTAATTTTATATTATCCTTTAAGTGGACTTTTGGATCTGTTGGATAATAAAGGCTATTATTATTATTATTATTATTATTATTATTATTATTATTATTATTATTATTATTATTAAATATTAAATATTGTGATGAACTTGTCTTGTCTTTCGGGTTTTTTGTAAATAAAGCTAACGGTAATTAAAAACACTATATTAATAATAAATATACACTTAAAACACTTAAGAACTAAGAGCAGTATTTATTTCACAATACTTATATATCGGTATTTATTTATATAACAATATTCTTCGCCAGTCGCTGATTTAATCCTCCTTCTTGCGTTTGCGCCCGGTATATATCGACAGGGGAAACTCTCGTAAGTTCTAGTTCTTCTGTCCGGTGTCCTCCAGAAAGTCTTGGACGTATAGATGTCACATTACAATATTTATTTTTTAACTTTTAGATGTTTATATAAACATTCGTCTTCTTTCGATTTTATTTCTTCTTAAATTATAATCTTTATGGTATTTTGCTATTTATATTAAATTTTGATGGTTGTTTAAAAATCCATTCACTTTTTAAAATCTTCAATAATCTTTTGTGTTCATTTGATTAATCCTCTTATTTGTTCCAAACTGGTGAAGATTGCGGCCTTAAATCTGAAACAGACAGAAACAATGAAAATATCTTAACATAATAAATTAATAATTTGTAATTACGTCTCTCGGCAGTTAAGTTATCATCTTCAGTATAAAAAACCTTAAAAAGAAAAATAGTGTTAAATGTAGCGTCTTTTGCTAAGGTACAACCTTTGAAGATATGCTCTTCACCAAATCGCCGGTGGCGTAATCCTCAAGTATTATCCCACTGGCTATTATTTGTCGTTTTCCATCAATAATTCGAACTTCAATCAACATTAATTTAAGCTATTTCTTCTCTAAAGAAAGATTTACGAAAATTTAATAAGTCGTAAAAACCATTAAAAATACTTATTACAGGATAAACTCCTTCCAAATAAATTAAAATGCGAAGCTTTTGAACTGTGATAATAGTACTACTTGACACGTACTTGTATATTAAAATCGATTTTTCTCATCATCGAGCTTAATAACATGTCCCTGTTACATTATTAATTACTGTTTTAATATGCATTCATAGTTCCAACAAAAACAACTCAAGGCAAAATGGGTTATTTACATCCAACAAAGACTTAATTTCCATATATCGAAGATAATAGACGATTATCCAACATGAATTTAGTTTTTCTCTTCGAAATAATCTCAAGGGAAATTTTAATTGGAACTCGACAAGGTTAAGTGTCCAGACTCATTACAGTATAGACAACATGATATGAAGAATTTGACACTCCAGAAACTGTATGTTATAAACAGGAAATTAATAAACTTCTAAGTATAGCACTTATCTAGCTAAACATCCCACGCCAGTATCTTGACAAGTTATATAGTATAGTAATTTCTTTGGTTAAGAAATTGCCTTGTTCTTTTCAACCACTTTTTTATTGCCTTGTATTTCAAAATTGACGACTTATTTCTTTATACAGTGTATTCGTAAAGTAGCGGATAAATTCAATAAAAATTAAAACGGAAGTTTTTCAAAAAAGGCCTCGCTCCCGTCGATTTTGATTTTCAATTTAGAGAATATCAATTCAATATACAGGAGAGGACGTCATAATTTCTTTTTAATATAAACGCCCATCTTTTATTACAGAATTAGAAATGGGAGATTTTTTTACTTAGGACAAGGTAATTTTGGATGATGTTTACATAAGAAAATTTTGAAGTAATATTATTTTAAACATTAAAAATAAGCAAAAGCCATAATTATGTAATGGTAAAGATAATTTTGTGAAAAGAATATTTTTTTCTGATGAAGCAACATTTTCTTTAAGTGGCAATGTGAACCGACAAAATTATCGTTATTGGGCAACCAAAAATCCTCATTGGTTCACGGAATTTGATTCACGATATTCTCTAAAAGTGAACGTGTTGTGCGGTATAGTTGACGGAAAAGTTTTATGTCCTTACTTCTTTGAAGAGACTGTCACTGGTGCGAGATATTTGGAATTTCTGCAAAATGAACTCATCCCCACTCTAATAACTTTGTACCCGAATTTCGAAAAACCAGATCTGCACTAGCGTGACCTCTATTTTCAACAAGATGGAGCGTCGCCACATTACGCTCTACCTGTTCTAGCTTATTTGGATAAAGTTTTTCCAAATTATTGGATAGATAGGGGACGGACAATAGAGTGACCACTCAGATCGCCAGATTTATGCCCTCTCGATTATTTCTAGTGGCCATACTTAAAACGTAAAGTATACGTGACTCGACCAGTAAATTTAGAAGATTTAAAAGCACTAATACGCTAAGAAATTAGAAACATTTCCACAAATGTCATCGACGACGTTCAAAAAGAATTTCTTAATCGCCTTGCCTACTGTCTGATTATGATTCAAACATTTAATTTAAAATTTTTAATGTATGCGATAATATTTCTTCAAAATTTCCTTATGTAAACATCATCCAAAATTACTTTTTCGTATGTAAGAAAATCTGCCCTTTCTAATTCTGTAATAAAAAATGGATGTTTATATTTAAAAGAAAAACGATGACGTCATATCGGTTTTGGAGATACCCTGTATATTTCAGTTTCACGTAAGAAAACTCTAAACTAAAAATGTACTGTATAAATCCGTATGCAACCAAAAACATAGATACTATAATGCAACCAACGTATTGGATCTGATGTTGATGAAATTTAGGTCAGATAGTATCCACAATCTTTATATTTTATTATTTAAAATTCAGCAAAACTATTATATAAATAAAAGAAAACGCAAAGAACAAATCAAAAGAGATATTGTCCACAATAAACACCGAATTAAATAGAAACAAAATAATTAAAACAAATGGGTAAAATACTTTATTAATGTTACTAAAAAATTAGACACAGACTTGGTGACCTCAGATATATCATCAGATGACTGCTTAAAATATTCTATAACTAACATATTTAATGTGGAAAAAAACAATCTATTTGTATATACGAAACTTTTGACAAATTATAATGAAGCAGTATAAGAAATTTGCCTCAAGACTTTCATTTCTACAGTGACAGATTCGCAATTCAATCATTTGCTTAATTGACCTTCCAGTCGTGTCTGGAATAATATGAAGTATGACAATCGAAATAATTTTTTATAGTCAATTACTTTCTATATAAAGTAACAATAAATTATTAAGCAATACAGTAACCAAGTTTTTCTATATACATATCTTCGCTAACTGGGCTGGTATCCTCGCGTTACCCTACTATTTTAAATACGTACGATCGTTTAGCGATTAGACCAAATTTCGCGTTTAGCCAAATCTATTCGATTTAAAAAATGATCTGTGTCAACAGACCAGTTTGTAACATTTTTGTTTTGTTGATGAATATAGTAGTCGGAGAATTGTGTTTATAACCTTAACGTAAATAATATAGCACTTATTATGTAAAAAATAGCATGTCGACGTGGCAGAAACTGTAGCACTAACAACAAAAGAAGTAAGTGTATGCCGCGAACAACTTAAAAACAGAGTTCTGAGAGTTAGAGTTCTGGGAAAATAACGTACCCGCATAAATTTTATAATATGGCGATGAAGCATTCATTTCAAGGATCTGGAAAATGATATCAAGGATTTGGGAAGCTAAGAAAGTGCCGGAAGAGTGGAACCAAACCTGGATTGTGCTATTACTTAAAAAAAGAGCCAAGAAAGATTATAATAATTATAAAGGAATATGGCTACATAGTGCTAGCGAGGATCTGTAGAAGCCGGCTAAATGCCATAACTAATTTGTGGGAGAGTATCAAAGAGGATTCGAACCCGAGACCCGATTATAAACAGCATATTATTGAATTAGAATAAAGATTCTCTGAAAAACAGACAATAAAACGATATTAGAGAAAGAAGTATGAAGAAAGTAGAAAATGGAGAAACAAGGACATCCACAGCACTTTAACTTGCTTCAAGAGGTGATTTTGCGAAAACGGCGTAAAAACAAAAGGCTTAGTATATGGAAACAAACGTTAATGCCTTGCCTCCCGATGTTAGCTATATCAAAGGAAAAACTTTTAAATTACTGGAATAAAAAGCAAAAGAATACGAATAAATAATTAATGTACATAAATCGAAATACATTCATGGTAATGAAAGATTATGGAAAACGGGAAATGGAAAATCTAGTCATAAATAGGCCAAATAGAAGATATACAGTAGAAAAAATGGAGTAGATTAATTATCTAGGGACAACATTGACATGTAAAAAAGACAAAAGGAAAAAAATAGATAAACGGCTGACAAAATTAAGCAAAGCCGCCGGAAGTCTAACCAAAATCTTAGAAACGAAGAATAAATCAAGACCTGTAAAAGTAAAACTCTCTCAAACAGTAATAAGATCCACTGTTATTTATGCTTTTGAAAACAAACAAAAAAAAACACAAAAGAAAGGAATTAAGGAATTAGTGAAACTCTTTAAAAAATCCACACACAAGTAAGAGCGCAAATAGCTAAACGATTGCATGTAGAAAAATTGATGTGTAAAGAAAGTTTTATTGGGAGGAGAAGGGGTAGGAAATGTCGGGAAGTATGTGGACGCCCCAGAAGGAAGTGGTTGGAAAAGACTAAGAAGAATATGCAAGAGGTAGGAGTAGTGTACTGTAAAGAAAAGGCTAAAGACGGGAAAAAATGGCAAAGAAGATTAAAGAAACTTGGCGCCAATGGCCACATAAACCTCTAAAACGGCTACATTTAATTAAATACACCGCCTTTAAGAAATTTATTTCTATATTCGCTTTTCTCGTCAAAGATTGTAAAGGTTGAACAAGTATACTTGCTGCTCGTACATAATAATTTTGTGAAATAAACAGTCCATTCGTAAAGTTCGTCTGTCTTTCACATTTAACCAGCTATTTCCACAAGCCTGTGCGAGACATGATCAAATTTCCTTATTCCAAAAATAATACGTACCGTACAAATTTTATGGGAGCTTATATTTATTGTATATGCCCTTAGTCAGTAGAGACGACGTGAGTGACTAAAATAGTCAATGGTAGGTAGCGCCACTCAATTTTATTTACGGATACTCAGATTTGAGATTGCTGCTGGTAACAGAAATGGATTTTTTAAGAAAAAGCTGTCGAATATCGAAACTTGAAAGGATAAGAAACATAGAAATAAGAAGAAGGATGAACATCTAGAGGGATATTATTGGCGACATAGAAAAAAAATACAATAATTGACTTGGTTCGAACACACAAAAGAATAAATGAGACGAGATGGCCAAGGAATGTTTAGAATGGATACCTCCAGAAAAGCGAAAGAGAAGAAGAACAAGAAGAAGTTGGAGAGATGACATTAAGAAAGCTATGGATGGAAGAAATTTAGAGGAAGAAATGTGTTACGACAGAAGGATATGTAAACTGGGGAAGGGAGGCAGCGACAGCCGTAGATAATCCGTATATAAAATAAAATAAAACAATAACTTTGTTATATATACCACTTTATTCACATATAATCGTGACTGCGGTTTCGACATACAATGTCATTATCAAACTGCAAAAATTACAGGCCTACATAGAACTTATAAATGACACAAAAATATATGGGGGTGGTTTATGATGTTATTTAAAATTACTACTATATACTTAACTATTATATACAACATTGGAAAAGAGGTGTATATATATAATCCAACTGTTCGTTTAAAACGATATCTATTGTGTTGTTTCGGCTTTTAAAAATTTCTAGGGCCTCTAAAATATTTAATTTATGACCTTTCTCGGCCAAATGCAATATTTTACGGTGACCAAATGTATGCCTTTCTGTAATAAGATGGTTTGCGAATGTTGAATCTGTCTTCTTTAGTTTATATGACCTCATGTGTTCTTTTACCCGTATAATAAAACTTCGACCAGTCTGACCTATATATACACCTTTACCATCATTACAATATAATTTATACACTCCTGATTTGTTATTGATATCTGTTTTAGGTTTTGCGTTAAAAATGAAAGTACTTGTTTTTACATATGGTTTGTAAGCTATACTAGCATTACTATTATTTTTTGAAATTATATTTCCAATTTGCTCGCTTATTTTACCGAAGTAAGTTAACGGGACATATTGTTTCAAATTAACACTATCTTTAGGATATACTAAACTAAGGGCCACTTGTAACTGTTTTTTCTTTAGTATACTGTCAATTACGCTACTTTTATAACTATTGTTTACCGCTATTTGTTTTATAGTATTGATTTCACGAACAAAAGATTCATTAGACAAAGGAATATTTAATGCTCTAATGTATCATAGAATTAAAAAATTAATGTTTGTGTGTCTTAGGGTGTAGTGAATCTTTGGGAATAATGCAATCAGTGAAAGTAGGTTTACGATATATATCAAATTTTAAGCTCTGATCTAATTTGTTTAATTTTAAATCCAGGAAGTTAATGCTGTTATTCTCTTCTATTTCTACTGTAAAATTGATATTAGAATGGATTGAATTTATGTAGTTCAGAAATGTTTGTAGTTGTCTATGAGTACCCTTAAAGCAAGCTAGGATGTCTTCTACATACCGATACCAAAATTTAATATGTTTTTTACCTAGTTGTGGTGAAAGAATTTTTGCTGTAATATGCTTCATGAAAATTTCAGCTAATAAAGGACTTAGAGGTGAGCCCATTGCCAATATATATATATATATATATATATATATATATATATATATATATATATATATTGTAAATCTAAGTATGTCGTTCCGTATCGTCCCTTATTAAAGTAATAAAATTTATTATACATATCTAAGAAACGAGATCTTAACAATGAATATCCAGATCAAACACTTTGTTCACTCTAACACAAGGTAATAAAACAAGCTGTCTGATGTATGAAGCAATAAATAAATTCGGAAAAATATACCGATTATTAATAACCATAGGTAATAAAACGAGTTGTCTAAATTATAAAATAAGTAATAAATAAATTTGCATATGTAAAGAATTTTTGGAACTTAAAGGAACTTTTTAAAGCTCAAATGTGCTAATAAAAGTATGTTATACAGTTGTTTAAACTCGAAAATGAACATTAAACATTTTATAAAATTGGAAATGTTTATGTTTGAATTCTATATCATAGATCTACTTATATTTAACAATAAAAAATGTTTTAAATTAAAATATTACGAAAGAATATTAAATGTGTCCTCAACACTAGTCTAGAAAATAAATATTTTATGTATATAATTCAACGCACAAATACTTTAGTTAAATTGAAACATATTAAAATCATTTGTTTTTTATGTAAGAACCCTGTTCACCCATTTAATTGAATTATGCTAACCCTATTGGCCTTGACAGAATTTTAAATGAAAGAAAAACATTATAGAATCATCCCTACGCCGATATTTAAATTGAATTACTTTAGTTCCAAACGAGAAAATTGGGTCACGTCCTTTTTTATTGATTTTTAATATTATGCCGTCAGATTAATAAAAATGTTAACGGTTCGAGTATAAATTAAGATTACTATCAAAGTAGAATCTTGAAAAAATTTGTTTGCTAATTGACACAAGTTGTTCAATGATTTTAATCTATTGGAGTAATTGAGAATGGTTCATGTTTCTTCGTTACAATTACGTTAATAACTAACTGCTATTAATTTCGAACGACTTTTATATATAAAGTAATGTTTCCTTACATTCATTATATGGTATTATATTAATGCAATGGAAGTTTTGCCTTTACTTACTTCAGTATATATATATAACGTGTGTTCATTTGAAAAGTCAATCTAGGTTACTTTGAAATTTTGATAAAATAAGACGCATATATATTAATATGTGTTTGTTGTTCCGTAAACGTAAATCCAAATGACATTTGATAATGTCAATCACATTTGTTATTTATTTGTATATAGGAAACTGTCAAAATATACGACTTCGTAGGTTAAGTAGTAAATTTTAATTTACGACATACTTCAAAATGTTCTCAGTAAATCACATGCTACTAGATTTACCTTTCAAATGAACACCCGTTATATATATATTGTTATGATGCAAATAGCACAGTTATTCCAGCTATCTGCAAATGAAAAAGCAGGAATTAATACAAGAATTCACTCAATGGTATAGCTACATTTGGCGGACATAATTTGTAAAATTAGTATCGAAATGTTAATAAATTAATATTACGATAACTTTGTATATTTCAGATTAATTTATATTTATTTCAAAATTTACTTTTAATATTTTTAATTTTCATTTTCATCATTCAAGTTATTTACGCGAAATTAAAAAGATAATTAATTTATTTACATTCGAATTTTATATCGATACTAATTGAACACGCCCACTTTTTAAATTATCAGAAAAAGCCGCGAACAGGTTATTTTTCTATTAGATTTTATACATAACCTAACATTGAAAAGCCAATCATATCTATTTGTAAATTAATATTTTAATTTTGTTTTCCTGTCCAAATTAACATTTCATCTACATTTTAATTATTATTATAGTAATAATTACTATTGTAATAATTTGTAGTAATAAAAGTACAAATCAAGTACCAATTTTTTAATTTCTAATAAGGCTTTGGAAAGAAATAATTGATAGTTAGCGTCAGTAGCAGAATTTTCACACAGTAGCCGCCTAAAGAGTGATACTCCGTCTTTAAAATTTATTAAATTCTAAAATACTAGTGTTAAAACAATAAAATTACATAGAGAAAACGTAATTAATGTTGGCGCAACTTTAGAAACACTTTTGGCGACAATACCCGAGACCGGCAAGTAATCAACCAAAGCATCCTTTGGCCGCCGAGCTACGACCGATTCCTACACCTTAGAACAAGCGTCCACATACCTGCATCGTAGAACTCAAGAACACCTTTCTTGATCCCCTACAACTGAACATCCTGAATAGCTGAAACCATCTTTAATACCTGCACGCTCCCTGCAAGACACAGGTTTATTTAATTAAATTCTTTTTGAAAAGTCTTATTAAGAACAATTTATCAACAAATCAAAATTTTATTAAATTCATTACTTCTTGATTTTACTTTTATCTGTATTTGTGTTCCTCACACCAGATTTTTAATAATATTGCCTTTAATTCCTTCACGTCCTGGCACCCAAATCAGCGACACAGTAGTGTCTTGTGCCAGTCTATTGAGGACCTATTTACATGTTAGCTTCTTTGTTACATAAAGCGACAGATTATATTCGTGAATAAACTGATGAAGGTTGTCGAAAGGTACATACTGGTACAGTTTCGCTAGCTGTAATTCGCCAATAAAATTTTTTAAAAATTAAAGATTCCCCATATAGTCCTGTGACTTGCAAACAGCCGTAATGCAACATTTTGAGGGGAAGCATGAGATTATTTTACAATGTCATATAATTATTAATTAATCGTCGTAATAAATGCATTAATGAAAAATACAAATTTAAAAATTTAGGAAACTTGATTTTTGTTGCTATGGCATAAAACATTTAAATTATTGATAATGTTATCAGAAGTTTAGCTGAAAACAAATACAGAATTTGTCATCATATACTCGTATTTATAATTGCAGTAATGGTTTAGTGAATAGATGACAAGACATTCAAATACCCCAACTTCAAGTCTCGAACTTCTTCAAACATCACTTGCAACTCAAGCAGCTCAACCAACAATTCAGAAGTAACAGTAGGTGTTCAATGCGTAAAGCTAGCCACATTAATATCCTAGTATCTTACTGAACCCACAAGATTCTAATCGGAACGGACTTAAAAACTTTGTCTGATATCTGTAATTATTATATTTACTTTTTCTCAAATCGTATAACTTTCTAACCCTTATGCAATATACATACAATAATGATGCAAGAAAACTATAACTTATAAAATTATTACTAATAAAGCGACACGACGATCTTGACTATTTCTTCCAATCGTTTCGTTGATTTTAATCAAATATATTTAATGTTAAAATTTGAAAAGTTTCAGTGCGTGCCTTAAAAAATAATTATATATATAAAGTAAAAACGCATATATATGTATGTATATGTAATTATTTCTTGACCTTTGTATATTATAGCAGATTTAATTAGTTGGCGATTTAGGGCCTGGTTACTTTAATATGAATATATTTAAAATAATCTTACATATTTCGGCACATAATGCCTTTCTCAAAGAATTTTAAATTATAAATGTCAGATATGAATGTCATATTTATATATGTGAAGTTGCCATGGATAAAAATGATATTACTCAATACATTCCAGTTTAATAATAATAATTCATGCCTTAACATTCCTCAACAGCTTGACGCAATTACAGAGGCATTAGCAAGCCATGAGTTATTATTATGTCTGCGTCCATCGAGCGGCTTAAGATGTTCAGCTGTCGGTATTCGCCTAGAACGAGAAGGAATACCACGAAAACTTACTCGGAAAGCCTAGTCCCGAATCTAAACTCGAGACTGTCAGTATGCAGATATTTAAATAACATGATAGATATTTATATAACAATTGTATATATTCATGATGGTAAATTTCAGATCGTTACATTATTAAATTATAGTATATACTGCTTAGATTTTTATGTCACTTTTGTTGTTAATTGAACTTTTTTCTTGTTTAATATTAATCATTTCTTTAAGTTCCCTTTTCATTGTGTGTTGTTCTTTATTGATTATATGTGTGCTTCCAACGTAATATACAAACGAATACAAGCCCACAAATTCTTCAAAACAGACAAAACTGCTTTATTTACACACAAACTGCAACCCGATCATCATTTCGATTTTGAAAACACAAAGATAAACGATAAAGAACAACATTGCTTCATATTAATATCTGTCATTTATAATTTAAAATTCTTTGAAAAAGGCATGATGTGCCGAAACATAAATATATGCATATTAAAGTAAAACAGACCTTAAATCGCCGACTAATTAAATCTACTATATATATGGTATATTTGACGTTTTCGCGGGTATAATATGTGAGATTGATTTCTCGGTTTCTCCGCGCGAGTTCCTCTTCCTCCTGGCGGACGGTGTGTTGACGTTTCAATAGCATCGCAGCTATCTTCTTCTTGAACTTCTCCTTACGATAGATGAACGAGTAAAGGGCCCCGATTTTCTAGCACTACCTCTTGACGCACTAATATCTCTCTCCGCTTTCTTCGACTACCGCTGCAAGGTAGTTTTCCATAAGTTCTGCAGGTGTAGGGCATCGTCGCGTTTGGTTACGTCTTCGGGACGTTTTTCGATTTCTATTGCTTCTACTCATTGTTCGTAACTTCTGGTTCTCTATTCGGGCTATTGTTTTTGTGGACAGCAATCTTTCGTGCAGTTCTCTCGGAATTGCAGAAGCACAATTACGCCAGTTTTGTTGATTCCCCAATGTCATGCATCGATATGAAAATGATCTTCGTCACTCATGAACAAATGGGGTTTTCATTTTCTTCAAGATGTGCTTCCATCTGATGTGCAAAGTTCAAACGCTTTGCTTAATTTCCTGGTTTCAACTTTTAAGCAATGGCCAATTTGTAGGGGTGTAAATGCAGGTCTCAATGCAAAATACGCCTTACCGAACGATTACTGCCGCCAATTTCAGAAGAATACTTCTTAGGAGATCGGCAGCAAGCTATTTCTGACTCTTTCCACACTATTTGGAGTACGTGCCATTCGTAGAGCCCTGGCGATATTTTGTTCAGTAGACCACCCTGTGTACGAAACACCTTAACCCACCATAGAATGGCATTACGAATGATTCGATTTCTGTGCACGTTGAAATGGCAGTTCTTTGCACAAAATGCTAAGATCTCATGAATGGAGCGCCATCTGCAGCGCATCTATCTTCTCACGTAGCGCTGAGTACTAGCCTTCTCAAAAACGTCCGTTTTCTCTGCCTAACCTTCTACAATAAATAATGCAATAATTAGCATTCTCTTTGGTATGCGTAATTAAATTATATAGGGCTCTAAAATAGACGTACTATTTCAACTAGTACTGCATAGAATGAAATACTGAGCAAATTGGAGCATATTTTATATCTCGAAAATGCTGAAAATTTACTTACTTCTAGTTTAGGCTAGGCTCTTTTTGTTAATTCAATGTATACGTGGACGCCGTAAGTTGTGCGCGATTCTATCTCTTAACTTTACTGTGCCCCATGTTCAATACTTTAATTGGTGGTTTTACTTACTGATGATGATAACTTAGTTGTCGAAATACATACTTAGGATACAATTATTAATTGTGGCAATTTATATATTTCATAATCCTTTTCAGTGTCTTTTGTTTTTGCACATACATTAATGCTGTCAATTAAGAAATATAGATGCCGATCAAATATAATACAAAAATTTTAATTCAGTTCTACATACTTACGAAATCGCCATTATCAATAAAATATTGCATTTTTAACAAAAACAAAACCAAGAACTGCTACTTGTCATTTACTATATTCTTCGAATATTTTAATAATTTTATTTTAATAATCTTGTTTCAAACTACTGGTTTTCCCTATACAGGGTTAAGCAAATGTATGGATCCACTCGAATAAATTTGATATGGCTACTTAGATTTTAATAATACTTTCCATAATTAATTAAATGCAAATAGGGGATTCGATGAATATATTTATATTCGAATCAGACTTCCTTCCGGTTTAGCCGGAGACAATGTTAACTTTTTATTTTAAATGAAATACCCTATATACTCTTACGAATTTCAATAGAGCTCTGCTCTGGGAGTTCAGCAATAATAAGGTTGGGCACCCTTTTGTTCAACAACGAAAAAGATATTTAATTAAACTGATATTTTAAAATCATGTTTATGTTTAGTAAGCCATGGTATTCAAATTCAGTACTTGACTTAAACTGTCAGAATTAACTTTGTAGACGTCAAATATTAATTATGGTTCAATTAACTGAAAAAGAACGTATTAAAACTCTGATGATGATTGGTTTTTGTGACCGCGTCAGAACTCATGAAGAAGTATGCGATTTATTTAACAATTTGCATCAACATCGACATCCAATATCACGAACTGTCGTTGGTCAAACTTTGAGAAGGTATAACTTGACAGGAAATGTTAGAAATTTACCGGAACGCGGACGACCAAAAGTCGCAACTAATGAAGTTATTGTTCAAGATATTGCTATAGCATTAAAAAAATTACAACAAATTTCTACTACAGCCCTCGCACTAAACTATGATATAAGTTGCCAGAATTTTGAAGCATGAAAAATATTATCCGTATAAACCACATTTAGTTCAATCATTATTGGACGGGGATTATGATCGTGTAATTGAATATGGCAAAAGAGTGATGAAGGTTTGTAAAAATGACCAATATTTTAGATATAATTTGTTGTTTTCCGACGAAGCTACGTTTTGTTTAAGTGCTAGCGCTAATCGCCGTAATCGTCGATATTTGTCAATAGATAACCCTGATTGAATGCTAGAAACACATACACAACATCCGCAGAAATTGAACGTTTGGGCTGGTATTTTCAGGAACCGTATTATTTGTTCTTTTTTTTAGTCATGGTACACTAACTGGACAAAGATATTTAGATCTTTTACGTGATCATATTGTTCCTAACATTGAGAAAGATGGGTAATTATCTGTAAGTGTTTGGTTCCAACAAGATGGAGCACCCCCTCACCATGGTCTTAATGTTAGACGATTTTTAAACGAAACATTCCTAAATCAATGGATCGGTCGTAGAAGATTCATTCACGGTCTCCAAATTCAAATCTCCTACCTTTTTCCTTTTAGGTCATTTAAAATCTGTGGTTTACAGGTACTAGATGACCGCCAAATCTGGACGATTTACGGTAGAGAATAACTGAGGAGTGCATTTAATTCGTGAGGAGGCTGTGACAAATGTCAATCAAGAATTTGTTCACTGACTTGCATATTGTCAAAAAGTAAACGGTCATCATTTCGAAAACTTTCTCAACTCATATTGATTTCGTTTATTTCGTGGTCATTTTTCTTGTTCTCAATAAAATTTGCATTAATAGATTTAAATAAATAAATATCTCTGTCATTGTTGAACAAAAGGGTGCCAAACCTTATTATTGTTGAACTCCCAGAGCAGAATTGTATTGAAATTCGTAAAAATATTGACATGTTAGGGATTAGTAAATAAGCTTATTATAAAATGTTTAAACAAAATAACGGTGAAACTGAGCAAAAATTCTTGGATATAAAAGAAAAATTGTCCCAAGGGTTACCTTAGGATAGGACAATTCAGGATTTTAATTAGCAAAATCCTCTTTGCTTAATATTAAAACTAAAAAACTACTATTAAAAAGGATACACCAAAGAAGAAAAATAAATTTTTATTAAAAAAAAGCCTCGCAATATATTCCAACTTCATTAAACAGAATAATATGCATAGTTGCCACTGAAAAAAGAACGAACAGTTAAAAGTCCAAGAAGGAACCAAAATACACACTAACCAGTCAACAAAATTAACATCCAAACAGAATTCATAGACATCTGGATTCTCCACGCCAACTGAAGGAAGATTTTCATCTAAAAAACAAATAAAATAAAACAATAATAGGCTTAAATTACTCAAGGGCTCAATTTACAAAAACAAGAGGAATACTAAACATAATAAGAATTTAATTGAAATTTTGGAAAATGAGAAGGATTTATGAAATTCATTAAACAAGAAAATTATATTAAGACAACATTCGCTGGGCATAAATCATTAATAACAATATTATAACATCAAAAACAACGTTAATTCAACAATTAAATGAAATTTTGGAAAAATATAGAAATATTGATTTTTAATTAAAAAGTTTAATATATAAATATTATTACAAACGGCGGCTTTGTTGGATATCGGGATGTGGATGTGCCGTGCTAATAATAATGAAATTATTCTAAGATAATAAAATAATTAGTGGTGTTGGTGAAGTTTCATCAAAGTGCCAGGACGTGCGTGATATTGGTTAATTTAAATAAATATACAACAACTTAGTTACTAAATAAAACACAGCAGCGTTGTCCTTAAAGTTTGTATTTATATTTACATAAGAACAAATTGAAATTGATATATTTAAAAGTAATTAACAAAAGTAATATATACACGAGGAGCGGTAAATAAGTAATTGAAAATTAACACAATGTACACTGAAAACGAACGTTAACTTGAGTAGTAAATTAGATGTTAATTAATTACGATTAATATAAAATAATCTCTGTATCGAACAATACAGAGTTACCTTTGATTTGCGGCGATGGGCGGCCACGTGGTGCGTCATATACCTGGACAGATATGCAGAGCGATGTTTGGCCGGAGGAACAAGAAATTAATTAGTTTAAATTAGTGTGGATTCGCTTAAAAGAATAATATATATAGAATAATACCGTTTACCTTAGAAGCGGAAGAGGCCGGGCGGCATGGCATCGTGAACTTGAACAGTACGATGAGTAAGATGTGTGTGTATCTTACGAAGGTTCTAACGAGAAGATAGCTTATAGCTTTTGTGTCGACAGAACACTGGTATTTGAAAACGGTCTGTTTTATGACCTGAGTCGAAGAGAGGGTCGATATCTTGAATAATAATTAACAAGAAGCGCGACCTGAAGAGATGTTCTGTCAATGGCATAAATATTATTAAAATAACCCTTGTGAAATAAGCTTTCTAATGATATGAAACACAACATATAAAGGAAGATGTATGTAATTCAATTAAAACAATTTAAAATGAAATGTATATAGAAAGAAATTCCACAGTAACGTTAGGGTGGGTACATGCATTTTCGTCACCGACCAGGTAAATAAACCGTGCGCAATAGTTGGGGCATTTATGACACATGCATTTTCGTCACCAAAGTGCTTAATTACGGATTACTCCTTTAAGCAACGGGCGATACACCTTACCTTAACAGATGTTTGGTCTAACGTCAGAATAATTGGATGCCGATTCCATTTAGCGCAATCTTGGTATCGTAAAATTCAAAGCTATGGGTTGATAACTGAATACAAAGTCGACTCAAGCGAAATTGGATGCTGGTTGAAACAAATTTTTTCGCTTATGCACCTACGTCCAGAAGAGGTAGGTGAATGCTTTGCCTTTGATTTAATACCAAATATGCCACAAGACGACCGACTAGTTAAATATGCTGATTACTTGGTTGATACGTATATCTCTGACGAATCACTTTTTCCGCCTTCAATCTGGGCAGAGCATTCAGCTACCTTAACTCGAACAACAAATGCATGTAAATCCTTCCATAAACATTTTAACGAGTCGTTATACAAGGAGAATCCAAATTTATTTGTTTTTATAGAAAAATTGAAGGAATTTCAAATAGATACCTATATTAAAATACAAAGTTTGCATATGCCTACAAAAATTCACAATCGTAAAGTTAAAAAAAGGCAGCAATTTATTGAGTCTATGCTTACACAATACCAAAACAATGAAATAAGCAGGTTACATCTCGTTAAATGTCTCTCATATCATTATTTTACATAAAATGATGTTTTACATATTTTTTATATAGCTCTGTACCTATGTATATATATTTGAATAAACAACCTTGTTTTATATAAATTGTTTCGTTTCATTTTCAATTGCTAAGTACCTACTTAATAAGATAAGAAAATGGTCGGTGACGAAAATGCATGTGTAAGTAACGTCTGCTTTTCAGGACGGTGACGAAAATGCATGTCCGATTATCACTTTTCTTACCTTGGTGACGAAAATGCAAACACCCGTTAGGGTTGCTGACGGTCAGGTGGAAAACGAAGGGTCTCGTCGGTCAGGATATAACAAAAGACATGCTTTCTCTTTGGACACGAGTACATACAAGAAAAATGTCTTAAGTTAAATCGAGATATTTAAACAAAAAATATGATTTAAAAATAAATTAAAATATTTTTATATGCGGAGCGTAACAATATTAATTAACATAATTACCTAGACATTATAGGTAAAATAGAGGTAATTTTCAATGTTAGTTTCATCAAATTTCAAAAAGTTATTTTAAGAATTAAGAAGAAGAAGCATCCAAAAACATATAGCTTTTGTTTAAAATGAAAATGTTATACAAGCCAGAGACCGAAAAACATTGATTGTTTCGACACCGATTAGTAACCACGTATTTCGTGTTGTAAAAGTTAAATAGGAAACACGTACTACGTGTTGTCAAAGTTAAATAGTAAACTCGTACTTCGTGTTGTAAGTTATTTTGGTTTCAACCTAAAAAATAGGCGAACACATAAATAGTGTCAATTAAGTGTGGTACAAATGAAGAAAAAGAAAACAATCAAAGAAGATAGGTACTGTCTAAAAATAAACACAAATATTAGATAGAAAGAAGACTTCCAGAAGAGAAAACGCCATCTATTATGCAATAACTTAAGGTCAGATAAATGCCAATTTAAAAGCACCTTTTTATAAATGTCAAATTATAAATATTAAAATAAAAAATATTAATTCAAAAACTGAATTCAAAATTAAGAAATTCAATTACAAAGAGGTCATAGAATTTTTTACATTAGCTCTTCTTTGTTCTTGCTTCTCGAGAATACATGAACCTAAAAAAAATAACAGATTAAAAATAAAACTTTTAAAATTAATAAATAAACACCTGAAATAAGAAGATACAAGTCCATGCGCCCACGATAGAAAGAATTAGCTGAAGAGGAAAGCTGAAAAGAAGATTACGTCCACTTATCATTATTTTTCAAATACATATGATATAGTATTTATTGTTTCTGTAGAATAAAGACATTTGTAGAAAATAAAAGCATTTTATTATATAAAACATATTATATAGTAAAATAAGATATAACATAACTAAAGACGGCAGACTATGTGCCCAGACTGCCAAATTTAATAATATTTAATAATATAATTTAACAGTGTATTAGATAGAAATGTAGATTTTACAAAATTAGGGCAACTTTTTACCAATACTGAAGATCCATTGTACCGATACAAAGAGCACTTTAACTATGCAAATATAACATCTCTCAACGTCGAACAATCCTTCCCAGTATATAAACATACAGTGTGTATAAGCCAAATGGAATAAATTCATTATTTCGGTTATTGTACATATTTATAAAAAATTCCGAAACATGCATATTTAATTTATAAATTAACATTCTTCAACGTGAAAATGCGATCCCTACCTTCAACCCCCTTCGAATGACAGGTACAACCCCCATTTTTTTAAATGGGAAGTATAGGCTTGTGATATATCGTTGTAAAGGTCTCTTTATTCTCTATTCAAAAATGTCATAATTTTCATGTTTGTTGCAACAATTAAGATAGAATAAAATAAAATCATGTTGTTATCGAAATTCGCTACAATATACTCAAAAAATAAAATTTAATGCAAAATGTAAAGAAAAATTTAAAACGCCAAAAAAAAATATGAATGTCAATGAAGTAGATGTTCAAAATGTTCACCATGAACGTCTTGGCAACATCCTAATCTTAAATAAAACTGTCTTCTAACATTATTTAACATATCAGGCGTGATCGACCTAATCGCAAGCGTTATTCGTTCTCTTAAGTCATTTAAATCCAAAGGTTTAGTTTTGTACACAATGCTCTTCAAATATCCCCATAAAAAAAGATCAAGTAAGGTCAGATCAGGTGATCGCGCTGGCCATTCTATCGATCCTCGCCTTCCTATCCACCGATTGGGAAATATTGCATCGAGGTACTGCCGGACATTGCGTTGGTAATGTGGTGGTGCTCCATCCTGCTGAAACCATATCGTATTCATTGGAACTTGAGGGTTTCCTGGATCAGGATATAAATTTGCCAAAGTTGGAATGACATCATTTTGAAGTAGTGCCAAATAACGATCGCCATTCAAATTGCCCTCAATGAAAAAGGGACCAATGATATGGTTTCCAACAATACCTGCCCAAACATTAACTTTTACTGGGTATTGTGTGTGTTCTTCCCTCATCCAGTGAGGATTTTCCGTAGACCAGTAGCGGCAATTTTGCCGATTAGCATGACCGCTAAGAGAAAAAGTGCACTCATCAGAAAACATAACGTCTTCTAAATTGATAATATTGTTATCCAGCATGTCCATCATTCGCTCACAAAAATAAGTTCTTCTATCAAAATCGTCTTCCATAAGCTCCTGAGTAGATATCATTTTACTTTCTTTTAATATGTTTACTATCGATGTATGGCTAACATTTAATGTAGTGGATGCATGTCTACTCGATGTATGTGGGTTTTCCATAAACTCAAACATCACATCTACTTTGATTTCATCACTCAGTGCATTGGCAGCTGGTTTTTTTATCTGCCATACATGACCAAACTCTGGAAACTGCTTCTCTATCTTACTTATTGTTCCTTGAGCTATAGACGGTAAATCAGGATATTTCTCATGAAATAGGCGGGTTACTTCTTGTTGTGTTCGGGTTCTATCTCCGTAACCAATCATTTGTATGACTGTTATTTTATGCATTTCCGTTAATCTAACCATTTCCCAGAATTGTATTTTACGAAATTCCAACTAAAATTATCAAACTGTCAATTTAAATGACAACTTTTAAATACAAAACAATTTACTAAGGCGTTTTAAGCAAACTAATGTTGCCACGGAAACTTTTTAAAGTATTTTTAATGGATACCATCTAAAAGCACATTGGTATGGTTTTTACTCACTTTCTTATTATGAAGACCTAAACGGGAAGTAAGTAATGCAATGATGCCTTTGATGTATGTATTAAATCTTTATAAACGCAAATGAGCATCTACTTCATTGACATTCATATTTTTTTCTGGCGTTTTAAATTTTTCTTTACATTTTGCATTAAATATTATTTTTTGAGTATATTGTAGCGAATTTCGATAACAACATGATTTTATTTTATTCTATCTTAATTGTTGCAACAAACATGAAAATTATAACATTTTTGAATAGAGAATAAAGAGACCTTTACAACGATATATCACAAGCCTATACTTCCCATTTAAAAAAATGGGGGTTGTGCCTGTCATTCGAAGGGGGTTGAAGGTAGGGATCGCATTTTCACGTTGAAGAATGTTAATTTATAAATTAAATATGACATGTTTCGGGATTTTTTATAAATATGTACAGTAACCGAAATAATGAATTTATTCCATTTGGCTTATACACACTGTATATATAAGTCGCTGAGTACGAACCTTTCCGAGACTAATAGAGAAACATATATTATGGTGCAGTTTTTTCATCGCGCACATCCGCATTTTTTTGCAACAATGTAAACATGTTGGGTAAGTTATTTATGTTTTTTCTTAACGTTTTGTATAGGGATTCGATATAATTATTTTTAAAAAATTTAACCGTGTATTATTAAATTTGACAGTGTGGGCACATAGTCTGCCGTCTTTAATTACATAAAAGTAAAATATAGAAGTAAGAACCATAACCCCCATACATAATCATATATACGATGTTTCAGTTAAAATAAAAAAGCTAACATCGTTTCCGGCTAAACCGGAAGTGTGATTCGAATTTAAATATACTCATCGAATCCCCGATTTACATTTAATTAATAGTGGAAAGTCTTATTAAAATCTAAGTAGCCATATCAAAGATGTTCGAGTGGATCCATACATTTACCTAACCCTGTATATCATCACTTCTTAACCTAATATGCGGTGTATGATAATTCTAATACTGTATTTTAATAATT
This sequence comes from Melolontha melolontha, assembly GCA_935421215.2. Lineage (NCBI taxonomy): Eukaryota > Metazoa > Arthropoda > Insecta > Coleoptera > Scarabaeidae > Melolontha > Melolontha melolontha. Next base: position 48,497,522 of record OW285242.1, read on the forward strand.
CCAGGTTTCCGCATTGCAATTAATAGTGGGCTCCATATTACTGGGAGCCATAGTTCTAATTGTAGGACTAGTTCAATTGGTGCCAAACGCCGCGGATGCGGACCACCGCTACATATTCCTAGGTTCTGGTGGTATTCTGTTATTTATAGGATTTATCCTTACGGGTGTCCGGTGTTACTGTATACACTGTAAGACCAGTCATATATCCGTAATGGAGCCGACCCCACCTCTCAACCCAGTCAACAGTATAGAAGTCCTTGTACAGAGAAGGGACACGCAGGTCAGTTGGAAAGCTTTAAGTGCAATGGTAGATTAAAGATAATATCCCATGACGAAAACAATTATTAAGAGGGTTAATTGGACGAGAATTGTCTTATATATAATATTTATTAGATACTTATCTATAACAGATTATTACAAGTATGCATAATGTAGGAACATTATTTTTTATTGTGACCAACATTTAAGTATTGAAAACAAATTATTATTATTAATGCATTTACTGCACTGCTCAAAAAATTAGGAGAACACTTTTTATAACCTGTAACTTTTTAAATAAGAGGTCAAGGAAAACCAAATTTGGTCTACTTCAACGGCATATATTTAACAAAGAAAATTACAAAAACAATGTTACAACTCTGAGTTACTTCTAAGGTACACTAAAAAATGTAAATTAATAACGCGAAATAAATTAAAAACTACTGTCATAGTATCGATGAGAGTAGGATTTTCTATGGATTGGTGAGGTTTAATACCGTGTATGCCCTGCACGAGCACGAATCACTTCCTCACACCTGCGTGGAATGCTTCGCACTAGTCTGCGAAGAGATTCTTGGGGTATGCTTTCCCATTCCTTGATCAGGGCTTGTATCATATCCTGTATGGTTAGAGGTGGATTAGGGCGCTTGCGAACACGTCGGTGAAGCTGATCCCACACGTGTTCAATAGAATTCAGGACTTAACGCCGGCTATTCCATGACCTGAATTCCACGTTCTTGTAAAAAAATTCCTGGTGATGCCGGCGATATGTGGCCTTGCATTATCCTGCATTATGATGAAATTGGAAGCGACGCCATATGCAGCAGGCACCACTTAGTCCTCCAAGACATTTTCGATGTAATTCATTGCATTTAGTCTATTATTAACCACAACAAGATCAGTTCCGTTGTCTACACCGATTCCAGCCCAAACCATCACAGATCCAAGATCAAATCTATCCACTTCCTGTATGGTAGCGGTTGAGTAGCGTTCACCAGGACGTCTATATACACGTACTCGACCGTCGCAACGAGTTAAACGAAATCTGGACTCGTCTGTAAACAATATAGGTGTCCTGTTAAGAAGTTGCCAAATTCTGTGATCTAGAGTGAACCTCATTCGCGCTGCTTTGTGATGCTGCGTAAGGCGTGGTGCGCGGACAGATCTTCTTGGTTTTAAATTCGCTTCCTTTAATCTGTTTCTAACAGTTTGGTCAGATATTTCTATTCCATGTGCTCGTCTTAGATCGTTTAGGAGGTCCCTTGCTGTGGCAATATGCTTACGTAGAAAGGAAAGGACAAAATATCGGTCTTGATTTTGAGTAGTTTTTCGATTTCGACCTTGTCCAGCTCTTCTGGCATATTGGCCAGTCACCCGAAACCGATTCCTTAAACGCTGAATAACTGAAGGACAAATTCCAAGGTTCCTGCTAACATGTCGAATAGAGTGCCCATGCTGAATAAGGGCGACGGCACGAGCAACTTGAACTTCACTAAGATACCTCATTTTACTTCTAATCAACGAATATTAACAACTGAATTCATCTGTCATCTTTAGTAGACTTTCATACGTCATACTTAAGAGTTGTCAAATTGTTTTTGATCTTTTTTTTAGTTAAATATATGCCGTTAAAGCATACCAAATTTGATTTGCCTTGAACTATTATTTAAAAAGTTACAAGTTTTGAAAAAAGTGCTCCCCTAATTTTTTTGAGCAATGTATTAAATTAAATTAAACACACTGTAAGTGTACACTATATAAAACTAATGAGTTGTTTGTTTGGATAAGATTTTGATTACTATTTCTGTACGTCATCTCTTAGTAATCAAGAAAGTTCATGACCTTAGCTTCTTCCACCACTTTTTTTGTAACATATTGTTTCTAGTACTAACTAATCACTGCTCAGACACTTTTTAATCAGGCTTTCGCAAACTTAAAATCCAGCTAACATAAACTTGAGACATCTTTAAATGTTTGTACAGGAATATAAAAGTATTTGCAACAGATATTTCAAGAATGTTAGAGTTACAAGATAGTTAATGAGGATTTTGGCGGATAATTATTATGGTTTTCTAATTAAAGCACATTTAACATTTTTATTATTCAATAAATCTGCCACAACCATTACCACATGCAGGTGAGCGTTACTGTGGCGAAGCTTGTATTTTCTAATCAGCTTACGTCTTCTAGGAATGTAATCCTTCATTAACTGACGCAAAACTTCTTTAAAATAATTGTTAGTTTCTATAGCACCATACGTACCATCGCCTTCAAAAATATCAAAAAAAAAGCCAAAGCTGTAGTGGTAAATTTTTCGCAAAGTTTTCTTTCTGGCGCACTATTTCTTTTTCTACAGATCGTGTCTGCTCTGTTTCCATTTTCGCATAATGTAAATTACACTTTCTTCTTGAAAACCTTGTTTCCAGCATTTACAATATGGTACTCTAATATACTTTCGAGCCCTTGTTTGCAAACATGGAGCACAAAACTAGAAACTTGTTGAAATATTTGCGCAAGAGGGTAAAAATACATCCAGTGGATATTTCATAAATGTTAAAGAGGTACGAGAGAGTTAAAAGTAGATCTGCGCGAATAATTACTGCTCCAATATTGTTGCCTTCTTCAGTCAGAACACTAATTGGAACATCTGCAACTCGCAACTCGTAGCTTCCCCGTCCATCCTTAAACTCTTGACGAACCAGATCTTTCCATGAACGATTCCCCAAAAACTGTCTCACTGATGGAAAAAGTATTCTTTCCAAATTTCCTCATTCGAACACAAAGTTTGATCACATATTTTTGCTTCTTCATTTCATCAACCACGATTTGTAGAGGCGCGATAACAACACAGCCATGAATTGGTGGCAAGTTTAAGTAAAATATTATTGCGGGTCTTCACCTTTTGACTTGTTTTATAGAGGTGCTGCTTGAATGTCAGAGACTGGCCTAACGTTACGCTCAGATAATTAGGGTGGGGATCGCGGTTGATCCGACTACCACCAAATTCAACATTCACCTCTCTGCTGGCTTCCTTGTTGCACAAATGAAAGGTGCGTGACTCGGATTTTGAAGGGTTTTGTTGTGAGCGCCATTTCCAATAATATTCGTCTAGAGCTTGCAAATCTTCAGCAAGCTGCAATTCTCCATCCTCCACATTCTTGGTTCAGATGCATAGGTGTTGGTCTTCTGCATATAGAAATTTTCATGATTTTGTGGGCGAAAAATCATTGGTGTAGATAATGAACATTAGAGGAGCCAGAAGCGATACTTGACAATGGCCATTTTTCGAGGTTTTGGCCATTACCGGCTCGATTGTTTACCCAGATCGCGATTCAACAATTGCTCAACATATTCTGGCCAAGTTTGCTTAATTTAACACATGGCATGGTTTTTTGGAATTTAAAAATCATTCCATTCTTCCAAACTGCGTCAGAAGCAGCGGAAGTTTTCAGGCCTTTCTCAAAACCTGCGTCAATGTGCGTCGTTAACTCCAAGACTTGGTCACAGTAGTTCCTTCCTATTCTGATACCAGCTTGCTCCGTATTAATAATCTCGCCGACGGTGGGCACTATTCCATTGTAGATACGCCGTTCTAGAAGTTCATAGCAAACTAATAAGAAAGCTATAAGTCTGCAGCGTCCAGAATCTTCAGAAGACTTACCAGGTTTCAATATTGCGAGGATTTTTGCTTTCCGGAAAATGTTAGGGATGTCTCCAGTATCTAAGATATTGTTATAAAAGTTTCTCAACATACATCAATAATTATATATTATTAATGTGATTCGAAGGTTTCATTCTAATTAACCTTTAAGTTGGAACCTATTAGGCGCCAACGTCTGTTATACACATTTTTATATTTCAGTTTCAAATCTTTTAGCAAACAATGGTAGTAAATTGTGAAACCTGAGTTTATATGAAAACACTTAAGTATATTTTATATATTTTATTTGGCAACGTCTGTAACAAACTATACATTATAGCATTCATTGCAAAAGTTTTTAATGTGCTTAGAACAAATATTTTTTTCGCAATGCAAACATATTTGTTTAGAATGTCGATCGCTTGACCTAGGACATAAATAATACCTCTTTCTTGAACTTGTCGTTGCTTCCGTTTTTTTTTTTTTTGTTCGGGCAATTCGAGTAATTTTTTTATTTTCCATGGAATTTGTTGACATTCTGATCGGGTTACTTGATGTGGATTTACTAGTTCTTTTCCCAATAGTTTGAGGAAGTTTCTTCGCTGCATCTTTGTATTAAGATTGTTACTGTTGCGCATTTAGAGCACATATATTTGTAAGATCAAAAAAGGTGCATGTGGACATCTAGTCCTTCGACCTGCACAATTTGTCAGTCGTGTCCACTCCACCTTTTGGCAAGTTATAAAACGTCAGTATTTCGGGTTTCTTCTCATTACCGCTTCAGTGTCTATTGTGTCATCATGATGTATCGTCGATATCAGCAAAACAGACTTTGACTTTTTCGTAAATCCCAAAGTTGTGCTTTTGATCGCTTTGCTTTTGTTGAGCAAAAATTCAAGTGGCATGTCTTTTTTATTTTTCGTAGCTTTCCAACCATTGTCAAATTATGTTCAGATAACAAACGGGTAGCAAGCGGAATGCTAGTATACCCATTATCTGTAGTTATATTTCTTCCGGATTTATCTATAGGTTTGAGCAATCGAACATCTACATCTTCGGCAGAATTGCTGAGTTTGTGAGGTCCCTCAGGTTGCACGCTCAAATAAACCTCCATATTTATTGTATAAACGTTTCTCGCATCACACATAGCGAATAGTTTGATCCCATAGCGATTTAGCGTGGATGGGATTGGAAATCTACAATGTCCCCTAAGTGCCAATAACTGCTCATCAATAGTCACGTATTCTGATGGCGAAAAAAAAGTTACTAAGAAACTAAGTTATCAAATAAATTTCGTAACGGCGCTAGCTTGTCGTTGACAAGACGTTCTTCACGTGATCGGATATCATCAAATCTAATACAACGTAAAATAAATAAAAACCTTTGATAGCTCATAGTCTTGTAGAAGAATACTTCAGCTAAATCATCTTCGGAAGATAAATCCTTATAATTTAAATGTTATGAACGCATCACAGCGGCTACAATTAGAAGCCCAACAAAAGTTTTTATTACTTCAACTACGACGAATTTTGCATCCATACCTACTTCTAGCAAAATTAGGAAGCACTTTAGACTGTATATTGTTTGTATAAGTATAAGTTTGTGTTTTCAACTAATAACACAGGTCTACAAAATTAAACTTTTTGACAGATGTATTTTGAAAACTGATTTTATATAATTTTGGTAGGCTGATTTCAAAAATTCTATGCATTTATTTGTATCACGTAAGGTTTTTTTGCAAATATTAAATGAAAAAAAACGATATTTCTAAAAAATTTATTTGTTTATTGAGTAAAAAGGTGGAATACAAGTTAAAAAAAGTGGAAAAAAATACTTTACTCAGTCTTTTTTAAGTGAAATCTTTGTCTTTTTGCCAAAAAATCTGCGTTGTCCGGACATTCGGTTGTATGTTTTTAAGGGCATATCCCGTTTTAACATCCAGCAGTAGTCCGCCATCATCGTTATGCTCCATCTGCCTTGGTATCGCCGTTCCATTTCCTTAATATCTTGGTGAAACCTCTCTCCCTGTTCTTCGCTAACTGCTCCAAGATTTTCAGGAAAATAGTTCAAGTGTGAAAACAGGAAATGCACTTTCAAACTCATATTACAACCTAGACGATGAAAGTGTTGTAACATACTTTGAACAATATTTTCGTAGTTTTCGTCCTTAGAGTTCCCAAGAAACTTATCAATTACTTCTTTAAATGAAACCCAGGCGTTTTTCTCGACATTGGTCATTGTGTTTTGAAAATCCTTGTCTTTGCATAATGTTCTTATCTGCGGCCCAACAAAAATACCTTCTTTTAACTTGGCATCGGATAAGGCTGGAAATGTATCGCACAAATATTTAAAACACTGTCCATTTTTGTCTAGGGCTTTAACAAACTGCTTCATCAAGTTAAGTTTGATATGGAGAGGAGGCAGTAAAACTTTTTTGGGGTCAACCAAGCTATCTCTTAATACATTTTTGCTACCAGGTGTAAGGCTGTTCTAGAGGGCCATTCTATTTGAGTCCAATGTCTATCCCTTGCTCGACTATCCCACTCACAAATGAAGCATGGAAATTTTGTATAACCTCCTTGTTGTCCTAGTAGCATGCACAGCACTTTAAGGTCACCACAAAGCATCCACTGATGTTCTTGGTAGTTTATTTTCTTTAACAGAAGTTCAAAATTTTCATACGTTTCCATTAAATATACCGAATGGGCAACGGGAACCGAGGCCAGCTCGTTACCATTGTGCAAAAAACGCCTTTTAAACTACGCTTACTTTAGTCAATAAACAGGCGCCATTCTTCTTTTACATACGGCACATTTCCTAATTTTGAAATTAAGTCAGGAATATTGTTGAGTAAAATATTGACATAACTCTTTTTCGCGATCCCGGTAAAGCTTGATGTGACACCAGGTGCCAGTAAATGTTTCTTACGAAGTCGGTAGGCTAACAATTCGGATGCATCCTTTGGAAGGTGCAAATCTCTAATTAAATCATTTAGTTCGCTCTGGTTAAACACTTCGGGCTCTCTGAAATCTGGTGTGAAATCTGAGTCATCTGGGTCGCAATTAGATTCCTCTGATTCTGACGATATATTCTAGTGCTATTGGGGCGGTAGGTATCGATACATCTGGTCCATGAGGAACTGGTCGAATAGCAGAGTCAAGATTGGGATACACAATTTGTTTCTATTTTTTCTATTGAATCCTTGAACATTACACGAACAAAAATAACAATCATCACTGTGATTTCTTGGCTCTCGCCATACCATAGGAACACCAAAGCTTAAACATTTCTTCCTACCTTTTTGCCAGTTTCTTAATGCTTCAACGCAAACGGAACAAACAGTATGAGGAGCCCAGGACTTGTCTTGGTCGCCAATTTTTACACCAAAATAAGCGTGGTATACATTTTTCGCAAACGAAGTTATAGTTTGCCTCTGCTTTACTACGACATAACTACCACAGATATAACAAAAGTTATTCGGATTGTTCACACAATGTCTTCTTTCATATTTATACGTTCTAGAACACTTAAAATACGCAACAACGAAGACAACAAGCGCGCGGACACAGTAGCACGACGACTAACACAACCAAACTGCACATAAGCAGGTTTCAACGTTGTATTGACGCTTCTGCGCCGACTCTGTTGCTTTGCTGAGAAATCTAATATTAACCAGTGTTGCCAAATCAAATTTAATTTCATAAAAATCAATTCATTTAAAAATCATGCCTAACATGGAACAAACATATTCTTGTCATAGGTATGTATATTAATAAATTAACATTTTTAAGATATAGAGCGCTATAAAAAAAATTTACGTGATAGAGCAAAAATATGGCGTTTTTTGGAATAAGGGCCCCCAAACATATACAAATTAGCAACCAGCTTTCAAACATCAAAATCACAGTAGACCTGTGTAATGAATACACGACGTGATCAAAAGAGAGGGCGAATGGTTCATATATGCTTTTTATGTTTGTCGCAACAAATTTTGTACCAGGTAAATAGGTAACAATATTATGTTTCCTGGCTCTTGCAGTTGATGGAGGCAATTTCATCCAGTTCGTAATTTTATCTTTTCCTACAAAAGCGAATGATATAGATCCTATAAAAGTGGTTGTCATAAACTTACCAAGAAAGAATCATTAGATATGATATTGTCCGTAGCTTCAATTACTGAGTTGCTATCATGACTATTGACACTTTCATGATCAGAGTCAGTAACACTTCCGCCATTTTCGTCATAAAAAAATCGTAAAAATACTCAACAATTCCTTGAATTTCTTCTTCAGTGAGCGGCTTTTTAATGTCTCGCTTGGACATATTGATTATTCAAAAAGCCGAACAATACTAAAGCGATTATAAGAAACACAACATGCATGCTCCCACTTGAAATCACACAGATAAATAGGGACTTCCCCTGGAAGTTTTTGTAACGTAACTACTTGCCTGGTGTCTTCGAGGCGCCATGCGCTGCGCCGTTTTGCTTATAGATTTATTTACAAAAAAATGATTCAAATTTCTCGTGTTTATGTAGTTGACTGTATTCAGAAATAAATGCACGAGGAATACATGAAACCACAAGCACATAATTACGTTAATAGAAAAGATATTTCAATTGAAAGTACGTGTGGAGCCTGTTATGCGCCACGCGAGTACTTAAAGGTTAAGTCGAAGAATTTAAATGATTCTGTAAAAGTTAACCAAACATAAACCCTTGCCACAATGTTATTATAGTCCTGGGCGCGTATTTCGACAACTAACTTGCGTGATCAACAAGGTCGTATTAATTACTCAATATTAATACGACGGTGGTATACTGATATGCTTTACTTGTATAAAGTGTATGCTAGGGCTCTGAGCTCAATACTTTTTTATTGCTGATGATAACAACTTGGTAGTCAAAATACGTATCCAAAATTAAAACTACATTGTGGTAAGGCTTTATTTTTAATTGCCTTTAAATCTATTATTATTCGTATCATCATTTCGAAATCATTTTCTAGAATCCAAACCCTCTTAATAATGTAATACACAAACACATTTCGACAAATACGTATAAAATAAATGGAAACATGATCGTTAAATTTAAAAACAAATATTGGTGTACTTTCGTATTTTTTCAAAATGTAATTATATTTAATGAAAAAATATTACTTGAAAGAACAGATTCCGTCTAGAAAAGTTCTATTTCATGTTTATTCATATTTAGATTACATAAAGTTCTTACATTTTGTCAATTCGAGCAAAAAATATTAAAACATAACATTTTTAACAAATCCCATAGATGAAACTTCTAAAGTTTCTAAACAAGAGAAATTTTTCTGAAATCCACAATACATATTAGACCCAAATGATCCACATTTTTGTGCCTCATTACATAAACTTTTTTAATGTTAATACTGGTAAACACATTTTATTGTTTATTTAGGAGCATTATTTTAAATGTCTTGCAAGGAATTTATCAATCTCCGAGATCATACACGAAAATGACCAAAAAATGCGTAACGTTTATTTATAACTAGTTTATAATTCGAATAGACACATTACTTTTTATTTGTTTTTAAAATTTTCATGATATACGTAATACGTCCATATTTCTTGTTTTATATCTATCTGTACATGTTTCACAACATATACAACAGTAATACTTAACGGGAAAATTATAGCCCATATTACTGGTGTGTTTTTTATAGATAGATATGGAACGAAACACATTTCCAGATGTGAAATGTTTCTGTAACGCAAAAACATAAAAATTAGTAATTTCTAAACCTTGACGGTTTCAGATAATAAAAACCGCAAAATCAATGTAAATAGAACTAATATTTACTATACTTCTCAAGTCATAATAAAATTAAGTTACAAATTATATATGTATCTGTTTCCAAGTAATTATGTGTTTGTGATGTATGTAAGTATTTACACATATGTGTATATTGGCATGTTGATACGAAATATAAGTTAGTGACTCACAATCAAAACCATGTACACCAAAAAAAATAATGTTTAATAGGATAAATTTATTTAAAAAAATAATTAAAATAAAACACGAATAAAACTAATATTTATAAAAATCTTAGTATTGACTGATATACATGTAAACCTTTCATACAGTATTTAACACCAAGTGACTTTTATAGAATATTAGCTGAACCCGAAAATGCTTTGCTATTGCTATATATATTTCGTCGAAAGCTTTCGCGGTCATTTGTTGAAGAGTTGTTCTTCGGGATATCTCTCCGCGTTTGGATGATTTCGTCCTGAGAAGGACAACTTTCTTCCTGACGTTTCGGTGACATCACTTTCACCTTTTTCTTGAGGATCTTCTCGTTGCGATGGTAACTTCAAAAGTTCGTCGATTGCCTGTGCCGCTCGTATTATATGGACCCGTCGATTTGTGTTCGGTCCGTGTTAGTGTAATTAGTCTGTCGTGAGTTATTGTCATTTCGTCGTTTATATGTAATCTGTCTATTAGATAAAGTTAGTGCCCATGTGTCAGGCAAACGTTGTCCATCGTCACGTTTATTCATACAATTTTGTCGTTTCTTTATTTCTATAGTCTCTCTTATTATCATGTACATTATATACGTACTGCGGGCTATTGTGCTTGTATATAGATATACACAAGGTGTCTGTAAAAGTTCTTTACAAAAACCTACCACATATTCCTTGGCACAAAAATGACCCCAATTTTGCTGAAATTTTGTACGTTAACATAGCTTTATTAGGCAAAAGAACTCATATCAAAATTTTGAATAACATCATTCCATAGTCGTAGAACTGGGTTTTTTTTATAATTTTTGCGCGTTCCAAATTTCTACGTCAATGGAAATACAGGGGTTTAAATATAGAATTTGGATTGTGTTACTTTTTACTACAGAAAAAGTACTCTTTGTAACACTCGATTACTGTCATGAAACTTGGATTTTAATAATTCAAACGTTTAAACGTTACATCGCCCAAACAATACAATATCTATATATCTGCAAGAGCGTTTAAATCAGGGATGCACAGACTGATAGGGAACAGGGGCCACTCGGGAAAATTATAAGCCAAGGACGGGCCACTACAAAGAATACTTATTAACACAACTATTTTTATTTTTAAATAGTATCTTCACGTTTATTCATACAATTTTGTCGCTTCTCTATTTCTATAGGCTCTCTTATTATCATGTACATTATATACGTACTGCGGGCTATTGTCCTTGTATATAGATATACACAAGGTGTCTGTAAAAGTTCTTTACAAAAACCTACCACATATTCCTTACACACACATTCCTTGGCACAAAAATGACCCCAATTTTGCTGAAATTTTGCACGTTAACATAGCTTTATTAGGCAAAAGAACTCATATCAAAATTTTGAATAACATCATTCCATAGGCGTAGAACTGGTTTTTTTTTATAATTTTTGCGCGTTCCAAATTTCTACGTCAATGGAAATACAGGGGTTTAAATATAGAATTTGGATTGTCTTACTTATTCATGATACAATTACAATTACAATTACAATTTACAAATGATAAAAATAAAAGAACATTCAAAAATGTTTGTTGTAATTATGTAATCGTAATGTAATCTAATCATTACAATGCAATATTTCATGTTTTATTATTTTGATGCATGACATTGCATAGACCTAACAATTTTGTTTATGTTTGGCTCCACATTACTTGTCGCCACATGTAAAATTGCTTCCAGATTTCCATTTGCCAGACGGTTTCGATTTTTTGTTTTGTTAAGTTTCATCACTGAAAACGTTTGCTCACAAATATATGTCGATCCAAATAAGCTTGCGCATTTCAATGCATTTATTCGCAACTCTTTATAAGCGGTTTTGTCAACGCAACGGTAAAAGTTGAATAAATTACCTTCATTAAACTTGCTTCGTAAATTATCATCATTTTGCATGTCTATCAATTCCAGCTGTATTGACTCCGATGCATTTTCGGGTGAAATGTTGAAAGGATTGCTGAAAAAATCCAATAGAAGTTTAACTTTTTTGAAGTCTAGAAAACGATCATGAAAAGCTTGTATAAAAATATAAATTTTTTCAACATAAGCGAAATTGACATCAGTTTTATTGAATTTCTCCATAATTTTTTTGTAGTTCGGAAAATGGCTGTAATTGGCTGAATTCATTTGTGTCCTGAAAAAACTCAATTTGCATTGAATGGACGAAACATGAGAGTATAACTGCGGAATCAATTGATCTTGGCCTTGGAGTCACGTATTTAAGACATTCAAGTGATTTGTGATGTCTACAAGAAACGCTAAGTCACACAGCCAATCAGGGTTGTCGAGTTCGGAGGCATCCTTTTTCTTTTCCGCCAGAAATATTTTGATTTCTTCAATCAAGTTAAGAAACCGCTCTAGTGACAACCCACGACTTATCCACCTTACTTCAGCGTAAAACAGGAGATCACCATATTCGCTTTCAATATCCTCGAGAAATTGTGTGAATTGTCGGTGATTGAGACCTCGTGATTTTATAAAGTTTACAGTAGGTACTACAACTTTCATCACATTTTCAAATCCCAATAATTTTGACCAAAGGGCCTCTTGATGTATAATGCAATGAAACTGCATTAATTTCTTGGTATCTATGTTTTTAGTTTGTAAATACTCTTTTAACATAGTTATTATCCCAGATTTACTTCCAACCATTGAAGGTGCTCAGTCAGTCATAATTTCAGATAATTTCGTTAAATCCAAATCCATTAAAGAACATTTTTCCAGAAGAGGTTTGAGCATGTCATTCTCCTTGGTTTGACTTGTCAAAGAACTCATACCAATCAGTTCTTCACACACTTCAAAATTTTGCGTTACACCTCGTAAAAATATTAAGAGTTGAGCAGTGGAACTGTAGATTCGTCGAGTGTTATAGAAAAATACTCAAAACTTTTCGATTTCGTAGCTAATTGCTTTTCTATATTAGCTGCTAATGCTAAATGCTAATCCTAAAAAGTGCTTAATACAGCAAAGACATAGGATTGAATAATGCTTACGGCTGATTCAAGGATTAATAGTATAAATTTACATTTTACCGCCTAATACTTTAAAGCCTTCATATCTCTGAAATAAAAATAATCTGTGGTAAGTCTTCTTTGAACAGTCATCCGATTTAGTTGAATTTTCTCAAACCTCTTTTCATCTTTCGGACACATTTTTTTGCGGCGGTATCTAAACACTGCTTAACAAACTCACCATCTTTAAAAGGCCGACAAGTTTTCGCTATTATTCGAGATATTTCAAAGCTAACTTCAGTAGCTGTTTCAGCATCTTGAATTGGTTTTGTAAACATAGCTTGCTGGCCTATTCGTTCCCTTTGTAAAGTGGAAATTTTTGCGTTCGATTTTCGCCGGTTAATTTGGTAAAAGTATGATGCTGGGTTTCATAATGCCTTTTCACATTATATTCCTTCGGAATAGAAACACTACTCTTGCATATTAAACAGACACTTTTGTTATGCGATGAAATAAAAAGTATTTTTCGGTCCAAATATCTCGAAACTGTCGATTTTCGTCTTCAACCTTACGACTACGTTTTTTACTGGGGCCTGATTTATCCATATCAAAATTGATATTATATTGTTACGTAGGTAGATGCCAAGTTCGAACGACGAAATATTTATTCTTCACAGATTACAATTCAAACAATATAATATTCGCTTGTCCGTAGTTGTATTTATACGAGTTACCTAACATCGAGAACCTACCATATTGTTCGGAGATAATACCGACGTGTTTCGCGAATCTGTTACCTGTCCTACGTAGTAAACCTAACAAGAAAGTAGAAGGTACTTAAAGATACATATCTTACTAACAATTACAAAAGTTAAAATAAAATAAAAAGTTAAGAAATATTGATTTGAATGGATTTTTACCTACTTTTGTAGTTTTTCGAACAATTTTTAAAATTCGTTGGCGGGCCGCATCAATATCGACAGTGGGCCGCATGCGGGCCGCGGTATGTGCATCGCTGGTTTAAATGGACATAGATTCTCAAACAACAGTACAGCCCTAAAAAAACATATCAAGCAGACCAATCGCACCTTTAATTTCGATAAAACCCAAATATTACATCCGAATAAACAACAAGGCAAGAAACATATTAGAAAGCATACACATACAAAAAACGCAAATTCCATAAACGACAGCACAGCCGCAAATAATATGTCTACAATATGCCTATCCATTTTATAACCGCCCCCCTCCCCCTCCTCCGCGCCGTATAATAACAATTATAAAGATTACAAAAATTAAATTAAAAAATGTCCGAGACCAACGCACCCCGTATGGTGGGTGACACTACAAACATTTTCACACGATAATAAAACGATAATAAACATATGCCCCATAAAAAAGTCTAAACCAGCAAGACGCACGTAATTTAGTTTTATTTAGAAATGGTAACCAAATAAAAATACATTACATTTTAACAGCACAATTTTAATGTAAGTAGTTTTTATTTTAACATTATATGATTTTTAATTTTCAATAAATGTTTTGAAAAAGGCAGTATTTATAGTACGGAAAAGTCAACATAAATTAAATATTGTTTTAATTACCTGGCCGCTACTCCCAAGAAACAATTACTTTTTGTTTTATATTATAATTACGATATAATTATAATTATAATACGAGATAAAAGTAATATTTTTTTGGGAGTAGCCGCCGAGTAATTAAAACAATATTTAATTTGACGTTTCGGTACTATATACTAGGTGGCGCAAAATTAATCACCCTGTCGGAAGATGTTATAACTTTTGCAAATGGCGTCGTACGTCAATCATAATTGACATTTGTGAACTAGACAGCTGCAGAATACAAACAGACAAACAATGGAGCGCTATGTTAGCGCAGCGTGAATTTCGTCGTCGATTTCCTAATCGTGTCGCGCCAACTGGACAAACATTACGCCGCTTAGCTGCTCGACTCGAACAGACTGGAACCACAAGAGATCTTCCAGGGCGTGGCCGCCACCGGACTGGTCGTTCTGTCGAGAATATCGCGGCTGTGGCTGCTGATGTTGCTGAGAACGAAGAAACATCAACCAGACGAAGTGCCACGCAATTGGGCGTCAGCCGACGGACCCTACAGCGAATTTTAGTGAAAGACTTACACATGTTCCCATACAAAGTGCAAACAGTGCATCAGTTAATGCCTGCTGACCTTCAGTCGCGTGTGAATTACTGTAGAGCCATCCTCAATCTCAACAACGAAGTGAACGATTTTCAGTCGAAAATCATCATGAGCGACGAGGCGCATTTTCATTTAAGCGGTTACGTCAATAAGCAAAATCTTCGTTTCTGGGGCACTGAAAATCCGCGGTGATGCACGAAAAGCCGTTACATCCACTCAAGGCTACTGTGTGGTGCGGTGTTCACGCGGGAGGAGTGATTGGACCGTATTTTTTTGAGGACGCCATCGGCAATACGGTTACTGTTAATGGCGAACGCTACAGGGCCATGATAAACGACTTCTTACTGCCAGAATTGAATGAGCGGGGCTTGGTGAACATGTGGTTTCAACAAGACGGTGCAACCGCACACACAGCAGGAGCCACAATGGATATTGTGAAGGAAGCATTTCCTGGTCGCGTAATCTCCCGTTTTGGCGATTTGGCATGGCCAGCAAGATCGCCCGATTTAACCATCCCAGACTTCTTTCTTTGGGGCTTCTTGAAGTCGCGGGTTTATGCCAACAAGCCTCAGACAATCGCAGCCCTTAAGGAGAATATTCGACAGGAATGCGAACAGTTATCACCAGAAATCGTGCGGAGAATTATGGAAGATGCGATAAAAAGGGCACAAATGTGTATCAATACTGGCGGCAGCTACTTGGCGGATATCATATTTTCCAATTAACAGAAAAAATTGTAAAAGTCCAAATAAAGATTTTCACCACTCAAAAATTTTTTTTTTAATTTACTAAAAAAGTTATTCAAAAACAAAATTGGATGATTAATTTTGCGCCACCTTGTATAATATCTTTTTCAAAACTAAAAATTTATTTAAATATTAAAAATGGTAAGAGAACATATTAAAATAAATCTCCTTACATTAAATTTTTCTGGTGTTAATATATTGTGATGTGTTTGTTACATTTGTTACACATTTCTAACGCAAACTAAACATTTGCATTAGCAGGTGGACTGTTTTCGGAAATGTGTTTAGTTTGACGAGTGGAAGAAATGTGCCTGTGTCAACACTTAGTTGACTTGGTTTAACTGTTCTCAGATATGTGTGATATTGTCATTATACGGGGGGGAGGACTTATGTGATGGGCATGTATATTGTTGACAGAACCGATTTAAATAACTTGTCAGCAATATACCTGTCTATTATATAAACGAAGCTATTTTTATACCTCGCCTCGGCCAGAAACTAAATAAATAACAAAGAGCCAAGTTTAAGTTCTGAGTTGAAAACAATGAAGGAAAAGTGCTACGGAAATAATTCAAATGCCTAAAATCGCACGTAAAACACAAGTTTTTAAATGGCAACTATGATTCAGTTAAGGCCAATCAATTAAAGTGATGACTCAAGAAAACGTCGAAAGAGTGTCATGTATTCGCATAATACATGGAATTACTATTATTTTGATCATAGTTGGCTAGATTTTGACTTAATAAAAGCTCTATTGATACAAGAAGATGGATCGCCGTGGCCTACACAATTGATAAAATTTTATGATGAAGGCTTCGAAAATCAAAAACTATTTATGTTTTTTAAAGCAATAAAAATAATAAACCGGATTCTACTGTCGCGAACCATATTTTAGAAATATAATATCTTTTCCTCATTTGAATAATACATTAATTCTACACAGTGGGAACTAAAGGTTACAAATTGAATAATCCACCGAAATTTATAAAGGTATTAAAAATTCGAAAGACGTTCTTCTAGACCTATTTTCAACTAATCTAATAATTCATGATAATCTTAATGTATTTTTCTTAGTACTATAATGTTACTTTATTTGTTATTACTTTTATTTATATCTATATAAGACAAATTAGGATGTCTAAAAGAAAACTTCATTTTATTTAGTTCATTTTGATTGTGAGTCACTATATTTTTATAAATGCCATGTGAAATTAATTAAAAAATCCTATTTTTCTAAAAGTTATTCATAGATTCGTATAACGCAACATACTCAAGACACATATCAACGTCCACTTATATAAAACTAGATGTATTTCTAGATATACAAATGCTTTTACTATTTATATTATACATCTATTTTATACGTATTTGTTTGAGATACCAATCTTTATAATCAAAAACTATATATATATGTATACAAAAAAATTTAAACTGATTGACAGATAACACGATTCTTCACACAGACTCATTGTTAATATTTACAACATATATTGTGAGCGATACAGCATAACTCCATTTCATATGAAAATATTTTTATATAAATAAAACTTCAACAGGTAAATATATCAATCAATTAAAACGCGCTAGTTGGAAAAAGATTTTGGAAACACGAATTTTTTTTTAGCGTCTCAGACTATTAGCACATACATCTGAGCTGTTAACACATCTTAGTTCTGCTTGAAAAGTTTGTTTATAGAGATTCAGAGTAACTGAATTAGACACTTCACATCCTAAAGTGTGTTCAAACAGAGATATTTTATCACTCAAAATGAATAATTTAAAGCGAGGATAGACATTGAATTAATCTATACTGTGAAATGTAAATTAGATATAATTTTAGCTTCGATGATGTCATTTATTAAGACATTTTCAGGAAGAACTGGCCTAGAATTAGTTAGCAATTTTGTTTTTATTATTCTATCGATATTACACCGGACAATACCGGTGTGTCGGCGGAGCTTAGCTTGAAAATTAATAAAGTTGTAGCAATGAAATTTTACGTGCACATGTAGTATGCTATAGTGCATTTTCTGTTTTTATTTATATATTTACAGGGTGTTCCGAATTTCCGCAACCACTTTCAATTTTTTTTTAAAATAGATTGCTATACTTTCTTGTTATTATAATGATAGCCACCCAAATTATCTTTGCAATGATATATGACAATGTGCACTTACAACTGCTAGTTTTGGATTTATTGCAAATTTTGTTAAAATCTTGACAGTTGTAGTCAACATTTTAATTCTTAGCCTGAAAATGGGTGCAGTGCCTCACGTAACTCTTCTGTTACCAATTTATGGACTAACACGTTATATGTTTTGAGGGTAAACAACGTGACAACATATACAGAGTGCTAAATATGTCGTGCCAAAGTTATCGAAGTTTAAAGACTATTTTCTCTTTTTTTTAAATTGAACATATAATTTTTTTATTAGTGAGCAAATTCCTTGTAAAATTGCCGTTAAAATGGTACCAATAGCATAGTACTTATTTCAAGTATTTTCGAAGTTATAATCCTTTAATTGGATATACCTATGCTTATAATATTCAATATGCGGTGCTGCATCTAATAGTTGGTTGGTTGGCCATGAAATGATATTAAGCAAAAATTGTTGTGTCACCAAACGTCAAATATCTACTTAAAATTACCGTATAAAGTGTTTTTCTGTAGTTCCTCTTTGCTGTAATCTCGTTTAATTGTTATAAATTATAATAATTAAACTTAAATTATAACTTATAATTTAAGTTCGGCTAGTTAATTATCAACTTCCGTTTGTTCGTTATTAGTTGTTATCTTGTTGTCAGTTATATCGTTTTGTTGTCATTATTTTTTAGTTACATGCCGTAATAGTTTATAGTTGTGTTTCTGTAGAATGAATTTTTCGAAAGAGGAGCTAATAGACATGGTATTTGTTCTTGGCGCTAGCAATAGAAATCCGCTTTTAGCATCAAGAACATATGAAACATATGAAAGAACTAAAACTAGGTTACAGATGATAATGAAGTGACAGTCGTCGAATCCGTTGTGGAAAATCCGCGCGTATCTACAAGGATAATTTCGAAAGGACAAGGGATAGAAGTCACTGCTGTAAGAAGGATTTTAAGAAAACATAAATTTCACCCTTAGAAAATTCAAAATCATCAAGGCTTATTACAAACGGATTTTGAAAGGAGACTTGTTTACTGTGAATGGCTACTTTTCCAATTACGACAAGATCTAACTTTTCTAGATCATGTGCTTTTCACTGATGAAGCAACATTTGTGGAATAACAAACAGAAAAAATTCTCATTATTATGACACTAGAAACCCTCATTTTCTGCTTTTTTAATAGTACTTTAAATTGTGAAATCTACACAAATTTCCTACAAAATAATTTACCATTGCTGTTAGAAGGCCTACCAGATAATGTCATAGGGAGATTGGGGTAACAACATGATGGTGCACCTACACATTACTGTGCTGCTGCAAGAGCATATTTAGATAGGGTATTCACCAATAGGTGGATTGGGAGAGGAAGCTTTATAAGCTGGCAACCGCGATCACCAGATCTAACCCCTTGTGATTTCTTTCTGTGGCCTACTGTAAAAAATATAGTTTACGAAACACCTCCTACAGCGGCAGAGAACATGCAGCAACGAATCAAAAACGCTTTTCTTCAATTAAGTCAAAACAGCATGTCTCAAAATGTAAGTCTGTTGATGCAGAAGCGATTAAGAGCATGTGTAGAGCAGAATGGACATATATTTGAACACATTTTAAATTAATTTTGTTTTATTATGGAAAAATTACAAAATGTAATTCTAAAACTAATACTAAAGAATTAAAAAACAGGTGTTTGTAAAAGTTACTTTGTTTGATATCATTTCATGGCCAACCAACTATTAGATGCAGCACCGCATATTGAATATTATAAACATAGGTATATCCCATTAAAGGGTTATAACTTCGAAAATACTAGAAATAAGTACTATGTTATTGGTACCATTTTCACGGCAACTTTACAAGGAATTTGCTGACTAATAAAAAAATTATATTTTCAATTTAAAAAAAAAAAGAGAAAATAGCCTTTAAACTTCGATAACTTTAGCACGACATATTTAACACTCTGTATATTTTGTCACGTTGTTCACCCTCAAAACATATAACTTGTAGTCCGTAAATT
Organism: Melolontha melolontha; assembly: GCA_935421215.2. Classification (NCBI taxonomy): domain Eukaryota; kingdom Metazoa; phylum Arthropoda; class Insecta; order Coleoptera; family Scarabaeidae; genus Melolontha; species Melolontha melolontha. Next base: position 48,517,481 of record OW285242.1, read on the forward strand.
GGTAACAAAAGAGTTACGTGAGGCACTGCACCCATTTTCAGGCGAAGACTTAAAATGTTGGACCTGCAACTGTCAAGATTTTAACAAAATTTGCAATAAAACCAAAACTAAGTATGTGCACTTCTGGCAACTAGTTTTGGTTATATTGGAACTTTTATCAAAAACTTGACAGTTGCAGCGTCTGACGTTTTAAGACGTAGACTGAAGATGGGTATCGTGCATCGAATTATTCTTTGAATATCAATTTGGGATCTAACACTTTATATGTTTCAAGATGGTATAATGTCAGAGTATTAAATAGGTCGTGCCACGTTTATCGAAATTCAAACGCTTTTCTCTCGATTTTTTTTAATGGAATCTATATTTTTCGATATTATCAGTAAATTCTCTATAAAATTACGTACAGGTGTATGCCCAAATTGTCCAACAACACCAGAAGACACGTAGTGAAAGCAGTTTAAATAATGCAGCTGATCAATTTGAGAAATATTATTCCAAAATCCAACGTACATTAAGAAAAATGCAATTATAGACCCTACAAAATATTACCTGCACAAGTTTTAAGAGAAACTCAAAAGGGGAAAAGGCTGGACTTTTGCTGCGATATGATTCAAAATTTGAATGAAGATCCCATTTATTTTACTAAAATATTATAGACTAATGACTCATCCTCTCCACTACAGAAGGTTTTAAAAGAAAAAATTATAAAAATTTGAATCTTAAAAATAACCATTTTCATGACTAGGTAGATTACGTATAATATGAGAGGAGATAATATCTCCTCTCATATTATACATACGGGTTTGGAATTATTCATTTTAGTTATATATATATATATATATATATATATATATATATATATATATATAATATTTTCGTGACCTTGGTATGATATGGTAAACTTAATAAGTCGGCGATTAAAGGTCTGGTTTATTACTTCAAAGTATGTATATATATTTAAAACAACCCTACATGTTTCGGCAATGATGCCTTTGTCAAGGATATAAAAAATATAAATTGATATTATATTGTTACGTAGGTAGATGCCAAGTTCGAACGACGAAATATGTATTCTTCACAGATTACATTTCAAACAGTATAACGTTCGCTTGTCCGTAGTTAAAAGTTAACTGCCCTGATAGCGGGCGATGCGTTGTATTTATATGAGTTACCTAACATCGAGAACCTGCCACATTGTTCGGGGATAATACCGACGTGTTTCGCGAATCTTCGAGTAATCTAGTTGGTTCGACAGATTTCTAGTCTCGTAACAATATGCTTGGAACGACGAGGAGCATACCTGTTCTCAGTAGTAAACCTGAGCAAGAAATATAAAATATAAATATATTTTATATTTTTTATATCTTTGACAAAGGCATCATTGCCGAAACATGTAGTGTTGTTTTAAATATATATACTTTGAAGTAATAAACCAGACCTTTAATCGCCGACTTATTAAGTTTACCATATATATATACGAGATATATGTTATACCAAGGAGCTCGGCTTTAGTGAATATTTCCTGAAAATATACTTACATCGTTTGAAAATTAAATAATAATTAAAAAATAATTAAAGAAGCGTGCCAGATTTACTTTGGTGTAGAAGTAGTAAATTATGGCAAACAGTCTTTCAAGTATATTGTACTCACTGTGGTTGTTATTTAGTTGTATGTATGTCTAATAGACACGTACAATTTATATTGCCAATGATTTTAAGACAGCGATGCACATACCGCGGCCCACTGTCAATATTGATGCGGCCCGCCAACGAATTTTAAAAATTGTTCGAAAACCCACAAAAGTAGGTAAAAATCCATTCAAATCAATATTTCTTAACTTTTTATTTTATTCTAACTTTTGTAATTGTTAGTAAGATATGTATCTTTAAGTACCTACTACTTTCTTGTTCAGGTTTACCACGTAGGACAGGTATGCTCCTCGTCGTTCCAAGCATATTGTAACGAGACTAGAAATCTGTCGAACCAACTAGATTACTCGAAGATTCGCGAAACACGTCGGTATTATCCCCGAACAATGTGGTAGGTTCTCGATGTTAGGTAACTCGTATAAATACAACGCATCGCCCGCTATCAGGGCAGTTAACTTTTAACTACGGACAAGGGAACGTTATACTGTTTGAATTGTAATCTGTGAAGAATAAATATTTCGTCGTTCGAACTTGGAATCTACCTACGTAACAATATAATATCAATTTTGGTATGGATAAACCAGGCCCCAGTAGAAAACGTAGTCGTAAGGTTGAAGATGAAAATCGACAGTATCAAGATATTTGGACCGAAAAATACTTTTTTCTTTCATCGCATAACAAAAGTGTCTGTTTAATATGCAAGACTATTGTTTCTATTCCGAAAGAATATAATGTGAAAAGGCATTATGAAACCCAGCATCATACTTTTACCAAATTAACCGGCGAAAATCGAACGCAAAAAATTTCCACTTTACAAAGGGAACTAATATGCCAGTAAGCTATGTTTACAAAACCAATTCAAGATGCTGAAACAGCTACTGAAGTTAGCTTTGAAATATCTCGAATAATAGCGAAAACTTGTCGGCCTTTTAAAGATGGTGAGTTTGTTGATATCGCCGCAAAAAAAATGTGTCCGAAAGATGCAAAGACGTTTGAGAAAATTCAACTAAATCGGATGACTGTTTAAAGAAGACTTATCACATTAGCAGCTAATATAGAAGAGCAATTAGCTACGAAATCGAAAAGTTTTGAGTATTTTTCTATAGCACTCGACGAATCTAGAGATATAAATTCCACTGCTCAACTCTTAATATTTTTACGAGGTGTAACGCAAAATTTTGAAGTGAGTGAAGAACTGATTGTTATGAGTTCTTTGACAAGTCAAACCAAGGGGAGTGACATGCTCAAAGCTCTTCTGGAAAAATGTTCTATAATGAATTTGGATTTAACGAAATTATCTGGAATTACGACTGACGGAGCACCTTCAATGGTTGGAAGTAAATTTGGGATAATAACTATGTTAAAAGAGTATTTACAAACTAAAAACATAGATACCAAAGAATTAATGCAGTTTCATTGCATTATACATCAAGAGGCCCTCTGTTAAAAATTATTGGGATTTGAAATTGTGATGGAAGTTGTAGTACCTACTGTAAACTTTATAAAATCACGAGGTCTCAATCACCAACAATTCACACAATTTCTCGAGGATATTGAAAGCGAATATGGTGATCTCCTGTTTTATACTGAAGTAAGGTGGATAAGTCGTGGGTTGGCACTAGAGCGGTTTCTCAACTTGATTGAAGAAATCAAAATATTTCTGGCGGAAAAGAAAAAGGACGTCTCCGAACTCGACAATCCTGATTGGCTGTGTGACTTAGCGTTTCTTGTAGACATTACATATCACTTGAATGTCTTAAATACGCGACTCCAAGGCAAAGATCAATTGATTTCGCAGTTATACTCTCATGTTTCTTCCTTTCAATGCAAATTGAGTCTTTTCAGGACACAAATGAATTCGGCCAATTACAGCCATTTTCCGAACTACAAAAAAATTATGGAGAAATTCAATAAAACTGATGTCAATTTCGCTTATGTTGAAAAAATTGATATTTTAATACAAGCTTTTCATGATCGTTTTTTAGGCTTCAAAAAAGTTAAACCTCTATTAGACATTTTCAGCAATCCTTTCAACATTTCACCCGAAAATGCACCGGAATAAATACAGCTGGAATTGATAGACATGCAAACTGATGATAATTTACGAAACAAGTTTAATAAAGGTAATTTACTCAACTTTTACCGTTGCGTTGACAAAACCGCTTATAAAGAGTTGCGAATAAATGCATTGAAATGCGCAAGCTTATTTGGATCGACGTATATTTGTGAGCAAACGTTTTCAGTGATGAAACTTAACAAAACAAAAAATCGAAACCGTCTAGCAAATGGAAATCTGGAAGCAATTTTACGTGTGGCGACAAGTAATGTGGAGCCAAACATAAACAAAATTGTTAGGTCAATGCAATGTCATGCATCCAAATAATAAAACATGAAATATTACATTGTAATGATTAGATTACATTACGATTACATAATTACAACAAACATTTTTGAATGTTCTTTTATTTTTATCATTTGTAGTAATTCATACTATTTAAAAATAAAAATATTTGTGTGAATAAGTATTCTTTGTAGTGGCCCGTCCTTAGCTTATAATTTTCCCGAGTGGCCCCTGTTCCCTATAAGTCTGTGCATCCTTGTTTTAAGAGAACCAATATTTATCTCTTTTGTATGAAATTTTCTTCAAAATCAAAACGTACTATAAAGTATTTTACTTTCCCCCTTTAATTAAGCATTCACAATTACCCCAATACCTAAAAGCCATCAGAAAAATTGAGTTTGGAAAAATCCTATGACTCATCAGATTCATAGGGTTTTTTCGAATTCGAATTAAACCAGTTTACAGAAATACGTCATTTACTCATTTGATATATCTGTAATAGCTGAATGATCTTGCTTTGTTCATATCTGTTTATATCAATATTATATCTATAAGCTTGCACCTGTTTTTTGATAAAAATATATAATTTTTTACATTTTCCTAAAAACGGGATGATGGAAAAACGCTAATGATATGTCTGGAATGAAAACAACTCAATTCACTATAATGAGCTGTTTTTATGCTTTGGTAAAGCTGACATTATTCCATTATCTATTCTTATTAATGTACCGAGAATTTTCAATAAAAACAATTCCAATAATATAAACAAAGAAAGCTATATAAACTATTGAAGACCACAATTTCAACATACTAATGTTTGAAAGTTTAAACTATTTTTTTTCCATGCCAATCCGATTTTACAATATTGTTTCCTGTCCTTAGTTTTTTATCGTTTAAATTGAACATACATTGTATATTCTTACAAATTAGGGTAAAATAATTGAGCAGGAGTTTATTAAAACAATATTATGAGTTCTTAAATGTTTGAAAGCAAGTTGCTTTTAAGTGCCACTTTACTGTAATTAGTATTAAAGCTTCAAACGCAATAATTAGAGGTCTCAGATTCAAACGAAGTTATGTTTCTAATTGACAGTCTTAATATGAAAATCACTTCCTTTATACTACACGATTATAAACTGGTTTGTACTAGAATTAATAAAATGTAAAAAGTGTAGTATCAAAATTAAAAAAAAAAATTTGGGTTTATATAGAATACAATAAAAACAGTGTAAATATATAAAAATTTATTTAAATATTGAAATTATTTTTCTTGAAGTAAGATTCGAAAAGAAATAAATGAGTTAGAACTTTAAGTTTTTATTATTATTTTTCAACATATTCCCCCTCAACTTCACCACACTTAGACAAATAATGCTAAAGTGTGATTATGCCACTTTTGTAATGGTCTTTCTGAAGATCCTTGAAATACTGCTCTGTTCTCCTCACTGAAACTTCTAAGGAAAATTTTTGGGTTTAGAGAATAAATTGGTCACTTAGTGCGTAAGGCACAACGTAAAATCTCAGTTGACCCATTTGGGAAAGTGTGTTTTGTAGTAGGATGGCATAGTACGATTCGTTAATTACTTTGGATCTTGGCAAGATAGTTTATGGAACGTATTCCCTTCGATTTCCAAAATAGTGTGCTAATACCTTATCCACAGATGGCAACGTCTAGGGTACCATGACGTGTCATCTGTTAAAATTGCAGTTCGAGTTCAGGAACACACTAGTGGCGCCAGATTTCATCAACTCTGGCAAATCTTCACAAAAAAATTAACTCAATACTTAAACAGGATCAAATTATTTCTTCAAGTTCGAATTAATACATGTTTTTGATAACAATTCTACATTCTCGGTACTCACCTTGCTAATAGCTTGGTGATGTCCAATTCTATGTTTAAAATGTTATTTACGCATTCAGTTGATAGGCTTAAGGTGCTAGCTGTCTCCTTGATGTAAATTATTCGGTAGTTCAAGACAGTATCATTAATTTTATTGTTCGTTTCCGGAGTTGCTGCAGTATCATCTTCGATACTCATGTCACCACGTATAAATTGCGCAAGCCAGCAACAAGTTGTGGCTTTCGAAGCACTATTGTCAAGTACACTTTGCTGCATATCCACCAAAATATCACATATATTTAGTGCTCTCTCCTGTCACCAGATGGCAAAATGTAAATATAATGCCAAGTTTTCCCGAAAGATGGTGCTAGTAGTCGAATCTCAGTTCCCGCCAAAGCATCCACTTCATTCGAAATATTCTTATTACGCTAAAGACTTATCACACGATATTCTATTTTAAGGGTAGCATTTGAAAGACCTTTTTAAGAACAATATGTGTTGATCCTATGCTTAAATTGATTGTTGAGATAGTCGTTGTACAGAAATAGTGGAAGTTAGTTCGATAATATTTTTGTTTCGACGAGATGTTCTCATTCTTGGTTTTGTGATTTACAGAACTGGTTTCTTCGATATACACTACTAATTTAAAATCTTCAGTGGAAAAGTTGCTGTTATCAATGATAAAATTTGTCTTCTTCTCTCATATCATTCAATTGCAATCATTCATAGAACAGTACCAATTTCAATTTTCATGGAGTTGACCATTATGAAAATAACACATTAATATATAGGTTTAGGGCAAATCATGGAATTAAAATTCAGTAGGTACTTGGGTTAAACTGTAAGAATTATCTTTGTGAGCGTTCAAATATTAATAATGGGCTAGTTAACTGAAAAAGAACGTATTGAAATTCTGATGATGATTGGTTTTGGTGACCGCGTCAGAACTCATGAAGAAGTATGCGATTTATTTAACAATTTTCATCAAGATCGGCAGCCAATATCACGAACTGTCGTAGGTAAAATATTGATAAGGTATAACTTGACCGGAAAACTAATGAAGTTATTGTTCAAGATATTGCTGTAGCATTAGAAGAATTGCCAAAAGTTCTACTACATTCCTAGCACTAAACTATGATATAAATTGCCGATCAGTAGGCAGAATATTGAAGCACGAAGAATATTATCCGTATAAACCACATTTAGTACAAAAATTATTGGAAAGGGATTACGATCGTAGAATTTAATTTTGCGAAACAGTGGTGGAGATTTGCAAAAACGGTCAATATTTTACATACAGTTTGCTGTTTTCGAGGCTACGTTTTGATTGAATGGCATTGTTAATCGACATAATTGTCAATATTGGTCAATAGATAACCCTCATTGGATGCTAGAAACGCATACACAACATCCGCAGAAATTAAACATTTGGGCTGGTATTTTTAGGAACCGTATTATTAGGCGTTTTTCCATTCATGGGAGACTAACTAGACAGAGATATTTAGATGTTTTACGTGACTAAGTTGTTCCTAATATCGAGGAAGATGGGGAATAACCTATAACTGCTTGGTAAAATCTGTGGTATATACTAGACGACCACATAATCTGGACGAGTTACTACAGAGAATAATTGAAGAAGTGAAAAGGCTTTGGCAAATGTCATTCAAGAATTTGTTCACAGACTTGCATATTGTCAAGAATTGAACGGTCATCGTATATCATAACTAATATTGATTTTGCAAATTTGTTACATTTTTCGCGAAGTAATGTAAATGTAAATATACATTCTACATATTACGACGCTAATTTATTCGAATTTTTTATAGAAAAAAAATTCGCCCTGAAGTAGGATTCGAACCAACGTACATGGCTTGCCGGACCATCGCTTTAACCACTAAGCTTTCAAAGGCAGTGATTTCGAATCTTTGTGGGAATGCCTTGAGTTACATCAAGGGAACAGATGATATATATCTTGCCCGTAGTAGGCCATTTTGCAAATTTGTTGCATTGTTCACGAAGTAATGTAAATGTAAATATGTTTTCTACATATTACGACGCCAATTTATTCGATTTTTTTATAGAAAAAAAAATCGCCCTGAAGTAGGATTCGAACCCACGTGCATGGCTTGCCAGACCATCGCTTCAACAACTTAGCTATCAAAGGCTGTGATTTTGAATGTTTGTGGAAATGCCTTAAGTTACATGAAGGACACAGATGATATATATCTTGCCCGTAGTAGGCCGTTGTGCAAATTTGTTACATTTTTCGCGAAGTAATCTAAATGTAAATATACTTTGTACATATTACGATGCTAATTTATTCGAGTTTTTTATAAAAAAAAATTGCCCTTAAGTAGGATTCGAACTCACGTACATGGCTTGCCGGACCATCACTTTAACCACTAAGCTATCAAAGACATGATATTGATTTTGTTTATACTCTTTGTGTTCCTTTTTCTTGTTCTCAATAAAATTTGCATTATTAGACTTATGTCGTTGTTGAACAAGACGGTGCCAAACCTTATTATTTCGGAACTCCAGGGCTAAGGTCTATTGCAATTCGTAAAAATATACAGGGTACTTTATTTAAAATAAAAAAGTTAACATCGTTTTCGGCTAAACTGGAAGTCTTATTCAGATATAAATATTCTCATCGAATCCCAGATTTATATTTAATTAATTACGGAAAGTCTTATTAAAATATAACTAGACATATCAAAGATATTCAAATGGATCCATACATTTGCCTGACCCTGTATGTTTGCTTTTGTTCACGAGTAAACATTTTATTCAAAAATAATTTAACTTAAACTTGACTTATACCAAAGAATCTGCAATTTACGACATTTAAAAGAAATATAGTATGAATCTATTACATACATGCATTCCGCAGTCCATAGCCGTATAGAGCGTAAAAACTACTTGAACACGTGTTACTTCCCTGTCACAGTACATAAATATATTCGTCTGTCACCAAATTACCTTCTTTACTACCACATGATCGAAATCTTTTATACTACAAAAACGCACGAAGTACAATTACATTTGTATCAGGGAGAGCACGTTAGTGCATTCCCTAATATACTTGGTATAATGAAAGGTTTGTATCATCCTGTATCTCAGCAACCAATAAAGCTCATTGGATGCTATGTTTTTTAAAATAATACTCATGTACTGACATATAACTGACATTAGTTAGCGTTTTTTTACGAAAACGCACTGAGGCTACGCTAGGGTACCTCCCATGGTATAAGTGGTATGAAACCCCAAGCTTTGGACCTCCTAAATCAGGCATTTTTGAAGTTAGAGCATCGCGGATGATACCAATCGATTCCTTTCAGCGAGATACACTTAGATATGCCTTAATGATGTATAATTACTAGAGAGCGGACACGCTTACCACCCAGTGAAGTACTGGCGAAAGGCTGTATTTCTAAAATATTTAATTTTATTTATATAATTGGAAAACGAACGGGTGGTGATGTATAAAATTACGAAATACATATTTATTTGTTGAAAAGTTGTATTTATAAAGTTTTTAATTTTATTTATATAATTGCAAAACAAACGGGTGGTGATCTATAAAATTACGAAATACATATGTATTTGTTGAAAAGTTGTATTTTTAAAGTTTTTAATTTTATTTCTATAATTGGAACATTTTTATTTGTTCATTTTGTCGTTCAAGTTGAGTAAAGGACTATTAATATTGACTAGCAATAGTTTCTCAAAGTTTTCTTCTGTCAATTTTGTTCTCTTTGAATTAAGTACATGCTTATAAATAGAAAACGTCCTTTCTACATCGCAACTGGTTATAGGTGCATACTGGAAATATTCTTTTATTTCTTCATATTTAGCCGTTAGATTTTGTGGAATTGTCTCCATACATAATTGCTGCAATGTAATTAAATCTGGATTTCTATTAAGAATTGCTTCAAACTTTTGCCGAAGGCCACATCCGAAGTCACTTGGAATACTTTTCAAATTATTAACAGCCACATCTAATGTGGTTAATCCGTCATTTAATTTGAGATTTCGATTTTCAAAATAAGTGATTAGTTTTGGCAATTTTCCAAAGTGTTCGTGAAGAAAGTACAACTGATTTTTTAAATTTGGGATTCGTGTGAGCTCCTTGCACTCACCAATACTTCTAGCATCATCCTTTAGCAGTGTTACGAAATGTTTTAGACTATCGAAATTCTCAGCATAATAACTAGTAGCTTCCAGCCATGTTCTCCATCTAGTTATTACTGGAGTGGGAGGCAGTGACAGAGATGGAAATTTTTCCCTGAAAAGAGCTACTCTCAATGGTGCTTTTCTGAAAACTTTTTTGAAAGCTGATACAAGTCTATCAACTTCCGGAAAAGTGTCTCTGATATATTCACAGATTCTGTGGAGAGCATGTGCTACACAAGTAATATGCAGCATATTAGAATACGTTTTCTTCAATAGTCTGCCTGTTTTTAACATATACCCAGCACTATCACTGACAAATAAAAGTATTTTTTCTTTGTACGTGGCGTCCGAATGAAGCATTTTTTGCATATTCTCCTTAATGGTTTCAGCAACTGTTTCCGCATCAACTCTATTTATAACACTTGTTGCTATTACATATGAGTTATAGGGAATAGTTGGATGTATTACACCAGCTACAACATTTACCACACAGCGTCCTAACATATCCACCGTTTCGTCGGCGCTTATCCATATGTATTGATTTAAAGGATGGCTTCTAATGCGTTCTACTGTTCTCGTATAGCACCTAGAAACATAATATTTGCATAAAGTTGATTCATCAGGAACATTTCGACCAGTATATTTTTTCAGAAATATTTTTAAAGTGGGATTGCTAAGTTTATTAATGGAATATTAGCCGCCATAAAAGTTTTACAGAGTTCAGATGTGTTTGCGATCCTAAGTGACGAATTTTTGACGATATTTTACGGATTTTGTAATAAATTTCGGAATCACTGACAATGGACATACAATCAGTATGACCGTCAATCCAACTCGCCATTGTTTTACGATGCCGTTCTCGACGTTCTTCCATATCATGTCTGCAAAAGTAATTTAAACAATGCTCTAGATCTAAATAAATGAAAACTAAAAATGTGTGCGTAAGTTATTGAAACTGAACGAAATTCAATGCACACTCTTACGTCGAAATAATTTTTAGAAATAGAGTCAATCAAACGATATTAAACAGGATCTATCACAAAAATTACGATGTAATTAACAGTTAAAACTATGAAAACAAGAAACTTACTCACAGCACTTTATTTATCTTACGAAATATAAACTAATAAATAAAATACATTATAAGAACCCCGCTTCTATCTACGCTCATGAAAACACTTTAAAAAGCACTATATTGTCGGAATACAATAGCTGGCTTGTCCATTGTTATCGCGGCGAGACCAGGTGTCCGAGTAAGTCAAACAAATACTTCATTGAATTACGCCGGGATGTACTGAGCGACGTTATATACAATTCCAATTGCCGATTGCGTTTTATGGAAATTGCGTCCGTTCTCTAATAATTACAAACCCGTAGAAAATATGTTTCAAAAGAAGTGCTTTGCCCCCTGACTTTTTTTCAAGGAAATGGATCTTTCTCGACAGCTGTATGAATTCAAGAATCTTCATGATCGATAGGGTTGGACATATTTTTTCCTATTGAGAAAGCATGTGTGTAAAGAGATTTATGCAAACTTGCATATATCTCTTTGCTATTGCTATTTTAAATAAATGGCTGAAAATTTGTGAAAGCAATCTACATTATGTGCTGCGGATGACACTTTTTTCCTTTTTAAAAATCTTTATTAGAAACTAAGCTATTAACAGTTTTCAGGAACTACCGTTAGAAAAATTTTCAAATTGCGCGCGCTCTAGTGATTATCACGTTTGGCCCTAGACTACATGAGTTTAAGCCCACTGGGTCGTTAAATTTTGTTATTTTCTGTTTTCACGTTTTAGTATGTAGAGTGAGTCAGAGATTTCAAATTTTAACTTTATTTTACTCTCCAAGTAAGTTTTCCTTAAATACAAATTAATTTGTCAGTTCTAATTATCAATTTATTTGAAACCTGCAAAACTCATAAATTAAACCTAAGAATAGTTTTTGGGTTTACATTTCCCCAACCATGTGTCTGCATGAATTTAAGATAGCTTTGAAACTAGTACCATTTCTTTTTCAAAATGTTATGTATTCCCAAAAAAAGTTGTTTATTTGTAAAATGCCTCGATGGGACAGAAAATAGGTAAATATACTTAATATGTTTGAGACTTTCTGCAAATCAAAGGGGCGGACAAGAAGGCGTCAGGCTTATAAAAGTTATGAAATCCAGACACCAAAAAGTTCCAAAAAGACTTTTTTGGGATCTGGAAACCACAACTTTTATCAACATAACACTTTCTTGTCCGCCACTCTTATTTGCTTAAAGACTCAAACACATGAAGTGAAAAAGTATCTCTTTTCTTTCCCATTTATTTTGCAATAAACTAGTTCCTACTATTGCACTTATCTTTTTTCAATTTTTTCAAGAAATAATTGCATGGCTTCCTAAAATATAAAATATTTCAAACATATGATCTTTTTCTTTAGCTTTTTGAATCCAATTTTCTTATTATTTAGATAATTTTGCTACAAAAACTAAAAAGATTCTTAACAGCTCAAAATAGAACATACCAAGTGTTGACAGTTCTAAATCTTATTTTCGTGTTTCCAACATCTTTTCATAAACGTAATTTTTTAATGTAACGTTAACAGGTATTAGATATATGTTTTATCGCTTTTCATATTTAATTAAAGACCCCTACAATTAAAAATCTCACGTTTTAAAGAAACTCAAGTATCAATGTGCTTCGTGTGTAACGATGTTAGTTGGTATGGGTTTAATTACTGTTCGACAATGTAACTTTAACGATATCTTATTTCTTTGAAACGTTAGATTACTGCTCATAACCTCCTTATAAAAAAAACATAATGAAACACTAAAATTTTGTAGATATAAGCACTAGAATATAAGAACATAAACTATGATATGTTTTTATGTAAATCTTGCTCCTTTACTTACATATTTTGCATGTATTTTAAACACTTTTTTAATTTCCTTTAATTTTTTAAGTTAATTTTTAGTTTCGGTAGTTTAGTTCCATTCGACTTTATAGAGGCATCGATTGCATGAAAACTATTTTCAAGACAATTCGTATAACTATAAATCGCTGCCTCTTATAGTTTTTAGTTTCTAATCTTTACAGTTTTCTTTCTTCTTTTTTAGGTTAAGACGAAAGGACTTGGATACATTTTATTGACTTATGAGGACAACTCTATAGATAAACCAAGATATATTAATTAAAAAAATTCCAAAATTAACTTTATACACTATTTTAAAAAATTTTTATACGTGCACAGACACTAGAGTTATTAAATAATTTTTTTTAATAATATTTAAAATAAACCGAGAAATTTTATAAATATATGTATACAAAAGAAAAAAATTATAATAAATTTCTATTTTTATATAAAATTATATACCCATATATTATATACATATATTATATACTAGATTATTTCGTATCATATATTTTATATAAATTTACATTTGTGTATTTCTCTGAACCCTCATTGGTAACGGTGTTCAAAAAAATTTTAGGTCTGGGTTCTTCTAACTAGATAAAACAAACTCAATCAAAATATAATTTTATGCCACAAATAATTATAAATATAAACTAAGTTTACAAACAATGCAAATATGCATAAACAATCCTTACACATGGACATATATTGAGCCATTTGACTGCTAGTTAATGGACTACACTAATATGCGTATTTTTTTTCTTCTTTATAACGAGTGTTCAGAAAAATTCGAAGTCCTTAAAAATTTGAAGTCATGTATCATATTAGGTTATCATACACGCAAATGTCAGTTTATGTTATTACATTAAAATGACATATTAATTAATAAAGATTAGTCAAGTAATGATTTTAAAAGGTAAGAATAATTAATTTGCAAATTTAAAATTAAGCGTTTTGCTTACCTTGTGTACCTTATGTAATTTCTTCCTTACATTGGAAGAAATTACATAATCGGATTCATATGCTGTTCATTCTTTGGTAATAAAGCTCGTCTAATCTGTGGTATTACGTAAAAAGGAAATGCAGAATTAAGGGAAATAATTTTACAAGCAAAGGTTTTATTCATCTCACAATGATAGTTAGTTATCGTACTAATTCAATATTAACATTCAACAAATTATTGTAAAAAATGGCTTAAAATAATTTTGAAATAGTTTAATTGTTCGTATAGTAGTTAGATTATAACTTGAAATAAATTAAATTTTAGTATTTTATAAATTATCGACTATATTGACCATAATAAGTTATAGAAGATGTTGAAATTATCCACCACCTTCTTCCAAGCATTTTGCGCAGCTCCAAATTTAATGCTACCAAATATATTTTGTAGCACGGGACTATTTCTAATTTCGTTAACTTTATTTATAATTCTGTCTTGCAGATCTAAAATTCAAAAATTAAATTTAGCAAATACCAATACAAGATTATATGCACTGGTACAGTTCATTTCAATGAAATCGAGTACACCTTAAAAATCAGTATATCCATTTTTTAGAATTTTTAACGACCGTATTCACCATGCTATAATTAACAGCTAGTTAACTAACAGTCGATAAGCTTAGCCGCGCTGTTAAGGTTAGCTGAAATTCACCAACGTAAAATAACTGCTGGTTTATTAACTCATTGTTTAGACTAATTCATAACATCGGCACATTTCCCCCAACATTTACGGTTGTAAACTATCTTCATATATATACAGGGTGAGTTTTTTGAATGTTTAGCATTGGGATCTCAGAAACTACTGGAGATAGAAAAACGCTTAAATAGGGAAAGATGCGCAGTTTTACGAGTTTGATTTAAAACTGCTTTTGTTTCTCAGATAACTTTCATGGCTTATTAGATATTCAAAGAAAACTAAATTTTACGATTTTCTTTAAACATACTTAGCATCGTTAATAGTAATTTTAGAGAAAAAGTGTTCAGACAAAAGTTTTAGATAATTTTACGCCAAATAAAACTGTGTAGCCAATATTATCGAGTTATGACACAAACTTTTGTTTTTTTAAATAGAAACCATAGTTGGTTTTGTAATCATTAAAAAGCTTATTTTTTGCTGATTACAATGATATAAGGTTTGATATGGTTATTTTAAAAAATAAAGAGGATATAGACATTTTTATGGTTTTTATGGAAAACAATTTAATTTCGAACTGATAAAATACAAACCAAACGAAAACTTATTTTGAAATCTTATGTAGTAATAAAATGAAAACTATAAGAACTTCTATTAAGGGCACACAACATTATTAATGTTCAAAGATACCTCCATTATTATTAATACACAAATTGCATCTCTTCACAACAGAATTTGTAGCATTGCGGACTTTACGCCTATCGATGTTATTAAAAGCAACTAAGACAGCTTCTCTTAAATCGTCGATTGTTTCATATGTTCTTTTGTATACTGTGTCCTTTAGTACACCCCACAAGAAAAAATCCAAAACTGATAAATCAGGGGATCTAGCCGGCCATTCAATGGGTGCATTTCATCCTATCCATTGATTAGGGAAGTTCAGATTTAAATAATTTCTAACATTCCGTTGATTGTGCGGAGGCGCTCCGTCATGTTGAAACCATTGCAGCATTGCTCGGGTTCTTAAATTTAAATTATCTAACATTTCCTCGAAATCTTGCTGTAAAAAATTAAGATAACGATTGCCAGTTAGTGATCCATCAAAAATAAAAGGAAGAAGAACGGTTGATCCTATAACACCACACCAAACATTAAACCCAAATTTTATTTGTGGTCTCCTATGTTCAACGTGAAGTGGATTTGTTTGAGACCATATGTGCTCATTGTGCCTATTAAACATTCCACAATTTGTGAAACGAGATTCGTCAGTCCATAATATTTTCATTGAAAAGTGTGAATCGTTTTGACACTGATCTTTAAACCATCTACAAAAAGCTATTCGTCTGATGTTATCACCTTCATGTAAAGTTTGTGATACTGATAATTTGTAGGGACGAAATTTATGCTTCTTCAACACGCTGACAATAGTGCGTTGAGAGGAGCCCATTTCTGTTGAAATTTGTCGGGTCGATGTAGATGGATTCTGAGCGACACTTACTAATATGTTTATTTCTCTATCTTCATCCATCCCTTTTTTTGATTTTGGTTTAACGAACGAACCATAATCTGCTAAATTATCCCATAATCTCTTAAAAGTAGGTAGCGACGGCTGACGTCGATCAAAATAATTTTCAAAATAAACTTCAGCAGCTCTAGTAGAATTTTTCTGGCAATGAATGTAACATTCAACCATATCACGCTTTTCTACGTTAGAAAATTCCATACCGAATGCAAACTTATGATTAACGGCCGTTTGCACCGCTTATAGTTAAGTTACAATTAAATTAATTATTAGTTAATTGTCAATGTTTGACAATTAACTTGACTTAAAAGTAAAAATTAACAGCTCTCACTTCTGTGACTCAACGTGAAAGCAATGTTAGTATATTTATCTCGACTGCTCCAACGAACACTATTGTAACTTAGATTTTTCGTTTTTTGAATTACAAAACACCAAACATTTTTTTTTTAAGTTTTTATCTTATAAAGTGAACAATCATAGAAAGGTCTATATCCTCTTTATTTTTTAAAATAACCATATCAAACCTTATATCATTGTAATCAGCAAAAAATAAGCTTTTTAATGATGTCAAAACCAATTATGGTTTCCATTTAAGAAAACACAAGTTTGTGTCATAACTCGATAATGGTGAACGAAAAAAAAGTATTAGCTACATAGTTTTATTTGGCGTAAAATTATCTAAAACTTTTATCTGAACACTTTTTCCCTAAAATTACTATTAACGATGCTAAGCATGTTTAAAGAAAATCGTAAAATTTAGTTTTCTTTGAATATCTAATAAGCCATGAAAGTTATCGGAGAAACAAAAGCAGTTTTAAATCAAACTCGTAAAACTGCGCATCTTTCCCCATTTAAGCGTTTTTCTATCTCCAGTAGTTTCTGAGATCCCAATGCTAAACATTCAAAAAAACTCAGCCTGTATATATTAACGAGTTATGTCATCACATATGTCACATGGTCAAAACGAAAAATTTGTAAGAGATGTGTCTTTTGTGTATATGTATGTAATAATGTGGACAGAATAGTGTTTAAAAATACTTTATTTTTATACAACACAGCTGTTGCTGCAATTACTGTGCTGCCTTAACAGGAACTAGGTTAATTCCTAACTGTAAACATGGAAAGCGACGTTTCCATACACCAAACAATCGTTCAACAATAGAACTGAATTTCTTTTATGTATATGTGCATTGTTATTACTTTGTTGGGCAGCATTGAAAGTTTGTGCAAAAGGAGTTAATAAATAAAGTTTTCAAGCATAGCCACCATCTCCCAAGAAATATTTATGCCTGAAGCTGCCATTTTCAGAACGTGCTCGCACTAATGAATTATTGAAAATTGTGCTATCGTGGACAAAACCTGGGAATCTTGCTACTACGTCACATATCTTTAATTGGGCATTTCCGATAACCTGTATGTTAATGCTGAACCAGCCCTTTCTGTTCCGAAATCTTTCTGCATCATTACAACCTGGAGATCTTAATTTAACATGGGTGCAATCGATGCAACCTACTATATTGGAAAATCCAGCTATATTATAATATAAGACTGTGCGCCTCTTAATTGTTCACCTTCCAATAACGGCAATTTTATAAATTGAGGTGCCAATTGAGCTATTGCAGTAGATACCTTGTCGACAATACGTGACACACTTAACAAGTTACCAATATTAATCTGGAAAGATCCACTTGCAAAATACCTCAGATACCTCAGATACCTCAGACATAGTAATACTTGATTGGACATAGATACTGGACGGTAAATTTTTTTTGTGGTTGAAAATTATTTGGGAGTAATTCAATCAAATGCCTAACACAATTTTTACTTAATCTAAATCGTTTTTTAAACTCCACTGCATTTAATTCAAATAAATTAGGTCTTCTTTTCGTGATATGATAAGGTATATGTTCTTCTTCAGACTCACTTAATGATATATCGTCAAATCTACACAAAAGGCAATCCTTTCAATAGTATTTCTAAAATTTAGTATATATATATATATAATATAATATATATATATATATATATATATATATATATATATATATATATATATATATATAATATAATCTTGGATAATTGACGTTAACCCAATTTCGGGCAGGAATTCCGAAATGTGGTAGTGCCCCATCAATGCGAAACAACATGTCTCGTCGAACATTCAGTGGGACATCCTCTAAAAAACTTGGCAGTTCGTCAATAAGAAATTAAAGGTAATTGTCCGCATTTAACCTCCCAGGAAGAACGACACGACCAATTAAAAAGTCATCGATTAGGGCCGCCCAAACGTTAATAGAAAACTCATGTAGAAATTTAGATGGGCTTTACATCTTGAGTTAAACTCCTCCCAGCCATCTTCTATTACGGTCCAAAGTTCATTTTGATTTTGGGACCTTTCTCTTATATATTTACTTGACAAGTAAGCCCAACTGTTTTCCAGTGGGTTCAAAACGGCACTATTTGTTGACCAGGGCAACAATTTTACATTATTGTTCGCAAACCACTGTCTTACAACGTCTGCCGTATGCACGGGACAATTATCTCGTTGAAAGATAAAATTATTCCCGTATAACTTCGATACTCCTGGAAGCATAACATTCTCCAGGGTATTCAAATATGCATGGGCGTTAAAACGGCCTTCAATGCCCCATGCTGCACCTGAATTCTAGCACAAATCCAGGCCCATACGTTGACGGAAAATCGTCCTTATATTTTGACGGAATTAAAATATCTTTCCTTAAATTGTGAATTTATTGGGCGATATACTGTTATGCGGCCAGAGTGTATAGACTGAAAATATTTTTCATCAGAAAAAATAACATTTTCTCAAACATTTGGTGGACGATATATATAATTTAAACAAAAAATAATACGAGCCTACTTTTGCTCTTCTATCAAAAATGGTCTTCTTGTACTACCTGAGTTTCTGAATTTTTAATTCTTCGGCATATGGTCGACGATGAGCCAGGGAAATTTGTTAAAAATAACCGCTTGCCTCGTTAATTGAAATGGGTTTTGTCTCAATTGGTTCAAAAGAGCTTCGTCTTCGTCGGCAATGGATATTTCAAATGCTCCGATCCTTCCTTTCTAGTGGTTGCTCCTTCTTGATCTCATTGTTTTTCACCCTTTGCTCAGTACTTTTAGCAATATTAAATACCGGGCTATTGTCCGTATCGACCAACCATCTTCTATTTTGGAGAGAATTAAAACTTTATCATTTTCACATAATTTCGACATCTTGTCACAGTGACCGGTAAGTCAAACAAAAGTGATTAATAAGAACGACTTAAACCATACAAAATTAGGATGTACTCGATTTCATTGAAATTAACTGTACTTGATCAATTGAATTTTTAAAAAAAAAAGGCCATAAAAAGAAATCACATGGTGTAAGATCACAAGATCTTGGAGGAAGTTCATGTTCGCTGTCAAACTAGTCAAACATTTTTCAAACTCTTCCTGTAACATATTCATTGTTTCACCCGCTGTGTGAGCTCTAGCACCATGTTGTTGAAAGTAACCCGAAGCTAGTTCATCATCACAGAGCTGATTAAGCAAAGGCTAAAGTATTTTCTGTCGATATCTTTCTGTAGTCAAGGTACCATTAAAAAAAATTTGACCAATAATCCTTCTTCTAGATATAGCGCACCAGACACCAACTTTCTGTGGATGTAGGAGAGCTTCAACATAAAAATTATTGGGCTTTGTGACACTCCACATTAACATATCCACTAGCATGAAACCATGCTTCGTCTGAAAAGAAAGTTTTGTCTAAGCGTTCATCATTAAAATTATTTGTAAACCATTCGCAAAAAACTACTCGATGGGGGATAATCAATATTGACGATTTCTTGCAAGCAAGTTATACGATATGGAAATAACTGTAAATCTTGTTTTAAAACTGTATGACAAGAACCAACTGACAACCCAGTTTGTTGAATGGGAGTTCGTACTGATGTTTTTGGGGCATCAGTCATTATTCGTCTAACATTACCAATCGCTTCTTCTGTCCGGACTTTCGGTCGCCTACTACCCTCTTGCCGTCCCACATTACCGGTTTGTCGAAAAACTGTAACAATTCTTATCAGTGTACACTGAAAAGTATTATAAACAGACGTAGGTGTAGATTTCTGCGGTCGTTTTCTAATTGTAGATCTCGGTTGGAACCGCGTCGAGTTAGGCGTAATTGCCAACGTTTCGTCCACTGTTGCAAGGTACATCTTCTGGGCTGTACGTAGATGTTCGTCGATTCGTAGTAGCTTGAAGAATGCTAGGACAGAGATCGGCGCAACTTATATCTGGGGGACAGGGTCAGATGGTGACCTGCTATGGTATTTCGTGCTATGGTATTTCGTGCGTGGTATTTCGTAGTAGAATTCAATAGATTTTACCACGTTGGATGTAACGTATAGCCATCGTCTCTATTGAAATTGCGGAGATGTTTGTGAATTTCAATAGATTCACGAATTTTCCTAGTAATTTCCTAGGTAATGCGATTCACGGGACAGAAGCTTGAAATCTTTGAAAATAATTTGATGAGTGCCACATGAACGCAGTATCCGATACACTCCTAGAGCTTGGAACGGAGATATTTTGTCTTTAATCGAGGGTAAGAGGTCCGAAACTTTAGAATGGGGTCTGAAGACAGTTTTGATTTTTTACAAGCGTTTGCCAGTATTATCAACGATGTTGGGAAATCTCGAAATTCTTCTAAACAAACTTGAATTGAGTACTTCCACTATCCATCGATTTTTGACCAAATCGAAAATAAGATTCAATCATGACTGCTTTGTATACGTACGTTTGCAAATACCATTTTAAAAATTCAAAAATATAAATTACTTCCTGTGATATTAGACTCTAACAATTATTGACAGGCAACAATTGACATTTAATATTGAATACAAATCATAGAATTAAGTAAACACATAGGATTTTATGTTCAAAACCTACTTGACTTTAAAATTTTTCTGAACACCCGTTATAATGGCGATTCTTCGAGAAGAAACCGCTTTTATCGGCGCAGTCTCTTTTTTTCCGTAAGATGTCACGAGAGTATCTGGTGTCACCTGATAAATTTACTACTAGGCGTAAAGCGAACCTTTAGACACTACTTCATAAACCTGCACTGATGAAGTCGTAAGACAGAAACGCATGTGTCTGTGGTTGAAGTGTCCACTAGTTAAATACGTGGTGTACAGATATGTATATGTGTATTTACTATATGCTATATTGTTTTGGTATAAAATATATTTTCCACTTTTTATTTATGAAAAGCAAAACGCGAAACTATTTTTTATTATAGGTATTACAAGGAAATACTGAAAAATTAGTGTCTTTCAATATTTTCTAAAATATGTGTTGACATGTTGTCTAATGAATCTTCTTGTTAATAATAATAATATTATATATATTTATTGCTCTTCTTGCACAAGTAGAAACGTTAGTAAAACAAAAAGTATAGCACAAAAACAATAAGTTAATAATAATAACTACACACAAAAATTTTCAAGAACTTATAAATAGTCTTCAATAGTATATAGTTCTTAGTTACAAAGTAACCTAAATATAATTGTTCGGAATACCAAAAGAATGTTAATATTTTTAATTTTCAGACACAATTTGTTACAGAACTTCAGTGCGAAATATGTACTTATGCCAGTGTTCTTCACCTCTAGATAAAGTGCATGATAGCTATCCTCAAGATAAATATATCTGAGAGATAAAATACATTGAAATTTCGTCATCAAAATTTATAGTTCCTTCTCCGGTGGATAAATATCTAATGGATAATACAATCGTATGAAGTGCCAACGTTGTTTAATAGTGATGTACCCAACTTCGGGAATAGACAAAAGAAACTAAAATTAATCATCGAACAAGGCTTTATTATTTTTCAAAATATTCTCTATTAAAATCAATACACTTTTGCATGCGCTTGAACCAATTTTCCACTCCGATCAAGGTACCTCCAAAACATGCATTTTGAAAGCATCAAATGCTTCTTCAGAAGTCGAAATCGTTGACCTCGTAATTTATTTTTAATTTGTGGGAATAGAAAGAAGTCATTGAGTACCAAATCAGGGCTATACGGCCGATAACCCATCAATTCCACTTTTTCAGTTGAGCCGATGTGTGAGAGCTCGCTTTGTCCTGGTGGAGAATGATCCGTCTTCGGCGGTTGGTTTCCCTTCTTTTCCCTTCTTCTCGCAAGCAAATACTTGTTGTGTACCATTCAGAATTCACCGTCCGACGTTGCACTAATGGTACAGTTGCCACATGTCCGATTTTTCCAAAGAAATAGGCGACCATTTGCTTCGAAGTGCTTCGTGGGCGAACAATTTTTGTTGGATGTGGATCATCTTGAATGACTCATATAGTCGACTGCTGTTTACTTTCAGGTTCATACGCGTAGATTTATGATACGTCACCTGTTACGATGCCATAAAAGTGTTTTGAAGAACCCTGATCGTATTTTTTTAGCATTTCTTTCAACCAACCGACACCAGCGTTTTTTGAGCGATTGTCAAATTATGTGGGATCCTACGCGAACAAATTTTTTTGACAGCCAAATATCCATGCAAAAGTGAATGTATGCTGGTCCTACTAATGCCCAAGAATACCTCTATCTCACGATAAGTCACATGACGATCTTGTAAAATCAGTTCAAGTACCGCAGCAATGTTTATCGCAACAACAACCGATTTTGGACGACCTTCACGACCTTCGTCAATGAGCACAGCACGGCCACGATTGAATTTATATAGTATTTATATAGAATTTATATAGAATATATAGTATACCACCGATATGCGCTAGTTTTTTATGGTGATTCATCGCCAAAAGTCAAATTAAGTTCATCAATGCACTGCTATTGTAATAATCACTGGCCAACACGATTTTTGCTGACTTCTAAGCGAGACTTGTTTCTTTACTAATTCGGGTGTACTGAATCCTAAAATCATATTAGTTTTTGCATATCACGTCAATATTAAACTGTATACTGTACTATGCTCTTTGAAGAATTACTAATGCGGTTAAGTAGTTACTTACAGAAGACCTGTTACGATATATATATATATATATATATATATATATATATATATATATATATATATATATATTATCGATACCTTATTTACCGTTAGGTGTTAAGGTTGAATACAAAAATCAAACAATTCCTTAAAGTTACAGTACATTAAATCAGTAAGTGCAGCCTATCAGAATCTATCATTATTATTTTATTCTAATTTCGTTCCGTATATCATCCTTGCCCATTCTTTCTTGTTGAGTGCCATTCTTTTCGCCTCTCTCCCTGACATTCCCTTGGCTGTCAATATGTCTTCCACTTGACTGTCCCACGAATTCCTAGGTCTACCTCTTGGTCTTCTCTGATATCTTCTTGCTTGCCATACTTTTCTTATTGTTCTCTCCTCTCCCATTCTTGTCAAGTGTCCAAACCATCTTGATTGACAATTGACTTCGTTGTATATCTTCCTTCAGCTTCCGTACTTTAAGTTCTTCCCTTATTTTGCTATTTCTTACTCTGTCTCTCTTAGTAATTTCCATTATTCCTCTTAAAAACC
This sequence comes from Melolontha melolontha, assembly GCA_935421215.2. Lineage (NCBI taxonomy): Eukaryota > Metazoa > Arthropoda > Insecta > Coleoptera > Scarabaeidae > Melolontha > Melolontha melolontha. Next base: position 48,541,131 of record OW285242.1, read on the forward strand.
TCATCTCAATTGCTTGGATTTTGTTTTCCATTCGTTTCGTCAATGTCCAACTTTCGCTTCCGTATATCAATACGGGCTTAAATATAGTTTTGTAAACTGAGGTCTTAGTTTTCCTTGACACTTCTCTTCTTCTCAGGAACGCATTGTTCAAGGAGTAATAAAGTGCTGATGCTGCATCTAACCTGTCATTCAATTCTGCCTCCATAGTTCCTGTTTTGTGTATTTTCACCCCTAGGTATTTAAATGTTTCTACTTGTTCTATTTTAGTGTCGTCCAGTTTTATTTTTAATTCATCATCTTTTTTCCCTATTACCATAACTTTGGTTTTCTCTGCGTTTATTTTTAAATTCTTCTTTCGCAACGCCTCTGCCCATATATCTAGATTACACTGAAGGTTGCGCTTATTTTTCGCATAAATCACCAAATCATCCGCAAATATGCTCTCTTCTATTTCTACCGGTTCCATGTTGTAGTATCCCACCTTCATTTTCTTAAATTTCATTTTCGCTTCTTTTATTACATCATCCATTATTATATTAAATAATACTGGGCTGAGGTTGCCTCCTTGTCTTAATCCCTCCGTCGTTGCAAATTCTTCAGATCTTGTGTTCCTGGTTCTAAAGTAATTTCTTGTGTTCTTATATATAGCTTTAATACAGTTTATTAATTTTTGCCCGACTCCTCTCCTTCTTAGACTGTTCCAAACTAGTTCCCTTGGCACGCTGTCAAAGGCTTTCTTGAGGTCTATAAAGGCCACATATATATTGTCATTGGTACATTTCTCTATTAATTGTTTCAGTGTGAATATGTGGTCCTGAACTCCTCTTCCCTTTCTGAAACCACTTTGTGAATCTTCTAATTGTCTTTCCACTGTTCTTTCTAGTCTTTTGGTCAGTATCGATTCATAGAGTTTGGCCATCGTGCAAAGCTAATTAATACCCCTGTAATTAGCGCAGTCTCGTTTATTCCCTTTCTTGAATATCGGTATCAATATTCCTATCTCCCAGTCATGTGGTATTTGTTCCTCTCTCCATACTTTGTTTAATAGCTTTACCATTATTTCCACAGCTTTCGGTCTTAGGTTCATTATCATCTCCGTATATATTCCATCGTGCCCTGCCGCCTTGCCCCTTTTTAATCTTCTCACGGCTTCCGACACTTCTTCTATTGTTATCTCTACGTCTTGTTCATTATTTTCGTTAATATTCTCTTGTTCTTCTTCAGTTCTTATGTCATTGTTCTTTTCTATCGTTAAGAGTTCTTCGAAATACTCCTTCCACCTCTTTATAATGTCCTCATCTTCATCGAGTATTTTCCCTTGTTTATTTTTAATAAGATTTGGCTTATATGTTCTTCCGTGTCTAAGGGTTCTTAGTACACTATAAAACAACTTTAGGTTTCCGGAATGGTCTCTCTCCATCTTGGCCCCAAATTCTTCCTATGATTCTTGTTTCGCTGATTTTACCATTGATTTAACTTTATTTCTCTGCTCTTTGTAAATGTCCTATTTTTCATACGATATAAAGAAAGTATAAAATTTAATAATTCATTTATTTATTTCAATACAATATTAGTCACAAGTATAGTGCAATTATTTACACAATAATTATTAAAAAATTATCACTTTCTGCTCTATATTTTCGCTTGGCACTCCCTTTGAATACTCCAATAGTAGTTGGCCATCATATGAGAATACCATCTTCCTTGGTACCGAGTTTCCATGATTTTAAAATCTTGATGAATTCTCTAGCCTTGTTCATCGCTTACAGCACGGGAAACCTATCAAGATGACTATGAAGTAAATGAAGGTTTATGCTCATGTTACAACCTAGGCGGTGAAATTTTTTAAACATTGATTGTACTAGATCTTTATATGTAATTGCGGGCTTTTTTGTTTCCAAGAAAATTGTTATGTCCCAGTTATGATCTGTATATTTTAGTAACTTTATTACCTTCTCAATGCCGTCATATGTTTCCTTTAATTGAATGGAATCCCCAGTAGAAATTGAACCAAAAACAATCTCGTTGTGTAGTAGGACACACTTGAGGTTTCTACTGGAACTGTCGATAGACAAACGCCACTCATTTGGGACATATTGTACAACGCCCATTTTAGTTGGCAAACCTGACATATTGTTACAATAAACAAATTCACACTCTTTTTTAAAATATTGCACAAGATCACTTTCCCTGCTACGATAAAAAGTTATCTTCGTACTTTATTCGAGTAAGTTCTTTTCATTTAATCATATCCGATGATTCATTTGATAGGACCAAATCCCTTACTAAATCATTCAATCAATTTTGCTTGAGTAAAACGTTGTGTCCATCATTAGCAATTATATCTCCATAGTCACAACCTACATCTGAATCTTGCTCCTCAATATCATCTGCCATGTACTCAGCATACGAGTACTCAAGTGAAGGAACTTTTCATAAACTGGTACAGGCATTTCATCGGAATGAGGCACTGGTCGAATCGCGGAATCGATATTAGGATATACGATATTATTCTTATTCTTCTTATTATAACCGGAAGAGTGAACTAAACAAAAATAGCAATCATCTACGTGTTTTTTCGGTTGACGCCATATCATTGGAACGCCAAAAGCTAATTTCTGGCGTTTTCCCTTGCTCCATTGCCGCAAATTTTCCACACATGGTTTACCCATGTGGAGCCCATGACCTGTCCTAATCAGCAAGTTTTACGTCAAAATAAGCAAAATAGATTTTCTTAACGAAAGCAGTAATATGTAGTTACCCTTTGACTGGAAACGGTGAAGCTGCCACAAATGTAGCATATTTAGACATCTTCAAGTAGTAAACATGACGTAGTTTCTTCCGTAACAACTAACATGTAACTGACGTTTTATTATCACCTTTGTTTACTTTTAAAAAGTCCTAAGTGATCAATACTTTCTAAAATAAAAGTCCAGTTAAACTCTAATATGTTCACATAATGAACAGGATTAGCTTAATAAACTTGCATTTCTTTATAATTGTTTATTATTTAATTAGTTCATTAAGTATTATCAGGTACAAATGTACATTATGCTAATGAGCGAATGTATTCGGAATGTCTTTCAATTTTTTGAACAATTAAGAATTTACTGCATTTACTTAACAATTTTGAAGAATTTTTAAATCGGCAAACAAGAAGTGGCGTAGAAAGAAAACTTGACGTGATAGGGACAAGTGGGTTTCATATTTCAGCAGAAAAAAATTTTAATTGTTTGCCAGTAGTTGACGAATGTTGACGAGTTAACTCCATTTTTGGGCCGAAATGAATTTTTATCCACTGTATATCTAGAGATGAAGAAAACGGGTAATAGAATAAGTCTATGCTTTGGGTATCGGTCACAATCTAGGAGAATTGGTATATTATCCGTGTTTCCAAGAATTTTCATTCGTTTTTGTTCATTTTTAAAAGAGAAAATTAAAACTTCATGAATATGTGTATCATGAGGCTATTGCTACTGAAATAGCACCTACAGGCCTCTCTGAGATTCAGTCCGTACATAGTACTTATATTCTTTTGTGAGCTAGTTTCTTAAAACAGATCCATATTGTCACCCCAGACAACAATGCCGACAATAAGTCACACGGAGTCCGCCTTCGTTGTCGACGTCTCTTATTTAAAGTACAGCATAACAAAAACTAATCAGTTTATTTTTACATAGCAGATCTATATGAGCTCTCCACTTATTTAAACCGAACACCTTTAAAAGGTGTAATTTCTCTCATTAACTTAACGAACTAAGTTTGTAAGATTGTCCAGGAGCAATACAGTAACGCACAATTACTAAAAGACTACTACCCGTTCTCCAACGCTTGCTGTTCAATTCCTATTCTTTATTTGTATAAAAGCCTGTTTATACTATGTATTTTATCATATGATTTATCATTCGACTAGATTTTTTGAAAAGTAACACCGCATACCATTAGTTCTGATAAAGCGAATTCGTGTTTACACTGCATGACTTTACGCATGATTTTTGGTATGTAGGAACGGTGTTGGAACTATCCGAAGAAAGTCTCTAACTTTAAAATTCAATCTACGAGGTGCATTCAAGTTCTAAGGCCTCCGAACTAACTACTCACCCGAAAACTATGAAACTGGTGTTACTTCTCGACGTAATCTCCCTGACGTACACATTTTTCACAACGTCGACGCCATGATTCCATGGCCGCGGCGAAGGCTTCTTTAGGAGCCTGTTTCGACCACTGGAAAATCGCTGAAGCAATAGCAGCACGGCTGGTGAATGTGCAGCCACGGACAGTGTCTTTCATTGTTGGAAACAGCCGAAAGTCACTAGGAGCCAGGTCAGGTGAGTAGGGAGCATGAGAACTCACTTCAAAGTTGTTTTCGCGAAGAAACTGTTGCGTAACGCTAGCCCGATATGCGAGTGCGTTGTCTTGGTGAAACAGCACACGCGCAGCCTTTCCCGGACGTTTTTGTTGCACTGCAGGAAGGAACTTGTTCTTCAAAGCATTTTCGTAGGATTACGCCCTCATTGTCCCAGAACATGGACACCATCATTTTTTCAGCACTGGCGGTTACCTGAAATTTTTTTGGTGGCAGTGAATCTGTGTGCTTCCATTGAGCTGGCTGGCGCTTTGTTTCTGGATTGAAAAATGGCATCCACGTCTCATCCATTGTCACAATCGACGAAAAGAAAGTCCCATTCATGCCTTTGTTGCGCGTCAACATTGTTTGGCAACATGCCACATGAGCAGCCTTGTGGTCGTCCGTCAGCATTCGTGGCACCCACCTGGAGGACACTTTTCGCATTTTCAGGTCGTCATGCAGGATTGTGTGCACAGAACCCACGGAAATGCTAACACCGGAGGCGATCTGTTCAACTGTCATTCGGCGATCTCCCAAAACAAGTGTCTCCACTTTCTCGACCAAGTCGTCAGACCGGCTTGTGCGAGCCCGAAGTTGTTTCGGTTTGTTGTCACACGATGTTCTGCCTTCATTAAACTGTCGCACCCACGAACACACTTTCGATACATCCATAACTCCATCACCACATGTCTCCTTCAACTGTCGATGCATTTCAATTGGTGTCACACCACGCAAATTCAGAAAACGAATGATTGCACGCTGTTCAAGTAAGGAAAACGTAGCCATTTTAAGTATCTAAAACAGTTCTCATTCTCGACGCTGCCACTACAATTCCATCTGCCGTACAGTGCTGCCATCTCTGTGACGTATTGACAACGAACGCACGCTCATAAAACAATGCACATGCTTCTATCTCTTTCCAGTCTGGAGAAAAAAAATCGGAGGCCTTAGAACTTGAATGCACCTCGTACAAACGTAAACAAAATTGGTACATAATTAATTTATTGTATTAATGGTAAATTTTTCACTTATCATTGTAAGGGCATTAATCCTTGCGTGGATAATTGCTATTTGTTACTAGGGGCATAGAAACAGGGTCGTTCTTCTAACAGCTCAATTAGCTGTAAAGTAATAGTTTTGGTCCATTCACTCTACAAAAATCGTTTTGTTTTAATTATCTAATTAACGCAACATATTACGTATATGTAAAATTATTTCTTCTTTATGTTTTATTAAAATAAAAGCCATTATTAAAATACAAGCTAATAATAAGGTATATTGGCCACACGACATTGTTTCTATTCTGCACTAAACTTAGCTCGATCCCACGATACTATCCGTAATTATCTGTGAGCTGTTGCAAAACAATCGTTTTGAGGTTACAATTACCGCGAAATTTAAAAATATCACTTGAAATGTCTACGGTATGATCTGGAAAAAATCATATTATTTTGCTGTGACTGGCCTATGAGTTACTTATTATTTTCCTCATAGCAAAAGTCATATAGTCTAGACACAAACATATTGGTCATGTGTTCAGTCATGTGATAAAGCATATGATAAAACACATAGTCTAAATAGGCTTTTACTCATTTGTCCCCTCTCTCTTCCAATCTTCTCATTTAATTTTTAAGTCTTCCAAAACTTCGTCTTCCTATTTGTTACCTTTCCATTCGATTCATATTTATCGCAACATTTCGATCTTGATTCATTTCACATGTCATTTTAGTTTATAAACTCTGATTTACTCTTTAATTGAGCTTGAAAGTCTTAAGAAAATTCGTACTACGTAAATGCGATTGTAGTAAGGAGCTTGTCGAAAAGCACCAAATGTTTATTACTATTTGGTATTGTTTTAGATTGCAAAGATTTAATAATAAAATTTATTAAAATAAGTAGTTAATTTTCAGTGTGAAAAGTGTCTAAGAAAAAAGAAAAATTTTATCAAGAATCGAGAAAAAAAATACTCAACTGTCAAAATAACTAGCGGTCGTCGATAACACTTGAACATTTCAAAAGTTTTTTTCCTCTCTGGAATAGATTTGATTGTTTCTTAGGCATTTTGATATGCTGAATCCAGAATTTGGCCTGAGAATTTAGATATCAGGCTCCAATGATAAGGGAGTTAAAGTTATTGTGATATTAATAAAAACTCAGTAAACGCACCATTTCTCTAACCAATTTATTCGCCTTAAACAATCGAAGATGCTAACAATAAACTTAAGGACTATGTATGAAAAACATTTTAAATTAATTTTCTGAATATTTACTTGTGATTTTAAGATACATCCGGGAGGGGGAGGGGGGTTCCCGTGTATTGCCTTCCAACAATAGTTGGCCAACATGTTGAGCTCCATTTTCCAGAATGCCCTTTCTCGATCGATGTAATATCTTAGTGATATTTTTCTCCACGCTCGTCTGATACTGCCCCCAAATTCTCAGGAAAGAAATCCAAGCAAGAATGGAGAAAATTGAGTTTTAGCCATGTTGCATCCCATAAAATAACCATCCAGATAACCATCATCCTGCGTTATTTGTGAAGGTCCCACTAAACTCGGCGGTATCGTTTATGAGTGAAGAAACTGGGTGGATGTACAATTTTAGAAGGGCTCCTTACGGACTCATACACAATTATCTATTTAGGTATGATTGGCCTGAGATTTCGTCGGAGACAAATAATGTTTCGGTCGCACTCACTATACTCTACAATATATTATATAATGGTATTTAACAGTATGTTCCGAAGTATTTCGTTAATATAGGAAATTTCCCCGCGTGGTTTTCAACTGAAACTAAACGACTTATTAAAAGAAAAAATAGCGCCTTCAAGAGATATCGGAGAAATTCGACTGACATAAATACATATAATAGCTTTAAGTTTTTAGGAACAGCTTCTAAGACCAAAATTTCAAATGACTATAAGCGATTTATATCTTACATTCAGAATAACTTAAATTCTAACTCGTCGTTATTTTGGCATTACATTAACTCGTAAACGCAAACAAGAGGTCTTCCTAGGAATATGACATTTGGTGAGGCAGCGTCTGATGGTATTATTGGCAATTGGTTTGCCGAATATTATCAGATGGTCTATGCTAACTATCAGCAGGTCGATACTAAATTGGATTTAACCCACTACGATATTTCTATCACAGTCAAAGACATAATTATAGATTCGGACCTTGTTTTTGAAAAGTTGAGTTCTCTTACCCCTTCGGTATCTTTAAGCTCTGATTGTGTACCAGCATATTCATCTGAAATACTGTAGTCCTTCCCTGGCATGGCCTCTATCTATTTTACACAATTTATCAATAAATTGTGGAGTTTTTCCCTCAAAATGGAAGACTTCGTTTATTGTTCCAACGTATAAATCGGGTGATAGATCGGACATTCATAATTATCGTCCTATCAGTAACTTGCCTATTATTGGCAAGGTGCTTGAATCGTTGGTTGCTGATAGAATACTTACATCTGATTCTGATGTAAATGCACCGGAACAACAAGGATTCATTCGCGGTCGTAGTACTGAGACAAACTTATTAACATATTGTAACTATATTTTGGAGATCATCGAAGAGGGTTATCAGGTGGATTCTATATACACTAACTTTAGAAAAGCGTTCGATCAGGTTAACCATTCGTTACTTCGACTGAAACTGGAAAAATACGGCATAATTGGGAATGTTCTGATATGGTTAAGATTATACTTAACCGACCGTGTTCAAAGTGTTGTCGTGGATGGCACCAGGTCTCGAGATGTCCTTGTCATATCCGGTGTGCCTCAGGGGAGTCATTTGGGTCTTATTTTATTTTTGCTATTTATAAAAGATATAAGGTTTTGTCTTCATTCCTGTAGTTTTCTTTTATTTGCCGATGATATGAAACTTTCTTAAGCATTTGCTCTCCTAATGACTGTGTTACACTCCAATCGGATCTAGATGCCTTCCACTCGTAGTCTATAAGAAACCTCATGCCTCTTAACACTAAAAAATGTAAAGTCATATCATTTACTAAAAAGAGGAATAAGTCTTCGGTAGCATAATACTTGTTGAATAATGCTCCTCTTGAGAGAATGCAGTCGGTTCGGGATTTGGGAATTACTCTGGACTGTGAACTGAGGTACCAGCTACACATAGACGATATCTTATGTTGAACAAATAAGATCTGTGTTTTAATCAAGCGCCAGTCACGGGATTTTAGAAATGTTATGGCTATTATAAAGTTGTACTATTCACTGGTGCGGACAATCTTGGAATATTGTCGCATTGTATGGAACCCATAAACCGCTACATACCGTGACCGCATTGAGAGAATTTAAAGCAGCATGACAAATTACGTACTCTATACACTAAATATCGACAAAAATTCCTATAATTACTTACAACGACTGCACCTGTTGGGCATTGAATCACTAGAATCAAGGCAGAGAAAGGCATACTTCAAGTTTGGATTCCGGTTGTTCACTGATTATATAGGATGTTCGGAATTGCTATCCCTGTTCGATGTGAGAGTACCAGCAGTGGGTACAAGGAATAACGATGTTTTTTCAGTGCGCTACTATCGGACAACATATTGTTATGAATAGTGGTTTGAAGATTTATTACGCCACCATCCACAACTTATTTTCCAAAATAGGTTTCTCAGCCGGTGAATTTTCAAATATGAGACTTCTAACTTCTCGGGTTACACTCAGGAAAATGTTCACAAAAATTTAATTACTTATATAAGTTATGTTTAAACAGCAATATAGTCATGAGTACAATAAATCAAACGCAGGATAAAATTAAAATGAATATTTAATACAAAATTTAAAAAAAATAAAAAAAATCTATCTTTACAAGGTATAAAGATGCTGTATTATACAAAAATACATGAGGTAAAAACATTCATTGTAAATAGACAGCTAAATGAATGGAAAACATCCTCTTTATGAATCCGAACAAACTTATCTAAAAATAATCAAATTTACTATTAATTTCTCCCCAGAGAACCACACTGTATAATCAAATTCTGATACACGCTCAAAATTACGCATGTGCAAATAGACACGCACAAAAAACCCTGATTCCCGTCGAACAAACTTTTCAATTATAATAATTACAAAGAAATGTTAATAGTAAGCTTTATTATCTTTTTTTCTAATTATTAAATCTCTTAATTACAAACCTGGATACAAAAGAAATATACTTATAATTTTAATTTATGTTTTATGATATCATAAAAAATTTATATCTACTTACAAGGTTAATGGAGACGAAGAAGGTGCTTATTCAAATTAAACATCAAATATCATACGAGAATTTAACTCTATAACTCTCTAATACATCAACAAATCACTCATCAATTAATAACCGAATTACTCAAATACACCTAATTCTATCTCACAAAGCAACCTCCCAGTTCGAGCCATCATTTTGGTCTCCCTTCATATACCTCGGCCTCTCTAAGAGATCGACCTCGAATAACCAGTTTTTCACTCTAGTTAAATTTATATACATTTTGAATATACACTTTATCTCACAAAATATGTACATTTTTAAATTAAATTATTTTTAATTAAAAATCCATAGCACAATGTACTCAGAAATCCTGAATGGCTTGCCCTTTGATGTGGATGTGTTTCATTGCACGAAAACTGTATCCTTTAAGTATGTGAATGGTATGAGCTTTCATATAAATTAGAGTTTTTTTTATGTTGTAAATCTTAAGTTATATGTAGCTATTTATGTTTATATTAGACATGGTTTGGAATTGGATGTCCTGTAATGTCTGATGTTTAAATAAATAAATAAATCAATAATGTGGCAGGCCTAGAGTAGTTTTTTCACGTGGTTCTAGTAGTTCTCTGATTTAGTATTCTGAAGGAAATAGTTGCAATTGTTATCAAATACATCCCAAGCTCGTCTTTCAATGTCATTTAAAGTTGTCCTATAGTTGGCATCCCCAAACAGTTGTCTAATTCGTGGTCCAACAAAAATGTCCTCTTTGTTATTTACCTCACTTCTACATGGAAACTTCTGTTTTAAGTATAAGAAAGCATTCCCTTCTGTATATAGTTTCTTAACAATTTTTCATTTTTAATAAGCTTAATGTAAAGTGGAGGTAAAAATACTTTATCCTTCTGAACTAATGCTTTTCGTGCCACAATTTTAACACCTAGTTCAGTTGTTTTGCGTGGAGGCCAACATTTAATTTTTTAGGGCTTATCTCTTGCCCAGCTGTCCCACTCACCCACAAAGCAGCAGTATTTTGTATATCATATATATCATATCCTAATTGCAGCCCTATCAATAACGCTACCATTTTTAAATCTGCACATATGTTCCATTTGTTGTCTTCGTACTTTGTACACCTAAGTAGTGACGTAAGGTTGTTATATAACTCTGTCATATTTGTGGGAATTGATGGATGTTTGTATTTTAGAGGAATCTATAAATAGCCGCCATTGATCTGATATACAATGCTAGTTGTGTATGGCACCAAAGAAAATAAGGGGTGAAAGGTATATGTGAGTAATGCCTTCCCACAAAAAATCGCGGCCCAATGTTCACGTAGCAACGAGAAATTTTTTTTCTTTATTCGAGTCCGGCCCTGTGGCAGTTAAATATACGGGCGGTAATATGAGCTAACACCTCTAAATCATCAGTAATTCTCTTTACCGACTAATTATATTGTTCTATCGGTATTTATCAGTACCACACACAAATTTAAAGAAAAAAAATTATATATAAATAATTCTATACAAATAATTAAAAACCAGGAATCTATCTCATTGGACACGCCATGAACACGCTACATAAAGCTTTTCGTTTTATGACGATTTTTGTTTTACTATAAACATAATAATTGCGTGATTAAATGAGGTTTAGAAGAAACATCGTCAGAACTAGACCCAGCTTCTGGTGCGATTTAGTGAAGAGCACATCTTCAAAGGTTGTACATTAACCGAAGACACTACTTTTATTTAGCACTATTTTTCTTTCTCAGATTGTTCTAGTGAAAATGCCAACTTAGTTGCCGAAATACGCATATAGAATTTATTGATTTATATTTTGGTTAGTGATTTTTCTTGTTTCCGTCTGTTTTAATGTTTATATAAATAAATTACAAGCACAAGTCTCACTGGTGACACTATTCTATCGGTGTCCATTCCGATGCCCATCTGCTTCTAAAAATCTTAAAATTCGTAAAAGAAAAATTGAAAAATGGATGAGTATATAGGCTATCAAAACGAGTGAAAGTAAATGTGACATTTACAATGAAAAAGGAAAGTTGTCGACCTAAATGAATCTAAATGAATAAAAGGAAAACAATTGTATATTAAACGCTGCCAAATGTATTGGATAATAGGAAGAAAACTCAACTGTCCCTAGGAAATAAGCTTCGCACCTACTACATCATATTAAAACCTATATAAACATGCAATTGTAGAGTTCTCTCAGTTCCTCTAATTTATAGGAATCCTTCAAAGATTCCAAAATAATTTATTCTTCATGATTATGAACGCATCGTGACACGTATCAAGCTTTCTAATTGAATTTGTTGTGTAAATGTCCTTTATTCGAGAGAAACTTTTCCAAATAGGAAAGAAATTCAGAAGTAAAATAAATATATACAAGAATTTAATAATATCGATAATAACTTACGAAGTAAAAACGTGGACAACAACTGATGATCAAAGCAAATTCCAAACAATCCTAATTATGTTCCTAAGATATTGCGACAATAACGGTCGTGTGACAGTAGTGAAATCCCTATTTTACTTGGAGTTCTGCAAGAATCTGTTCTGGGACCACTTCTTTTTAATTTATATATTAATGATATTACTCTGTTTCTTGATGAAATGTATCTAAGCATGTATGTAGATGAAGATTCAATTATTGTAAATAATGTAAAATATCGTTCATCGACCCTCTTTCATGATACCTTGATGGAATGGTTTAATATGTATAAATTAAGGTTAAGCGTACCTAAAATCAAATGTTCGCAATTCCGTACTTAACAAAGAAAAACATCTGCACTTAATTTTCATATTGATTAAGAGGATCTACTTAACTCTCACACGATAAAGTTTGTTAGTGTTACTTTGGAATCAACGTTGAAATGGAGCACTCGTTGCATAAATTTTTCAAAAGAGCTGCATTCCAATACTTTTAAAATCTCAAATATTACATTCTAGGTTACTTTCATTATATTATGCACAAATATAATCACGTTTACAATATAGAATTTTATTATGGGGTACATCTAACAGTACGAGGTAAGTATTCATCTCCTAAGAGACTGTTATTACGGGTATTATACAAAGGTATTTTTAATAATATAAAATATTATTAAGAATCTGGTGTGAAGAACACAAATACAGGTTCACTATTAATATTTTTGTGAACGTGTCCGAACATATCCCTCCCAAGAGACGTAGATACGTATTTCGCCTTTCTACAGGCTCATCGGTACGCCCCTGCTAGAGAAAGGATATCTTCAGACACATTCACAAGAAAGAACCACATCACCACATCACAGAAATTATCCAGACCGAGCGTAGAAGTAAATTCAGCGCTGCTTGTTGTCAGACAGCCGAAGTACCTCGCCCCGTCCACATTGGAGGGGCGTCGTTACTTCACATTGGTTATGTGGACGGGGCGAGGTACTTCGGCTGTCTGACAACAGGCAGCGCTGAATTTACTTCTACGCCCGGTCTGGATAATTTCGGTGATGTGGTTCTTTTTTGTGAATGTGTCTGAGAATATCCTTTTTCTAGCAGGGGCGTACCGGCAAGCCTGTAGAAAGGCGAAATACGTATCTACGTCTCTGGAGAGAGATATGTTCGGACACGTTCACAAAAAATATTAATAGTGAACCTGTATTTGTGTTCTTCACAACAGATTTGTAATAATATTTTATATTATTAAAAATACCTTTGTATTAAAGAAACAAGAAGCCAAGGAAAACTTAGCGAGATGAAATGAGAAAGACGGCGGTAGAAAGAGGCATCAAATGAGAGGAACTGGTCTAGCACGCACAGGATGGAAGGGCAGAAAAGTTAGGAGTCTAGTGAAAATTTTAGTAGTAGTACCGTATTAAACTGAAAAACTATTCAAATTAACCAGTAAATAAACTGACAGTAAACTGTGGCGAAATTAAACGACTTAAATGGTTCAAATCCATGAACTCTATCGTATTTCCTATAGGAATTTATGGATGTTCGTTTCCATTAATAAGTAAAACAGCTTTCAAACTTGTTTTAGACGAACCTATAAATAGCCGCCATTGTGGTAAGCTAAGTTCCGTCATTAGGCCGGGTATATCCCCATTGCAAAAAAATAACTTAAAGTGGCTTAGCTTTTCCTATATACAGATATTTTACCGTCTTTTTGTAAAAGGTTTCATTTCTGTAGACAGGATCCAAGAACTTTTACTTTATTTTTAGGAAGATCCAAATCACGAACAAAATTATTTAATTCAGCTTGGGCGATTAAATGAGGTTTAGAAGAAACATCGTCTGAACTAGGGATGTAACTAAATCCAGCCTCTGGTGGCGATTTAGTGAAGAGCATATCTTCTTTATCCGAAGTCATTTTTTTGTTTAACACCATTTTTCTTTCTATATGGACATGCAATTGTAGGGTTCTCTCAGGTCATCTAACTTCTAAAAATCCTTCAAAGATTCCAAAATAATTTATCCCTTATGATTGTGGACACATGATGAATATGAATGAATATGATGTATAAATGCCCTCTTTTCGAGAGAAACTTTTGCAGATAGGAAAGAAAGAAATTCAGAAGTAAAAACCAGGTTTAATTAATTAAAATCTTTTCACTTATAATAACGCTCCATGTCAAAACTAATATTTCTGCAAAATTATTATCTTTTACTGAATCCTCTCTACATGACATGTTTATATAATCATAAAATGTACCAATTGTTCTAATTCTTTATGTACCGTATGAACCAGATTGTAAATAAACCAAAATATATACAGAACCTTCCTAAATTACACTCATGGACAAAAAATTTCAGGCACAGAAGTAAATGTCTGGTAGTACAAGAAAAATTAATTTGTTTCTTTTCTTTTTAATAAGACATGAAACATTATCTACAAAGCAAGAAGAAGAACAATTTCATTAGGCTTATCGGCTAGGTTTTACATCTACGTTTTCACACAATTTAAGCGATTAATAATACGTATTACTTCCAGGAACACTAAAGACTTCTGCCATACGGCGTGGTAAACTTTGAATGCAATTGGCGACCTTTGCTTGTGTAATGTTTCCCCATTCCTCACGAAGAGCTATTCGAAGGATGGTTACCGATATGGGTTGTCGGGGCCGAACACCTAATGAATCCCAGAGATTTTCGATAGGATTCAAGTCCGGACTTCGAGCTGGCCATTGCGAACGGCGAAAGTTAACCGCTTCCAAATATTGCTCAACCACCAGTATGGTGTGGGATCGCGGCTCATCGAGCATTAGAGTAAAATTATCACCTACGAATGGACCAAATAGTACGACGTGATCAGCTAAACACTCGTTGATGTACCTAATAGCCGTCATGGTATCATTTTCAAGGAGAACAAGCTCAGTTTTCGCATACAGTGAAATACCAGCCCAAATCATTACACAGTCTCCCTCAAATACCATTCTTGGAGATATACAACACGCTGAAAATCGTTCACAAGGCCACCTAGTGAATGCAGACAAAAACGAGACTTATCTATGAACAATACGAAACTCCATTGATCCATTGTCCAATGTCTATGTTCACGGGAAAATCGTAGTCGCTGAACACGATGAGCTGGAAGCAAAAGTGGACAAGCAGCTGGTTTCCTTGACATCAATCCGTATTCCTGCATTCTTCGGCGAACGGTCCGTGCAGAAACTGCAGTACCGCGAACGTCTTCGACTCTGCAAGACACAATTGTTAATGGTAAACCACGATCGTGTAGTGTAGATATCACCATAAAACGGTCTTCTCGCCAGTTTGTGATGCGAGGTCTGCCTCATCCTGGCCTTCTTGTGTATTTCTCAGTTTGACGATGTCGCTGTTTTGCGTCTTGGAGATTTAAGACATTGTCTAAAAAGTCCCAATTAATACACACAGCGCATTATATAAAAGAATAAAATTTGCTTAGCGAAAGTTGAAAGACTTTTTATTGTTAGTGGGAAAGTTAGCCGAGGTATCTGAGAAAATGGAAGTATTAATAGTTAAAGGAGGATGGTGAGTGTCATCCGGAACTAATGGTGAACTGTCGCGTACGACTTCGCAATCCCTATCAGATAAAACGAGATCTAGCAATTTGTTATTAAATTTAGTAATGCTGTTGTATTGATTAAGGTTACACATGTCCATAAGTATCGATTTAGTATCATTATCTGTATTGAGGTTAAACTGAGAACAATTGGAATCACCGATGATGACTAAAATAGGAAGGTTGAAAACTACTTCTTTAAATAGCATTTTTAAATGGAATTTGAAGTTTTGCTTTATTGTTTGCTTTATTATTCAGTTCAATAAAAGTCATACTTTCTTCACAATTAAATGTCATTTATGTATAACTAATTTAGGAAAACTCTGTACAAAAAATGAATTCTAGAATATAGGATTGTTTCAGCCTTTATTTGACGAAATTCCATTATAACTATTATCGAGATAATAAAACAAATTTTAATGAATTTCAATTTACTTTACAAAGTTGCGATCGTTTCACTCACACAGAAGCTTCGTCAGATATACAGGTGTCCAGAAACTCTCCTGACAAACGAAGACCGGAGATTCCTCTGATAATTTTAAGACAATTAAACCCAAATTCACCTAGTCCGAAAATGCTTCCTAAGGGAGCTAGAGTTCTTTGAAGATGGCGCCTTGTATTTATTTTTTTTAAATTCCTCCAGAACGCTTCTATTTAGAAAAACAAAAACTGGTATGCTTATTTATCCTCCAGAGATGAATCGATTCCATCAATTGCGAATTTCTAGTACCGGTCATAGGCGTCCGTTTTGGGTAGGTCAACGGTTATTTTAAGGCATAACTTTTTTATCTTTAACTTTTAAGCATTTGTGACACTAGATTATTAAATTTTCAGGTATTCCAGTACTAAAATGTACTCTTACTTTAAGTCGGTAGGATACACCGTTTTCTAGAAAAATCGATTTGTAAATTTTTCGTTTTTTTTTCATTAAAGTTCAATTTATTATGTACCTACTTATTTTTAGCGACGAAGTTGGCTTGGACTATCAAGGTATGGATGAAAATTAATTTAATAAATTAAAAACAAATTATTTATTACAATGGAACGAAACTAGCAAAAAAAGAACAAGTATCAAAGGTAGATTGTTACAAAAGTTGCTCCATATGATGACCATTAGTCTCTATGCATAAGTTTACCCTTTTGCTTAGAGAACGCCGAATTCTTGCAAAAATTCCAAAGTTATTTCTAAATTCGTTGCAAGCATCTTGTATTCTTAGCCAGAGTTGTGCGCGATTTTGTATCGGAACGGAATAAACAAATGCTTTTATGTATCCCCAAACACAATAATCGCAAGGATTCAAATCCGGCGACCTTGCTGGCCAAGCAACTGGACCGCCTCTTCCAATCCAATAGTCTTCGTAGTTATTATCTAGAAAGTCTCGTACATTCCTGCTAAAGTGGGCCGGACAGCCGTCCTGTAGAAACCATAAGTTTTGCCGAATATTTAAACGCACCTCATCTAACAAATCAGGTAAAATATTTTGCAGGAAATGTAAGTAATCAGCACCATTTAAACGAGCAGGTAATTCCACAGGTCCAAGTAGATAATCGTCAACTACTCCTATCCAGACGTTTATGCTAAACCTATGCTGATGCTTAAATTCTTGAACAACGTGGGGATTGTCACCAACGTACGAATAATAATGTGCATTATGTACATTAAAAATTCCATTTTTTGAGAATGTAGCTTCGTCACCAAACAAAATGTTCCTGAAGAAATCTTCGTCTTGATTTTTCTGATTTTGTAACCATCTAGCGAATTCTACGCGAGCAGGAAAATCTCCTTCTAGCAGTGCCTGCACCTTTGTAAAATGAAAAGGATATAAATTTTCTTTGTGTAAGATATTTCCTACGGAAGATTTTGAAATTGTGGGGTACATGGCAGATAGTCTTCGAACGCTAATTTCTGGATTTTCCTCAACTTCCATTAAAATAACATCTTCATGTTCTACTGTTACATCATTATGTCTCCCTGTTTCATTATTTTTTGGGACCACTGAACCTGTTTCTCTTAATCGTTGATGAAGAGCTGTAAATGTTGAGTGAGTGGGATGCTGACGATTGGGAAATTTTTCAGCGTATCTACGTTGCGCCGCTCGAGCGTTACACCTCATTTCGCCATAAACTAAATGCATATCGGTGTATTCCTCATTAGTAAAAACCATTTTTTTTTAAATTGAAATCGTTGTGTTTGAATAAGAAAAAGTAAAAAATGAAAAGATAAACTTCGCGAACTGACAACAATTTGACAATGAAAAACGTAGGTTTTACTTCTGTTGGCAGTTCAGAGCTAACTATTGCAAAAAATAAAAAATTGAATTTTAATGAAGAAAAAACAAAAAATTTACAAATCGATTTTTCTAGAAAACGGTGTATCGTATCGACTTAAAGTAAGAGTAGCTTTTAGTACCGGAATACCTGAAAATTTAATAATCTAGTGTCACAAATGCTTAAAAGTTAAAGACAAAAAAGTTATGCCTTAAAATAACCGTTGACCTACCCAAAACGGACGCCTATGACCGGTACTAGAAATTCGCAATTGATGGAATCGATTCATCTCTGGAGGATAAATAAGCATACCAGTTTTTGTATTTCTAAATAGAAGCGTTCTGGAGGAATTTAAAAAAAAATAAATACAAGGCGCCATCTTCAAAGAACTCTAGCTCCCTTAGGAAGCATTTTCGGACTAGGTGAATTTGGGTTTAATTGTCTTAAAATTAACTGAGGAAACTGCGGTCTTCGTTTGTCAGGAGAGTTTCTGGACACCCTGTATAACTAACTTATGAACGAACATATCTTTACATAAATATACCGTAACAAACATGTTTTTTTATAGTTTAAGGAATGGGTAGTCTTTATTACTTAAATGTCTATGAACAAACCTTTCAAAAAAATATTGAAGTACTGTTTATACAATACAGTTCATAAAGTGATAAAACTAAGGATCTACATTATGTTAAAGATAGGTAGAGCAGCACTTTGGAAAAATACAATATATGACTTATCTGAATAATCAAATAAATAAATTAAGTAACGGTGAAGTATCCCGATAACATGAAAGAATCCTAACAGTAGAAAGCACTTTTTCGCAAGATCCTCACACTTCAATCAGCAAAAATTATTCAAGTTCAATAAAAGAGTATCTCTTCCATTTTATAATTTAATTGAATTATCAATAAAAAACTATTTCTAGGTTCTCAGAGAAATACATAACCACGTTATTAATTCTATAGATTTAAATTTTAAATACATCATAATTTGTAATTCACAAGAATTATCTGCTAGAATATCTAGTATTATTATGATGACTCATTTTAATTAAACATAATTAGTGTCTGTCCACTGTTACAAAATTATTTTTTGACATATTTTTTACACATTATATATTGCTGTATTAAAATTAAATAATCTAATTAATTAGAACAAAACAAAAAAAAATTCATCCCGACCAATTTGATCAAGTAACCCTTGCATATCATAATCTCGGTACATTTTGATCTTCTACAAGAAACTATATACATATATACATAAAATTAGAATAAATTATAATAATATTTATTATGATTATTAAGTTTTATACTTACAATACAATTTACACAAATAATATATCGGGGTTAATAAATAACACATGTGCCTAAACATAAAAATCTTCATCTTCGCGATGAGAATAAAAGATAGAAGGCAAATTTCACTTTTTTATATTGCGATGTAATTATTGTTATTATAATAAAGTACTAGTAATAATAATCTTAAACTAAGCTTAATGATGGCTCTTATTACATGGCAGAAAATATTTGAGACTTTCAGAGCTTTAGTCCTCTAGATATTTTGAATAATTTTCTATGTTCCCCATTCCCTCAACTTGGCCCCCCGCTATGTTTATGCACCTGTCAAACATACAGTATTTATTAAAAAATATAATTTACTCAAAACTATTTTTATGATTGCCTATATTTACAAATTTTTGAAATGGTTATATTTATTATATATTATATACAAAATTATATATAAAAATTATATATGTAACATAATTTTATAACATTATATATCTATTTAAGTATTTTAAAATTTAAATTTAGCTTATACAAATAAAGCTTGTATAAATTACACAAACAGAGTAGCTTTCTTTTCATCTTGCCTTTTTAATTTTTTTTTTTTGATTGTTTCCTTAATTCAGCAATATGAAAATGTGATGTTTTGAAAATATTTCTTATTAAATGTTAATTATTTATTAATTTTCTAAGCCGATAGTACTTTTGAATAGAAATCATAACTAAACCTAAACAAACGAAAGGATATGTGACACGACATTATTGTATCAGACTTATGTTTATGTAACAATTTAGTTATTACATATTTTTTCTCATAAATAAAATTTCTGTAAAATACTGCTCTATTGTGTTGTTATACAGGTGTCCTTGAAATAAAGAGACGCCATGTGAGGTAGGTTCAGCTAGCTAGTGGCAGTATCGCCATGTGATGTCACCTGGTCCTGGTCGTAACTTCGTTTCCAAGGCGGACTCAGTAGAAGCCGGTTTTATGGGTAGAATAAAGGACACATTCGAAAACGAAATATAATAACGTTTAATTAAATAAATAACAATAACAATTACATTACAAGTTACGATGGCCGCTTGTCTAACAACGTTAAGACCTGATACACAAGACTGCCAAGACTGTCTCAGTCTTTGGTATATATATATATATATCATCTCTACATCCTACTAACCTAGTTAATGTGACCTGGTTACATACATAAACTACAATGTCGAAATATGCAATAATTAAGAAGGACGTGTTGAGTTAAATGCGTATTACATTTAATGTGTGGAAATACGTATCCTACTTTAGTTATCACACCCAAAATTAAAAACATCCTGTAAATAAAATTATGTGCCGCCTATGGATTAGAATTTCTATTAAAAATTACTTCGATTGACTTTACACGCAAACATACGCTGCAAATTTATATTTATAAAAACTCTAAAAGATAACGTTGTTAAGACGACTGTCGATGTTATAAAAACTCTACAATGGAACAGCTTTGTTTACTTACTTCGTACGAATATATCAGCTGTAAATCATTTATAAACTCGATTTGTAAACGGTGAAAGAGGTGGAGCTCAGATGAAAAGTTCTGAGAATGTGTATAAATAATAAATACCTCATACACACATACGTTACAGTGTATGCTTACATACGTAACAGCTGAATGAGATGGACAATAACAAAACTATTCTTTTTGTTATTATTATCGGTAAACTTTAAGATATCGTTTGTTATAATATAGTCGATCGCACAGTGGCGTGACAAATTTTCGTTAAATAATTTTGTCATTTCTTTTCCCGTCTATGAAAGGGAATTTTTGGAAAATATTTTGAATTTATATTCAATATGATTACATCTTTCCATTTTTCATACGTTGTCTTTTTATTTCAAGGACACCCACTATAATAATATTCCGAGTTCTAGGGAACACAATAGAACAATTTTATTCAGATTACGTGCCCAAATATTAATATATCGCAACACAATAGAAGCATTAGATTTAAAATCAGTATTTTGCAGAAATTTTTTGTGAGCAAAATATATTTTGATTTAAGTTATTACATGCTCAACAAGTAACATACATAATATAGTTTTTCCATTAATTTGTCCAGGTTTAATCATAATTGATTAAATTTCAGCGTCATCAAATTTGGTTCAGAGTCAAACAGATTTTTGAATTTTTCACAATTCAATCTTTAATTTCAAATAGAAAGAAACAAGAAAAATCCATAATCACAGTATAAATGAATAAACTCTAAATATGTATTTCAGCAACTAAGTCAGCAGAACACTCTGAAAAAGACAAATAGCGTTAAACGCAGCGTCTTATTCTGCTGGCAATTTGGTGAAGAGCATATTTTCAACAGTTGTATCTCAACCAAAGACGCTATGTTTCTTTTTAAGAGTGTTCCATTGAAGATGACATCTTTTTGACGAAATGCGTATTTAGAATTTATTGATTTATATTGTGGTTAGGAATTTTTCTTGTTTATTTCCTTTTCAGATTTCAAGGCACAGTCTGCACCAATTCGGATTTATTTCAAATGTTAAGTGTTAACATTTACGCACATTAAACAATAGTTAATAATCATAATTAGAATACAGTACAGAGTTTGTGAGATCTACATATTTTACTTTTACTCTAAAATAAAATCGTCAAAACTGAAGTAAAAAAAAAATAATACAAGATGTTCCATGGTAGCGGCAGATTTTGAGAACTTGCTGAAACACTCATTGTCCCCGTGTTTAGAAATAACGCGAGCTGGTCTTGCTGGAAGCATGCATTCTGGTTGTTGTATGGGAGCAGGTTCAATTACTGTGTCATAAACTGGTTTATCATACCAGCATAGCGTCCAGAATTGACATTACAGCATTTTCATTCTGATCCTCAAAAAAGTAGGGACAAATCATTCCCATATAGGACATTGGACACCTTACCGTTACCTTCGGACTATGTAATAGTTTTTGTAAGTTCCTTTGGATTTTGCAGACATTCATAAATTCTAAACATCAATTTCTTGTTGTAACATCTTTTCAGCGAAATGCAGGCGACAAGACAGATCTGGATCTTATAAGGATGAAAAGTCGTCCTAGCTAAGCTAATTGCCTGACTATGTTTCCGACTGGAACGTTTCGGACTACGCTATGTAACTGCTCTAACTCGATCAATGTTATCCAAAGTTCTGACACTTCTGTTCTGTAGTAACCAAATTGAGTAATGTATTGTACTACTTATCTTAGTCAAGGTGCGACCCCGGTCTTGTTTCTATTGTGTATAAAAACATGACGTCGGTCCATCAGATTTACATACACAAGCGACCTCGATATACGGCACACGCTTTCACCACTTGTTGATATTAGACTAAGGCCACTAGTCAAAAGGAGCACACTCTGATGTATATAAGACGATCCGTCAGATCTCAAGGGACAGTCAGACCCAGTCAGACATACTTAGATATACAGTATGACATAGCGAGTGTAAGATAGAAACCTCCTTTAGACTACTGTCTATTTTGTCATATATGTTGTTATCGTTGTATCGTTATAAGTGTTAACTAATTATATGTTGTTACCCCAACATTACCTGCCTATTATTTAATACAACGACGAATCTGCGTACAGACGCAGCGATGTGCCCCTTCAGGACCGGGTCACACCACAGGTCCCGCGCGTTTGATATTGTTCGCTGATCCGCTTTCTTCAAATTTACGAACCCATTCGTCAAATGCATGACCAGATGGAATTCTCCCTTGACGAGGAATATTGAAATGAATCCGAAATTTCTGCTATACTGCGACCACAGAATCATTATTTTTGTAATACGCTTTGATTATAAAAGAACGTTGCTCACCGGACCACCCTTCCATGATTACTTCTCTTTTCATGATACCAAGTTTCTCTTGTAACTGATATATGGAACTTCTTCTTGTTGATGCGTTAAATTCAATTTTATTCACGTAATATGACGATACGTTCAAAAGCAAAACAAGATGGTATTGGTCAATGTACTACGGAAGGCTTTCTTAGCAAACTCATGTACTCTATTCTAAACACATAAAATACTGCGGCAACTCAACAAAATGTTACAACAATTCATAAAAGTTCAAGGTCGTTTTAACTAAATGAAAATGCCTAAAAATTAAATTCTTAAAGCTAAAGGATTGGTGAATAGCCAGATATACTCCGTATTAAACGGTTTCTAAATCAAATTCAACACCTAATCCATAATTAATAAAACGAATCACATTTTCATACTAATTACTTCGTTCTGATTTTTTTCTTAATTTCAACAAACGAAATTTCTTTTCATTTTCACAAACTAATCCTGTATAACTAAATCAATAAAGTCCTACTTACTCAGTACTCTTAAGAATCTTATCTAGTCTATGATAGAAGAAAACTTCGTACTTTCTGTATGCTTAGGTAAGTCCTATTTGCAAAAAGTAGTTTCTTAAATGCACAAACTAACAATTTAGACATAGATTGTCCTTGAGATCTGCATTACGTTTTATTCTTTTACTTTTATATTATGCTGCCTCTGTAAATAAACATAACCTCAACAAGCTCGAAGCTATTTAATATAATGAGCAGTTTAGAATGTGTTCCTTGACATACTAGATTTATAGAATGTAGAATTATAACCTCACTTTTGCAATATTAACAGTACACCATGTGATTTTGTCGTAACTAACGGATTTATTGTTGATGTTACAGGTGCCGGCAGCATCGGAGTTGGACTCACTCATTGAGGGCGATACAAACGAGCAAACCGAGAAAGAAGCATCGGATACATAGAAAATTTATCTTGAAACTGTGTACGCTTAAACTTATATAAATTATACCATTAAAGGAACAAAATATTCGATGTGCTTAGAAAAATATCGCAGATCTGTGATGAAAATCTATAGAATGTATAGAATAAATGAGTTAGATTAATAAGTATTTGTATAGAATGGAAATATTCTATAGTGAGTTTCAGCTGAAGCTTAGAAGCCTTGGGAAATTTAAAATGAAATCGGGACAAAAATGGACAAAAGGAATTAACACTCACATCACGTGCCTTCAAAAACTTTCCCCATTAGAGACGGCTATGCTTTTTGATAATGGTTGGTGACAGTGCACGTAATCTGTCACAAACGTATAATTTTGAATGATCATAGCCAATGAGGAAGGTTTTTGAGGGCACATTATATCATTTTCCCAATCATAATTTTATTCTGACGCAATTTATAAGTAAGATATATATCATATACAAACCATATACATACAATACTCAACTCTCGTTATAAGGTTGATCCCATCAATTTAAATTTTGTATTTTCTTAGGTCACTTTCGCTAGATTATCAAGGCATATAGCCCTAATATTTTAATAAGACGTATTGTATATTAGAACTATGTATAAAGAGATGTGCTACGTTCAATATTGCAGAAATCTAAACTCTTTCAAATTTATATTACATAATAGAGAACACACATTTTATGCAAACATTCACAGTTTTGAAACAACTATTTATGAAACACTTGAGACCTGCTTGCATACTACTGGCACTACTCTCCGTATGGGAGCTTCGCCCCCCTCTGATATCTCTAAACAACTTTTTTCTAGACATAATGGTAACTCGCTGCCAACTCTCCTAGAATGTATTCATAAAGAATAATAAGGAACTTATTTTTACGCTACCCACAATTGTTTTCAATCCATTTCTATATTTTGCCTTCTCCTTCGATTCTTTTACTATAATATAATTTAAATCTCTCATGACATCATAACCAACTCAGTTTGAGCTTGCTTTTTTCTCTTTTCCTTTCTTTTCTAGACTTTTTTAATATCTCTGTTTGACCGTATGTATTCTACATGCCCTAAGGATAATTAAAAATTCGTGAAAAACCACGTCCATCACCGAAAAATACATCTTATTGGAGCTTGTCAATGTGCGGTATCCTGGAGACAGATATGATTTTCACTTCTATATTTTGTGTATATATAGTTAAAATTCTGACCTTACTGCAAATGAGAATTAATGACTATTAAATCTCCTTTCTACATGCAGATGTAGCCTTATGTGATGCGTTAATTGCTACAATGCGACAAACTAAGTTTGTACCAGTATATAGAACACAACACGTCGCGACTTCGACCTTCCTAGTCGTTAGGATAATTATAAATTCGTGAAAGAACACATCCATCACCAGAACGTAAGACGCGTTTCGCTCTTATTGAAGCTTGTCAATGTACAGTATCCTGGAGACAGATATTTTTCACTTTTATATTTTGTTTTTATATATATGTAGTTAAAATTCTGAACTTACTGCAAATGAGAATTAATGTATATACGTTCCGATGGTGACGTAGTTTTTCACAAATTTTTAATTATTCTAACAACCAGGAAGGTCGAAGTCGCGGCGTGTTATGTTCTACATACTGGTACAAACTTAATTTGTCGAATTGTAGTAATTAACGCATCACATAAGGCGACATTTGCAGGTTGTTGTGTTATATTTTTTGAGTCATATATTCTGCTCACAGTCTTGCGTTCCCAGGTAACATTCCTGTTTAATTTTTGTCGCATGAAAGCGACAAATGATATACTGAACTATGTACGATTGCATAATCTATCCTTATCCTGTTGATAGTATTGAAGTTTGGAGACAAAACATTTGCCAATGGCTCCATAGTTCTCCAGTTCTTGTTTCTTTTCTCCAATATTTTAACCATTTCTACATTGTTGTTTCCTGCCTTCTAAATTGTCTCTGTTTTTCTGTTATTGTCCATTCTTATTGTATGTCTTAGCCTTGCGAGTTGTCAACTTTCTATTTTTTCCTTGTATTGGCACCACATTCAGCTGATCTCTAAGTGCTCTTAGATATTTCATTTCACACACTTGAATTTTGTTCTCTAAGGTTTAATTCACAATCGATGCTTCACGGCCATAGCTTAAAATCGGTGTATATACACTATTAAATATTTTAATGTTCGTTTTTGCTCATACGATGACGACACATTTTTAGAAAATCGGACAAAAAAAATTTTTGTTGTTTTTCAAAATATTCCCCTTTAACATCAATACATTTTTGTATTCGTCGAAACCAGTCCTTAAACCAATAATACCACTCTTTCTGAGACACTTCAGAAACTAGGTTCCAGTTCCACTGTTTCAGCTGATGACATAAAAATGATTCCAGGTATTTTATCTTTAATTTTTTGAAACAAAAAGAGATCGCAAGATGCTAGGTCATGGCTGTATTGTGAAGGGTCCATGGCGCTGACATTTAGGGCATCCAGATACTTAGTTGTTAGTTTTGCTTTATGCGACAATGAGTTGTCTTTGTGTAAATTATTTTTCTTTTTGGACGCTTTTCACAAACTTTTTCAAAAATTTACGGTAAACAGACATTGTGTACCAATCGGCAGTAATGATACGTATATCTTCTAATGCTATAGTAGGAATATGGCGCTGCAATATGGCACTGCGAATTTTTCGAACTATTGTTGGCCTAGGTTCTATTCGAAAGACCCATTGAGCCGATTGACTTTTCTGTTCAGGATCATAGCAAAAAGTTCATAATTAATCACCAGTAAGGATATTCAAAACCGAATTTGAAGTGCCGACTTTAGGTTTTTCCAGAATTTTTCTACATCATTCAATGGTTTGCTCTTTTTCATGGCAATTTAGTTGATGTGGAATCCATCGACAACAATGTTTTCTCGCGCCTAACTGTTGATGTAAAATGTTTTGAATTTTACTCACACCAATATCACAGATAAGTTCCTTGCAGATAGCCGATGTCGTACAAAAACATAAAATCACGTAGGTTGCATGCATGCTAGGCGTTTTATTACAAATTTTAAC
This sequence comes from Melolontha melolontha, assembly GCA_935421215.2. Taxonomy (NCBI): domain Eukaryota; kingdom Metazoa; phylum Arthropoda; class Insecta; order Coleoptera; family Scarabaeidae; genus Melolontha; species Melolontha melolontha. Next base: position 48,568,128 of record OW285242.1, read on the forward strand.
AAATATAGAGCTCTGCGGTAATAAATGGAGAAAGGAAACACATCTTTATGCGCTCTACATACGCGATTGGCATGTGGCATAGCGATCATGGTTCTATTTTGACTAAAATGCCGTGCTAAATTATCTTATCTGTGCCAATACCCAATATCGTCCGAATAAATGCATATGATGTCCATCGATCTTCCTCAAGCATTGATCGCACAGCGGAAATATTTACATCAGTAACAGCAGTTCTTGGGCGTCCTTCACAAAATTCATCACTAGAAAAGATCTCTTTTGAATTCGCTGTACCAATTATAAATTGTTGCCTTAGATGGGGCACCTTCGCCAAATGTATTTTTAAACCGATCTTCACATTGCTTAGGCATTGATGACGTAAAAAATCATAGCCCGCAAATGTTCTTTAATCAAATACATTTTTGGGTGAACACCCAAACAAACTAACAAACTGAGCAAATCGAGCAAACTACACGACAATCAATTCGCAAGACATTAAAAAGTAGCTGCCAAATAAAAGCAAATTTAATTTTTTTTAGAATTCTGGTCATTGCAGATTTTGTTCAGTGTTCCTCTCGTACCTTTCTCTTCCCTAAAAAGCCTTATTAGAGAGTAATAGAGTTTACTACTAGTAGAGGCACTATTTACTCTATTGGCTATTACCAGTTCTACAGAGATTTGTGCCTTCAAGACAGAGCTTAGGTATTTTAAATTTACGGGTTGTTCAATTAATTTTTTTGGTTTGTAGATAAATGATAAAATTGAATTGCTTTTTTCCCTCTTCCAACTACTATAACTTCTGTCTTGTTTATACTAATTTTCATACTAACCTCTTCTTTCCATATATTTCTGTAAGACTTTCTCGTTTTCAGCTAGTATAACCAGTTCGCCTGCATAATTATCATAAATCAGACATATACACGTACTGCAGATATCTTATTCCCACTATAGATAGCACCTCTTAATTTTCCCCGGCAGTTTATTGCAATTTCATGAATCGATATTTTTAATTTATAACCATTTTTAATAATTTCATGCCGAATGATATTTATTATTGTACATAACAAGTATATAAATTTAAGTCTATCATTATGTTATTTAAATTTGCTTAAATTACTAATTTAATTTCTTAAAAAAGGTATGTAATTACTAATCGTCTCCTAAATACGTATTTCGACAACTAAGTTGTCATCATCAGTATAGCTACCGATGATGACAACTATAACCACTATATAACCACTAATCAAAATGTCGCACATGGGGCACAGTAAAGCTAACGTATTGCTATGAATAGTGTGTTCGAGCTTGAATGAATCACTATTCACACCAACTCTGTCCAGCTTAAATACTCAGTCGGTAACTTGCGTTAAATGGAACTGCTTTCCTCTCCGGGTTTCCAATGGAAAACGTGGAAAACACAATAATATCAGTTAACGATTCTTATAAGGGCGCCACTCAAAACTTGTTTGAGAAAATATTTAATAGAGTCTTTGAGTTGTATAATTACACAAACGAAAAGGTAAAATTCAAATACACAATGAAATTAAATAAACTTTTATTATATAAAAAAGAAAACAAAATATGTCTTTATAGAATATAAAGACCAATATTGCAAGAATAAACAATATTGTTAAGGCAAAAATATTGTATGAGTATTGACTAGGCATACAATCAAAACACCTTAATGACTCCGATCAAAATTACAACTAGTAAATAACAAAGAAGTGTTCTAAATCTCTCCCACAATATAGAAATGTAAACAACAAAATGTGACAGACCGATCTAAACTCTACGCATGTGTGTGATACCACATGTACAAGAACTAAATGCCCATGACACCAACGTGCAAAATTTTATCGTTAAAGAAACTTTTTTACTTAGAAATTTTTAAAATACATTCTTTGTCATCTAATACAACTATTAATATTAAATATATATATAAATTCATACAATGTAAATTACAATAAATGCAATCAATAAAGAAATAATATTATTACTAAATACGGCAGACTAGGTGCCCCAGCAGTGGCGTTGCGTGGAGAGTTTAGCAGAATAACAGTGCGCTTACTTAAAAATAAATATATCGGATCCCTATACAAAACGTTAAGAAAAAACATAAATAACTTACCCAACATGTTTACATTGTTGCAAAAAAATGCAAATGTGCGCGATGAAAAAACTGCACCATAATATATGTTTCTGTATTAGTCTCGGAAAGGTCGTACGTAGCGACGTATATATATGTTTATATACAGAGAAGGATTGTTCGACATTGAGAGATGTTGTATTTGCATAGTTAAAGCGCTCTTTGTATCTATACAACGGATCTTCAGTATTTTTAAAAAGTTGCCCTAATTTTGTAAAATCTACATTTTTATCTAATACACTGTTAAATTTTTCACGGACACAATCACTTTTTTCATCTTCAAGGATATGCAGCACTAGTTTTACGTGGTCAATAATTGCTAATGAGTCCGATAAGGACAGCGCAGTGTTCTGTAAATTTTTTATTGCGTCCAGTATTGGAGCGTAACTGTCGTAAATAATTTTTAAATTTGCTGCAACTTGAGGATTGTTAAATTGAACCTGGCTGAGCCGTATTGCAGCTGCTTCTTTGGCATCTAGTTGTAAAATCACTGATTTAATTTTTTCAAAATATTTATAATAATAAAACGCTGCTTCTAACCAAGTACCCCATCGTATAAGAATTGGTTGCGGCGGCTCGGGTATATCAGGACACAGCGAATGAAATAGCCGAATCCGTTTCGGAGATTTAAGAAAAACCGCTTTCGTTTGTCCTATCAGTTGATCCACATCAGGATAAGTTGTACGTATAGTGTTTGTTACAAGGTGTAAAGCGTGAAGCAAACATGTGACATGCAGCAGGTTTGGTTGAATCGTTTTGAGTAAGTTTGCCGTGGAACACATAACCTTGGCAGCATCGGTAACTAACATTAACACTTGCTTCGGTAAAATCTCAAATTTGTGTAGTGTTTCTATTAATACATCATATATCGCTCTGGCAGTACACCCTTGCATTCGTTTACAGGTTAGTAAATAAGGAGGAGAAGGTCCTTGCGGAGTCAGCGTCCGTACTAGAATGGCTAGGATGGACTGTTTTTTAATATCTGTAGTTTCGTCTATTGTTAACCACAGGAATTTTTTTTTACCGTATTTTTCGTACAATTTACAATTCTCTCACGCACTGACGGTACGTAATTCCGTAGCGTACTTCTTGCTGGTAATTTCCACTTAGGATTGTATTTCTTCCAAAATTGACGAAACATTGGGTGTTCCACTTTCTGCATTGGTATATTGGTCGCAATTAACATCATTGTTAAATCACACACAAAAATTTATTATTTGATCTGCGTCCACTATTATTCGATTTATGTTTGTCACTATTTATATGTCTTTGGCACTGACTTGCTTTCCAAGTTAATAAAGTTGTTTCACAAACTAAACATTTCACTACGGTACCGTCATATATTAAATCGGGAAACCGATGTAAAAATTTCTTTACTACGTTAGCATGCAACCGAGTCGATGCATTGTTTCTACGCACTCCCGACATTTTCAACACGATTGTGTTAACAATGTATCGCTTACAACGTCTCAACGGCAACTGAATTGATCGTCGTACGCCTCTACTCGATCCCTCCACAGCACGCTACTGTTCGGGCACATAGTCTGCGGTCTTTAATTATTACTGTGAAATAAAACTGACGTAGGTTTTTTATATCACATATAACAAAGGAGAACACGTGGAAATAAGAGAGTAATAAATTCAAAATACGAAGTATACACACTCGTATAAATTCGTTAATGAGAAAAGCAATCACAAAACACAATGAATTCAAAAAACAAAAACCGACTTTAATTGAAATGAAAGATAAAAAAGATTTTATCTCCCAATACAGGACTCTCTTACTTTGAGTTCAAAACGTGTCTGTGGCACGCATTCAATCATAAAAAAATTACAGCTAAATATTATTTGCCCAGCAAGTCCGAACGGCTTCCAGGAACTGCGCTAATCAAAACCAAAGAATTCAAAAATAGATCAAAATACAAATAGAGTTCATACAATAACATCATACACTGTTATTAATAATAGTACACTACAAAAATATTATTTTTCAAAAAATGTTCACTAAAAGTTGCGGGGAAAAAGCCATAGCAATATATATAAAACCCAGCAACTTTACACGACGTCCACGTATACACCGCGTCCACGTATACACCGATTTTAGTGTATACGTGGACGCCGTGTAAAGTTGCTGCGTTTTATATGTGTTAGCTTTACTGTGTCCCATGTGCGACACTTTGAGTAGTGGTTTTTCCTACTTATGATGACAACTTAGTTGTCGAAATACGTATTTAGGATATGATAGTAAATGTGGTAAGGTGTTATATACCTTTTCTTAAATTTTTACTTAACCACAGTCTCCAAAGAAAAACTTTTTTACTGATTTAATCATCAAACCATAGATTTGAAATGACAATGTTGGTTTATAGACTTAAAATTGTGGGACCAAAAAAAAATAAGGAAACTATTTTTAGCGGGAAATTTAAAATCTAATTATAAAATAGCATTTCGTGAAAATAATGCGAAAAATTATACATTAACAACCCAAATTACATTATATTTATATTAAATTGATCAAATTGCTGGCTTGAGCATGATTCGCTCTTAAATCAAGTCTAATCGGCGAAAAACGAGTTAAGCCAATAGCCAGTCAATTGACGAAAACTAATTATGAACTTTCAAATTTTGTCACAACTTTATCGAAAATCTATCCGATTGACAGAATTGAAGCGTAAGTAAAACTTAATCGATTTGCGCAAATTGTATTTGTTACTAATATAAGAGAGTTTTAATTGTTTTTTGATCTTTATGCAATATTTTACGCAGCACACTTGCATATGTAAAAGATAAAGATATTTTATATAACTCAGAAATTGTTTTAATATTTTTAGTCTACGAAACTTTTAGAAAGAGTTTTTAAAGTGTAGCATAGAATATTTTAAGCATACCGTATAATATAGAAGAAATATAAATAGCTATTTTAAATATTGTTTTATAGAGCTATAAGTAAGGATAATCTTGCTTTTTTAATATCTAATAATCCCTGAATTAAAGAAGCCTTTTTCTAAAGTTTCTAAGTGATATAACAAATTTCGATGACTGGCGTAGTTTTTTTAAATTTTCACGTTGCTTTGACAATACAGCAACTACTAATCCTAAACTTTTACATCTACGTAAATAAAAAATCTAGAAAATAAGAAAAATAAAAATTGAAACTTATAAAAAATGTAAATTACACCTTATGCCTATACACACATACTTATAACATTTTAATTATGTACTTATTTTTATTTGTATATAATATTTATATACGATTTGCTACTGTTGTCTTATTGAAGATACATAATTGGATTCTAAATTCATTTATTAAATATAAGCATTGTGCAAGATTGACTTGTCAAATTTTAAGTTATAGGTATTAGCAATGATGCCTAAGCATTTTTGCTAAACCTTATTAAATAATTTGACCAAATTCAGAATAATTTCTCAGGCTGGTTGGTCTATAAGAAAACTTGGCGAGGCGTATAATTTAAATGAATCCACCATTGTTGAAATTAAAAAACGATGGGTAAATGAAAACAGAATAGAAAGAAAACGAGAAGCAGGAAGGCCACCCATTAGAAGAGTTGAGTAAGATACCACTGGCCAACAATTTTTTTACTGCTGACTAAGATCTGACACTTGTTTTTAATTAATATTGATACGCTAATGCCGAATATGAAATCCATTTTGTCCCTATCACGTCAAGTTTCTTTCTATGGCACTTCTTATTTATCGATTTCAAAATTCTTCAAAATCGTTAAGTAAATGCAGCAAATTCTTAATTGTTTAAAGAATTGAAAGACATTCCAAATACATATATCTCATAATGTAGACTTGTACCTGATAATATTTAAGTACTTAAGGAACTAATTAAATAATAAACAATTATAAAGAAATGCTGGTCTTATAAGCTAATCCTGTTCATTAAGTGAACGTATTAGTGTTTAATAAGATTCTATTAGAAACTATTGACCACTTAGGACTATTTTAAAGTAAACAAGGGTGATAATAAAACGTTAGTTACATGTTAGTTGTTAGGGAAGAAACTACATCATGTCTACTACTCGAAGAAGTGTAAATAGTACCGATTCGTTCTGCTACATTTGTGGCAACTTCACCGTTCCCAGTCAAAGGGTAACTATTATTGCTTTCGTTAAGAAAATGTATTTGGCTTATTTTGACGTAAAACTTGCTGATTAGGAGAAGTCAAGGAGTATACACAATCTGTAAAAACCATGTGTGGAAAATTTGCGGCAGTGGAGCAAGGGAAAACGCCAGAAATTAGCTTTTGGCGTTCCAATGATATGGCGTGACGAAGATGATTGCTATTTTTATTTAGCCCAGACCTCCGGTTATAATAAGAAGAATAAGAATAAAATTGTATATCCCAATATCGAGTCCGCGATTCGACCAGTGCCTCATTCCAGTGAAATACCTGTATCAGTTTATGAAATCTTCCTTCACTTGAGTACTCGTATGCTGAAGACATGGCAGATGCTATTGAGGAGCAACATTCATAAAGTGTGACTATGGAGATAGAATTTCTAATGATAGACCACAACGTTTTGCTCCCACAGAATTGAATGATTTAGTTAGGGATTTAGGCCTACCAAATGAATCATCGGAACTGCTAGCTTCAAGATTAAATAAAGAACTCGAGCAAAGTACGAAGATAACTTTTTATCGTAGCAGGGAAAGTTATCTTGTGCAATATTTTAAAGAAGAGTATGAATTTGTTTATTGTAACAATGTGCCAGGTTTGCTATCTAAAATGGGCGTTGTACAATATGACCCAAATGAGTGGTGTTTATTTTTTGACAGTTCCAGCAGAAGCCCTTGTTAGAATAATAAAATTTATTATACATATCTAAGAAAGGCGATCTTACATACATATTTAGGAATCTTAAGCCTATTATACATATTTAATTAACAATGGTAGATATATTAAGGGTCTATTGAAGTCGTTCACTGATAACCCTAGGCAATAAATAAACGATCCGATGTATAAAGCAATAAATCGATCTTGCAAAAGATGTCGATTATTAAATCCTTGGTAATAAATAGATTTGCAGATGCAAAGAATTCTTCGAACTTAAATGTACTAATAAAAATATATTATACAGTCGCCCAAACTCGAAAATGAACGTTAATATTTATAAAATTAGAAATGTTTATGTTTGAATTCTATATCCTAAATTTACTTATATTTAACAATAAAAAATGTTTGAAATTAAAATATAAGTGGGCAAGGCCGAGAACAATTCAGACCACCTTCGTATGATTTTAAGCATTTTGCCAAACCTCTTTCTGGGTAAACCATAAGTTGGTTGGCGCCCATAATTTTGATATAGGCGAAATTAATGAAAGATCTAATTTAGGTACGCTTAATTTATCTAAAATCAAAAAGAAAATGTGGGAATTAATTTAGAATCATATTATGTATCTCCAGTATTGCACTTATGTACATAAGATATAAAATAGCATAACCAAATCAGTGATAAAAATGTTTACATATTTAAGATGGTAAATTTACTATAACTGTCTGTTATTTTAGTACTAGTGTCATTATTATTGAACAAACTTTACGGTTGTGCCTATATTTATAAATTTAGACCAAACCGAATGAATTTAAAATATCTTCTAAGGTGAATCAAAATTTTATACATATTTAACGTATGCATAAAGGTGGCTATTTTCTAATGTAACAGATGGGTTTGAAAGAATATTAAATAAACGTTTTTATATAGAGTTTTATAACATTTTGGCTGTCAACACCACACTATTACCTAATTGGTATTTGAGTTATTGTCTCTCGACTTTAACATTTGCTTCTTCATCCTTTGCTTCTGTTTTCCCCCAATGTATTTCTGCCAAATCATATTCCCAGTTTTGTTCTTCGAGACTATGCGTTAATTAACTATCCCTATGTGCAAAATTACTAGAATTAGTCCGATATATAAAAATGGCTTTGCTTTGGCTTTGCAAATGTGTTTAAAGCTATTATCTATAATTACGTCATTCTTAACCAACATGGATTTATGTGCAGACTGTCTTACGATTTATGTGAAGCACTAGACGATGGTGAACAAGTGGATGTCATCTATACTGATTTCTCCCGTGGTTTTGATACGATAGTTCATACTACTCTGATGACAAAAATGAGTTCGCTTCTATTCAGTGAATCTTTTTGGTATTCACAAATTCATACAATCAGAATAGACCCTAGAACCATGTGTACTACAATGGTTGCATATCGACAACCTATATTTCAACATCAGGTATCCCTCAGGGATCAAACCTCGAACTAGTATTATTTAATATATTTATTAAAGACTTAATTACTTCAATCAGCTACTTTTCCCTATGCTGATGGTTTGAAATTTACCACACTGTTGATAATAGGCAATATATGAATCTACTTTAAATGAATCTCAATGTGATTAGCAACAGATGTTCATTAAATAAACTGAATTTAAACATATAGAAGTGTATCCTTCACCAGGAAAACAACTTGATTTAATTCCAGTTACCTCTTGAATAACGTTGAGATCGAACGTAAAATATCTTGAAGATGTTTGATGAGAAGCTGAGTTTTTCAGATTACATTTCTTCTGTTGCCACTTCTGCGTTTCGAGCATTAGGATTTATTATTCGGACGTGCAAAGATTTCAGTAACATAACAGCACTTAAATCCCTTTTCTGTGCGATATTTATAAACAAGTTCAAATATTGTGTTTAAGTATGGTATTCCATATATAATAATCATATTAATAAAGTCGAGCGAATTCAAGGTAAATTTCTAAAGCTACCTTCATTTAACATTGATCGAATTTATCCTGCTCGTGATTTGGATTATGCTCTGCTACTTGGGTTTAAATCACTGACTGCAAGAAATGGAAGCTTCTTTAAAAAATTAATAACGAACAAAATTGATTCACCTGCTTTGTTGTCTCTGTAAATGTTAATCATAGCTGAATGACTCAGAAGTATTAAAAGAAACTGTCACACAAAATCATAAGATTTTCACGATAACCATACAAAATTCGTCATTAAAGTATCCGGCGGTTAAGATGTGGCAGCCAAAGTGTTAACATAACAACCAACTGGTACATACAGAAATTGTGATTCGCTAAAAATCTTTAAAACAAAAATTGTAATCATTATTCTTATTATTGAAAAATCTTCGATAAGATTGAAGCGAATTCTGTATTAAAACACGGTATGGATGTGCCTTTAAAATGTATATGAAACTTAGCACGCTTTCTTATAATATATGACGTAGTTTATTTATAATTTCTTCCAATAAGCTATCAGCTATTCCAGCAACATAAATCTAAGTAGTTGAATTAATCCACGAGTATGTACACTGACTTCTCATTAGGGTCTTTTATATTCCGTCTCTTCATCATAGTTTACTAAACAATATGTTGAAGAGAAGACTCGTATATGCGTTAAATATTTCAATATCATCATATAAAATATCTAGGTGAAAATATCAATATAGCGAATCACAATACGCGAACCTATTTATAATTTTTCGATGTAAAAGATATCAATCGATGTTTAACTAACATTAAATGTAAAATACAGAAATACAAAAATGTTAAAAAATATATATATGTATATGTACACATGGATATACACAACACATACTTATCTCGCATTGGCGAGACTTTAACGTACAGACACATGTTTCAAACTAATCTTAGTTCTCGTCAGTGTACGAAGAGAAGAAGCACCAAATGCTTGCATTGCTGCTATTATATGCACAATCTTGTATGTCACATGTCATGAGAAAGCATCTCAAGACATCTGACGGCCAAGAGAGGCACGCAACCCACTACTCGGCTCCCATATACCATGTACACGTGTTTTTTAGCATCTTTGTACTACTGTAAAACTTCTTCGCATTAAAATTTATGTCCAACGCTTATACACATGCCGTCTGATTTTCAAAATCTTGAATGTATACGTGCATATATACACAGGGTTACCGCTGAATAGCGACCAAACTATGCGAATCTGAAGAATACGTATAAATGTCTAAGTGAAAATCAAAAAAGAAATTTATTTGTAATTCATCAAATTTCAAAATTTTTAGAGCCAATTTGTAGCTAAAGTCGGTCCATATCTTCGGGTTCATTCACCTGCAAAGAAAAATCGATAAAATTCCTAGATATTGTTAGACAACAACAGTTCCTCTTCATACAAACAGCGAATGTTGATATGTGTTATGACGTTGATATAGCGATGTTTTTTTTATGGATATCAATAATAGGCTTTACGTCAAATATGTCGACAAACCTATGCCGATTTAATTAATATGATTAAAATTAAATGAACGTTAAACTTCTTTTAAAAGTAAAATTATTACGCTTATAATAAAACAAAAATCATCATAAAACGAAAAGCTTTATGCGTCCATGGCGTGTCCAATGGAATAGATACCTGATTTTTAATTATTTGTATGGAATTATTTACATATATTTTTTTTCCTTAAATTTCTAGTGGTACTAACAAATACCGAGAGAACAATATAATTCGTCGGTAAAGAGAATTACTGATGAATTATGAAGGTGGAAGCCCATTTTGCCGAACGTATATTTACCGGCGACAGAGCCTGGCTTAAATAAAGAAAAATCGTTTTCTCGTTACTACGTGCGCAGGCCGCGGTTCTTTATATGAAGGCATTACTCACATATACCTTTCAGCACTTTTTCTCTTTGTCGCTATACACAACTAGTATTGTATATAAGCGCATCGATATATATATAGTAGAACTCCGATTATCCGTGCTCCACGGGACCGGACGTGGCACGGATAATCGAAACATTTATTTTTTACATAAAAAACAGAACTCTACATAGTTAAACATTCACATATTGCTATGTATTGTGGTGTTGATTAACTTATTTAAATTGGCCCACAATACACAATAGCTTGCCCAGCTTCACTCAAAACGGTATAGCTTTCCAGGAGCTCTTGTATCTTCAGGGTTACCCTCAAAGGGTATGTGTTAAATAAAACAAAAGGTATTAGCCAAGAAAAACAAACATTAACAATACAAACGTGTAATAAAAAAAAATCGACTTTATAGAGTATAAAGGCGTGCTGATGCATCAATTGTGCAACAGCGTGAGGAAAACTTTTATACAAATTGACTAATAAAAGATAAATAACCTCACAAATGACCGCGAACAAAATTAAACTAATTAAATATTTAGGAAAACTATCAGACTTCAAAATTTACGTTATTCCCAACTTCAAACGTCATAACAGAAAAATACCTGTAAGCGCGCGCATCAAAAATAACCCATGCGCACATTCAACATGGTAAAATATAATTTTCCCACCAAATCCTGCTTTCTAAAATATATTACTGATAAAATCTTTCAAAATAAAAAGTATGAAAATTTTCCTTGATATTTATTTGACTATAAATATTTTATAAACTAATAATTTACTGGATTTACGAGCTCAATCAATATCCAAATCATATAACTAAATTAATATATATATATCTAAATTATTATACTTGCAAATATACACGTACATTAATTAATTAATGTAGTCGTCACACTTCACAAAAAATACTAAAAGAGAGATTTCAAATAGGTCCCATAAATCAAAAACTATCAAAAAAGTATCAACAACTCATAATTAAACGGGAATTACTTTAAACACATCAGCAATCACTCAACTAAAAACATAAACCGAAATTACCACAATATACTGAATAAAAAGGAAGTCTTTATTCAGCAAAAATTAACTGGACCTATCTATCTAATAGCTGGAAAATCTCTGACTCCTTCCTCTCGGAAATGCAAATATCCCCATGCCTAAAACAAAATCAAACGACCGACTACGACGAAATACTTCCGCTGTACCGGGACTGCGTACATCAAGACCACGCTCGAATAACCTACAGACGTGGACCAAAATACACATTATAATAAAAATTTAAATAAATCTTAAATATTTCTAAATATTTTCCTGGAATAAATGTACATAAATATATAGTCTTTTACTGTTCCTTTAATTTTTCTCTTCGGGGAAAAATTCATGACAATATGTATATATATACATACATAATTTATATGTACAGTACTGTGCAATAAAATCTGGGACAGGCATATTTAACTTGCGTAATTAAGGTCTCATACTCATGGAATGTCAAATGACTTAATGTCCTGTCAATGTCATTTTTTCCGTAAATTTTCAGACATTAGCTAAAATTATTAAATTATATAGCAACATAATTGAAATGTTTTATACATTAAAACACCATTAAAGATTCCATTTAAATCAACTGATGAAAGCCAGAATTGTGCCCAAAATAGAAGATGGTTGGTCAATAAGAAAAGTGGTAACGTTTTTTAATTTAAATAAAAATACCGTGTTCGATATAAAAAAGCGGTGGATGCAGGACGGGTCTTTAGCAAGGAAAATTGGTTCTGGACATCCTAGAAGCAGCATTGATGCTGATGATGCGGCTTTGATAAATTACATAAGAATAAATCCCTTTACTACAGCGAGGACAGCAGTTGCAGAAACATTTTTTCCAGCTTCTAAATCTACAACCTGCCGAAGAATACGTGTTTATTTACAAAATTCTATCGCCTCTTCAAAAATTTTATCAACCGACGAAAATAAGCAGTCGCGATTACTATTCGCTTTAAATGATATCAACAAGGGCAGGACAACTGGAAAATAGTATATTAGTAGTAATATTTACTCATGAGAAGCGCTTTCAATCGTGCTACAGCGGAAAAGTAACAGTATATAGATCACAGCATTCTCGACTTGATGAAAATTATTTTTACCGCTCACAGAAATCTGGAAGGTTTTCGGTAAACGCAAGGGCCTGGATGTGGGGTTGGATGTGAGAGTGGTTTGGATGTATGCTAGAATATAGATAGACCTTTTGTTGCCGCTCCCTCCCATATGTAGGAGCATATAATGCTACCATCTATAGCATAAACGCTTCTAGACAATAACTACATATTTCAGCAAGACAATTGCCCCGTCCATACAGCTCGTATTGTTGGATAGTGATTCCAGAATCACAATATATCTGCTATGGCCTCCAAAAAGCCCAGATCTAAACCCACTTGAAAATGTATGGGGACTTATGGTCAAAAATATTTATAAAAGAAATTTTCATCCTCGCAATGCGGAAGAACTGTGGGAGGTCATAGAAGAAGAATGGAAGGCTCTAAGTGAAATTGAACACCTAACACGAAATTTAGTTCGTTCAATGCCAAGGAGATTGACCTAAGTCATTGCCGCAAACAACGATCTAACTAAATATTAAATATTTATTGTGTTCTGTTAAAAAAACAATGTTTTGGTATTGAATTTTATTTAAATTTATTATTATTTTCCTTGCATAATGCCTTGTGCTGTGTCACTTACAACCATATGACAGCGTTGAAGCAAGATTTACATATAGCATATTCTAATTTTTTTTGCACAACTCAACTGGACACTGGCATTACGAGTTGTCCCAGATTTTATTGCACAGTACTGTACATAATTGAATACGCAACTTGCATTTACATGTTTTAGGTAGCTATTATATATATATATAACTTTTAAAATAGTCAGTCATTTTCGTCGGTGTTTCATTTCTCTGTTTTTTTTTTATTTGCTGACGTATTTTGTGTTTAAAATGTCAACCAACTCAGTAGATTCTTGTTGCTCAAAATAGTCTAAAAGAATAATCGCAGCTTCTTCAGCCTCCCGATTCGTTACTAGTTTGATGGTTAACATGTCATCAATTTCTTCGTCTCCATTCTCATTTTCTGTTGAATATGGCTGTGCTGTACCGGGCTGACTTAAAACTTGTACTATATCGTCGTTGTTGAGCAGTTGATAACCCGGCTCAGTTTTGTCACACTGAATCCATCTTTCAACCTCAGTTCCATCAATGTCAGTGAACTCATCGGCGTTGCGTACTAATGCCGTTAGTTCATATATGGTCGTTTCTTCCTCGCCAGTGGCTAAGACAATGTTTTCATCTTCCCCTAGTGTCATTATTTTGTAAAAAGCTCTTTTAATAGTCACATCTTTGACCCCAGTCCGAGCATTTACCACTGTGAAAATTGCGTCTTTGATCGTGAACGATTTCCAATACTTCATCATGTCAACTTCATCCAACAAATTCATTATTAGTTCTTTCCGGTAAAGGCGTTTCATTGTCTTGATAACACCCTGATTCATCGGTAATTGATGTGACATTAGGTGGAAAAAAATTACAAAAAAATTTCCATTGGCAGACCTTAGAGTTGCTTCATTGAGATGAGAACAAGCTTTATCCAGAAAAACAAGGGCCTTTTGAGTCAACTTTACTTCGATAATAAACTTTTTATGAAACCAATCTTATAAGATATCACGAATTATCCAAGCAGCTTGCTGGTTATAATAGTGAACTGGGAGAGTGTATTTTTATATTTTTGAAAGCACGTAGATTTGTTTACTTTCATATCACCGCCAGTTTCAGTTTATGGCCACCAGACGCGTTAGTACAACAATACACCACTATAGGTCTTTACTTTTCTATACCCCGGTGCATTTGTCTCATTACTTGCAGCGTTTTAGTAGGTATTGTCCGCCAGTATAGTCCAGTTACTTCCGCGTTATAAATTTTTGCAGGTTGTAGATTATTTTCCGTAAGTATGGTCTCCAGCTCATAGCAAAACTCCATAATCGCTTCTTCATCTGCACTAAGCTTTTTGCCTTTAATAGAAAGCTCGCGAATCCCGTGACGTTTTTTTAATCGATGCAACCAACTACTTGATGCATTAAACGGTTCATTAATTTTAAAATTCTGGTGAAAAATCTCTGCTTGCTTAGCACACATTGGTCCCAAAATAGGTACGCCTTCCGATCTTTTTTGAACAAAACCACTTGAAAAGCGCTCCATCAAGTTGCTGAAAAGATGAGCCTTTCAATGACTTTCGTGCAGATATGTTTTTAAAAGAATCAGACTGAGATATAAAAGTTTGTGTGTAGTTTCCCTTTGTTTTTAATGATATCGCCTACTGTTTGCTTTCCTACATCATAGATCCATGATATGGATGCAATACTTTCACCCTTTTTACTTTTGTTTAAAAGGTCCAGTTTTTCTTCCAATTGTTAAAACATTTCTTTTACGTTTAACACTTAATACAACCTATTCGTCTATGGCACAATCAAAACTAAAACACAAAGCGTAATAGGCACGTGATCACCGATTGGCAGGTGCACAGCGCAATTTTGGCTAATTCGGAAGCGGCGACTTGTACGTGGTCGAGCGGAATATGCCAGGGTCCTCGTTGCATTTTTGTATTTTGTATTTATTTAAATATCTTGATTCCGCGACCTTAATTTGTTATTACGTACATATTGCTATGAATAGTGGGTAAGAATGAAGATGAGCCACTATTCACCACAACACAGTCCAACTTTGATGCTCAATCGGTTAACCTCTTTAATGAGACAGCTTTCCTCTCCGGGGTTCCAATGGGAAAACGTGGTATTTATACTCCTACAACATTTATACGGCGCCAGTAAAAGAGTATAGACGAAAGTGTTAATTATAAATAAAAATCACAATTCTCAAATGAATCTTTACTATATAAAAAAAAAATAAAAAAATTTGATTCTTTATAAAGTATAAAGAACTGTGTAAATCAATTATACACAAAGAGGTAAAATAATTTGCTGGTATTGACCGCAAAGCAAATTCAAACGTCCTCTAATGAATCGCGAACTAAATTATCTCTAATAAATTGCAAAGATACTTTTTTCTTTCACCCCTGATAAACAAACTCAAAAGTAAACAGATAAACCTGTCAGACCGAAATCTCTAACACATGCGCGATACCACATGTACACCAACCTTGAAATCTAAAACGTTCTAGAATTTAACGTTACAAAAAATTACTTGAAACGAAAAACTATCTTTATCATTTATATTTTAATTAATATTAAAATATATATAAATTCATACAATCAATAATACAATAATAAATGCATTCAGTAAAGAAATAATACAATATAAATTAGTAATAATATTTTTAACTTACTTTATATGAAAACATATTTGTTCACGAGACACTTTAAGTTAGAAGAACGTATAAAATTAAACTACGAGATCAGCAAACTCGTATTAAAATAACGATAATGAATTCGAACACATCAACTAATTAATAAAAATCACGAAGCTAATAAACTAAGATAAAATATAAAGATTTATATCTTATAAAAATACGTCTTGTCAACTCAGATAACAGTTAGTGTCTGTAGCGGATATCAAATCCGGCGTGCCACCACACAAATCAAAATAGATCAGTTCAAAATAAGTCAAAATAAAATCTGCATTCATAAATAATACAATTATACACTGGCATCCAAAATTATAGTTCAATCAAAATAATGTTTTTTTCCAAAATGTTGCGGGGAAAAGTCCATAGCAATATGTACATTACAATATCTACTGGGAAGACCTGGCACGGATAATCCGCACGCCGGATAATCCGCGCACGGATAATCAGGGTTCTACTATTATATATATAATATAATCACATTTGAATTGAAGTAGCCTTTACTTGATGGAAATCAAGTAACTCATACTGGTGATGAAATAAAAATTTAAAAAACAGTTTGACTTAATTACCACTTTATTGGTAAAATACCATGACAATTGTTTCACCACACAGTGTCTTCTTCGGATGAAGATGTATTACAAACTAAACCTAAACGGTGTTAACATATTTAAAGTTAAACAAATTGCTAGTTTAGTTTGTAATACAGCTCCATCTGAAGACACTGTGAATCAAAACAGTCGTCATGGTATTTTATCAATAAAATGGAAATTAAGTGAAATTGTTTTTTCCATTTTTATTTCATCAACTATATAGTCACACCTTGATCAGTTTGCCAACATTTTGACAGGTCACACATTTCTAAAACATTCGCCACATAATAACGCTATTGTACGATATAGATCAAGAAATAATAAATATATAAATAAATATTAAACAGGGTGGGTTTAATAATACAGCTAGTGAATTTATCTCCGCCTTTTTTTCAAGATTTTTAAAATCACACGTTATGTAATGGGAGTCCTGAGTGGTTGTATAGAAATAAGTCACCATCTTAGAGTCTATAAGTACATGTATTTTTAAATGTTTTTGTTTCTTATTAATGAAAGACAAAATACTTTATTTAAAATTATTATAGAAAAAAATTAAAACTGTTGGTCTACAATTCATATCAGCATTTATTCATCAATTAACTATTCTTTGCTAATCGTGTTTTTTAATCTTGTTAAACGAGGATTTTGAAAGACTGAAACGTTTAAATACAAAAATGTGTGCCAAACAAATACTTTGTATACTCTTAAAGCGTCAACGTTTCGCACGATATTCTTCCTTCCATTTGTGTTCTCTATGTCACAAATTCTTCCATATCTTTCTATCCTTAGGTATTCGTTCCGCCAAGTTCAGATCTTCCACAATCTAGTAATATACCCTCTACGATACTATTCAATTTTCTTTTACGTCTCCCTAGTAAGTTTTTTTTAATAGCGTTGCTTTCCAAACATTCTTCACTAGCCATTCATTCCTTATTCTTACTAAGTTGTAAGTATCCAAACTATCCCCGATTTAATTTTCTATAATTTCTTTTATAAATGTTACCCTTAACTCGATGCAAATCAATTGCTTTTTCGCGAAGTAATGTAAACTAATTAAATGCTTTCTACATTTTACGACGTTAATTATTCGAATTTTTTACCGAAAAAAAAAATTACTCTTAAGCAGAATTCGAACCTACGTCCATTGTTTTGCCTAACCACTGCTACACCATTAAGCTATTAGGAGGACTGAAGTTTCGAATCGCCGGGAAAGTCTTAAATCATATTAAGAAACAGATATTAATATTGTTTTGGCCGTAGTCGGCAAATGTTATACAAATCAATTGCTTTTTCGCGAAGTAATGTAAATGAATTAAATGCTACATTTTACTGCGCTAATTATTCGAATATTTTACCGAAAAACTTCATAACTTGGGTGCAATGTACCGCAATCTCTCAATCTGTAAACGGTTTGTAAAATCAAATCGTTTAATAGACATCTTCGGAAACCGCGCTATAAATATGCCTTGTAGCCCTAACATTTCCACTTGTTTCACCGTATAGTAAGACAATATCTGCAAATTCGTGATTTGAATAAGCCATACTTCACGGAAGTTGATAACAGACTGACTTCTGACAAGAGACCAAAAGACCGGCAACTATATAACAAAAATTTGTCCTACTGAAATAGAAGATCATTACGTCCTTCTCTAATAATTGGGCAGTCAATTGAAGATGCCACTGTACAACGAGGCCGCATTCACCCGCCAAAATTTAAATTTGCTTTTCTAGTTTATTGTCGTATTTATTTTTTATGTTCATACGAAATGTTCACTTTTACATTTTCAGCAATTTCTTCATGTTTAATACATAAAGAAAAAGTACTGAAAATGGATAAACATATCGTACAAACATTTGTATTTTTCTTTAGTGGCACACTTTACTATGTTCAATAAAATAATGGAAATACTTCAAATAAAATTTACTTTATTATAACTACTATACAATTCTAAATAACTAAAATAATATACAATAATAAAGACCTACAAAAATCAATATCTTTAATATCGATATTGGTATAAAATAGACATTTTAAAGGTACTATAAATAGTTTCTTAATAAATTATTGTTTTAATTTTTTTAATTTTCTTGTAGTATTTTTGTTCCGTAAATTCCTTACTAACCTTGTGCAGTACCAAAGAAGTCCTATTTGACACAAACCATCTATTATTGCGTGGTAATGTTGTGTGCCAGACATCCACGAAATATCTAATTCAATCATTAAGCCAATAGCTTGTCTTTTACTGTCGATCTTCCTACCTTTTTGAAGATTCTTCGCACAATGTAGTTGAGAAAACAGTGATGATTGTACACTTGATAATATTCCTGTCAAATAAATAAAATAATTAGAGAGATAAAAAAAGAGAAAGAATAATTTACATGTAAATACATATATCTTTGATCATCGAAGACACATTTAAGTTTAATTTTGATATATTTTTAATTGTACGGCCTCTTTTCTTCTACATATTGTAATTTTAGTCTTGTTTGAGTTAAGCCTTAGATCAAAAATATGGATGCCTAAATACACTGGTCTGCAGAAAAAAATTCTTTTTTTCTCCTCATTGTTTTCATGCATGATTACATCATATTTGGAGCTCTTACCTCGGAATTTAACATGCAAAAAAATACAGCACATAGATTTTAAATATAGTGTCCATTTAATTAAAAAACGATATTATTTTAGTAACAACAATTACAAAAAAGTGAAAAAAGACTACGGTCTAAGTTTTGCAACGAAAAATGCTAATTTTACAGTTACAAGTTATAGAAATATCAGTATATTTATCGCATTATGGTAATGTAATTCAAGTTATTTTTTTTTTTTCATCGTTTCCATCGAAGTTTCTCGGCGAATCGACCAACAAAAATCAGCAAGCATTGCTGCTGACCATTTTCCATTGTAGCGTCTTTCAATATGCATAATATCCTGATGAAACCTTTCACCATGCTCATCTGATACGGCACCGAGATTTTCCGGAAAGAAATCTAAATGCGAGTCCAAAAAATGAATTTTGAAGGACATATTGCATCCTAAAGCTTTATAAGCAGAAAGAAGCTCTCGAATGATTTGTCGATAGTTGTCAGCTTTTGTATTACCTAGAAAATTATGACACACTTTTACAAAAGCCACCCAAGCTTTTTTTCAGCTTTGCTCAACTTCGAATTGAAAACTTCATCCCTCATAAGCTCTCGTATTTGCGGACCTACAAAAATCCCTTCTTTCAATTTCGCGTCACTGATTCGAGGAAATTTTGTTTTGAGATATTGAAAGCCTGCGCCATCCTTGTTCATAGCTTTCACTAAGTTTTTCATGAGCCCCAGCTTTATATGAAGTGGTGGCAAAAAAATTTTGTCACTTGGCACTAGAGGTTCTTGGGATACATTTTTAAGTCCATGTGTCAAGCTTTTTCTTTGCGGCCAAGTTTTAACTTTGTAATGTTTGTCTCTTGCGCGACTGTCCCACTCACATAAAAAACAGCTTGGTGTATCCTCCTTGCAATCTAGTAAGTATAGCGACAACTTTTAAGTCAGCACAAATATTCCATAGGTATTGAGAATATTTTATTTTTTCAAGTAATACCTCCAGATTTGCATAATTTTCTTTCATGTTTGTTGCATGTGCTTGAGGCACTGATGGGTATTTATTTCCATTGTGAAGTAAAACGGCTTTCAAACTAATCTTCGACGCATCAATAAAAAGTCACCATTCGTCAGAATTTTCTGGGAAACTCAGTTCTTTAAGAAGCCCTGCAGCATCATTACAATATACTAAATCATTTTCTTTGGAAAAGTAACTCGTAAAATCTTCTTGTCTTGTGCGAAAATATGAGACTCTTGTACTTTTATCCAACAAATTCCACTGTTTCAATCTTGATCCGAGTAATTGAGCCTTAGATTTTGATAGCCCCAAGTCTCTAACGAGATCATTTAAATCAGGTTGTTTAAGAAAATAAGGTTCTTTTGATGGGCTTGAAGATCCTGATGAAGCGTATGATGATGAAGATGTACAGGAAGAAATAGAACTCGATTGAGGCTGCAGACCAGAAGTATTTTTATTTTCCATCTTCTCGCTATTTTTTGTAGGTAGTGGAGGTGAACTGCCTTCACCACGAGGAAGTGGTCTCAGATGCGATGTTTGGATATACAATCTTGTTTTTATTTTTTTTCGAGAATCCTCGTGTTGATGTCATGCAGAAAAAACAGTCATTTTCATGATTCTGAGGTTCACTCCAAAGCATTGGCATCGTAAACGGCAAAGATTTGTGACTTCCTTCAAGCCAACCTCTCAACGTTCTTGAACAACTGTTACAGCAAATTTTTGGGAACCAACTTTCATCCCTCTCATCGATAGAGAATCCAAAATAAAGCTGATAAGCTTTTTTAACAAGATCTGTTATCGCATTTCGCTGTGTTTTTAGAGTAAACTCACCACAAATGTAGCAAAAACAGTCGGTAGAATTCTTACAAGCGCGCGGCATTTTATAACCTAAAATTGAATGGAATTTTTTTTTAAAATAATTTTAAATTTCTATTACATATATATTTATTATCTATGTTCATAAAAAAATGGATAACCTACACATAAAATACTCAAAATATATGTATAACATGAATTTTGTGCAAAACTTACCAAAGTATTTGATATAGAACGTAAACAATTAAAAGACAAGTTTTCAACTAACTGTTGTAAAGACACAGTGTATACTGCACAGGCGCATATGTACTACCATAGAAATCACTTTCGGGACTTTCCTTCTTTCTCTTATAACTAGCAAAAACCTATTTCGTATGTATATACATTGTTTATAATGTTAACGCATATAACGAATTAAAAAAAAAAACGGAATTTATGATATTTTGGAAAAAAAATCATATCGAAAAAACTAGACGTGATAGAAAAAATTGGCCATAGGGAACAGATTCAGAGCATCGAAATCTTCATATTTATGACATAATTTTATGAAGGAGGATTTTGTTGGAGACCAGTGATATTAGTTATTTTGTTATATATTCATTTATTACTGACTTTTAGGATTTCGTGGAAAATAATATAATTTCCCGACATCCATATCTCCTTTGCCGCACACGATATACAAAATATTGGAGCCATTTCCAAATCATTTATATGTGAAAAGAAAATGTACTTGTAGCATAATTAAAAGCGTCAATATGAGTAATTAAATATTTTTTAAGAACATGTTAATTTTGGGTAAACAAAGCATTTTTAAGTAAAACAAACGTGGCGTATAATGAAATTTCTTGTAAATCTGACTTACCTTTTTAACAGCAAAAAAACTCTAATGCTAGTCCAGTAAAGAACCGATCTGTTAATACTTGGTTGTATAATGAATATTGCAATAACTCAATTCAAATCCGGATATCTGTATTATAATTCTAAACGATAAGAACAAACCACGAAAATGACATAACGAATAAAATAGAAATTGGAACAAATTTCAAAATTATACTCCGAATTATTCTCCGAAGTTATTCGATGATAACGATAAGAATCGAAATCGTACGCCCTCTTCAAGTGACTGCCCAATTGTGTGCGTTAAGGATGAAAAGAGTACATATTTTCAATCAAAGATAATGATAGAACATCGGATTAAATTTTCAATGATGTTGTCGGTCTCATTGGTTTCTGCTTCTAAATTACAGTATGCATCATCGCATCTATAACTCCCACCATTACGCTTCAGTAGTAGTATCGAACCACGAACATTTAGACATATTTCGTTTATAGCCTGTATATAAAATGCTAATTAAGAAAATGTTAATTAGCTTATAGAAAGCACTCATTTTAATTAGTTACATTTCTTATTGCTATATATAGGTATGAGATTTCTTAGAAGGTGGAAGACTATATCATATTTATATTGAATATTTACTAACATGGAGTGTCAAGTCTTTTACATTAAATTTTAAAAGTATATGACTTTCTTATATATTTTCCAAAATAATCGGACAATGTAAATTTTGTTAATTTTAGATACATTTGTTAATATTTGTTAATGTAAAAGGTTATATGAGAAGAGAAAATTATATGTAAATCAATAACTTATAATATTAATCAAAGATCAAAATTATATTTTAAATGTCAAATATTTTGGAAATTTTGTATAACTAAAGCTACCAATGATTTTCAAAAGAGGAAAAGCTGTTGGGTCGCTATGGTTACTTAAAAATTGGGAGAATAATTTTTGCATTTAAAAGGTTTAGTTATGTTTTAAAAGAGAATTTTTTTAAAAACGTTTAAAATCTGAAAAATTAAAGTTACAAATGGTAAAATCTACTTACTTTCTTATAAAATCATGTAATTTACTGGAAAAATATTAATACAACAAATATTTGGAAAATTGAAGAACATATCATCGCGTGTACGGGGAGATTCTCAGAAGATAACCCTTAAAGAAGGTCGTTATAATCCTTTTGGCCATCTATTATATGTGTTCACATATTCTGTGGTGTTAAAGTTATAATTTCACATTTTTATTTTGAGTGAAAATATTTACCCGTTCCTAATATAATGGTATTGGATCACCCTGGATCAACATAGGTTTAAATGGGACAATCTCTAGAGGCCATAATATCTAAAATGAAGATTATCCATGATTGAAAAGGAGACAGTATACCTTGCTTTTCTGGAGGACTCAACGCCTGAAGGATGTTAGGTTCGTGACCAGTTTTCCCTGTTTCGGACAGTATTCGAGCTGTACATCAGGTGGACCAAGATTGATCGCAGCGATTAGGTGTCTTTAGACAAAAATCATGAAGTTAGAAAGAAAATGATGAGCTAAGTTTGCATTATATGATTCACTTCCAAAATTTAACTTAATAAATAAACAGACTTATATAAACTTACCGAAAGTAGATTAAAATTCCAATAATAATCATTTTAAAATATGTAAATAGGGAAGCTATATGCCAATTTTAAGTGTGGTTTGATTTACCAGAGCCTATTTAGTTTCAATATCCAAATATTTGTTACATATCAGCTGATTCATTTAATTTGCCACCAACAAAAAGAAATCTACATATAACCTATAAACATTATAAATTATGTTTCATTAGAATAGTTAATATGTTTCACTAGAATAGTTAATCCATTAATTGTACTTAATAATTTATTACCAACCTAAATATTCAAATCAAATAGATAAGATTTACTTAATAAACAGAGTTTAAGATACTAGAACAAGTTGTTTGTGTTAATAGAATATAACGATACTAACGTACATTAATCACTATATATACAATTAACTTACCTTTCTTGCCAAATAAGAATTTTTCACTACCCTTGAGATATTTAGAGATCTCATGTTCATTATTTCTATTAATTTCATTAAACACCAGCTATTATTTAAAACAAGATACTATTTTGGTTCGACAAGTTTTGTGATAGTTAACTTCGAACGTTTTCCATCAATTATTGATTCTGCGCCGAAATATATGTATTAATTCGTGTATAAATTCGAATTTAAATTCATTTTATATCTTCAAGTTAAACGTTTTACCTTTAAAACTTTCTATAATAGACATTAAAGAGATATATAGATCCACGTTATAATATTACTTGACAACTCTCAAGTCAGCTGGTTATAAAATATACATAAAATGCAACTACCATAATTACCATAACCTAAAATCGATTTTATTTGTGACTTATGTGTACTTCAAAGTACAGAAGTAAATAATTCTATAGATGGTTTTTATACTTCATGACTATCGCGATCCAAAGACTTTTTGATCATATATTATTAATTGTACGGCTAAGAAATAGATTATTATATATATATATATATATATATATATATATATATATATATATATATATATAGTAAACTTAATAAGTCGGCGATTAAAGGTCTGGTTTATTACTTCAAAGTATATATATTTAAAACAACCATACATGTTTCGGCACCGGTCACTAAACACACGCACAAGCGCACCAACATACAAAACCCTACACTTACGCGCTCACACAAATACATACCCAGAAAGAGACAAAAGCTGCTAGCAGCGAACAACACATATGTTCACACCTTGCTATCTATTTTTTGGAATACTAAGGCATGACTTATTATTATTATTGGAATGTATCTTTGAATAATTTAAACCATAGCAACTCAATTATTTGACATTTATATTCTGTCATTTATATTTTTTATATCCTTGACAAAGGCATCATTGCCGAAACATGTAGGGTTGTTTTAAATATATATACTTTGAAATAATAAACCAGACCTTTAATCGCCGACTTATTAAGTTTACCATATCATACCAAGGTCACGAAAATATTATATGTATATGTATATGTATATATATATATATATATGTATATATATATATATATATATATATATATATATATATATATATTTATATTATAAATTATTTCAAAAACAAAAAATGACCATTGCAGAAATAGGGTTCCATTTTACGATAAGAAAATTTTTTTAAATTAATAAAAATCAATAATACAAATTGAATTTGATTATCGGAAAATATGAAATTAAGACGTATGTTATCTCTCGACAGCCACCCAGGACTTTAAAACCCGTTATTTAAGCACTTACTACTAAAATTATATGAAAACATGCTATATCTAGACTATTATAAATTATATACCTATGTATTATATTGTTCAGTTCTCATTATCAATAGAGAAAAAGTTCATTTACGTTCGTAACATTTAACAAAATAGTATTTAGAATTATTCCCAGTATTAAACCAACCCTTCACATCTACTCTATTTGTCAAAATTTATTGTTATTGATATTGTGATTTTAACTAATTTTGTGGTGGATTTTGTCTATCTCTAACGTGTCTACATGGCTGCATAGCAATTTCACACAAATATGAACTTGTATTGTATTCTCCACACCCTATTTTTAATGATATTTTGATATTATTAAAAATAAAAATATTTTAGTTTTATACAAGAAATGGTGAGATTACGCAAGTATGTTCTAAATTGCTTTTGATTATAGTTTATTCAATTTGATAACTAACTATCAAAACTACCGCTGTGCTATCAGTATATTATACATGTTATATAAAAAAATTAATTATTTTTAGAAGTGGTACATGTCTTAGATTATAAACAATAAAATTTAAACCAAATAACGATTTGAAACGATATTTTAGTACAAAAAAAGTTGAAAAAATCAAAAGAATGAATATTGTTAGTTATGTAATTGATATAAATATAACAACAAAAATATAATATTAAAGTTTTTATAATTCTTTACAAAAATTGAATTCTCAATTTTGCCTTCCTTATACTGCTTCTAGTTTATGAATTATTTCGTATTTAACATAAGAAGTGACCTGAAGCCACTTATTATACTATTCTTGTATGTAATGTTTATCTAATACAATACATAATAGGTACATATATTTTTGAATTTGGTAATATACCACTACAAAATAGACATTTAAACAGATTATTTGCTGAAACGTTAGAATCTCTTTGACTATGATCGAAAAATTATGTAACAGCTTAATCAAAAATTAACTTATCCTGTATAATTAATAAATAAACATGTACATATATTTATATACATATAAAAATAAATCTATAGCTACTTTAAATATACACTTGTACTTGTACATTATAAAAATATTTAATAAAATGTTTATATAAATATTTAGTAGTAATTTATTATGAATTTTCCTATTTTTCTTGAATATTATTTGAAACCAGTATTACAAATAATTGATGTTGGCTAGGTATAATAATAATGAAATTATTCTAAGATAAATAATAAAATTATATTTTAGTTATTTTGTAATACAATAATTTGTGGTGTTGGTGAAGTCTCATCAAAGGTCCAGGACGTGCGTGATGGTGGTTAATTAAAGTAAATATACAACAACTTAATACATAAAATAAAACACAGCGGCGTCCTTAAATTGGTATATTTATATTTACATAATAAGGATTTGAAATTCGTATATTTAAATAAAAGAAGTTGATGTATGTAAAAGTCATTATTAGTAATATATACACAAGGGGCGATAAATTAGTAATCGAGAAATTAATATAAAATATCTGAAATGGAAAGGTGAAACAGTAATAAAACAAAGTACTATATACACGCGGAGCGCTGAATAAATAGATTAAAATCAACACAAAAAATACTCTGAAACGAACGTTAAATGGAGTAGTAAATTAAGGGTTAATTAATTACGATGAATATAAAATAATCTATGTATAGACAGTAATAAAACAAAGTACTATATACACGCGGAGCGCTGAATAAGTAGATTAAAATCAACACAAAAAATACTCTGAAACGAACGTTAAATTGAGTAGTAAATTAAGGGTTAATTAATTACGATGAATATAAAATAATCTCTGTATAGAACAATACAGTTACCTTTATGTGGCGATGATGGTCACGTGGCCTTCGAAGATATACCTTGGTCAAGTATATGCAGAGCGATGTTGGCCGGTGGGATAAGAAATGAGTTAAATTAATATGGATTCACTTAAAAGAATAAATATATAGAACAATACAGTTTACCTTAGAAGCGGAAGAGCCTGGACGGCGTGGTGAGTTCCATTGTGTACTGGAACAGCACGAGGAGTTGTTTTCTCACGAAAGGTTCGAGAGAGAAGCAGGAACTATTAGTTTTCGTGTCGATAGGAAAGTCTAGAACGGTCGGTTTATGATCTATCGAAGAGGGGGTCGATATCTTGAATTATAGTTAATTAAAAGCGCGACCTGAAGATGACTTCTATCGATGTCATAAATATTATTAGAATAACCCTTGTGACATAAGCTTTCTAACGATATCAAACAAGACATATAAAAGAAGATGTAAATAATATTATATTAAAACAATTTTTTAAAATATGGAATGTATCTAGAAAGAAGTTCGACAATAACGGTTATCGAGTCAGGTAGATGACGAAGGGTAGAAAAGGCCTCGGTCGGGTCAGATATATGACAAAAGAAATGCTTTCTCTTTGTAACGAAAATGAAAGTTTGTACAAATGTAAAAAAAATGTCTTAGTTAAATATAATTAAAATGAGATATTTAAAGAAGAAATATATGTATTTAAATAAATGAATTAAAATTTCTATACGCTAAGCGTAACACCAGCTAAACTCGGTCACGCTTTGCTGTGTCTCAATCTGATATGAAATGAATGGGAAAGTAAATAAAAGTATTATAGCGAACATAGTTTCACCGAGAGAACACATCAGTCAATTAAATACCCTGCCTTGCGTTGCTGTGGCTATGTGGAATGAAAGAAAAGGGAGAAAAAATATGTTTTTCACAAAACAGTACAACGTGTTTCAAAAAGTTCAAAAATGTTTCATAACATTCTTCGGGTTACTACCTTCGTTTGATGAACACTTTATGACACTTCTGTGTTTAAGTTTCAAATCATTAATTTTCTTTTCTTTAAACGAATGTAAAAGTAACAAATGTTAAGCGATTCGAATCAAATCTGAAGATGACACTATAAAATGTTACAGACTCTTCACGTAAGAAAATTGTCACGAAAGCATATAATGTTTTTATAACCAAAATGTACTTAGAAAATTAGAATTGAGTGAAACATCTGTTGGTATAATAGAAAGTCAGATTATTTAAAAAAGATTGTTGTAAACGCACCGTACAAATCAATCAAGAAATTAATGAAAAATAGAAAGATCAATTTCGTTGGAGACAGTCCAGCATCATTTGAGATAGACAAACCTGTTAGATGGAGAGCATATTGCTTTATTATTTTAAATTCTATCCTAATAATAAATTTATAATGAAGAAG
Source organism: Melolontha melolontha (assembly GCA_935421215.2). Taxonomy (NCBI): domain Eukaryota; kingdom Metazoa; phylum Arthropoda; class Insecta; order Coleoptera; family Scarabaeidae; genus Melolontha; species Melolontha melolontha. Next base: position 48,596,724 of record OW285242.1, read on the forward strand.
ATATAAACCAATATCTAATATTGGAATCATAATAATGGAAATCAATTTATGCATTAGTGATTTTATTGTGAAACAAAAAATCTAGTTGTCCATGAATTTCTCCTATAAATTATGTTGTTCTGCATTCTTGAAACGTGAATATAGATTAAATGGTATGAAGGTTATCTACCTGTCACTGTCAAAATTTATCATCGAGAGATAGGGTGATGAAATTAATTACAACTACAATTAGATTATTAATTTATTTAATAAGAAAACTGTAAAGACGAGATATTAATCAAAGAACCAAGGTAAATAACTAATTTTTAGAAATTTTAATTATAATTATTATAATTTATAACGAGTGTTCAAAATGGTCTGTTGAATGCATAATGCAATACGATGTTTCCTATTTCTCTAGCAATAACTGAAACTTTTACTAGGCGGTCAGTCAACACCAGATCTTCAACTTTGTTGATGATTTCTTCAGTTTGTGATTCCAAAGGTGTTCCATGCTTTGGGTCATCATAAATGGATTCTCTGTCCCACTTGAACTACTTAAACCAAAATTAGACTTGGAAATAGGATCAGCTATTTTCTCTATACACTGCCACCATTCTCTCATAACATTCTTCGGGTTACTACCTTCGTTTGATGAACACTTTATGACACTTCTGTGTTTCAAAGTTTCAAATCATTAATTTTCTTTTCTTTAAACGAATGTAAAAGTAACAAATGTTAAGCGATTCGAATCAAATCTGAAGATGACACTATAAAATGTTACAGACTCTTCACGTAAGAAAATTGTCACGAAAGCATATAATGTTTTTATAACCAAAATGTACTTAGAAAATTAGAATTGAGTAAAACATCTGTTGGTTTAATAGAAAGTCAGATTATTTAAAAAAGATTGTTGTAAACGCACCGTACAAATCAATCAAGAAATTAATGAAAAATAGAAAGATCAATTTCGTTGGAGACAGTCCAGCATCATTTGAGATAGACAAACCTGTTAGATGGAGAGCATATTGCTTTATTATTTTAAATTCTATCCTAATGATAAATTTATAATGAAGAAGATATAAACCAATATCTAATATTGGAATCATAATAATGGAAATCAATTTATGCATTAGTGATTTTATTGTGAAACAAAATAATCGACATAATGAATATAAACAAAAGAAAATTGCCGGAATTCATCTGCCTGCGTTATATGTGCCAATTTTAATTTGTATTATTAGATTTCAAGTGCTAAACTTGTACCAGATTGGACGCCAAATATTTAATTATGATTCTGTTTAACAAATGGAATATACAAAAATCTCTATTTAATAATTAATAACTATTATATTCCCGATTCAAACATGAATAAGATTTAAAAAAATTCATACTAAAGTTTCGAAAAAACTTTACTACTTTTAATCAACAATTTATAATTATCTATCACGCAATCATTCTCTGATTGATCTAAAATATGTGCTGTAAACAAAGAATAAAATGATTACCCTATTATTTCAAGGAACTCTTCATGATTTACTTATCGCTACAAATCATGTAATTATATTTTTATATTTTGCGTTCGAAATGAACTCATTATGAAACCCAAAACAGTATCGAAATTAACTTCATTTCGATACGCTTTCTTTCATTTTTCAATGTTGGCCTTGTTCGAATACAGAAATAAATATCATTGCTGTCATTTGATTTTAAGAATTTATGTACATTTGACAGATGTGATATATGTCTGTATTTTACACAAACAACGTATGTTGTATACAATTGACAACTACATACACTCCAAATCACCAAAGATGATCCCTGCGTCATTGATCTATAATTCTATCAACGACATTCAAAATATAATCTCCACATCCAAATAACAAACAGCACCAACTTGTATGACAAGAATAGCTTGAACGAAAGTATGTGTTTTGACGCTTCGCCTAGCACAGACATACGGCTCAAGCAATTTATTTGAGTAAGACAAAGACGGGATTATTACCTACTCCGTGATAAATACACACATTTCCGCTTAGTAGTTCTGTCGTTACTCGTTGACATTTGACAACATACATTCGTTGATATTTGATCGAATTGTTATTTATTTTCTTTTTATAAATACATATTTTTTGAAATATATTTTTCAAATCTATAATGGCAGCACAATACATTCACAATCACGACAACTTGTTTTAAATTCGTTGCAATATTTTGAACGAGAGAAAAACCATGGTGGTGTTAATACCTATTACATGTGCACATAATATACATATTTAGATTTTAATAAACCTTTTGTTTAGCGAGTGGCAGATGCATTGTGCTTGGGATTAGTTACAGTAAAACACATCAAAGCTGTGTAGCAGCAGTTTAAATCGTGTACTTCACAATATTGGATTTAAATATAAAAAGGATAATAATCATAGAGCATTGGTGGAACGATCCAACATTGCAGAGATAAGATTGACATTTCTTAGGAATTACATAAAGAATGTTCAGAGAAAAGTGGTATTGCTTGATGAGACCTGGCAAGATAATAATCTGCAGAGTGTGCGTAAACCTGAGGGTTACGAGGGCAAGCGATATGTTGTATTACATTGTGGTTCAAAATTAGAGTTTGTGTCAAATGCTTCTTTATTGTTTTCAAGCAAATCACAAATAGAAGATTAGCATGGTGAAATGAATGGAGAAATGTTTAAGAAATGGATCGAAGAATATTTAATACCAAATTTGGAAGAACCAGCTCAAATAGTGATGGGCAATGCACCCCACCATTCACTAGTAGTAAAGAAACATCCATCACCGGCTTGATGTAAAAATGATATTATTACATACTTGTCAAAACATAAAATACCTTCCGAACTCTATTTAAAACTGACCTGCTACCCTTGGCTAAAAATTTGCATAAAAAAACTGTATCAAGCAGATGAATTGCTACACAGTCATGGACATGAAATATTGAAGATTGTCTCCTTATCATTGCGAATTTAATGCTATCGAAATTATTTAGGACCATGCAAAACAATATTATAATAAACATATTTTCAGGGATGGACATGGAGATGATAAAGTTATAGCTATGTGGAAGGAGTCGCTACAGCAGTGTACGGAAGAAATTTGAAAAAATTGTATTATACACATGGAAAGTATTATAAAAAAATGGTATGATAGAGAAATACATTTACATTGCTTTATAATTAACATTGATTATTGAAGCAGCAGTGAAGATAGTGATTAAAAATACTTTCTATATGACCGCAGATAAAAAACTGTTAGCTGTCCCATGTTTTACCTTATTCTATATTATAACCCAAGATTTATGCCAACGTACGTTCTACACGTCGTTCTTAATTCATGCCAAATATATCAAATTTTCTTGTGTTGGCAGTAAAAGTATCAAGTATTAGTATACAGCTGATTACTTGTTTATCTAATGTTAGTTTCTACTTTTAGTAACTGAGATTTTATGCAACGAATACAATGATATTAATACAAATAATCATACAAAATGTTACACATGCAATTGCCAGACTATGGCCACAATTTTTATCCAAACATATCTAGAAAGGTAGAAGAATTTCAGAAACTAAACAGATTTTATCAAGTAGCTAGATTTCCTAATGTATTAAGTAGAATTGATTGCACTCACTTGAGAAAACAATCTCTTGGTGGTAATAATGCTGAGCTGTACCGAAACAGAAAAGGATATTTTTCGTGGAATATTAAGGTAATAGGAGATTCTCAATCAAGAATTTGTGACATCGTAGCTAGATGGCCAGGATCTACACATGACCAAACAATTTTGAATGGATCGGCAATAAAAAGAAGCTAAGAAAATGAACATTTCAATAACTCAGTTATACTTTGTGATAGTGGTTACAATATTACCAAATATTTATTAACCTCTTTAGCAAATCCTCAAAGTCGAGCTGAACAATTGTACGATGAAACCCATTTTAGAACCAGAAACTGGATTGAAAGATTTTTTGGTGTCTTAAAAAGATTTCCAATCTTATTACATATATGGTATGAGAGTTAATGTGGAACTCTCGAAAGCAATAATAGTAGCAGTAACAGTATTACACAATGTTGTGAATGGGTCATTGATGAGGACATAATATTCCACAAAGAGCAGCCAGAAGCAAATATGCAAAATGAAAATAATGCATTTGTAAATGTTAATTTTGCAAATTTATTCTAATATCAACTATTGTACTATCTTCTAAATATTTTTTATATTTCCTTTTTTTTGTATATATACTCATGATAATTTTATTATTAAACAAATAATAAGGCAATTTTCTTAAATGATTACATATTGTCATGAATTTTTCCCCGAAGAAAAATTATAGAAACAGTAAAAGACTATATATATTTATGTACATTTTTTCCAGGAAAATAATTAGAGATATTTTATATTTTATTTAAAATTCGATTATAATGTTAATTGTGTAATTGTTAAATGTGTATTTTTGTCCACATCTGTAGAATGCTCGAACGTGGTTCTGATGTTTGAGGTTCCCGCCACTTCGGAAGTATATTGTCGTGGTCGCTCTGTTGATTTTGTTTTAGGTATGGAGAGGTTCATTTCCGTAGGGCAGCGTTAGAGATTTTCCATCCGTTAAACAGATAGGTTGAGTTATATTTTTCTGAATAAAGACTTCCTTTTTATTCAGTATATTATAGTTAATTTCGGTTTATGTTTTTAGTTGTGTTATTCTGATGTGTTAAAGTAATTCTCGATTAATTACGAGTTTCTGATACTTGTAATTTTTGATTTTGTGCGACCTATCTGTAATCTCTCTTTTAGTATAATTTTTTTGTGAAGTGTGACGACTACATTAATTAATGTACGTGTATATTTGCAAGTGTATTTTTATATATATTAATTTAGTTATGTTTTCTGTATATTGATTGAGCTCGTAAATTCAGTAAATTTTTAGTTTATAATATTTTATAGTCAGAAAAATTTTCAACATTTTATTTTTTTTTAGCTAGTTTTTGCTTTTGGCTGGCTGTAGTTGTATTGAAGGTCAGGGAAATTTGGTGGGAGTTTGATCATGTTAGAGCGCATGATCTTGTCACTTTGTTTTGAGTTGCGCGCTGACAGATAATTTTCTGTTTTGACGTTTGTAGTTGTGGGATAACGTAATTTAAAGTTTGAAAGTTTTTCCAACTATAATTAGTTTGAATTTAGCTCGCGGTCAAGTGAGGTTTTTTTCTTGTATACCAGTCAATATTTATACAAGTTTTCCTCACGCTGTTGCATAAATTGTTGCTTCAGCACTTCTTTATACTCTATAAAGTCGATTTTTCTTTTTTTTTCTTTTTATTATATGTCTGTTTTGTTAATGTTTGTATTCTTTGCTAATACCTTTTGTTTTATTTAACACATACCCTTTGAGGGTAACCCTAAAGATACAAGAGCTCCTGGAAGGCTGTACTGACTAGAGTGAAACCGAGCAAGCTATTGTGTATTGTGGGCCAATTTGAATAATTTATCAACTCCACAATACATAGCAATATGTATATTAACTTATTAAACAATTATAATTCCCTGTTACATTGACAATTTAATATATAGAAGTTTTTTTTTTAATTGGCTGCTTTTTCTTACTGCATATTCTTTTTCGTTGTAATTTTTATATTTGGAGTTAAAAATACAATGCGTATCAAAAAATGTATGTCCAATTAAATACATTTGAATGTGTTTTGATCTTTTTGTAGCAAGTTTTTGCAAGATACACTAGTGAAATGTGGTTCGACTGCCTTATTTGATTTGGTGTTGGCTCTAATCTTCTGGTGTTAACTTAAAAATTTTTAATATACACAAAACAAATTCATACAATTTGATGAAGACAATAAATAAAATAACTATTGTTTGTATATATTATATGTTTCTTATAATAAATTTATAACTTATTGCAAGTAAAATTTCTTGTTTGCCCTAATTTAATTTTTGGAAGTTCAATTACTAAACTTTTTTTTCTTGCTCCATTTCATGTTCCTTTTTCAAAATTTCTTTCTGCAACCGTACAAGTTCTAATTTACTAGCAGTCAACAAATAATTTCGAACCAAAAAAAACATTTAACAGCAAATAAGTTTGTATAAATATGTTTTGTTTATAATGCATACTGCAATTTCAAATATTTATACCGACCTTTGTGCAAAACTCAACTTATCTATTATGGCAGTGTTAAGTTATACTGCAATATATTCCAAATTTTATTTAAAATTAGGCACTGTAGAACGTTTAACTAGATATCTAGCATTATTCGATGATATAATTGGGTTAGTGTATTGTAGAACTGTCCCTTAAAAATTTAAAATTGTATTGAAATATATTTGATGTAACTAAATTGTTTATTTTTTTAAAACAAATATACATTTTTTATAAGATAATGTTTATGAAACTGTCATAACAGTGAATATGTAATTACAGTTATACAAAGTAGATACTCTGGTCTATTGTATGATTTCAATTCCAGTAATAATTCATTTACAACTAACTTGAAACTCATTCATTAAAATGATTAAAGAATTACATAATCCATGTATGTGTCCATGTATATACAGATACAAATTTGTTTTATACAGATTTGTATTATTTTGTATAATCTTATATGTTGACATAAATGTTGTAAATTCTCGATAGTTCATTTTATTTTTCATGTGGTGTTATAGTTTAATTTGATTTGCTGTTTACGCAGCTTTGTTCAATTTATAGTAATCTTAATATAACTTAAGATGTAATTCGATTATATATATTCATATAACCTACAAATTCGACCAGAGTTGTTCCGTGACCTGTTGAGATAATCGGTGGAATGGTTCGTGAAAATTCGGTAGAATTCGGTAGATTTTTTTATCGTTAGTTTAAAATCAAACAATTATATGAAAACAATTTTAATTTCTAAAATACATATAATAATAGTTATTAATCTGTATATATAAAATACAAAAAATTTGTTTGTCCTTTATAGACTCTGAAACTATCCAACCGATGTGATCCAAACCGGTTTCATTAGAAAGGTAATAGATTAAGTTTACGGCTATATATCTTTTTGATATTTCAAGTGGGCGTGGCCCCTCCCACATAAATTGAATAACATCATATATCCCGACTATTGCACAACATGCTCAGAAACAACTGTTGACTCTGATCAAAAAATAGTTTTAGAAAAAGTTATGGAGTACGTAGCAAACGAAAGAGGTGGAATTTTTTTACTTGACGCACCTGGAGGCACTGGAAAAACATTTTTGCTCAATTTGATACTCGCTGACATTCGATCGAAAAATGAAATTGCACTAGCTGTAGCATCGTCTGGAATCGCATCAACGTTACTCGATGGTGGGCGTACAGCGCATTCAGCTCTTAAGCTTCCATTAAATGTAAACCATACCGAAACACCAACATGTAACAACGGTAAAAATACTGGCATGGCTGCAATATTAAAAACAAGCTCACTTATTGTATGGGATGAATGCACTATGGCGCACAAGAAATCTCTTGAAGCTCTTGACCGTTCTCTCAAAGATTTCAGAGAAAATGACCGACCAATGGCTGGAGCTCTATTGCTTCTTGCTGGTGATTTTCGACAAACTTTGCCAGTGATTCCAAAATCAACACCAGCAGATGACCTAAATGCATGTTTGAAAGCGTCATATCTTTGGAGACATGTAAAAAAACTTACATTATCGACAAATATGCGTGTGCATTTACTTCAAGATGCTGCTGCGCAAATATTCGCCAAACCGCTTTTGGATATGAGCGATGGAAAACTTCCGTATGAACCGACTACACGTGAAATATCTTTTCCGCTAAACTTTTGCCATATGCAGTCATCAATTCAAGATGTTGTGCAGAAAGTTTTTCCCGATATTGCAAATAATTTCAAAAACCATGATTGGCTTTGCGAACGAGCAATTTTGGCTCCGAAGAATGATGATCGATTGACACAGTTATAGATGAGGAACAAGCTGTCAACTATCCAATAGAGTTTCTTAACTCTTTGGAACCTTCTGGAATGCCACCACACATCTTAACTTTAAAAGTTGGTTCACCATTGATGCTCATTCGCAACTTAGATCCACCGAAATTGTGCAACGGAACAAGACTTGCTGTTAAAAAACTATCTCCAAATTTAATCGAAGCCACAATCATCAGCTGCAAATGTAAAGGAGAAGATGTGCTGATACCACGAATTCCAATGATTTCAACCGATTTACCCTTCGATTTCAAGCGATGACAGTTTCCAGTGCCTCTTGCTTTCGCCATAACCATTAACAAGGCTCAAGGCCAATCGCTAAGTGTTGCTGGTTTGAACTTAGAAAATTCCTGTTTTTCGCACGGCCAATTATATGTTGCTTGCTCTAGAGTTGGAACGCCAAAAAATCTTTATGTTTACACACCTACCGAAAAAACTAAAAATATTGTTCATCCGCTAGCATTAAGATAAAAAAGTTAATAAATAAACAAAATTTTCTTTTTTTCAAACACACGTATTTCATTTTTTTAGCGTAGTAGCACACGCCGGGTATCCGCTAGTAGTATCATAACTAATAATAGTAATAATAGTATAACTAGTAAATATAATAAAAATGTAAATATATAGGAAGCGCACTAACAATAACTTATATTATTATATACATGATGTTTTATAAAACTAATGACGTTAATAATAATAATAGTTAATAAACTCTACTCGTCATCAGGTATATTTTTTAATATTTCTTCATTTATTTTCAATATCAATTTTTAGTCTATTTTAAAATCGAAACAGCTATTTTTATTTATATATGTCTTACTATGAAGAAGTCCTGTGACTGTTTCCGTGCTTAATTTAGTACGTTGTTTAGTTTTCATTAAATTGATGCAGGAAAAAATTTGTTCCACATTTGCGGAAGAATTTGGTAAACACAACAAATTTTAAATAAAATTACATAATAATGGAAAGACATTCGATTCATCACCACGTTTTATTGCCTTGACACTAACCCAGAATTCCAACATATCTGTGCTGAAATTTTGGCGTTCTGTGTAATTTCGTAATTGCCTCCATTCGCTATCTAAATTTTCAAGTTCGTTTTGTGGTATTAAATTCGGAAAAAGTGAAGCTATATCTGCTATTGAACTTATAGTTCCGCTTTTTACTATCTCGGGGTCAATGAAATTAAATTTTTTAAGTGGGTTGTTTTTTAGTGGAAATCTAGTCGTGATTTGTGAACAACTTTCAACGTAAAAATCCAAACAACGTAGTCACAAATATTTTATTTGTTCTGAACTCAATTTACCTTCTTCTAGATAAATTCTAACATTTGCTCCTAAATACAGATCTTCTAATGCTTGATGATTATGTGGATTTTTAAATTCAATGTTTTCTAATTCTGTAGATAATAAATAGTTAGTTACGTTTTAGGAAACAGTCACAAATTGTTCGAAAAATATTGGATACACTTTTATATAAAGTGTAAAGTTTTGGCGATTCTGATTGCATTTCACGATTTAGACTATTAAAAAGTGGCAAAACATAATCTAGAAATAATAGAAAGACTTTGGTTAGCGGATTATTTAAATGATCGAGTATGTTTTCAGCTGTTGAGACATCGCCATCTGCAACAGCAGTTGTAAAATATAATCTGAGCAGATTGTATTGTTCTAGAATTCGTTTAATAGCCGAATCAACCGATAACCATCTGGTTTGGGACGGGTGTAAAATTTTGTGGATTTTAACATTGCAAAATAATTGATACTCTTGGAATTCGCTGATTCTTTTTGGACCAGAGTTGAAGTAATTAAAAATATTTCTTGTTAAGTTTTCAAGGAAATTTGGCAATTTTTCGCATGCGTATGAAGCAACTAAGTGAAATGAGTGGCAGATGCACTTCATGACAAATAAATTCGGTATATCTTTTTTTAGTAATGTTGTAACGGAATGATGTCTTCCCATCATTACATTTGCTCCATCAGAAGCAAAGCCAATCATATTATCTTCATAAGGAACAGAATTTGAGACAAATGTATTTATAACATGATTATATAAAGTTTCCGCATTCGCACTATCTAATTTCACAAGAGCAAAAAAACAGTCTCTGATTAAATTGTCTTTTGCATACCTGACGACGAGACAAAGATGTTTTATCGTTGAGCGATCTGTAGACTCGTCTATAATAAGGGAAAATTTATTATATTTAATATCCTCACATATATTTTCGAAACATTCAGCACCTATGACATTTCGAACAATAGCTGTGTTTTTCTCTCTGGCGCACGATATGCCTTGAGCAAACTTTGAATCGGGTCAAATGTTAGCTATTAATTTTGGCAAATGATCCATTACCAAAAATGGCAAATTATGTTCTGCAATAAGTGCAGACAAGCGGTTCTTGGGTAAAACCAAGATAATTAAAATTATTGTAAACATGAAATAATTTAAATAATCATACCTTCGGCAATATTATTCTTTATTTGCGCCAATTCTGCCATGCCTGCTGAAAATTCGGTTAAACGCGGCTGTTTGCGTATCATCCTTGCTGTATGTTTATGAATTGACTGTGTTTCATTAGAGAATCTTTTCCGCTAGAAATATTAATGTCTTTATTGCAGATCTTACATCTTGCAAAATTTTTTCCCTTTTTACTTCTAGAAAGCCATCTCTCAAAGTCTTCCAGCTTTTCCCAATCTTCCTTATAATTTTGGGAATATTTTATTTTTTTTGCTATATTACTTGGGCCAGCTTGTTCACAGTCACTGTCACTACCCATATTTTAACACTAGGTATATTAATTTAAAAAAAAATCAAGTGACACCTATGTATGTGTTCTTCTAGAACCGATATAGGATACTGATTTCAAATTTTAAATGCAAAAACAGAAACAAACCCTTCACTCAAGATGCCCCACTGTTTTAAACTCATAGAAATAAGCAAATAACCAAATAGATATCGCTTTTATTCATTATTGAATGATATGTTGTATTTATTTCATTCATTCATTTGTTCGAATGAAAAAGAATAATTCATTGTTGTAGTATTTTGAAATAATTATTTTCGGGGGAATAAGTATTTTTATTTGAAAAACAATGTTTCTTTAAGATAATTTTTAACCAGAATAGTCCCTTTATTTAGAATAAAGAGCGCTTGAGAAGCGTGCAAATAAATACCTACCGACATACATAATTGTTGCCTTTAAATTCAAGCATTATATCGACTACAATCCATAGTAGCTTCTATTACTGTCCCTACTCATAAAATTGCTTGCCTGTTTTAATTTTCTATTTATTATAGTCATAGATTAAAGATGGATGCCATTATAGTAGTAATTTATTATATTGTATTTTTATTCTTTATTATACATTAAAAAAAAATACCCCTATAAATATTTACATTAACACGTATTATTTACATGAATATAAACAGTAGATATGATGGCTTCATCGGTAGATCGGTAGAAGTGTAGAAAAATCGGTAGACGGAACAACACTGAATTCGACCGACTGTCAAATATATTTGGCCCGGAAATGAAGTTATAGTTCCATATTCATTTTGCAATTTACAGTTTTTAATATGACGCCAAAGTACTGATTTGAATCATACAATGTTTATTGATGACGCAGGGATCATCTTTCCTGACGACGAGATATTTGATAAATATTCACTCAAATTAAAATTATGGATAAAATAAGATTTATTCGGTAACAAGAAACTTAGAGCTATTGTATATAGGTATAATAGTAGATGTTATCTAATCAGAAATCGTAAATTTGCTTTATTCAAACTTGTTTTTGAATATTTTCAAATACAACTATTGATTGATCTAAACAATTTAGCGCCATCTCAGGGAAAGCTTCATTATTCTACAGGTCTATTAAGTAACAAGTGTTCATTTGAAAAGTCAATCTAGTAGCATGTGATTTACTGAGAACATTTTGAAGTATGTCGTAGATTAAAATTTACTACTTAACCTACGAAGTCGTATATTTTGACAGTACATGTGTTCATTTGAAAAGTCAATCTAGGTTACTTTGAAATTTTGATAGAATAAGACGCAAATATATTAGTATGTGTTTGTTGTTCCGTAAACGTAAATCCAAATGACATTTGATAATGTCAATCACAAATATCAGTTAGTGCATAAAATAATCGTGCGTCGATTCTGGTTTAAATAAATTGCTTCTCAGTTTTAAATTGGCTTTCACTTTAGAACATAAAATTTTTTTAGTACAGGCTTATTTTCGAAGTGCATATATTTTTTCAGGGAACGTTAACTGCTCAAAGGTACCGTATGGAAATTTTACAACCATCTGTCAATCAGCTGCATGATGATGAACTTCAAAATGCATATTTCCAACAAGACGGAGCACCTTGTCACTGTACTGCAGAATCTTTGGATTATTTAAGAGAATTTTTTGATGAGCGTATAATTAGTCGAAATACTGAAATTGCCTGGGCTGCACGTTCATGCGAGTCCTTGTGACTTCTTTTTGTGGCCTATCTAAAAAATAACATATTTCGAACACCTATATTGAATTTGAATGATATACTACAGAGAATCGAACAGAAATGCACGGAAATTAATAACAATCCAGTAATGTTGCAGAATATCATCAGAAATTTTGAACGGAGGATTTTAAAGTGCATTGATCTTGAAGGACAATATTTTCAACATTTTTTATAGATTTCAATAAATACACATTATTTGTTATTTATTTGTATCTATGAAACTGTCGAAATATACGACTTCGTAGGTTAAGTAGTAAATTTTAATTTACGACATACGAGTACTTCAAAATGTTCTCAGTAAATCATATGCTACTAGATTGACTTTTCAAATGCACACTCGTTATGTTCTTTATAATATTTTAACACAATTTTATTATTTATTAGTATTTTTGGAGAAAAACATTGTTTATCAGTGTCGTCCGTCAAGTATCACATTGAAAATCTACTATTATCGTAAATCCAGTGCAATTTGATTAAGTCTACCAGTCTAAAAGAAAACAAAATTTTAGGGAATAAACCATTTTATTGTTTTTCAAAATTTTCGCCTTTGTGGTCTATACACTTTTGCATGCGTACGCTTGTTCTCAAAACATTTTTTCCACTCTGAAGGTTGTATCTCAGAAAAATGGTTTTCAAAGGCTTCGACTTCTTTTTGAGGTGTTTAAAATCGCTGTCCACGCATTTTTTGTTTCACAGTTGGGAACAAAAGTATGGGAACTAGCATTGTCGTGATGAAGAATAATGCGACGTTTTCGGTTGTTCTTCCTGATTTCGTCTATAACTTTTGGCAAACAAATTACTGTATACCATTCAGCATTAACAGTTTTTCGATCCTCTGAAGGAATTGTTACGATGTGCCCTTTACAGCCGAAGAAACAAGCGATCATTTTCTTGGAAGTGCGTCTTGCAGGAGCAACTTTTGAGGGGTTCAGTTAGTCTTGGAACACCCATACAGTAGATTGTTGCATATATCCATATTTCGTCACCTGTGACGATGTTGTATACGGATTTTGCGGTTCCTACGTTGCATTTTTTGCGCATCTCTTTACACCAATTAACACGAACTGCTTTCTGTGCATCGGTCAAGTTATGTGGAATCCATCTGGAACATATTTTTTTTACAAATAAATGTTTATGTAAAATCAAAAGAATTGCAGTCTGCGATATACTAAGAGATGCCTCTACCTCACTGTAAGTTTCATGTCGATCGTGCTCTATCATTTTCTGCACAGCATCGATGTTTTTTTGGAATGACAACAGTTTTTGGTCGACCTTTACGTGATTCATCACTCACTGAGGCACGACCATGACGAAATTCTGCAAACCAATTGTAAACTGTCTTCTCTGGTGGTGCTTTGTTACCAAAAGTTGATCGAAGCGATATAATGCATTCTTGTGGAGTTAGGCCTTTTTTATAATCGTAAAAAATCATCCAACGATAACCTCCACGAGTAATCTCCATTATTTTACAAACTAACTGTCTTAAAAATGTCTTAAAAATGTCACTGTCAACAAACTACTGACTGAAATTTCTAAGCTATCACGGATTTCTCATTGACAAATGTCAAACTTTAAGAATATAGTGATTACATATGTCAAAAGCACCATCTTGTGGTCAATTATAAAAATATAAAAATAATTATTTATAGTCTCCTTTTTATTAAATTTCAAAAATTTTCGCCAACTGTAGAATGATTTTTGCAGAGTTCGGTTTATTACTCTCATGAGCAAAAAAATCGGGACAGTCTCAAAATGGTTATGTCAATTTCTTTTATTTTTTAGCATTGTAATTTTGACGATATTTGATTAATTTTCAAACTGTACGTCAAATTATCTATCATAGTTGCTAATTCAAAATTGAAAATGCCGCATCTTTCGAAAACTGATAAAGCAAGACTTGCTACCAGTTTGGAAAATTAAGAACTGTATCGGTTCAATTTAATATTGCAAAGTTCAGACGCAAAAATATATAAAAAATGGAGGGAAAAGGATAATTTAAATCGGAAAATAGGTTCCGAACGTAGCAAAATTTCAAATCCACAGGAAAACGAGACATTAGTTACTGAGATTAGGCACAACCCTTTCAAAACATTAAAAGGAAGCTATAAGAACAACACACGCAGAAATGTGTGTCCCGTTTTTTTTGCTCACGAGAGTACTTTCATAATTACTAATTTCATCTAGATATGATTAAATTTTTGTATTGATATATTCCGATCTATCGTGAATGCAAAAAAAAGTGGTATAGTGTGAAGTTAAATGTAAAGTCAATTTTTAAATATTTTAGTATTATGACGTTGCTAACGTACTTAAGATCGTAGTAACGTGAAATGCCATTTTTGACATTTACACCTACCTGTATGTCATCGTTTATGTTATTTGATACTTATAGGTTATTTGAATATTTAAATTTGACGCCTACATTTAATATACAACTATATTCACGCAGCCTAATTTAAACCGATTAAAATATGACCGTCCCACTTTTTTTGCATTCGATAGTACATACATGACATTTTATTTAATTATTTCTTGCCCTTGTAGATTTTACAAGGTATTGAAGGGTTGCTTAAAAGGTGGGCAAATACATAATTTCTTCCATAAGTATACTTAATGTGGTATATGAAGATTTTAACAATCTATATTTAAATGACAATATCTGTACAAAATAAACTTTCATGGATTCATTTGTTTTTTTTTTTTGTAACTTTGATGACTAGTTCAATTTGCAAAACGAATTCTTTTGTGTTTATTAATACAGTTTTCGAAATTCTGATTTTATTCATGAATAAATTCCTATATATAGATATGAGAAGCACCATAATTGGAAGCATAATTTAATTAAATAGTAGTAAAAAGTTTCAAATTATAAGATATTTCAAATAAAGCAATTGGTCAATAATTAAAGTTCCTAATGAGTTTTTATATATTTTTTATTACTTACTTTCTTACTTATTTTATTTTTTACGGTTTGAAAGCAAATAATTAACAAAACATGAAAATATCACAAATCAATTTGAATAACATCTGCCATCTACTAATGATTTGGAGAAACATATTTTATTGTCATTTACAGAAATCTATTAAAGTCAACTGTAGGATTTATCATTATAAATAAAATTAACATGTATGTGAACAAGCATACATGTAGCTTGTCTGTGGGATATTTTATATAACAAAAATATAAGCCTATTTTTCTGAAAAGATCCCAAACAATCGATTGCATGGCTGTAACGAAAAAAAGTACAGTTGAAGCTATACAGGATTTTAATACAGTAAAAGTTGACGGTGACAAGAAAATAAATTTTATTGTTTTAATTTTATGTAAAACATGATAAACAAAAAATTGACTTAGTTATCACTAATACAGTATTTGATTTAGATCAAAAGATTCTGAATTTCAACAATTCTTGAAAAGAGGGCGCTGTAGATAATGAAAGTCAATTTTTCTATATGCCTTATATCTGTTAATTTTTTGAATTCAGCTGAATTATTACCAATGCATTTTTTTGCATTAAAACAGACACAGATACTAAAAAGTATTAATTTAGATTATAGAATAAAGCTTAGCAAAATTAATTATGCCTGTCAAAACAGTATGCGCTATAAAAATGTTGGAATAGAATAGAAAATGACAATATGAAACAGACATGTAAATAATTTACATATCTGTAACTGTACACATGGACAACACACCTCGTATTTTCAGCATTTACTTCTGCTTAATACATATGTTTCTGCCATCTAGGCGTCATCAGTCAAGCTGGTGAAGCAATGTATACAAATTGATACAAATCAATTAAACAAATGATTTGTATCTGTATTTATATTTTACTGAAATCACCTACAAAGATAAAGCAAGTTTCGTCCTATAAGGTGACACTATTTAATAAGTGACATCTTACGGACGAAAGAGACTATGTCGGAAGGCGACCTTTCGTTCGAATAGCTATGCTATTACAGGAACAAAAATGCTGAAAATACGAGGTGTATTGCCCATATTGTATTGCAGTTACAGATATGTAAATTATTTACATGTCTGTTTCATATTGTAACAATGCTTTATACGTGCATACCGTATTGGCATACATAAACACAAGCTTTTTGTATATTTACCGCCATCTGGCTCGTTGTTAATGGACTACACCGCCATACGTATTTTTTCGTTTCCTGTAATAGCATAGCTATTCGAACGAAAGGTCGCCTTCCGACGTCTCTTTCGTCCGTAACATGTCACTTATTAAATAGTGTCACCTTATAGGACGAAACTTGCTTTATCTTTGTAGGTGATTTCAGTAAAATATAAATACAAATACAAATCATTTGTTTAATTGATTTGTATCAATTTGTATACATTGCTTCACTAGCTTGACTGATGACACCTAGATGGCAGAAACATATGTATTAACCAGAAGTAAATGCTGAGAATACGAGGTGTATTGTCCATGTGTACAGTTACAGATATGTAAATTATTTACATGTCTATTTCATATTGTCACAAATGCTTTTTACGTGCATAACGTATTGTCATACATAAACACAACCTTTTTGTATATTTACCGCCATCTGGCTCGTTGATAATGGACTACACCAACATACGTATTTTTTCGTTTCCTGTAATAGCATAGCTATTCGAACGAAAGGTCGCCTTCCGACGTCTCTTTCGTCCGTAACATGTCACTTATTAAATAGTGTCACCTTATAGGACGAAACTTGCTTTATCTTTGTAGGTGATTTCAGTAAAATATAAATACAAATACAAATCATTTGTTTAATTGATTTGTATCAATTTGTATACATTGCTTCACTAGCTTGACTGATGACACCTAGATGGCAGAAACATATGTATTAACCAGAAGTAAATGCTGAGAATACGAGGTGTATTGTCCATGTGTACAGTTACAGATATGTAAATTATTTACATGTCTATTTCATATTGTCACAAATGCTTTTTACGTGCATAACGTATTGTCATACATAAACACAACCTTTTTGTATATTTACCGCCATCTGGCTCGTTGATAATGGACTACACCGACATACTTATTTTTTCGTTTCCTGTAATAGCATAGCTATTCGAACGAAAGGTCGCCTTCCGACATAGTCTCTTTCGTCCGTAAGATGTCACTTATTAAATAGTGTCACCTTATAGGACGAAACATGCTTTATCTTTGTAGGTGATTTCAGTAAAATATAAATACAGATACAAATCATTTGTTTAATTGATTTGTATCAATTTGTATACATTGCTTCACTAGCTTGACTGATGACGCCTAGATGACAGAAACATATGTATTAAGCAGAAGTAAATGCTGAAAATACGAGGTGTATTGTCCATGTGTACAGTTACAGATATGTAAATTATTTACATGTCTGTTTCATATTGTCACAAATGCTTTATACGTGCATAACGTATTGTCATACATAAACACAACCTTTTTGTATAGAATAGAAAATGATTAGAAACTGATTCTGTCCATAGTCATAGAGAAAAAAGACATTTTATTATTGAACACTGAAACTGTATTTGAGATTTATTTTTAATATAATTTAGTCTTAATAATAAAAAGGTTCACACATAATATCGTGAACAATTTTTATAATTCCACAAAACTGTGATTTTCAATCTATGGGGCATCCCCCTTATATTGAAAATCGTTGCTATAGGATGTATCAATTGCAATCAGATCAATTGTATATAAAATCTGAAAATAACACCATTGGCTATTTTTAGTCTAAAAGGGATATAATAAAATGCCGGCAGTCATAAGTAGGAATCGGCAGTCCAGGGGTACATGGCGTCAGTGCCAGGGACGAAGCGAGGACATCATGAATCTTGATTTACCATTTTTCACACGCGAATCAAAATACGTATTAGAGACCTACTTACCAAGTAAAAGTAAATATATTTTCTCTAGAAGGAATATTGCAGGGCTTACAAAACATATCGCACATCCTGATTGTTCGCCGTTTATATCCAGAGTTCAAATGTTCCATTACGTAATTGTGCCATATGCTCATGTGCTAATAATTGTCTGTCAGCGTAAATCTATTTATACATTGAAAACAACTGTTAAAGATCTACCCATGAAATAGGGCCATATTTAAAATACATAAGGTTTTTTAGTTACTGCACATTTATCTCCTGAAAAATATACTTCTTTGCCATCAAACAGGTCAACAATTCGGCGTACAGTACGAAATCCTGGATTGCTATTTAGAACTGGTTCAATTTTGTTTACATCAGTAGCAGCTCCAAGTAATTGGGAAAAGAATTGAGGAAAGTCATATATGTATAATATTCATGGCGTTAGCTGTCGAATATTGTGGGTTAGTTGGAGTACTAGATGGTTACAGGTATTCTGGAATAATGTCCATGAATATTGGCTAAGTCTACTTGAATAGTCCATAAATACTTGTCGACCGTGTAAAATAGAAACAGCATCATTCGGATCCAGTAGTTGTATTATATTTTTAACTAGCTTCTGCGCATGTGCCCGAATGTGTTAATACAGGTTCTGGCGGTAGTGGCACATGTGACAGTTTTTCACGAAATAAATTCTCACGTGCAGGTACCTTCACAAAAACTTCCTTGACAGAAGATATCCATTTATATGGATTCGGGTAGCATTTTCTGACTTCCTCTGATACTCGATGAGGAGCATGTGCGCAATATGAGATATGCGTCGCACTATTGTATGTTTGCTGTAAGAGCTGACCAGCTGCCTTCATATATGCAGCTCCATCTGTTACAAGTAATAACAGTTTTTCATTATTTATATTGTGCTTTTCATCCCAAGCACGAAATTACGTTACGTGATATAAATTCTGCATTAGTTGTTTAGATTCTCTTAGATGCAAGTAGATGTGTAGATATTACCGTGTCGCTGTCCGTCACATATTCTAGTAACAAAACTAAAACAATAAAACTAAACTAAACAATAGATTGGCCTGCTACAAACTCATTTAAGTCTCTCCCTCCCCTGAAATGTACCCCTGACTGGCGATCCCAAAGTTATAAATTTATAAGACATGGCATGTCTATTGTTTGAGTTGTAATATTGTAATAATGTTTGCCTTTCTGGGTCCTTAAATAAAACAAACGGTAATTTAGACACACACACTATATTAATAATAAAAACGAATAACAATTTAAAAACTAATTACTAACAATAAGAACATTTACGTATTTATATTTATGTAAGTTCACTCGGCGATGATTTGGTATGGAATCCCCTAAATCCCTCCCTTGGCGGCTTATATATATCAGCCGCCGCACCTCTCTCATGTTTTCTTAGTCTCGATCTTTCCGTTTCTATATCTGTCGAGAAGGTGCCAGAGGTGTGGTAGGTGACGTATCGTTGGATGAGTCATCACAATATAGTATATTTTAAGTCTGCTCTAGTCTGTTCCATGATAGCATAGATACATCAACTTTGCTGAACAATATTAGGTTTGAGTTCCACAATATAGCAGAAGTCTATACCACTTTTTGAATACTATGACAAAAACTAACATTTTCGCATAGTCTGCAATATATCGTGTGTCTAATACATTTGGTAGTGACGCATAACAAGCCACACTAATCTGTGTCTTATCAATTATTTACTTTATTCCATTCCACTGTATATATTATTTTATATTATAATAAACGGTATACACTATACACTATATTAATAATAAAAATACACTAAAAATACTTAACTAATTACAACAGTAACAGTATTTATTTCACATTTATAACTATATTCTAACACCATGATCGTTGTTCCGTTGTTTGAATATCCTCTTCCTCTTTATCGAGCGTCATTTATAGTACATCAGTGTTCTTGAATTTTCTATTTGGGAAAGTTTGTTACATATACATATGTGACATATACATACGTCTTACATATACACATTCTTACACATTCTTAAGATAATACATTTTGTTGTGCTTCTAAGTTCTTAGAATGCCGATAAGGAAAGAAAATACAGAAAGATACTTTGTGTGAATTAATTTAATTAGTTTTAGTGTTACATGAATCGTCTATGTAATAACTCGCATGTCTTGAATAAAATATTTTTTTTTAAAAGATGTTTTAATTTGAAAAAACATAAATGGCGCAGTCAGTAGGATAGTGAAAAGGCTTTTCGTGTAAATAAAAGTCGTGTGTTTCTACACTTAGTTTCACAAAATCTGCAAAAAAACAGAAATCATAGAGATTTCCCAGGAGCCGACCGGACCAGAATCGCCGAGAAGTTCCAACGAACCAAGGACAGCATCGCCAACGTTCACCCCTAGGATAAAAAACAAGAAACCAGAAACAAGAAACAGAAGAAGAAATGATTAATGTAAGTACAATAATATTGTTCTTTAATATAATCTTGTGGCACAAATTTAATATTTAACACTGACGACACACTCGACGAAATTTTAAGTAAATTTGCGAACATCTCTCTTAAAGACAATATGGCTATTAATATTTCTATGAGAGATTATCTCGAAATAAATTCCTCATTTTGATGGTAACCCTATGTATATTTCAACGTTTCTATCGAGTTGCGATTCAATTTTACAAACTTTAGGCCGCGAAAATGATCCTGTGTATAATGCGTTCTTATTTAGAGCAATCATTTCGAAACGGAAAAGCCGCGCAAGTTGCATTAATAAGAAATGTTACAGATTGGACTAGTTTGCGCCGTCTTTTAATAAATACATTTAGTGATAAACGAAATGAATTAACATTAATATCAGAATCACAAAGAGTAGAACAACATTTAAATGAACCACCTAGTGCTTTTGGCGAACGATGTTTAAATTTATGTAGCATGTTAGTCGCACGTATTAATATCACCGAAGAAAACGAAGCGTTAAAAGCAAGTAAAATTGAACTATATCAAGGATTAGCCCTACAAACCTTTATAAACGGATTAAGAGAACCGACAAGACTTATTATGCAGTGTAGGAAGCCGAATACTCTTGAAGATGCTTTAAGTTACGCACAGGAACAAGAAAATTTGCAATATCAACGACATAAAACACCTATGACGTTCACATCTAATAAACCCAGAGTATCTCGACCAATACAAAAACCAAATATTCCTGTAAGATTCCCTTCATCGCATATCCCTGTTCAAACAAGACAGTTTACTACTCCGCCATTCCAGTTTAGAAATCCATTACCTCCTAAAATTTATCATCAACAAAATCCGCAATTTCAATATCAAAGACCAACATTCCAAAATGTAAAATCTCCCTCACAAATCACAAGAAATACGCATCAGACCTCGCAAATAAAACCAAATTTACCAAAACCAACGCCTATGGACTGGTCATCATCATCGGGTTTAACTAGAACAACAAATTTGCCAAATAAATATCACACCACAACAAACAAATCGACCATTATTTAATGTAGAAGAATTGTTTTATCAAGAAGAACCTTACCAAGACGAAGCAGCCGCCCTCGATTACGAATACGACAATATGTAGATTACATAAATCAATCAGTCGATCAGACGAATCAATATGAAGAGTAGGACAACCAAGGTACTGAATCACAGGAAGAAAAACAAGAAAATTTTCCTTTACCCGCCACGGAAAGTATGAACAAGAAATAATAGAAATTAACGTCACAACGGCATCTAAACTTCCATATATAATTTTACCCCAGACAAATTCTAAATTCATGGTAGACACGGGATCAACCAAATCGCTGATATGTTCAAAATTAGCATCCGATCATTATTCACATTTAATCGAACACTCTTTCAAAATTTTTTAAAGAAAATTCAAATCATAAATTTCATATATTTGATTTTAATCCAAACTATGACGGTCTTATTGGTTTAGATCTTTTGGAAAAACTAAACGCAAAAATAGATCTATGCAATAATAAATTATTCACTAAAAACGCACAAATTCCCATTTATTCGAGCGAAATTAAACTAAAAGAAACAAATGTACATTATAAACCAATTAAACGAATTACTATACCAGCAAGAACAGAGAAAATCGTGAAATTACCAGTTTCCGTAAACTCGGGAGAAAAATTTCTACCTTATACAAAACTTAAATCAAAAATGGAAATACCAGCATCAATCGTTACAGTGGAAAATAGTGAATGTTATTCTACAATAATAAATTCATCTGACGAAGAACAAAATATAGAAATTGATGAGCCGATGGAAGTCGACGATTTTAATGAAATAGACCCGCAAAATGAAGAAATATGTACGTTAAAAGAAATTCAGGTTAATAAATTGTCAAACGAAAACTTAAATAAACTTCGATTAGATCACACGAACATAGAAGAGAAAAAAGCAATTAAAACACTTTGTTATGAATATAAAGATATTTTTTATAACGATAAACTTCCATTATCTTTTAATAATGCAACTAAACATACAATAAAATTAACAGAAAGTACTACACCGATGTTCACAAAATCATATAGATATCCGCAAATACATAAAACGGAAGTGAAAAAACAAATTTCATCTTTACTTGAGCAAGATATCATCAGACCCAGTTCATCCCCATGGAGCAGCCCTATATGGATCGTACCGAAGAAAATGGACGCATCTGGTAAACAGAAGTGGTGAATGGTAGTTGATTATCGTAAATTAAGTCAACACACAGTAGACGATAAATACCCTTTGCCAAATATTTCCGACGTACTCGATAAACTCGGTAAATCTCAATATTTTACGACGTTAGACCTGGCCTCTGGATTTCATCAGGTACAAGTTGCCAGAAGATATAGAAAAAACTGCTTTTTCTATAGAAAACAGACATTTTGAGTATCTGAGAATGCCATTTGGACTTAAAAATGCCCCATCTACGTTTCAACGCGTAATGGATAATATTTTAAGAGGAATTCAAAATGAAAGTTGCCTAACCTATATGGATGACATAATAATATTTTCGTCTTCTTTACAAGAACACAGACCGCTTAAAACCAGTTTTCGGTAGATTAAGAAAATATAACTTCAAAGTACAATTAGACAAAAGCGAATTTTTAAAGAAAGAAGTAGCTTACCTCGGACACATTATCACTCCGAACGGTGTAAAACCAAACCCGGAAAAGGTTAAAGTTATTCAAAATTACCCAATTCCAAAAACAACACGTGATATAAAATCATTCCTTGGACTTTTAGGTTATTATCGACGTTTTATAAAAGACTTTTCTAAAATTACAAAACCTCTTACGAAATGTTTGAAGAAAAATGAAAAAATCATTCATGATAGTGAATTTATTGATAGTTTTAATTTGTGTAAACAAATATTGATGAATGATCCAATTTTAAAATACCCCGATTTCGAAAAACCGTTTATACAGGCTGGCGCAGGGGAACGGGAAATTTTAAAATAACGTCATGTCCACGAATAAATTCATAAAACTAGTAATTTATTAACGAAAGTGCATGTATGCAGCATGCCATTTATGTTTTTACAATCAAAATGTTCAAAAGTGTCTCTTTACTTTTTAAAGATGACATCGGAAAGATGTCCTCCCATTCGGCGTTCACACTCTAACAGCCTGTTATGAAAACTCTGGAATGCGCGGTGTAGCAAATCTTGGGGAATGGCAGTGATTTCTTGTTGAATGTTCTCCTTCAGTTCATGGATTGTTGCAGGACGGGTACGGTACACCTTGCCTTTAAGATACCCCCACAGGAAGAAGTCGCACACACTAAGATCAGGGGATCTCGCAAGCCATTCAATCTCACCGTTACGTGAAATAATGCGTCTTCCAAACAATTGACGAACTGCTGCCATCGAATGTCGAGCAGTGTGTGACGTAGCTCCATCCTGCTGGAACCACATGTTTTCGATGTTAAGATTAAGCTCGTACAGTCTCGGTGTAAAGAATGTTTGAAGCATTTCAACATATCGAGCAGATGTTACTGTCGCTGCACTACCATTCTCACTTGTAAAAAAATAAGGGCCGATAACACCATGACATGATACAGCACACCATATTGTTACCTTGTCGCTATGTAGTGGTCGCTGGTGTAACTCACAAGGATTGTCCTGGGCTCAATAACGAAAATTCTGTTTGTTTACGATACCGTTTAGGTGGAAATGTGCTTCGTCTGATATCCATATGTTACCAATGAAATTCGCGTCCTCGTTAATTTTAGCCAATATCTGCCTACTAAACTCCATGCGTGACGCTGGGTCTCGTTCATGTAATTGTTGCACAATCTGCAACTTATAGGGATGGAAATGTAATTCGTGCAGTATTCTTTGTAAGCTTCGTCGCTTAATCCCTAGCGTAGATGCATGCTGTCGAACGGAGCGGCGAGGACTTCTCTCGATTGCAGCTCTAACAGCTTCAATGTTCACTGGGGTACGTACCGTTCGAATGCCACCTGGAGCTTTCTTTTTCAAGGCAGATCCTGTTTCTTCAAAATTACGCACCCACGTTGTAATCGCATGCGCAGATGGGACACGTCCATGACGTCCAAGCTGGTAATGCTGTCGAAATATTCTCTGCGCGGCAGTCGCACTATCACCATTTTTATAAAACGCTCTCACAGCTACTGCACGTTCCGCACTAGTCCAACGATCCATGATTACTAAATGGCAATGCGTTCACAACAATTGTGCGACGTTACGAACAACTGCCGGCCCTACAGTGCTGACAACTGTAACGCTCAAAATTCCCCGTTCCCCTGCGCCACCCTATACTAACAACTGATGCAAGCCAATATGCAATTAGTGTAATTTTATCTCAAGGCCCTATCGGAAAGGATCTTCCGATCGCTTATGCAAGCCGCACCTTAAATGATACTGAACAAAAATACTCCACTATAGAAAAAGAATTACTAGCTATAGTGTGGTCAACGAAACATTTCCGATCGTATTTATATGGCCGAAAATTTACCATCTGTACGGATCATCGCCCTCTTCAATGGCTTTTCTCACTAAAAGACCCACATTCAAAATTAGCAAGATGGAGACTAAGACTTGTAGAATTCGACTATGAAATTATATATAAGAATGGTAAAGAAAACACAAATGCCGATGCTCTTTCAAGGATCGAAATTTATCTTCTAGAAACAGAATCTTTAATTGTTAATATAGATGACCAAGAATTACTAGAAATACTAGACGATAACGAAAATAGAAGATTGTCAGCTGACGAAATGGAACAACTTTTAAACAACTTAGACGACGAAAACGACGTTCTCGAAACAGTAAATTCAAATACAGAAGAAGGACCTCCATTAAGTATTCCTATTCAAGAAGAAGCAATTAACAACAAACAATTTCAAATACACGTTAAAACAGTTCATATAAATCCCCAGCCTACTAGATTTACTATAAAGGAAGGTAAAACAAATTTTTATGTTCGAATAACGAAAGAAAATAATTCTAGACTAATTCAAAATTTCATGAAAGAATATTTACAACCAAATCGAAAGTATTATATCACATTCGATACAGAAGAAATGTATAAACAATTCTGTAAAGAATATTGTGTACTATTTGGAGAACGAGGACCGAAAATCATACGATGTACGAAGAAATTACTGACACTAGAAGATAAAGAAGAACAGAAAGAATTAATAAAACAACACCACGAAGGAAAAATTAACCACAGAGGTGTAAATGAAACTATTTCATTTCTACAAAGACATTATTATTGGAAAAACATGGCCGCAGAAGTAAACAACTACATAAATAAGTGTGAAATCTGTAAAAGAACTAAATATGACAGAAACCCTCCGAAACTTATGAAAAACCGTTCGAAAAAATACATATTGATACATTTTCGATTCAAAATAATGAGTTTTTAACAATTATAGACGCATTTACTAAGGTAGGACAAGCCTATCGCATAAAAGGAAAAACAGCAATCGAAATAATGAATAAATTGTTAACTTTCTTTTCGCATTATAATATTCCAAAATCTATAACGATGGATAATGGCACCGAATTTGTTAATAGAACTATCCAAAGCCTATTACGCAATCACAAAATACATATCCATATAATCACACCTCATAATCCTCAATCGAATGCGTTAGTAGAACGTTTTCATAGTACACTTTTAGAACATTTACGAATATTGACTGAAGAAGAAAATGAATCGATCACAAGTTTAATGACATATGCTATTATCGCGTATAATAACACCATACATTCTACTACTAAACACACACCATTTGAACTATTATTTGGTTACACAGCAAATTTAGATCCTTTTGATTTACAATATGAAATCGAATTTTATGAACATTATACTGAACTTCATAAAAAGAAAGAATGAAGCGCCTTTACGATAACATTAAAGAAAATACCAGAATTAGAAAACAAGAGATCATAGCGAACAGAAACAAAAATGTTCCACAATCACCATTTAAAGTGGGACAGAATGTATATTTAAAAACATCAAAAAGGAATAAATTAGCAAATAAATATACGGGACCTTATGAATTAATCGAAATCCGAAGAAATCACACATGCATAATAAAAAATTTACACACACAAATAGATTAAAGCAGCCAACTGTTTTAGATTCCGGTTCCACATCGGATTAACGGAAACGCAAGAACAAGAAATAACAATTGCACGAGTATCGAATAATCCAGGAATCTTGCCAATCAAATTGGGTATAGCAAATATTAGAACCGCCCTTACATTCTCTAAAATGAATATAATGCATCCTTCAATAATTGAGCCACACTTACTTTTAAAAGATCTTTTATCAATAACCGATTATCAATCAATATTACCTATAAAACCATCAATGGAAAATATTATGATACTTGAAACACTAATAAATATCAAAGCATATCAACAGGATAAATCTATCATCTTCATCCTCGAAATTCCTCTCGTTGACAAAAACATCTATAATCTATATCATATTTATTCATTACCAGTGAACATTCAAAATGCCACAAAGATTATAATACCGACAACACATTTCATGCTTCAGAACGAACAATATTATAGTAACTTGAACATTAACTGTAAAGAAATCTCACCCATTGAATATTTATGTAATTACATATGTAGATTTATTGCCTATTACTGATACGAGTCCATGTGAAATTCAAATTATCATGTTAACAAATCAATACAAAAATTGTAAGCAAAATTAAGCGATATCAAAACACAAAGAATTGAAAATAATAATTGGATAGTATTTTCCTTAAATCAAACTAAAATATCTGCAAGTTGTAATGGTAATCAATATGTTAAACTAATAAAAGATACAAATATAATTCATATTCCATCAGGTTGCAGTTTATCAATAAATAATAAAATTATTAAAAATTCACAAAACTTTAGAAGTAATATGTACAAATACTTTCAATTAGAATACGATGTAAAAATAGACAATGTGGATATGACAAGTTTTAATCCACTAAACCTAGAAAATATAAAATTAGAACAAACTAACGATATATTAAATAAACTAGCTATTCTAGAAAGCAATATCAAAAATGAACCAATGTATATAAGTAATACACCTAGTATTTGGACTATCATTTTATTTTGTATATTAATAACATGCCTAATGTATGCTTTTGTAAAATATTTAAAACAAAAACATTTCAAATTAAATTGGTTTAAGACGAATAAAGAAATACCAGAAAAATCAAATAAACAAAATTTAAATGATTCCCAGTTTAAATTTTGATCTCATAGGGGAGGTGTTACATATACATATTGTCATGGATTTTTCCCCGAAGAAAAATAAAAGAAACATTAAAAGACTATTAATAATTATGTACATTTCATTCCAGGATAATAATTAGAGATTTTTTATATTTAATTTAAAATTTGATTATAATGTGTATTTTTGTCCACGACTGTAGGTTGTCCGAACGTTGTCTTGAGCCGGGCAGTTCGATCGTTGCCGGTTGCAGTTCCTCCGTAGTCGGTCTTTTGATTTAGATTTTAGGCATGGTGATATTTCAATTCCGAGAAGGAGATTCAGAGATTTCTCATCCTTTAGATAGATAGGTCGAGTTAATTTTTTTAAATAAGGACCTCCTCTTTATTCAAAGTATTAGAGTTAATTTCGGTTTGTGTTTTTAGTTGTGATCTTTGATGTGTTTACTGTAATTTTCGATTTATTACGAGTTTTGGATACTTGTAAATTTTGATTTTGTGCGACCTATCTGAAATCTCTCTTTAAGTATATTTTTTTTGAGTGATGTACGACGACCACATTAATTAATGTACGTGTGCATTTGCAAGTATATTTATATTTATATTTATTTCTTTAAGATATTTGTATATGATATGAGCTCGTAAATTCTTTAATTTTTATTTAAAATATATATATTTATAGTCAGGAAAATTTTCAACATTTCAGTTTTTTTGCTAGTTTTTGCTTTCTTTGGTTGTAGTTGTATGAAGGTCAGGGTATTTGGAGGGAAAGTTGATCATGTTATTCAGCGCATGATCTGGTCATTTGAGTTGCGCGCTGACAGTTATTTTTCTGTCTGACGTTTGAGGTTTAGGTTAACGTAATTAATTAAATTTGAAAGTTTTGCTAACTATTTAATTAGGTTAGGTGTATTCGCGGTCAGTTGAGGTTTTTTCCTTGTGTGCGAGTAAATATTCATACAAGTTTTCCTCAGTCTATTGCATTTGTGTTGCATAAGACACTCTTAATACTTTGTTAAGAGAGTTTTTTTTTATTTTTATTAAATGTTGTGTTGTTAATGTGACTATTATTTCTAATACCTTTTTTATTTAACACATACATGTGTGTGTAACCTGAAGATACAAGAGCTCCTGGAAGGCTGAACCGACTTGAGTTAAACCGAGCAAGCTGTTGTGTATTGTGGGCCAATTCAAATCTTTAATCAACACCACAATTCATAGCAATATGTTACATATACATACGTCTTACATATACACATTCGCTATATGTGCACATTCTTAAGATAATACATTTTGTTGTGCTTCTAAGTTTTAGAATGCAGATAAGGAAAGAACATACAGAAAGATACTTTGTGTGAATTAATTTAATTAGTTTTAGTGTTACATGAATCGTCTATGTAATAACTCGCATGTTTTGAATAAAATAATTTTTTTTTAAAAGATTGTTTTAATTTGAAAAAACATAAATAGTTCTCGGACATACGCTTTTGGTGACATCATCTATTACGGTCATCGCGTAACTCACATCACAATATATTATTTGAAACATAAGGAAATCATGTTTTGTTAGAATTATCGCTTATTTATTATTATTTTTTTCTCCTGTAATTATATGCATGTATATCTATTGGGCAAATAAATAATTATTGTTATTAATACTATGTAGTACAATATAAATAATGTGACTTAAAAATAAAAAATAGCTTAAAAAATTCTGAAAAAAATTAACAATTTCTAATAGACGAAATATTGGTAAGTCCGTTTTTCAACACCTGAAAAAAATACATAAAAAAATATAACCAATAAAAATTTTACTTATAGGCTTTCTTAGTTCAAAATAAAATTTTCATATTGGACATATTGGAAATTCTTCAAGATGATAAGTTGGAAGAGTAATATTTTCATCTTTTACAATTTATAATAACATGCTGGAAGAATTAGTTTTAAATAAATTTATTACCTGGAATAAATAGAAACACAAACAAAATACTAAAGCAAATGTAAACTTTTCTGTAAATCTACTTGAATTAGTTTAGTTTTGAATGCACGTGTACTTAATAATTTATCAAATTGGTTACAAAATAAATACAAATATACAGATGCATTCAAGTAAGCCCACTCGCCAAATTAATCGACTTAAAAATATCATCTTCATAAGAATAACAAAGAATTTTAATTCAATCTACAATCGGTTATAATTATGCATACTTTACTTTAACTGATTAAAACAAATTGTGTTTGCTTAATTTATAATAATGAATTCGTATTTTTATAAATAATAAAATCACATACGTTATCAAACTGTTTGACTGGACACTGAGCAAAATGCTTATGTAGAGAGAACAAAATATTTGTAGTGAATGTATTATAGAAATATACAGTACATCTGTAGTTCAGTAAACAAAAACCAACTAAATCCAACTAGAGCAAAAGTACCAGAAACTCCGAAGTTAACATGTTGTGATAATACTCAATACAATTAGTAGTCAAATAGAAAAATGTGAATATCAAACTTGACTATCCCAAAAGTAACACAAACCATTATTTGTTATATGAAGAATAATGCATTCAATTTTTGTCGAAGGAGATTATTAAAATCGAAACAATTAGTATTGTTTGTTTTTAATACGATGCTATAATAATTAAATTATTCATGTCTGATTATTAGACATAGTACTATTTTGTACTCTAGCGATTCTGCATTACCGACTGTGAGTACTATTCTTTAATTGACTGTCAAAATTTCGGAGAGTAGTATTGTTTTGGGAACTCTTGAAAGTGAGTTAGTTTATGTATTTGTGGAATCATGGAAGAAGAACAATACCAGTCAGTCATTCAATTTCATTTTTTGGAAGGGAAAACGTGTGCAGAAATCGAAGAGGAGTTAGATGCAGATTATTAGGGTTATGCACCGGCGATGATTACCGTCAGATACTGGTTTAATTAATGTAAACGTGGCTAAATGAGGAGCGGCTATGTCGTGGTGACCACGGAGACGATATGACCAATAAAGTTCATGATATGGAGTTAGCAGATCGCAGTATGAAGATTAAAGAGCTTGCTAATATACTAAACATCTTAATTGAACGTGTGTAAAATCTCCCTCACGAAATGATGATTGATCAAACACGGAAACGCGTGATAACTCCAAAGCAATGTTTGGATATGTTTAAGTGCAATACTAGTGAGTTTCTGCGACGTTATGTGATTGTAGATGACATGAATACATCACTAGATGCCAGAAACCAAAGGCACCAAAGAAGGCGAAGACGATTCCATCATCCGGAAAAGTTATGGCAACGAAATTTTAATATTTTTAAGTGATCGTTTGCAGAAGGGAAGGAGAACCACTGGGCAGTACTATGCTGATTTATTGGTTCGATTTGACGATGTACTAAAAAGAAAAAAAATTCTTTACTATCATGATAGTGCCTCCACTCATCGGCAATCGCGATAGCAAAATTGGCCGATTTATGGCATGAATTGGTGCCCCATCTACCATATTCGCAAGATTTGCCACTCTGTGACTTCATTCTTTTTCCAAATTTTTGGTGGATAGCGATTCACGTCAAATGAAGAGGTTCTGCCGAAACGGAGGCCTATTTTACCGAGTTAAATCTTATTATTTTGAATGGCTTAAAAAAGTTGGAACATCTCTGGACTAAGTGTATAGATCTACAAGGAGATTATGTCGAGAAATCAATTTACTAAATGCAAAACAATTGCGTTGTATTTCTTAACACAAGTATTTATCATACCATCCTCGTATGTGTAATAATATCGTAGACAATACGGCACAGTAATCAAGGTAACGGAATTGCGATTAAAGCGATAAAACAGTGATACTACGGGTCGGTGTATACAGACTGTAAGCTAAATATGCCGACTTACTTTAATATGTAATTGATGTAATAATATTAAGCATAAAATGCTAATGCACGAACTATCCCGAACCAGATCAAAAAAAAAGATAAATAAATAAATGCGCGTAGCTCGATCCGACTCTGGTAAATTTAGTATTCCTTTGTAACTGTAGCGCTACCCCTATTGAAGTGTAATGGTGGGAGTTATAGGTGCAATGATGCATATTGTAAGTCAGATGTCAGTCTGTTATCAATTTCCGTGAAGTATGGCTTATTCGAATCACGAATTAATACATACCGTCCTGCTATACTGTGAAATAGGTAGAAATGTTAGAGCTATTAGACGTATTTATGAAGGGCGGATTCCTAATCGAAGTTGTCCAACCAATGATTTAATTTTAGAAACCGTGTGCAGATGAGAGATCGCGGTACATTACATCCAAGTTATGAAGGCCGTGACCATGAAAGACCACGTGGGGTAGACACAAATCTGCCCTTTTTAGAGCAAAGAAATTGTCCTTAAAAGAAGAGGCAAATAGAACACAGAAAAAAATATGAACATTCAATTAAAAATTACAAATGTAATTTATTATTTCTCGGCGTGAATTTAATATTAAGACAACTAAATTACAAATTCCATATCACTATAAAACTGTTACCTATACCGTTTGACATTTTTAAATAAAATCGATATTGTTTTTTTCGGGATATTGCAAAGGTCAGGCCATTAACCTACTTATAAATAACAACGGAACAGCTGATGCAAAAGAAAGTTTATGTCTAGGAAATGAATTTCTATTTATTTAGATTCGTACCATATTTGAAAAGTTTGTGTTCCTAAATTTCCGCAAAAATTAAAGTTTTGATAGAATAAAATTTTTGTGGATTTGAATTGTTGTCTTACGTATCTATTATATATTAACGTACGTCGGCGTATTTCATTTACATCCTGTGTAGTCCATGGACACCGAAAGGTTAACAGAGGGAATAACACAATAAGGTAAGATTTTTAGTTTATACATAGTACTATTTTTGTACATCAACTGTAAGAATTCTTACGCTCCGCCGTATAGTTTATTTCGTACTACAACTGCATTGTTCAAGCATCTGCTTTAAGAAACTATAATAATGTTATGACACCCCAATAGCTGTTATTATAGTAAATATCGTTTATAGTATCGCATATTACAATTGTAGCAACCTATACTACATATTTTTCTCAGCGGATGTCTAAAATGAAGTCGCTGGTTGAGTTCAATAAATTAATGTTGTTAGAAAGTACAATGTGTTTTTATTATTTATAAAATATGAAGTATTACAAACTAATGGCCCACAGTATTTAAATATTTATTAGTTTTCTTTTGAAGTCGATTATACGTCAAGGCACTAATTCATGAGTGGGGCATGCAAAGCGAACAATCACACAAACCCCAAACATACAAGATATTTTGTCCGTACAACAGAGTCGGTCTAGGCGTCTTATTTACGGTTTCGGACTAATTCAAACATGCGTAGTTAAAAAATATAATATCAAACAGCAACTTATGCGTTAGGTATATACTTTATAAATTAGAGATTATATTTATATAATAAATACGGGAGAATGAAAGCATGTTCAAACAAATGCTGTAGATCAAATTATATGTACGGTCACGTAGCGGTAGGCGCGTTTGACTCTGTTGTACGGACAAGATTCGCAACTCTTAACTATAATGCTACTAATACTATCTATAATGTAAAGTATATCTGTACTATCAAAAAGAAAATTTATAAAAATATTTGAACAGCATGTTCCTTTGGAGCTGTTGTAAATACTGCAGCGGATTTAAAAAAATGGAACTAATAACAATATATGAAAAAGTATGTCCATCCGTATATTCTTTTATAAACTGAAACAAACTACGTAACAACCTAATGTGTTCTAAATATTTACTTTTCTTTTTGATGTCGATTATACGTCACGGTACTAATTCATGAACGGGTCATGCTAAGCCAACAAACACACAAACCCCAAACATACAAGCAACAACACCACTGCAACTCTACTAATATCTACTACCTATAATATATACTATATACCACCAAAAATGAAATGTATAAAAATTGTTAAACAGCATGTGTGTCGATGTTCCTTTGAATCTGTTGTAAATCCTCCAGCGGACAAAAAATGGAACTAATAATAATACATATGAAAGTACATCCATGTTCTTTTATAGACAACAAACAAACTATATAAAACATTACAATAAATATATTTATGGAAAGTCTTGTAATTATTTTAAAAAGTCATAAATATGAAACATCTAAAGTACGTAATATTACCACAGAATTTTTGAAATAACTTGGGAATCACGAAATCCTGATTGATAACGTTAAAATAAAGTCAATAACTTCAAACTTGAGAAAGCTGAAATGTTAGTTAAAAAAATAAGAAATTCGAACAAATGAAATATTGTAAATCCACTTTCAACACCTGAAAAAAATACATAGAATATATAAGCAATAAAAATTTTAGTTGCGGACTTTCTTATAGTTGGAAAGAAAATGTTTACAATTTCCATTCTGGATTTGAAAATTTTCCAAGACGACTTACAAGAGTATATATCTTCATATTTTATAATATAAAATCATGGTTAAGAAAAAATTTTTTAAACAAATTTGAAATATCTCAAATAAATAGAAACACAAACAAAATACTGAAACGAATAAAAGTTTCCATAAAAAAAAAAATTGTAGATATCACGTTACCTGTAGGTATTTACAGTAGAAAAGCGTACATAATTAAATATAACAGTACATACAAACAAGATCATGTGGAATGATTTAAAACAATATTACCTCAACGTTTCACATCCTAAAAATGCTGAAACAAAAAAACTAGCAAATAAATTTTTAAAAAACAAGAGTAACACATTATCAATTTTGTATTTTTTTTCCTGAAAAAAACTACGTACACAAAATGGCGAAACATGTACAAATTTTCTTAAATACAAACAAAATAATATTACCTCTAGATTATCAGCGAAAATGAGAAAAATCCAAAAATTCGATTGATAAAACAACGTTATCTTCATAATTTTCAATCTAAAAATATAGCCTGAAAAAAATATTTAAAAAATTAAGATACAAATTTAAAAAAAAGTATAAACATCCAATTGAAATAAAAGTATTTCAAATTAGTAGCGCAAATTTTAAAGGATAAAAACACAAAACTATTTTTATCACCTGAAAAAAAATATTAGAACACCTGTAGGTTACTGACCTGTAAACTTTTTCGGTTCAGAAGAGAATATTAACATTTCCATACCTGATTTGGAAATTTTTCATATTTTATAATCTGAACAGATGCTGAAAGAAATTTCTTCTAATTAATTACCTGAAATAAACAGAAACACAAACAAAATACTTGAAGAAATAGAAGTTTATGTAATAAAAATTGTATAACAATTAGGTTACCTGTAGATATTTGCAGTCCGAAAGTGGTCATAATTAAAATTTCCAGTTCTCATGTGAAATGATTTAAAACAATATTGCCTCAACGTTCTACATATATACTAAAAATATTGAAATAAAAGGATCAAATAAATTCCAAAAAACAAGAGAAACACGTTGTCCATTAGGTTGTTGAAAAAAACACAAAATGGCGAAACATGTACAAATTTTCATAAATATAAATAAAATAATTTTACCTCCAGATCTTCAATTAAAATAAGTAAATTCCACAAATTCGATTAATTTCTAAAATAACGTTTCCTTCATAATCTTTTATATAAAAACATTTTCAAAATATTCAAAACATCGGTTTTCAAAATACATTGACTGAAAAAAATATTAAAAAAATAAAATAAAAGCTGAAAAAAAGGATAAACATGCTCCTGAAATAAAAATATTTCAATGCAGAAGTACAAATTTTAGAGGACGAAAATATAAAACTATTTTTACTACCGAAAAAGGTATACAAAAAAAATTAGAACAACTTATAGACTTACTCGGTTCAGAAGAGAATATTAAAATTTCCGTATTAGATTTGAAAATTCTTAATATTTTATAATCTGAAAACATGCTGAAATAAATTTCTTTTAATAAATTTATTACCTGAAATAAATAGAAACACAAACAAAATACATACTTAAAGAAATATTATGTAAATAACGATTGGATAACAGTAACGTTACCTGTAGATATTTTCAGTCAAAAGTGGACATAATTAAAATTTCCAACCCCGTTTCCAAATGAATTATATCGCCTTCTCCTCACTCTTAAAATATAAAACTTAGCATGTCTTCAACCAAATAAAATTAAAAAAAAATTTTAAGAATATTTGCGAAAACCAAGCCAGCAATAATTACCTCAATCTAAAGCTGTTATAGCATGAATATATTCATTGGAATTCATTTAGGAGTTCCATACACGGTTGTGAAAATCAGGTTGCATATTTGCATTGAGGTAAATTTTACAATGATGAACAAATTGGATTCAAGAAGTATTTGAAATGACATTTGAGAACGCATATTTTGAAGAAGGAGATGTATTCTGTTTTCTGTGTTGTAACCGTAGATTTAAAATATGGATGTATGTTTGCGATCCATGAACAAAACAGCAAATAATAGAATGACGGTATTTTGGTAGCACCATATCTAAGAAGTTTTGAATTAGATTTCAAGAGAAGATGTAATTCTTGGTGGGAATATTGAATTAATCTTAAAACTATCTAGAAATATCAATGCTCATCGTAAGACTTAGAGCACCAGAGATAATAATTACAGAGGTAAGTCGCTTGTTAGTTATCTGTGTGATACTGAACTTGATTGTCTGAACCAAAGTAATAAACCAACATATAAGACACTTATAATAGATGCAACGTTGTGCACGTTGGGATTACGGAATATTGTATGAGGTTGGTATGTATCCGATGCACCGTCGCTCTCTGATCATCAGTATATTTACTATGAACTTTGTATAGATATAACAGAACTCAGGCTATACAGGGTGCCTAACTGTTGCTAACTGGGATTCTTACAAGGAAGCCCTGTCAACTGCGATCCGAAACATCTCTGTTAGGACAGGGAATTTCAGGGAAGAGCTGGAATTGACCATTCTCTCTTGCTATGAAAATAACTGTCCTCTTAGAGAGTGCTGTTCAGACTGGTGGAACACAGAGCTGACCAACCTAAGGAAAGAAATTCGGTTATTCAATAAGGGAAGAAAATAGATAATTGAGAAGCCTACGGGGTTCTCCTAAATATATACAATGAAAAAATCAAAGAATGCAAGAGGAAGGCATGGAGAAAATTCTGTGAGGACACTGAAGGTGTCTCTGATATGGTCGAAATTAACAGAATTCTTAAGTACGACTCTTCCAACGCACAAAGAAGGTATATAACCTCTTCCAACGCAATTAGATCTGTACAAAAACCTTAGAGGTGCACTTTCCAGGTTCGGACGACTGTGATACCAATCAACTTGTTACCTCATGGAGAGCGACTTGGAAACTATCAAACGGAATCTTTAAGCCTCATCTAATCAGACAGGCGATAGGGTCGTTTGAACCATACAAATCGGCAGGATCTGATTTGAGTATTTCCCAAGCTCCTACAAAAGGGAATTATGAAAATTATGTGACCTTTATTGGAGATATTCGGGGCTAGCCAAGCCATGGGATATATCCCGAGGAAATCGAGAGAAACTAGAGTAATGTTTATTCCCAAACCTGGAAAAGAAACGTATACCCATTCCAAATAATTTAAACCTATTATTCTTATCTCTTTTATGTTAAATATATGGAAAAATTATATATTTAAATATTAAAGGAGATCTGGACAGATCTCCTCTACAGTCACTCTAATCGGCATACCAGATGCAGAAAGCAGGTGAAGCTGCCCTGCACAGTTTGGTATGGAGTGATGTTTAGGCGGAAGAAGTATTTTTAGACATAGAGGGAGCATTTGAGAATACTTCGTTGTCTTCCATCATTCGATCTTCAAATGATCAGAAAATAAAAATTACCCAATGGGAGGGTGTCCTCAAGGAGGAGTACTGAAACCGCTACTTTAGAGTCCAGTAGTTGATAATCTCATCAGGACATTAAATAACCAGCGAATATAAACGCAGGGGTTTGCTGATGACATTTTTGTTGTATTCCAGTTGAAATTCCCAGGGACAGTGGCGAGCATTATGCGATGTGCTCTGCAAATTGTGGAAAGATGGTGCCTTAAAGAGCGACTGACTGTTAATACGCAAAAACAAAGTTGGTAGTTTTTATCAACATAAGAAAACTAAATGGTCCGAGCAGCATAAGACTGTTCGGACAAGAATTAGTACTAACCAATGAAGTGAAATATCTAGGTATAACACTTGGTGCGAAACCGAATTGGAGCACACACCTAGTCAAAGCGACAGGCGGTGGTGAAACATTACAAGCAAGTACTCATCAGACTGGCATGTCCA
This sequence comes from Melolontha melolontha, assembly GCA_935421215.2. NCBI lineage: Eukaryota > Metazoa > Arthropoda > Insecta > Coleoptera > Scarabaeidae > Melolontha > Melolontha melolontha. The sequence continues at coordinate 48,635,133 of OW285242.1, forward strand.
TACTATGTCACTGATATGGGTGCCAGGACATGAAAATATTAAAGGTAATGAGATGGCCGATAAATTGGGTAAGGAGAACTTCATAGGTCCAGAATCTACACCTATAATCGCTAAGGATTCCGTTTGAAGGAAGATCTGGTTATGGCTAGAAAGAAATGAATATAAATTCTACACAAAGACACTACTAAGAGAGCTGGGTGCTAGATTTTCAGCCAACCTAATTAGAAGTAAAGAACAAAGAAATTAAAACTATAACCGGCGATTGACCTTTAAGAAAGCATCTATACAGCATGGGTCTGGTTATCGAGCTGTCGCGTCGTGAGGAACTGAAGGGACTCAGACAGAAACATGTAGGAAAGGATCTGTTGGATCCTGCGAGGGTGCTTAGATTTTCCCTGAGGAGGATTAGTGACTTCTATAAGTTAAATTAAATTTTTATAGCTTTTGTAATTCAGTACTTTGAAATTGTCGTGGAGTAATTAAATCATATTTTGGATTGTTTGCACTTCTATAGTAAATTAATCATTTTCTTTTTAAAGGTCACTGGCTGAAGATCTCAAAACAAAAATAGGATACGACAAAACTCAAAGGGTTTGTATTTAGTAGTTTAAATTATATATATAATTATTGCTGTCGCAAGAAAACCTTTCATCTTTCAAATAAATTTGGGCATAAAAGATATCAATTTATATATTTCTAGCTTTTGTTTATATTCTGGAATTGCGTCGAAATTATTAAATTAATATTTTGGACAAACGACAGCTTTGTCTAAGGAAATAGTGAAAAAAATGTTCAGAATGTTGGGTGTAGTTACATTTGTAGAGCATCGCGTACCTCAAAAATCGCACGCTATCCTCTGAGATCTCGTCAGTGTCAGTACACGAATATCGTGTACCGACAAAATGAAATGCTAGTATATACACGTTTCGGGATGGATTTTTTCTTTTGTCCTCATGTAAATGAATATCTTTATTTTTTGTTAAATCTATCATTTTATTTTGAAACAAAAATAGCAGAGAAATAAACAAAATAATGAATTACTATAGTGTTGATTCAAAAAGAAGTACATCTGAATTCAATTTGTTGCTGCAAATAGACTTTTCCAATAAACTAGCACAATTTTCAAAATATGAAGAATTAAATATTTCCAGCATCCGCTTCATTACCTTGAAATTGTCATCAAATGATTGGAATAATATTTGGATTATTGATAGGTCTATTCTAAGAAAGAGTGTGATGTGTTTATAAAATCGAACAATTATCTCGATACAACTCATGATTTAAAATTAAAATTATTTGCAGTCTTTTTTTCTTCATTCGTTCACCACATTAGGCCCTTTTTAAGATTTGAGAATAGTAATTGTTTGACAAAACTTAATTTATTTACTATGTCGTATTTCAAATAACTGGAGTAATTCTTTTGAATTATTTAAATGAATGCCTTTCGCTTTATGTAGTAAATTACTCATTTGCCTACTAAAGATTATGGGCTGAAGATAGTATCTTAAATTAAATATGCAAAGGAAGCAAGAGTGATAATATAATATGACTAAATACGAAGAAACGGTACCTATTCTATGGGGATGGGACGTTTCGTCGCCGCCGTTTCGGGGCCGCCGATTCGGAGCCGCCGTTTCGTGGTCGGGACGTTTGGGAGCCGAGCCGTTTCGGAGCCGAGCCGTTTCGGAGCCAAGCCGTTTCGGCGCCGAACCGTTTCGGAGCCGAGCCGTTTCGCGGCCGAGACGATTCGCAGCCGGGCGGTTCGGAGCGGGGCAAAGTGAATATTTTTTAAATTTTTAAGATCGTATGAAAGTAAGCACTGTTTATCGGCTTATAATCTTAATCAACATGTTAGCAAGAAGAAATGGCTTTAATTACGGGAATTAAGATTAATTTTGGGGGTAAATTTTTATTGATTTAGCAAGTAGCAAGAATAACTTTTCTTGGCACAGAGACTCGCTTAACGGACACCACTCAATAACAGACACGAACATGCAAAAATGTGGACTTTGAAATAATGTCATTTACAAAATTACCTACTGATTACCAATAACCATTAAACAGATACTTTTATGATGCTACCAAGCAGGATGTCGTAATAATAATCCGTTTACACAAAAATGAATGGATAATCTGGGAACCGTTTAACCGACAGAACGCGATTAAAGTCATTTCTTCTTGCTAACATGTGGATTAAGATTATAAGCCGATAAACAGTGTTTACTTTCATACGATTTTAAAAATATCAAAAATATTCACTTTACCCCGCACCGAACCGCCCGGCTGCGAATCGTCTCGGCCCCGAAAGGGCTCGGCCCCAAAACGGCTCGGCCCCGAAACGGCTTGGCCCCGAAACGGCTCGACTCCGAACCGGCTCGGCTCCCAAACGTCCCGGCCACGAAACGGCGACTCCGAATCGGCGGCCCCGAAACGGCGGCGACGAAACGTCCTAGACCCCTATTCTATTCTTGATATGAATAACGAAATAGATACATTTAATTTGGAAACCCGTCTAGAAATTAATAATAAAACACGAAAAGAAAAACAAACAGTTTTGTATTGAAAATAGGAAATTCACAAAGGAAGAAGTACATGATTCCAAATTATCTTACTTCTGCAAGTAAAAACCTTTCACCTTCCAATTAATAATATAATAATAAATAAATAAAATAATAAATAATAAAAATAAAATAATTAATAATTTAAATATGTGAAATTATTGAAATATGTAATGTTAAGTATTCCTATCTTTTTATATAACAAAATATTTTTAATAAGTGTTATGTAACATAATGTTAATACAATCTATCATTGCACTTACATCAATTAATCAGAAACGCAACTATTAACCTATCTTTGGATGAAATAATTAAACAAAAAAATAATTAAATTCATTTAAAGAAATAACATTCATAAATTTAATATAAACATTCAGTTATACCTGTTCATGTGGTACAACAGAATCGGGACTAGGCGTCTCGTTTCCGGCCTCGGACTAATTCAAACATGCAAAGTAAAAAATATAATACCAAAGAGCTACCCATGTGTTATCGTATATACTTTATAAATAGCGAATATACTTATTTGATAAATACGGCAGAATGAAACCACATTTAAAACAAATGCCTATGCATATTCACGTAGCAGTTGGGCCCGTTCGACTCTGTTGTACGGACAAGATATGCAACTAATGAAGATATAATTCATATGATTTGAACCTTCCTGTTAATGCAAATAAACCTTACGTATTAGAAAAATTGTATAATGGAATCATTTCACGTATTACAATATTTGAGAAAATAAACACAATAATGTATCATAATACATACCGCAATTCGGTAACATCCACTAACAAAAAATAAAACACTATGCACTAAACACTGCAACTTTATTTATAACTGTTCACCCCTTCCACAAGTATAAAAATATATAATCGTGGATCACATTTGTTTATGTAGAAAATGTAAATTAATCAGATGCCATCTGATTGATTAAAATAATCGATGAGATAATTAATAATAAATTAATGCTTATCAATCGCAGTTCGCTGAAGTACCCATGCACACAGCGTATTTAACGCACCGCACCGTATATTTAATTAACACTTGACTATATTATGCGACAGTATGTGATATAGTCCGAATTAGTCATCTATTATGTACACGCGCAATGTTTCTTAAACGGCGAACGCAAAAAATCACTTAACCAGTTTGTATCTGTAAAAAAAGATTCTATCACGTATTACGTAATTTGTAAAATTAGATATTTTTTGAAAACTAATTGTAATATATTACACACATACCTTAATTCGGTACCATCCATTAAAAGAACTAAAGACTATATTTCACTTGTCCTTTCCACGAGTATAATAATATATAAATCGTGGATCTCACTTGTTTATGTAGAAATCGAAAAAATGATCGATAAAGTAAGAACAAACACTTTTCAAATTTGACACTGTTTTTAGGGAGCTATAATTGCAGATACCGTAACTGTTATTGAACAATTTACGAGTCCTAAATAACAAAGTGAGCCACTAATATTTAAATCAATAACAACGTAACGAATTTGAAACACGAACTGAGATTGGGTTCCCAATTGGGTCCCAAAATATAAATATGACAGTCTCAAAATGACGGCATTAACCGGAAACTTCAATAATTGAAGTGTCAAAAAGCACGTGTTTTATCCATCTAAGAGCATGCAAATTACATATTGAACAATTCGATGTTTACATAAATAATAAAATATGAACTTTAAGATTTATACGAATATCGAATATATATATATATATATATATATATATATATATTTAGGTCTATTTAAATACGATATTGTATATATTAGAAGTAGGTATTGGATCAAATATTGTTCAATAAACAATCCAAACCTTAACTCGATAATTCTGAACTAAAAAGTGATTAGCTAATAAAACTAACTCAACTAATTTTTAGCACATCGAGCCTATTTTCGTAGACTCTGTTCCAATTACCTTCTTCTTCTTCGCACCTCTAACACTAATCCTGATTCTAACGCGATCGCTAACATCGCGACCTATTCATTAATAAGCGCTGTAGATAAAAACTTCATAAAATGTGAATTAAATATTTATAATAACTAGTTATAATATATATAATATAATAATAACTTTTCAAATGTTGAAGAAATTAAATTAAATTTTAAGCCATCAAAATTAGTAGTTTGTTAATTAATATTTAAAAATTAATATGTATTTAGATTTATAAAATTCACGGAATATACATAATCAAAAACATAAAATAAAAACCTGGAACAACAGACGTTTAAACATGTATAGCATGCTTAGAAAAAAAAAACTCTGACCTTTCGACGAATAATTTTCTATACCTCTACAAATCTGCAACAAAAGAAATAAATTATTAAAACATGATCCTAAATATATTTTTAAATATTAAAATATAAGTTAGTTTATTAAATATCAATCAAAATATATGTTTGTTAATAATTAACGTTCAAATCCTAAGCTAAGAAGCTAGCTGTGAGCTATGAATTTATTTATCAGGTCAAATGTCAAAATGGTTATATATAAATAATTAAATTATAATTTAAGAATGTGTGTTTATTATCAATGAAGACGGGGGACAAGCTGAAATTATTGAGAATAAAAGACACGGTTAATATTTTCTAGGCTTTAATTTTAAATATGCTTAAAGTAATTTCCCAACCAATCTTCTTTCGGAATACCTTCAAAATATCCATGAACTTCGGTATCAATCTCTTCTTCAGACGAAAAGCTTTTACTCCGCAAATTGGGTTTAAGCCCAAAAAAAAGCCAAAAGTCACACATTGTGAGTACGGCGGCTGTTCTATTACTTTTGTATTTTTCCCAGCCAAAAACTGGTGAGTTAAAACTGCTGTATCGGACGCTGCATTATCACGGTGGAGCACTTGTGGCGGTGGACACTTTAGGCAAACATTTTTCAGAACGAGTTGGCCTTGACTTTCTAGCACGTCGACTGATTGATATTCTAAATTCCCGCCAAATGGACAGACAAAGGAAAAGCTCGAATCCTACATACGTCTATTTGCCTCAAAACAAAAGTCGTCCAATTATTCGATACGGTAATCAGCTTTCTTTTAAAATTTTCTCACTACGCCCTAGTCGAATCCGCAATTGCGATAATTCAAAAACAAGTAAGGGGGGAGCGTGAATTTATATTTCGAATATCTGAGCACATCAAGATATATCGACAAACTCAAGTCCCCTCTCTCGTACATCTAACAGCAGACCTTCTTGAAAATCGCGGGACCGGGATTGCAAAGAAAGTAACGAATATAAAATAAACTAGATTTGATATCTACAGGGCGGTAAAACTTTATCGTCAAAAATAAAATATAACAAGATATATATATAATCCAAAAATCCCTATTACCATAACAATGGTGTAGGGCGTTTATCTTCTAGCTTTTTATAAACGTTTTCCATTCATTTCTATTCCTTGTCATGTTCTTCGCTTCTGTCCATGTTTTGCCTTTCCTTCCCAGTATTTCTGCTATGACATCATTCCATGTTGTCCTTGGCCTTCCTCTTCTTTTATTTTTCATTATCCTTGCTTCCCATATCCTTCTTGTTTGTCTTGTATTTTCCATTCTATATAAATGTCCCCACCATCCTAGCTGTCTTTGTTCAATGTATTCTAACACTGACTGCATTTTCAAATCTTTTCGTATTTCCAAGTTTCTTATTCTGTCCATCCTTGTAACTCCTCTAACTCTTCTTAAATACTTCATTTCTACTGCCTGTAATTTATTCTTTTGTCTTCTATTTAATATCCAGGATTCACAGCCATATGTTAATATCGGTCGGTAAATTGCCTTATATACTTTTAGTTTTGTTTCTCGGGATATCTCTTTTTTGTTAATGAAATTATTCCTCATGCTGTGGTACAGCTTTGTTGTTTTTTCTATTCTTTGATTAATCTCAGCGTCCTGGGTCCCTCTTCCATCAATTCGCACTCCCAAGTACTGGAATGTTCTCACTTGTTCTATTTCAGTTCCTTCTATTACGATTTTCGTATCTACCTGTTCATCTCCCACTACCATTACTTTAGTTTTGCTCTTACTCATCGTCATTCCACTGTCCTTTAGTGTCATATTCCATGTTGTTAAATTACGTTTCAGATCTTCCTCATTGTCGGCTATAACTACTATGTCGTCTGCGAATGCCCCTTCAGAAACTTCGACTGCATTCAAGTTAAGGTGTCCAACCCTGAACTTTTTACTTTTACATGCACACTGTTTGATAATGTCATCCATATAAACAATGAACAGCATTGGGCTCAGACTTCCCCCTTGGCGCAGTCCCTTGTTTGTTTTAAATATCTCAGATTCTAAATTGTTAGCTATTACAGCATTAGTATTGTGGTTATATATTTTCTGTATTAATCGTCTTATTTTGCCATTGACACCTCTTTCTCTTAATACATTCCACAATCTTTCTCTTGGTACTTTATCGAAGGCTTTTTCCAAGTCTATAAATGCTAAGAACACTTTCTTCTGTTCTCTAGAGGCTTTTTGTATTATTTGTTTCACAGAGAATATTTGGTCTTGTGTGCTCCTTCCTCTTCTAAACCCACTTTGTGACTCATGTAACGTATTTTCGAGTTTTGTTCTTAGTCTTTTATCTATTATTTGCTCGAGAATCTTCATTGCAGTACTTAGAAGGGATATTCCTCTGTAATTATTGCATTCTTTCTTATTTCCTTTATTCTTGTATATTGGTACTATCAATGACTTCTTCCAATCGTTTGGTATTTCCTCTTCTCTCCATATTCTGTTATATATTTTCAACATTAATTCTCTTCCTCTTTGTCCTATATTTTTTATCATTTCTGCTGTTATTTTGTCACAGCCTGGCGCTTTTCCATTTTTCTGTTTTTGTATTGCTTCTTCCAGTTCGTCCATGGTAATTATTTCTTCTGTCTCTTCTTCTCCTATTATTTGTTGTTCACTAGCATTCTCGTTTTCCACTCCTCCGCTTAACAATTCCTGAAAGTATTCTTTCCACCTTTCTATAATCTTCATTCTATCGCTTAGGATCTCTCCCTTCTTATTTTGTATATAATGTGTAGATTGTGACCTTTCTTCATTCCTTACTGATTTCAAGACTCTGTAAAATAGTTTTTGGTTCTCTTTACTGTTTTTTTCCATCTTTTCCCCAAATTCTTTCCATGTCTCCTTTTTTGCTTGTACTACTAAATGTTTCACTTTTTTTCTTTCTTCTTTGTATATATCGTATTTTTCCACTGTTTGTTCTGCTAAGTATGTTTTCCATGCTTTTTTCTTTATCTTAATTTGATGTCTTATTTCATTTGTCCACCATTTTGTTTGTTTTTTCTTTTTATTTTTCCTTACGCCACACATCTCTTTCGTTGTAGTTATTATTATTTCTTTAAACCTATTCCAAATTTCTTCGATAGTTCCATTAATTTCTATATTTTCTACTCTTTCGGCTATCCTTTTCTGGAATTTTTCAGCAATGACTTCACTTCTTAATTTGTATATTCTAAGTGATTCTATTTGGTCTTGTTTCTGTGTATATATATATTGCTTTTCCTTGTTTTGAACTTTTTCTTTTATTCTTGATATAACCACAAAGTGATCGCTTCCTATTTCCGGCCCTCTTCTTACTTTCGTGTCGCTCACAATTCTTCTGTTATTTTTGTCAACTAATATGTAGTCAATTATGGACCTCTCCCCCCTACTCTTGACTTCTCTAGTATATCTGTGTATATCTTTGTGTTGGAAAAGAGTGTTAGTTATTACCAAGTTGTGTACAATGCAGAAGTCCAACATTCTTTTTCCATTGTTATTTCTAACAGTCTCCCCGTTTGTTCCCAATACTTCACTATATTCATCGTCTCTTATGCCAACTCTACTGTTGAAATCTCCTACTACAAACATTATACCTTTCGCGTCTTCCACCACTAATGTTAGTTCTTCCCAAAATTTATTCTTATTTTCTGATGTATCATCTTCGTTTGGCCCGTACACCACTATTATTGTTTTCGTTCTGTTTCTTTCCTTCATCTCTATTAGTAATATTCTTTCTGACCAGGCATTCCATCTATAAATTTGGTTTTCTAATTTCTTGTGTATAATGCATCCCACTCCTGCAGCTGCTCTTTTTTCTTTTCCTACACCACTATACATCATAATATGACCATTGTCCGTCTTAATAACTCCCTGTGCCTTTTTCTTTGTTTCCGTAATTGCTAATACATCCACTCCTAACTCTTCAAACTCCTTTTCTAATTCCTTTTCTTTTCCTGTTATGCTCTTTATATTCCAAGTACCAATTTTCCATGTTTCACTTTCTTTATCCTTACTTTTCTCTATCTTTTTTATTTTTTGTGTATCATCATTATCATACTGATCATTATTTTGTTTATTTTCCTTTATCATATCCTTTTTCTTGTCCGGGTCATCATCTTTATTTTCACTAGTCTTTACTATTAGTTTTTTGACACTATTTTTGGGATTTTCTTTTCTCGTGCCAATTCTCGTTCCTCCTTATTCCAATTCCCCTTTTCCCTATTCCATCTCCATTGTTCTCCCTCTACTATTAACTTTTGGAATCCTATCTTAACAGTTTTTCCTTTCATTCTCTCTTCTTTGGCCTTTCTTCGTATCTTTTCTTGTATTTCTCTTTCCTCTTTTGTCATGTCATCGTTAATGTATATATTTTGTTCCATAAACCCTCTCAATTTGCCCTTATTTTTCATTATTTTTATCTTATCATCTATATTCTTCAGTTCTATTAAGCAAGTTTTTGGACCCAGTTGTTTCACCGCTTTAATTTCAATTTGTATTTCCATGTACTTCTTGATAATATCTTCCACCGCTACCTTTAATTGATCTTGATCACTCCCATCTATTTTCAAGCCTACCATAACTGCGTTCTTTCTTCTATTCATACCCTCGAGTTTATCTAATCTTCCTTTGGCACTTCTAATTTCTTTTTTCAGTTCTTCGTTTTCTTTTCTAATCTTCTCATTTTCTAATTTGATTTCTTTCATTTCTTCCATATATTTATCTTGTTTTCCCTCTATGTGTTGCACTTGTGTAACTAATCCTCGCATCATTTCCATTAATTTATCTAATTTACTTTCGTCACTTCGGCTTGCTTCTTTGTCTGGTGTTCTGGTCAGCTTTTTACTCTTTTTGAAGATTTCGGCTACGTCTTTTTTATTTCTCTTTCTTTTTCCTTCATCCGTGTTACTCCCATCACTGTCCATCGCAAACAATGTCTATCCAGGCCCCCAAACCACTAAGCTAGTTATCTCGTTAATATTTCCTAATATTTTATAAGCCGGACCTGTTCCTTATTGATATATTTAACTATTTATTTAATTAATTGCTATTTAATTAATAGTTAAAAAGCAGGTAAGGACAAAATCACGTTTAATTCATGTTTGTATAACCATTTCAAATATTTATTTTAAAATTTTCGGATCACATTTATTTCATTTTATTTCACACTAATTTGAAATTCGCTCGTGCGCCACAAATTTATTTATGTCTTACTAGTCCTTGTTTTTATTGTGCCATATGTTTATATTGTCGGATGCTGGCCTCTTTAGCGAGTCACCGCCCACATCTCTCTCTATCTCTTTTCTGTTGTTATTGCAAACACTAACATATATTATTTATTTTAATCATGTACTTATCTCTTCCACTATTTCACAAATTTACACCTTTGTGTATCACTTCTAATTATTTACTAACAATATTACTTTATTACACTCGCAAAAACATCGTATTCGATAAATTCTTGCGGAGCCAAAATTACACGTCTATTCTCTATAACTACCACGCTACTACTCCCAAAAATAAAATATAACAAGATATGTTTTTAATATATTTGTATTCACAATATTTGATGTATTTACACATCGATATGCTATTCTTTGATATAAGGAAAAAACCCTTAAATATTAACAGTCAGGAGTCATAAGTTGAATTATAGAGAATGCCCTAAATTTGGTCAAACAGCAAGAACTTTCGAGAAAAGGATGTTTGAACACTGAAGATTTTTTAGAATTAGAAAAAAAATGACTCCTTTTACTCCAACCACTTGTAAGAATCGTAGTTTTAGTTTCAACTTAGACGAATTACACACAGAAAATAAACGAGCAGAACTTAATTTATTAGAATCTTTAGAAATTAACAAAAATAAAATTTCAAATAACTTACTAAATGACCAACTAGATACAAACATTGTTAAATTTATTTGTCTAATTTAAATGTTACGTAATTAACTATTATTTATCTTTCTATTTTCCTTCCTAATTTGTCCATACGTATTTAATTATTATTCCCTTTAATACACATTGCACCTCTATCCATACACCGTTTCATTCGAATTTTCCGTTGTGCAAAACAGTATGTACTGAAAGTCTTCGTCTGCGAGCTCGTTCATAGCACGTGCCGCCTTTTACAGTTTCGACGGTCTGAAATCTTGTTGCTTTTAATGCAGATTTTACCTTGGAATAGATAAAGGTCACATGGTATCAGGTCAGGCGAATAAGGAGGATGGTCTAACAACTTGACTGGAAGCGTCTTGAGAGACATTGCAGTGTGCGCTGGCGCGTTGTCCTGATGAAGAATCCATTACTCTTTTTTCCACAATTCAGGTCTTTTTTTCTGTTTTTTTTTCAGGGAGTTGAACAAGAACCTCAAGGTAGTAATACTGTGTAACAGATTGACATTCAGGAATCTTTGTTCATCGGCGCTGTTTTAGCTCTCGGAGAAATTGAGCTCTTCCAATGTCTTGATGCTTAGCTTCTGGATCATAGGTGAAAAACGAAGATTCATTACATGTTATCACTCTTTCCAAGAAGTTTGGGTCATTTTCAATGGCACTTAAAGTGTGAGTACAAATATTTTCACGAGCTTCGAGTACCACTTAGCTGTAACTGTCTTTTGTCCATCTAGCTTAATTGCATTTACTAAGCCCGTACTTCTGAAGAATACTGCACACATAATTTTTTTCATAGTTCACTGCTTCTTAGTTATTGCAGGAGTTTTCTCATCTTCGTGAATCCATACACAACTCTCTTGGCGGGCAGGAAGACTGAAAAAGGGAAAAAAATGGTGCCCGCCATTATTTAATAAATTTAAAGTTTCATTGCAAATTTTTACACGCTTTACTTTATGGAAGTCAGAAAGGTGATGCGGCACAAAACGACTTGCCATTTTTTTTAAATTCAGGTGATCGTGTATAATTATTTTAACAGTTGAGGATCCAATCTTGAGTTGATGCTCTATTACCGCATATGTGGCTTTATTGTCTTCTTCAATTATTTTTTTAGCAGCAGCAATATTTTTGTCGGTAACAGCCCTAGGAGGACGCCCTGCTTCTTCTTTTTGATGTTGAATAGAATTCCTTTTGCGTTCAAATTCCTTATACCTTGTAAATTGTAGCTAAAGAAACTGCTTGTTCACTAAAAACTGAATCTAAACTCTCTTTGCACTTACAAGCGCTTAAACCTCTTTTAAAATATTAATAAATTATCATTCGAAAGTGCTCTCTGGTTAATTCCATAAGTAGTTGAGTTACAACGAACAAAACTTCAACAATAAAACGTCAAATGACAGATAAAGAGTTGCTCTAAATAAACACCGTATAATTCAAAATAATACAAATCTGTATAAAAACAAATTTGTATCTGTATATGCATGGACACACAGTACGTATTTACCAGCTTCTGCTTCAACTACCAGACGCAAGCGTTTCTGTGTAACCCCTTTGTCAATGATAGATTTACGAAGACAACAGACTGTAGGTACACTTGCGGTCATGTAGCAGGTTTTGTCCTATCCGAAGACATCAGATAACCTCATGCCATCTGACGGACAAAACCGACCACGCCGGTGCAAAGTGTTTCTTCTCGAATAGCAAAGCTATTACTGGAAAAGAAGAAAAAATACGCATATTACTGTGAGTCCATTAACTCGTCGCCAGGTGGCGTAGTATAGCAAAAAACAAATTGCATGTCGATGCGATAATTCACATCATATCATATGGCTATACTACGCCACCTGGCGACGAGTTAATGGACTCACAGTAATATGCGTATTTTTTCTTCTTTTCCAGTAATAGCTTTGCTATTCGAGAAGAAACACTTTGCACCGGCGTGGTCGGTTTTGTCCGTCAGATGGCATGAGGTTATCTGATGTCTTCGGATAGGACAAAACTTGCTACATGACCGCAAGTGTACCTACAGTCTTTTGTCTTCGTAAATCTATCATTGACAAAGTGGTTACACAGAAACGCATGCGTCTGGTAGTTGAAGCAAAAGCTGGTAAATACAAATTTGTTTTTATACAGATTTGTATTATTTTGTATCAAAGCTTGATGTGAATTATCGCATCGACATGCAATTTTTTTTTTACCTTATAATTGTTTTGCAAAGTCTACTAGATTTTCTTATTCCAATAAATTCAGTTTATCCCACGTATAAATACGAATTTTCATTAAGAGTGAATAAGTTCAATATTAAATATTGTTTTAATTAAAATAAAAAATAATAAAATTTATCTACATGACATAGTCAAATCAAAATAACAAAAAATAATTACCTTCATCGTAGACTGCTGCGACAAAGGACATTTTTAAGGTGGCTCCAATGACACAACAAAACACTTTTATTTAATAACCGTATACGAATGAATTTTTTATAACACTTTATTTTAAGCGTATTTTACGCAACGCGATGAATTTAACGAGAACGACGGAATCGCAAATTAGTGTTCGTGTTGAAGTCTGCAACAAAAGAAAGAAATTATTAAACCCAGAGCATATTAAAAGTATTTATTTTATTATTAAGTATATTATACTATAAAATTAAAAATTTTATTAATCGAAAATTTGGAGAAAATAAAAGGGTTTTATTATTTTATATATATTTTAAAGGTACAAAAAAGGTTTAAGTATATCAATACGTTAAGCACGTATTACGCATTTGTTACAAATGAAACAGACATGTAATATTTTAAAGGGTTTATACAAAAAAAGATGACCTTAATACGTTATTAATTGAAATTCATGTCTTGAAAATTCATTTTAATGCAAATTTATTTTTAAATGACGAAATAATGAATAATACTAATAAAAATCGAAGGTACTTGTTAATCATTTAAAACCTAAATGTGTATCTTTGATATTTAATTACAGGGGCTACTGGGAGTAGTTAGGTCGTATTTACGTACAAATCTTACTAGTCTACTTAAATTATAAATGAATACAATAAAAAGATTTTCATTACCTTCATGGCAGAATCCTGGTACAAAGGAAATCCTTTATGGTGCTTCCAATCACTTTCTAACACTTTTATTTAACAACCTCACGCGACCAAATTTTTATAACACTTTTAAGACTTCATATTTACCGTATTTTACGCAACGCAGTTCATTTAACGAGAACGATGGAATCGCGATTAGTGTTCGTGTTAAAATCTGCAACAAAAGAAAAAAATTATGAAATCCTGGGCATATTTAAAGTATTTGTTTTATTATTAAGTATATCATACTATCTATACCAAAGACAAAAATATTTTTAATTGATAATTTATGGAAAATGAAAGCGTTTTATTATTTTATATTTTTTGCCAAACAAAAAAAAACATTAAAAGGTTATTAACTGAACAGTCATGTCTTAGCTTTTAATGTAAACATATTTTTAAATTTTAAAATAAATTAATATTTTAAATATAAATAAAAATTAAATATACATATGTGTTAATAATTTAAACCCTAAATTTATATATCAAGTGTCCGTTAATGTTTGAAGCTGACGTTTGTCAAATTTTGGAAATGTCTTGGCTTAATTAGTGATATCCAAATGCACCTATGCAAGTATAAATTTTTAACATCTGACTTTTTTATACCAGGTTATCTAACTCTTAGCATACAAAACTGTATAAACAATGTTATCTTCTAGAGTTTTTATAAACATAAACATTGTAGCGTGTGTTTGTGAGTAAATTCAATAGCGGTATTTTTTATAGATATTCTGAATCCACGTGCGAGAATTTTCAGAGGGTTTTTAATTTTGCGGTTCGCGTCGTAATTAACTCACAATTGTTTGGATCAATATTCCATATAATTGCATTTTTCCATTTTCATGCGTTGTCTTTTCCTTTTAAAGACACACTGTATGAGTTAAAAATAAACAACCTATTTGGTAAAGCTATTTGTAACATACTTGAGTTGGTACAATCTCACAATTTATATATTAAAGTTACTGTAAATGAGCTATAACCTACTATAAACGTGCGTATTGTTTTCCGTTAGATTTCATTGTTAACATTTTTTGCTTGGAACGCGGCACTACCTATCCCATTTTCTTAAATAATTGTAATTAGCAAATATTGTCAATAAACATTTCGCAAAGTAAGAGTATAGTGTTTGATTTTATCAATTTTTATGTTTACATGAAATGTGATTACCGCATGATACACTAATGTTAATTGTCCGAAGTCAAGTGCAGTGGTTGTAACTTAACCAAAATTTGACAAATACTGTCAGTTTCAAAGATTAACGGATACCCGTTAGTTCACCAATCAGGTGGTGGATGCTACTCTTTAATATTGTGTTATATTCATTAACAATGAACACAGATTGTTAAAATTTTCGTTTTTTGTATTCCGTTTCTTAATTATTATACAATTTCAATTATCTTTTTTCTAATTATACAATTATTATCGTAAATTACTTCGTAAGGGTTATTGTATTTATACAATGCATAATAAACCTTTGAAGTAAATACCAACAAGTTGCAATTATGAGAAAATTTGTCTAGATGTGTTCAAGAGATTATTATTATGCGAAGAGATTTATTGATTACCTGTGTTTGCTAATTTATTAAGGGATTAATAATTTATTTAATAAATGAACAAGATGAGGTAAACAATTAATAAAAACTAAATCTGGTTGTGGTTTATAAAAGCTTGAAAATATATTTGACAGCTTTTTGAAAGGCATTTCTTCTAAATTTTAATTAATTGGTGTCCAGGTTATAGGATTCTTATATAAGAAACTTAGCATTTACTTTATGTTAAATATCTAAAGAAGCTTTTATGTGACGAAAGAATGTTATGTATAATTCTGTATAAAAAAATCGTGTGTTTATTAATTATTAATAGACATGAAAATATATTTTCGTAAAATTTTCAAAGCAATATTAAATTAATGTTTTAGTTGGAATAATAAATAAAACCATTAGTCTATACTTAATAAAAGTCAAATCAATAAATAAAAAGATTTTCATTACCTCAATCACAGAATCCTGAGACAAAGGCCACTTTGGTGGTTCCATTCACTTCTAAACACTTTTATTTAATAACCGTACGCGAACGAATTTTTATAGTGCTTTTAACTCTTTATATTAAGCGTATTTAACGCAACGCAGCGTATATTTAGTTAACACTTGACTATATTATGCGACAGTACGCGATATAGTTCGATTAGTCATCGTAGACACGCGTAATGTTTCTTAAACGGCGAATACAAAACATCACTTTACCGGTACGTATCTGTAAAAAAAAAATTTCGAGTATTACATTATTTGTAAAATTAGATATTTTTTGAAATATATTACGACACATACCCTAATTCGGTCACATCCACCAGTTAAAAGAACTAACCACTTATATTTCACTTGTCTTTTCCACGAGTATAAAAATATATAATCGTGAATCTCACTTGTTTATGTAGAAACTGAGAATTGGTATGATTAAAGTAATTGGTGAGATAATATTAAGAAAAAATGAAGTTTATCAATTGCATTTCGGTAGAGTACCAGTGCTTTAAAAACAAACAATTAGCGAGCTATAATTGCAGATATTGTCTCCATTATTGAAGAGAAAATATACTTAGTATCATTTTATTTCCTCAAGAAATTTTGTGAAAACGGAATATCTTAAGGTATACTCAAAATTGAGAAATAATGAGATTTACTTTGTATAACTGTTATTGCTCAATTTACGATTCCTACATACACAAACTGAGCCGCCAATAAGAACGTAACGAGTTTGAAAGACGAACTGAAACAGGGTTCCCAATTGGGTCCCAAAATGTAAATACGACCGTCTTGAAATAACCGCGTCAACCGGAAACTTCAGTAATTGAAGCTTAAAAACCACGTCTATTGTCCATCTAAGAGCATGCGAATTAAATATTGAACAATGCCATATTTAACTAAATAATAAAATATTAATTTTGAGATTTATATGAATATCGAATATAAATACAATTAGGTCTATTTTAACATTATATTATATATATTAAAAAAATATTGGATTAAACGTCGTTCAATAAATAATCCTAACGCTAACATGTCGACCTATTCACTAACAAACGAAATTGATAAAAATTTTAAAAAAAGGCGCATTAAATATTTATAACTAGTTATTGCTAAACTTTGCAAATGTTGAAAAAAATTAAATTTTATTTAAAATGAACAAAATTACCAATTATATTCAAAAGTTATAGTGAATAATTATTATTAAATTAATACTTAGATTTATAAAATTAGCGGAATATACATAATCAAAAACAAAATAAATAGATGGAACAACAGACGTGTAAATATGTATAGAGGCATGCTTAGAAAAAAAACTCTGACCTTTCGACGAATCATTGCAAACCTCTGCAAATCTGTAACAATAGAAAGAAATAAGTAAAAAATGGGCCTAAATATATTTTTAAATATCAAAACAAGTCAGTTTATAGATATCGATTAACAAAATATATGTTTGTAAATAATTTAAAAATCCAAATGGTATATATTTGATATTTATAGCGAAAATGATCGGTAGCTAGATCACTCTTACATCCACCAAGTGAAGTTACAAATTGATATATCAGCTCATATGTAAAAATTTTTATAACTGTGTTCTGAAATGTAGAGGATGTCTGAAAAATTACGCAGAAGGAAAATGTTCATCGAATATCTTATGAATATTTGTGTGTAACAATACGAGTGGGTATTGATAAAGAGTTTGCTTAGGCCATTTTCCTTGAACGAAACAAAATCATGTTATATTGACAAGAAATAACGTGTTCGTGTAAAATCTTACGTCGAAAATATATTTTCCCAAAATTTTCAAAGCAATATTAAATTAATGTTTTAGTTGGAATAATAAATAAAACCATTAGTCTGTACTTAATAAAAGTCAAATCAATAAATAAAAAGATTTTCATTACCTCAATCACAGAATCCTGAGACAAAGGCCTTTGGTGGTTCCAATCACTTCCAAACACTTTCATTTAATAACCGTACGCGAACGAATTTTTATAGCGCTTTTAACACTTTATATGAAGCGTATTTAACGCGACGCATCGTATATTTAATTAACACTTGATTATATTATGCGATAGTACGCGATATAGTTCGATTAGTCATCGTAGACACGCGTAATGTTTCTTAAACGGCGAATACAAAACATCACTTTACCGGTACGTATCTGTAAAAAAGAAATTTCAGGTATTACATTATTTGTAAAATTAGATATTTTTTGAAATATATTATGACACATACCCTAATTCGGTCACATCCACCAGTTAAAAGAACTAACCACTTATATTTCACTTGCCTTTTCCACGAGTATAAAAATATATAATCGTGAATCTCACTTGTTTATGTAGAAACTAAGAATTGGTATGATTAAAGTAATTGGTGAGATAATATTAAGAAAAAATGAAGTTTATCAATTGCATTTCGGTAGAGTACCAGTGCTTTAAAAACAAACAATTAGCGAGCTATAATTGCAGATATTGTCTCCATTATTGAAGAGAAAATATACTTAGTATCATTTTATTTCCTCAAGAAATTTTGTGAAAACGGAATATCTTAAGGTATACTCAAAAATGAGAAATAATGAGATTTACTTTGTATAACTGTTATTGCTCAATTTACGATTCCTACATACACAAACTGAGCCGCCAATAAGAACGTAACGAGTTTGAAAAACGAACTGAAACAGGGTTCCCAATTGGGTCCCAAAATGTAATTACGACCGTCTTGAAATAACCGCGTCAACCGGAAACTTCAGTAATTGAAGCTTAAAAACCACGTCTATTGTCCATCTAAGAGCATGCGAATTAAATATTGAACAATGCCATATTTAACTAAATAATAAAATATTAATTTTGAGATTTATATGAATATCGATTATAAATACAATTAGGTCTATTTTAACATTATATTATATATATTAAAAAAATATTGGATTAAACGTCGTTCAATAAATAATCCTAACGCTAACATGTCGACCTATTCACTAACAAACGAAATTGATAAAAATTTAAAAAAAAGGCGCATTAAATATTTATAACTAGTTATTGTTAAACTTTGCAAATGTTGAAAAAAATTAAATTTTATTTAAAATGAACAAAATTACCAATTACATTCAAAAGTTATAGTTAATAATTATTATTAAATTAATACTTAGATTTATAAAATTAGCGGAATATACATAATCAAAAACAAAATAAATAGATGGAACAACAGACGTGTAAATATGTATAGAGGCATGCTTAGAAAAAAAACTCTGACCATTCGACGAATCATTGCAAACCTCTGCAAATCTGTAACAATAGAAACAAATAAGTAAAAAATGGGCCTAAATATATTTTTAAATATCAAAACAAGTCAGTTTATAGATATCGATTAACAAAATATATGTTTGTAAATAATTTAAAAATCCAAATGGTATATATTTGATATTTATAGCGAAAATGATCGGTAGCTAGATCACTCTTACATCCACCAAGTTGCACCAAATTGATATATCAGCTCATATGTAAAAATTTTTATAACTGTGTTCTGAAATGTAGAGGATGTCTGAAAAATTACGCAGAAGGAAAATGTTCATCGAATATCCTATGAATATTTGTGTGTAACAATACGAGTGGGTATTGATATCTAGTTTGCTTAGGCCATTTTCCTTGAACGAAACAAAATCATGTTATATTGACAAGAAATAACGTGTTCGTGTAAAATCTTACGTCGAAAATATATTTTCCCAAAATTTTCAAAGCAATATTAAATTAATGTTTTAGTTGGAATAATAAATAAAACCATTAGTCTGTACTTAATAAAAGTCAAATCAATAAATAAAAAGATTTTCATTACCTCAATCACAGAATCCTGAGACAAAGGCCACTTTGGTGGTTCCAATCACTTCCAAACACTTTCATTTAATAACCGTACGCGAACGAATTTTTATAGCGCTTTTAACACTATATTAACCGTATTTAACGTAACGCACCGTATATTTAGTTAACACTTGACTATATTCTGCGATAGTACGTCATATAGTTCGATTAGTCATCGTAGACACGCGTAATCTTTCTTAAACGACGAGCACAAAAGATCATTTTCCCGGTTCGTATCTGTAAAAAGGAAATTATAAAAATGTAGCCCCAAGCCAAAAATATTATACATAAATAAAAAGAAATGCCAGAAATATAATTGGACAAATTTCTGGAAATATTAATTTAAATTTGATGAAAATTAATTATTTATTACACACAAGTGAAGAAGCGAATAAAACTTTTATATAAAAAATAATTTGAAGCTCTCTAATAGTTGTCAAGTAAAAATACTAAATCTAAAAATATTATGAAATACATAAATATCTAGAATTACAAATTTAATTGTAGATTTGAGAAGAAAAAAAATATTATTTATATCTTTATTTAAAACATAAGTAATTAATATTTTATTTAGAATAAAATTAAGCTAAATACTAGAAAAATTAAAAGTGTAATTGATAAATTAAATATATCTATTTAAGAAATTTACAAAATACCTGCTACAACCAAGAACAACCCCGCTCGATCACTTCTAAAACCAGAACGAAAATGCGCTTCGAAATTTCATCTCATTTTAGCAAATGTAAAGAAAGGAATTTGCAATAAAAACATATCTAAGTAGGTAAATGCATAACGTTAAAATACATTCAAAACCTTTTTTTGTGTATTGAGAAAAACTCTTCTCAGTTTTTCGGAGTCTAAAGAAGCGAAATTGACATGCGTGCCATGAGCGTACGCTTGATAATACATAAAATAAATAGTAAGTAGTAATTTATAAAACGTGGTGAAAAATTTACCGATTATATTCCTATTTGTAATTTGTAATAAGCCCGTGCTTATAATACTAAACTTATTCACACGTCTGATAATGGTCGTTTTGTTGAACTACTAACACTGGCATTATAACCTGCAACAGTCCGTACAGAAGTCTACATATTTGATGTCATACCTACTGCGCTCGAATTATACTCGATATAGACACTACGCTCATGGTATGGTGTACCGGCCAATATTCGCTTCTTCAACAAACAGTGTAAAGAAGTTGTTGTCTAAATATTTCATGGCGAAATATCTAGAAACACATGTTAAAATAATGTTATTTAAACAATTGAGCGTTATTTTCGATTTATTTTAAATTAAAGCAAATTAATGTCGCTAATATTTAAATAAATTATTGATTTTAAAATTTTAGATATAATATAATGTATGTATGTATGGCTCACTTCAAAAAATCGAACAACGAATATACTGATAAGCTGAGAATTCGATTTAGTATTTTTAAACTTACAAGAAATGGTTCCGAACTTGAAAATTAAAGTTCACCCTAGTATATGCTCAGGACAATTTTTTGTGTCGAAAATCATTTGAAAGAGGGCGAAAGCACCTTTAAATGTAAAACGATTTTTAGTTTTTGGCATTTCTTGATAATAAAAATAGGTAAAATATTGGTGTTTTATACCGGATGTCCTTGAAATAAAAGGACTACATATTCATTATATATATATATATTATTATATACATACCTATATATATATAATATATATATTATATATATATATATATATATATATATATATATATGTATATATATATATAGCAAATTCAATCAGTAGGCGATTTAAGGTCAGGCTTTACTTTAAAGTATATATATTTAAAACAACCCTACATGTTTCGGCAATGATGCCTTTATCAAGGATATAAAATATAAATGACAGTATACAAATGTCATATAATTGAGTTGCTATGGATAAAATTATTCAAAAATACATTCCATTTGAATAATAATAAATCATGCCTTAGTATTCCAAAAACAGATAGACAACAAAAACTGTGATCATTCTTAAAGAGGAATATGAGCAAAAAATAGAAATACTATTAGACGATAAATTCACCTATAAAAAAGAAAGAAATAATCCAACAGAGAGAACTCAAAAAGAAAATAATTACTTAATAAATAAATGGCATAGACTGAACCTAATAGATTTCAACACTAAAAACAAACTTCGCATTTTTAATTCCCACCCTCCAACAATATATGGTTTACCTAAAATTCACAAAAATAATATCCCATTAAGACCAATAGTATCTAACATACAAGCCCCTACTTATAATATAGCAAAATTCCTAGGTGATAGCATATCTAAGATGTTAGGAAAAACTGAATATCATACCAAAGACTCATGGCAATTTCAAAATTTCATCAAGGAACAAAAAGTACCAACTAATCACAAAATTATATCACTTGATGTAGAATCTTTATATACTAACATTCCTACAGATCTAGCTATAAACATAACAGAATCCAAATGGGATGAAATTAGTCCACACACATCACTAAATAAAAACGAATTTATTAGAGGTATACACTTCTGTCTCGATAACACATATTTTCAATACAAAAATTCTTTTTATAGTCAAACATTTGGTATTGCCATGGGCTCTCCTTTAGCTGCTCCTATTGCAAATCTAGTAATGGAACCCTTAGAACAAAACTTTATCAATTCATTAGATTTCCACCCCATTTTTTTCAAAAGATATGTTGATGATATTTTAACATGTATTCCGACTAACAAAATAAACTATCTTTTAAATAAATTCAACAATTTTCACAACAAATTAAAATTCACTATTGAAGAAGAAATTAATAACAGTATTAATTTCCTTGATATTTCTTTGAGCTATGATAGACAGGGTACTATTTACACAAATTGGTATAATAAACCCACAGCTTCTTTTCGATATATGAATTACCACTCAAACGCTCCTACAGTATTCAATAAAATGATAATAAATAATCTGACTGATAGGGCAGTAAAACTATCACATACTCAATACAGAAAAGATAACATCAAGAAAATTAAAACAATCTTAACAGATAATAATTATCCACCACAACTTATAGAACAAACAATTAAAAAAGAGTACACCAAATATACAACACTGCAGACACCAATACAAATTTGAGCAATGACACAACATATATCACGATTCCATATGTTCCACAACTATCAGAAAAAATTAAATACACTTTAAAAAAAATGATATAGCTACAACATATAAACTTAGTAATACTAATAAACATTTATTTTCAAAACTTAAACCTAAAATAGAAAAAAATCGAGAAACACATGTCATATATAAAATACCATGTCGCGATTGCGATAGTTACTACATAGGCCAAACGAAACAATATTTATACAAAAGAATACAAGCCCACAAATACTCTAAAACAGACAAAACTGCTTTATCTACACACAAACTAAAACGCGATCACCATTTCGATTTTGAAAACACACAGATAATTGACAACTTTGCATCTTAAGACGCTCCACGCATACATAATAATAACTCATGTCTTGCTTTTCCCTGTTTTTCTCTGTTTTTGTTTTGTGCTGATGTGGTCCTCTACTGGGTTGTAGCCTAGCATATGCGCTACCAAATTCTAGGGGGGTCTGCCCGATGGGCAGACAGGTGCCATTCCGCCTTTCCAGCATGAGAGAGGAACCAAGCTACGCGACGCAAAACAAAGCGCCGCGCAATTCACACACCACTAGGACCGGTCCTGGGCGGCAACCTGGCTAGGCTGCCGTTAACAGCACACACACGTTCGACGTGTGTGCAGTGCCCCCGCATTGGCGGAAAATGTTAAGATAGCACAAAGTGTGACCGTCGTCGACCGAAATAGCAGCTAAGACTGTTCCCTCGGTTGGCGATGAGCAACCCCGTGCAGGGTGCGCTTCGCTGGTCTGCGCCTTGCCTCGATGGGGCGAGGGTCGAGCCGTCGAAGTACTGCACGGAAAAGTAAAGAAGTTGCCGGGAAAGAGTTGGCGGCCATGTGCAACGGCTGGTTATCCGTTCTCTCTAAATTTACGCGACCGGTCACTAAACACACGCACGAGCGCGCCAGCATACAAAACCCTACACTTACGCGCTCACACAAACACAAAACCACACACCCAGAGAGAGACGCAAGCTGCCAGCAGCAACCAACACACAAGTTCATACCCAGAAAGAGACACAAACTGCTAGCAGCGGACAATACATATGTTCACACCTTGCTATCTGTTTTTGGAATACTAAGGCATGATTTATTATTATTCAATTGGAATGTATCTTTGAATAATTTTATTCATAGCAACTCAATTATTTGACATTTGTATACTGTCATTTATATTTTATATCCTTGATAAAGGCATCATTGCCGAAACATGTAGGGTTGTTTTAAATATATATACGTTGAAGTAAACCAGACCTTTAATCGCCAACTGATTTAATTTACGATATCATACCAAGGTCACGAAAATATTATATATATATATATATACAGGGTGTGTATAAATTGGCGGACCCACTACACGTAGCGACATTCTTGGTCAAATTTTGAGTTAAAAGTCCTAATCCTAAAACGATGTATCAGGCTTCCTTTGTCTTCAGAATGAATTTGACAGTAGTAATGTATTTGACTAGAACAACATTAGGCTGCCCACTTATTGTTTTACAACGTCGTCAGATGTGTTTTTCGTCAAAATAAGTTAATAAACAAATATTAAAAACAAACTTTAAAATCAAAAAGAAAACTTTAACGAAAGGATAACAACAATTCTTCTTTCTTCTAAATTGTAGCTCTTTCTGTCAACAAATATCGAGTAATAATGCTTATTTCAAGACTGAAAGTCCGAATTTTAGGAACCTCGTGCAAAGATATGGAGCATGGTACAACATTTTCGTATTAGGATTTTTGAGTCCGAATTTAACGAAGAACATCGCCGCGTGTAGTGAGTCCGCCAATTTATACACACCTTGTATATATATATGCAACATTTTCCCGTACAACCTGGATGGTTGACGCCGTGACACGTTGCAGCTACATTCTTAGACAAAGGTGATTTTGTCATGTGTAGAAATTGATGCAACGAATTAAAGCGGCAATGGCATGTATGTGAGAATTCAATAATTATGAGTTCTCATTAGCATTACGTTTATCATCATAAGTATATATACACGCAGTATGGAAATGAAAGTCGTATCTATTTATGGGTAAGGTGTATTGACAATTACTAATGAGTATGAAACATCGATGTCTGCACATCCCGGATGGATACGACTTTCACACATTTTTTCATTTTCCCGGACAACCTGGACGGTTGACGCCGTGACACGTTGCAGCTACATTCTTAGACAAAGGTGATTTTGTCATGTGTAGAAATTGATGCAACGAATTAAAGCGGCAATGATATGTATGTGAGAATTCAATAATTATGAGTTCTCATTAGCATTACGTTTATCATCATAAGTATATATACACGCAGTATGGAAATGAAAGTCGTATCTATTTATGGGTAAGGTGTATTGACAATTACTAATGAGTATGAAACATCGATGTCTGCACATCCCGGATGGATACGACTTTCACACATTTTTTCATTTTCCCGGACAACCTAGACGGTTGACGCCGTGACACGTTGCAGCTACATTCTTAGACAAAGGTGATTTTGTCATGTGTAGAAATTGATGCAACGAATTAAAGCGGCAATGATATGTATGTGAGAATTCAATAATTATGAGTTCTCATTAGCATTACGTTTATCATAATAAGTATATATACACGAAGTATGGAAATGAAAGTCGTCTTTATTTCTGGGTAAGGTGTATTGACAATTACTAATGAGTATGAAACATCGATGTCTGCACATCCCGGATGGATACGACTTTCACACATTTTTTCATATATATATATATATAAATATAATAACTTCGTGACCTTGGTATGATATGGTAAACCTAATCAGTAGGCGATTAAAGGTCTGAATATTACTTCAAAATATATGTATTTAAAAAACTCTACATGTTTCGGCTGTGTACGCCTTTATCAAGAGAATACAAAATATGAATGACAGGATATATATATATATATATATATACCGGGTGTATTATGAAAGACCTTTGTGGCCTATATTTTATCTGATTTTAATGAATGATATGTCAAACTAAATCGTTTTTAAAGCACTATAACCTGTTTTTAAAAAAAAAAATTTTGACATTTCGTTTTTGACAGACAGTAAATTTTTTTTTTTAAATTGTACTACATATTTCTTTTTACTTATTCTAATAAACATTTATTTCCTGAAGACACCTCTATTAAATTGAGTGATAAATTTATTATTATTAAAAAAAACTACGAAATTTACAGAAATCAAGCTATCATTTATTTTATTGAATCATATGTTCGAAATTGGCCCCATTTTGTTCCAGACACATTTGACACCTTCTATTAACTCCAACTGCTGCGTTTAATATAAGATTTGGTGGTATTTCATGACATACTTGTACTATCCTTCTTACTAAATCATCTCTGGTATCAGGTGGAGTCAAATAGACATGATCTTGAATGTAAGACCACAGAAAGAAATCCAATCGATTCAGATCTGGCGATCTAGCAGGCCATCGAATAGGTCCGTAAGTGCCCATCCATCTGACACCAATATAATTATTTAGAAAATCAGTATTCATTCGTGCATTATGGGGTGTGGCACCGTCCTGTTGGAACACCACCCTGTTTAACTCAGCAAGTGGCAACTCATATAAATAATCGCCGAATCCATTGCGTAACAAATTATTATACTTTTCTTGGTTTAGATTACCCTCTACAAAAAAAAATCCCTACTACCCTATCGCCTAAAATGCCACACCATAAATTTACACTGAACCGATTTTGAAAATTGTGTTGAATCACAACATGGTTATTTTCAGTGCTCCAATGGCGATGATTATTTCTGTTGAATACACCATTTTTTCCAATAGTGCATTCATCTGACCACAACACACGACGATAAAAAATTGGATCTTCCCTTAGTTTATTCATGAAAACCGTGCAGAATTGAACCCTTCGTTGAGGGTCGTTTTCACCGAGAGCATGCACCTTCCGTGGTTTATAAGGAAAGAACTTGTGCTTCTTCAGAATGTACTGAACTGTAGAATGTGAAACCTGCATGAAGTGAGCAATTTCTCGCGTAGACGTATTAGGGTTAGAGCAAGACACTTAATTCTAAATTTTGATCTTGAATTACAGGTGCGTTTATTTTCGGTTTTTTGAATGATCCAAAATTTCGTAAATTTCGCACGAGCCTTCCAAACTTATCGGCACTTGGACGCAGTCTGTCAGGAAAACGATTTCCATAAAGTCGCAAAGCAGCTGCAGAATTTGTTCCGCATTCAAAATATGCTTGAATCGCATCCACACATTCGCCATTATCCATTTCAATAACAAAATTTAGAAATAAATCGTTGAAAATGTTATAATGAATGTGTGACTGACAGATGTCACAGCTCTCTTCGAAAATTTACAAACACTGTAAATAAACACTGTAAATGTTGTTGTTGACCCACCGCTCACTGATAACATTGGTTTGTAATCCTTTATGGGCTATCAAATGAAATAGAGTATTTAAAATGCATTTAAGAAATCTCTGTGTTCGGAAAAAAACCTTCAATTTCTCGATTTTTTTTCATACAAGGATATCGTTGTTTACAGTTTCATATTCAGAAAAAGTAATATATTTGAATAAGGAAAGAAAAAAGTATAGTGCAATTTAAAAAAACACAGTTTGCAGCTGTCTGTCAAAAACAAAGTGTAAAAAAAAATTCAAAGCGGATCACGTTACAGTGTTTTTAAAACGATTTAGTTCGACGTATAATTTATTACATTCGGATAAAAAATAAAAAAGTTACAGCACGAAAGGTTTTTCATAATACACCCGGTATATATATATATATATATCTAATTTATTATATAGTATTTTAAAAAATTACGTTTAAGTTTCACGCACAAAAAATTGTGTGTGAAACTTAAAGGTGACCCACAATAACAAAATGAACAGTCTTGTTATTGTATATCTCGCTTAAAATTCGTTCTGCTGTCGATTGTTACAATTTTTCGGTTAAAGGTAATAGATTGGAACTTAAAATGCACGTAAAGTTTACATCTTGCATGTTTTTTCAATATATCAGCTTTAAGATTTACAATTATAAATTTATATAAATAAGCAGCTGACTCAGGTTATTGAACTCTTGCCATAAGAAAACGATCGCTTGTGTTTATAAACATTGCCGCCTTTGAATACAATGGGGTATTCTGATTCCGACATTCCTATTTAAAATTCTCCAACAAAAAAGAAACATTTTCGTAATACACAATGAAATTTTAGTATGATTTTTAAAATGGGTTGGTAAATAAATTTAACATACGGCTTAATATTTAATTACATATTTACTGGAATGTATTAAAAACCTGATTTTGTATGACATATTAACTTTAGCATACAGGATATTATACCTTTTATAACATCGACAGCTGTTAGTATGTAAACATACGGTATGTGTGTAACTTTAATAGAGGTACATATTTACATTCTGAAGATCTTGAATTTATTGACGGCACATATTAGAATTTTTAGGAGATTTCTAATTTTGGAATTCGCGTCCGTAGTTGACACAATATTTTGGATTCATATTCTATACAAATATATCTTTTCATTTTTTATACATCTTTTTATTTCAAGGACATTCTGTATATTAAAATATTTGGTTCTTGAAGCTCTATGACATATGTGAAACTTGCCGTAAAATGTCATTTAAAAATCGAAAGTTTTGCTCCACCTCGTCCCACTTCAAAAATATTCTAAAATTTTAATCGCATTACACGAAAGATATTTTTTTTAAATGGTGCAAAATATATAAATAAATTATTAAAAACAAAATAATCTAAAATGTGCATTATGTGTACAGGCATACGTATCTATACGTACGCAATATGAACGAGTATATTAAAGAGTTGAAGTGATACGCAATACGTTAAACTTTAACGTCTACGTAAACGAAGAAAAATAACGTTTACGTATTACAACAAAATAGAGTTGAAGTACATTGTCAAAGTAGTGTTGCCATTTATCACATAATTTTCAATAGATTCTGATAGAGATCATTGGCAACACTTTACGGAAACACTCTTGACTTCATATTTTTGTTATTAGGTTTCGTATCCTTTCTCGAAACGTCCAAATGATTAACACTTGTTCTGGTTATTTGTATCATATTTACTTTATGTTTCCAATCTTGTAGGATCTTGGTTAAGATTTTGCCCATATACTTGTACCTCTTTGGCTAAATGAGTATCGAATTCTTCGGTAAATCGATTTGTCCATGTTTCAGGTTTCACCATAAAGCAATACTGGGTACATACATGGTAATGCAGACATTCAAATTTTCAATCTCAAACCTCTCTACTGTCTAGTATCATGCATGTATATGGTTATATATATGCTTAGGTTATATATATATGGTTGGATGTCCGGTGCCTATTATCGTATGTCTGAAAAGTTTTGGCATAAATTTCTTTAGAACATTTTAAAAAGTAAATATGGTTTTATGGGAATTTTTCAGAACAGATTTATTAAAAGCTTTATTAACAACAAAATTTGAATTTTAAATTAAATGTAAAGATCCATAGTCTTCAACAATACGCAGTCTTCTGGGAACATCTCGCATTAAGCTCAAGCGTTAGACTGTTTCAACATCAATCTCTCGAATTTTTTCAAAAATCCGTGGTCTTAATTGTTGCTCATTTTCGGCTTCCCAACCTTCAGCATAAACTTTTCGAGACAAAACCTTGAAATCTTGAAAAATTGTCCGAGCCTGCGAGGAATTTGGGTGGTTGTCGTTTTTCGGCACAAAAGGTATGTTGTGAGCATTTAGCCAATTTTGAGTTTCGCGTGCATAATGGTAGGTAGTCAAGTCTTGCCAAAATACAATATCATCTTCAGCACGATTCTGGTGGATAAAATTAATTAATTTTATTAAACAATTGTTAATATAACTTCGACTGTCCACAGCTTCGCCTCTAAGTCGTCCAACATAAGGTATGGAAATCCCACCAATTGATATCGCGCAGTAAACTAAAACTTTTTCAGCAAATTTGGCCTCTGGATTGTATTTTATATCGCCTGGACATACTTCTATATTGTAGGTGTAGAGTAAAGTACCTTTCATCATCTATGACGATGACTTGGTCATTTGCAAAATGTGTGCGCCTTAAAGCACGGCAACATCTCGGTATTCTAGCTAACTGATTTGGCGTATATTTAGGCGGGTTTATCATTGAAAGCCGCCAGAATTGCCATTAAGAAAGCTGGTGGTAGAAAACGCATAAAGATACCTCGAATATTACCAATACCGAAATCTGGAGGGATTTTACCTCTGATACCGCTATTTGACAAATAATTTTTTTAAAAATATATTATACTATAAAAAAATACTTATTTATTCTTTTTACTATAGATTAATAAAGCGCTAATTAAATTTTATTCTGGTGTTTTATTTTTTACTAAAATATATAAATATTAACGATACTTCGACAGTAAAATATAACGATGCATTTAATGTTTCAAATGAAAATCAAAAATTCACTTACTAAGCAGATTGAATTACATCCGGTGTCATATTTGATAGTTATATGAGCTACATTAAAGTGAATGCTTAGTCATACCACAGTAAGCATTTTTTATTTATAATATTGCAAAATATTTCTCCAAACGAAAACACAAGAAATTATTAATATTGCCGACCGCTGTAGTAGAATGGTTAGGTGGGGAGGGATAGTTTAAAAATTAACGTTATGATGGTAAATTTTATATATTACATTCAGTATGTAAAGCAATTTCGGTTCTTTTATTATATTAACTTAGTGTGATAGTTCTTAAATTTGATTCGGGCGATAAAAATTTGAATATTTATTTTTATTTAATTTTTTATATATATGGCTGGTGATGATTTAAATCTTTTTTTTTTGGTTTGGGATACAACTTGTTTATTTATGATTGCATTTGCATAACTAAATAGTAAATACTGTGGTGTAGGAGAGCTGATGGATGTGTTAGAACAATGTAACCGACATATGGATAATAGTAAATTAGTAAAGATTTATAATTAAATATTTTAAAAACCGTATTGTTAAGATAGGTGAAATATTAGTATCTATTCAAAAAAATGTTAGCAACATGGCTGCTCTCCGCGAATTTGTGGTAGCATTTTAAAATAATTATTCTATGTTATCTATATGATTTGAAAGTATTTTTTTTTATTTCCATGTTTTGTAAATAAACAGGAAGTATAATTTTTTTAATACATATCAACTAATGCGGTTTCTTTAAAATTAATTTTTGTTTGATGTGAAGTACATGTGCGACTAAATGATTGAAATAAGAAGAGATACGTAATATATAAAATTGTAGATGTAAATTTATTAATATCTACATGGAGATTGATAACAGTTGATAAGGCTCAGCCGCTGTCTCTTTCTTGAAACTCTTCGAGATCAACGAGAATCGGTTGTTGTATGTAGATAATGAATCATTCCTGTGGGTTGGTGTCTTGAAAAATTTGTATATTTTTAATATTAATATATTTTAATTCATTAATCTCTTGGTCGGTTTTCTGTATTTTAAATTCACCACAAAACATTGTGTTTACCTTGATGGCCTTTTGCTTTTTTAACACATACAAGATTCTTCATTCAAATAGAATGGATATATCCTTCATAAATAATATCGAGTCAGTATGTTTTAGATTAATAATAACTCCAGTTCGAATACGGTCTTGAAACACTGATTTGATATTTTCCATTTAACCTGGTAAGAATAAGTACGTTTCCTCAGTAAGTAGGTCCCTTCATCTATTTGATAAGCTCGATACATTTGTTTGTGAGATCTCGCGGTGGTCGCGTACTGGGTTCGTAAAAAAAATTATTTAAAATTGATTTTTAATTGTAACAAAATATAATAAAATTTTTTTTTTCTAAATTTTTTCTTTATTTAAACAACACCCCGTCTAGACTATCATTCTTAATACTAGGTTTGTTTCAAAGAAGAATATTTAATTTAAAATTAGTAGTTTTATTTTAAAGAAGGATAAAAATATTAGAATTTCCTGTAATAGACCTATTTATAATTCCGACCACAACGCTAATATGTTGTTAGTAATAGTTTCTTAAAATCAAAATTCACTCACTAAGCAGATTGAATTACATCCGGAGTAAGGTAATATGATATTTCTCCGAACTCTTCTTAGTGTAAAAATTGTGCGATTAACATTTCCGCTCACAGAAACATGTGTATTCTCGAATTTAAATATTTGCTCACACCCAAAAATATAAAACCGCGGATATCAACACTTCAACAAGAAATTATTGCTTATTCATTATATCGTGTTACAATCTACTACAAAATAAGCTAGAATTACATCCGGTGTCATATTACACCACAGTAAGCATTTTTTATTTATAATATTGGGAAAATATTGTGATTTCTTTTTTGTTTTTCAAACTTACCCTCATCCGCCATTTTGTTTTCTAATGTCCTTTAGGCTAATTGACCGCTTACGCCTTCTAGTAGCATCGGAAAATGCTGGTCATACAAATCACAATAATGAAATTTTGGCAATAATCGAAGAGTTAAGAGAGACCTGCGTAATTATATAACGTTCACATATATTTTTTCGTCATTATTGAAATGAGTACCGACAAGTTTGGACGTCACAGTAATAAAGTGCAACCCACATCGTCTGCTGAGAGAATTTTCAACCGTCGACCAGCTGGTTTCCCTCTGACAAGCGATGGTAACGTAAATATTGGTGCTAAAACTCTTTGCGGACTTAGAAATGGAAAACCGAAAAAATTTCTCAACGCTAAACCATCCCAGACATACTGTTCAAAATTATACGCAGCTTACTGATAAACAGAGAGCTGATATCGATTCTATTGTATCGGTTTTAAAACAATATAGCACCACCTCGACTATGGAAAAACTGATAAATGAAAAAGTTGCGGAATTAAATAAAGCTGTTGAAAAAGTAGCAGAGAGCGTGCATAAATTACGTAATGAAACAATTAAAAACGCTAATAAAATAACTTTATTAATTCAAGATGATATTAATATTTTGAGTAAAGCAAAAACTGAACATTCAAATAATTATCAGAATTTAAAAACAAGAGTGGAAACTCTTGATAATAATATTTCCAAGACCATAACTGAAATAAACGATAAAATTTAAAATATTGAACAATTACTGACTACATCAGATACCTCTTTGGATACATAACAAACAAAAAAACATTTTGGATGACCGAGACTTGCAACTATTTGCATATATATATATATACCAACAGATTTATACAACTTTGTTAGTGTAAAAAAATGTCTAAAGCAGATGTTGTTAACGAGCTTCATCGACCTGCTCGGAAAAACTTTCCTAGACGTCGAATTATTATTAAGGGTTTTGATGACTTGCGGCAATGTGATTTAATGGCATCCCAACCTTACTATAAACAGAATACTGGTTATAAATATATACTCGTTGTTATTGACAGCTTCTCCAAATTCTAATGGTTACAACCCCTGAAGAACAAAACCGGTCTGGAAGTTCGGAATGCAATGGAAAAATATTGAGTGGTCCCAGACGGCCTAAAAATTTGCAAACAGATGCCGGAACGGAGTTTTATAATACACATTTTAAAAAGCTGATGCGATCATATCAAATAAATCATTACTCTACTTTTAGCACTAAGAAAGCCTCTATTGCGGAGAGAGTGATTAGAACTATTAAGAATAAATTATATAAACATTTCAGTCTTGTTGGCAGTTATAAATGGATTAACGTTCTTGATTCCATAGCCGATGAATATAATAAGACTAAACATAGAACTACTGGCATGAGACCTCGCAACGTTACAGTAAAAGATGAAAAGCATCTCTTATCTACTGTATACAGCAATATTAAAATAAAAGGAAAAAATAAGTTTAATTTGGGTGATATTGTTCGCATTAGTAAATATAAGACTCTGTTTAGTAAGTCATATTTTCCCTCTTGGACAACAGAGCTGTTTCGTATTAGAAGAGTAAATATTTCTAACCCTGCAACATATTTATAAGAAGACATGAATAATAAGCCTATTCTTGGCAATTTTTATGAACCAGAATTACAGAGAGCTAAACATAAGGATATTTATTTGGTTGAAAAAATTTTGCGTACTAAGAGACAGAAAATATATGTTAAATTTTTAGGCTTAGATAATAGCCATAATATATGGTTAAATAAAAGAGATTTATTATAATATTATATTATATTACATATTTGTTATGTGTAAGCATATACGTTGTGATTATCGTTGTATTCTGTTATCTAAATAAACGGAAGTAAATATGCATCTTAGTTTATTTCATATACTCCAATTACACAATATCTGTTGTTGATAATTATATCATGCCGTTATAATTATCGCGAATATAAACCGCAGAGTTATTTTTTGTAATTGAATTGTACAATATACGATATTGAAAAAAGAACGAATTAAATTTGATTTTAATAATTTTTTATTTAAATTTAACTAAAACATAAATATATTTAACAATGTTTCAATTTCTTCTGCCTCGGTTTTCTAAATTTGTTGAATTGTTGGGTAATACTCTTTTTACAAACTGAGAAGTTTCTTTTTGGGGGTGCTGGCCCGTCAATTTGTTCCTCACCGGTATTATAGTGTATAAAACACGGTCGATATTCTTCTAGTTCAACTTGTTTGTCTGGTGAAATTAAATGCCAGAATTTCTCTATCCATATTGGGTCCACTTTCGTTTTAAATAAATCTAATGGAATATGTTCTATTAGATTTGTTTTAATACCAAATAGACAGCCATCATTTTCGTAAACAAACTTTACTGCTACTGCTAACGGTCGACGTTCATTTCTCTGGCCAGAGGCTCTCGGGCTGAATTAACGTCGACCTCAGAGCAATATAATAGCTATAACGCCCTTGGTGCTTAAATAACTATTTTCAACTACGTCGTACAATAATCACGACAAAACTGCCGCCCGACAAAAATGAATTCTTTCAATATAATATTGTGAATAGTATAACATCCAAATTATTATACGCTTGAAAAAAATTATTTTTTAATTATAAAGCTAGTGAATTGACTATATTTTTTGTTTCTCAGTTTTCTGCATAAACATAAAGATCAAGTACGAATCGCCTTATTTTTTTGTATATAACTAATTAACTTCTTTTAACAAAATTTGTATCCTATATGTTCTTTTCCTCAATCATATCTTGAATAAAATATACTAGTGTTGTATTGTCTTAAATATTTTATCTTCCTTTCTTGTGATCCCTTTTTTTGGATTTTATATCACTTTATTTTTAACTTCTTTACCAATATGTATGACATATTTTTATTCTGTTATAATTTTTCAATTGATAACTTATTACAAATATATATGTTTAACATTAACACCAACAAACTTACTAATGATATTTACTTTCTTTTTCTCATTTAATATATTAAATAGTACCTTTTATATGCCCTTTGCACAATTATTACTTTTCTTTCCAAAAATTTTTCGTTGCTATCTAAAAATCAATAATAATTTCTCCTTTTTTTAACTATATGTTTAATTGTTAACAATTAAACAAGTCAAATATCGATATCATTAATATTTTCGCCTTTCAAATTTGACAAATGTCAGTCATATTTTTTTTAAAATAGCGTCTTCCCGACATTTACATCTAACCTAGGTATACGCATTATTTTAAATTTTCATATAAGACAAGTCATTCAAGATTAAATCAAAGTTATTTAACGTTTTATCAATAAGATCACATAACAATATATAAGCGTAAATAGAGTATATGATTAGCAAAGATCAACTTGTAATAAAAAAAGTACTACCAACTCAAGTATTTAAGCAATTTTTGCGATTTTCACAAATATTTTACTATAGCTGTAGTAGCGATTGTTTCACCAACACTGTGGCTTGTTCAAACTAATAGGCAAATCTAATTACACAACACAATAGGTTCTAATCAGTTAAACCACAGTATACACTTAAGCAGCAAAAACTTGAGCAGTAAGAAATTATTGACAAAAATGTTAACTCGCGCATCCCAATGTTCAGGTATTTCTTTAATTTATTAAATGCAGGTTGCAAGTAAGATAGTAAACAACAGGACGGGTCATTAAAAAAGCGAACAGTCAGATATCCCTTACGCTTACTGTAGCACATCTTTAAGAGAGAAAAAGAACATGCAGAACATAAGCATTGAGTTACGGCTTTATTTCGTTGAGGATACATTTAATATCCTTTCATAATATTTTAATTTCAGACATTTCTTGTTGTTAAATATAAGTAAATTTATAATATAGAGTTCAAGCATAAACATTTCCTATTTTGTAAATATTTAACGTTCATTTTCGATGACCAATGACTCATCGCCCACGGGCGCGCTATTGAAAATTTATATTTTTAGAGAGTTTTTTATTTTATTTATATAATTGGAAAACAAATAGGTGGTGATCTATAAAATACGAAATACATTTTTATTTGTTCATTTTGTAGTTCAAGTTGAGTAAAGGAGTATTAATATTAACTAGCAATACTTTCTCAAGGTTCTCTTCTGGAAAATTTATTCTCTTTGAATGAAATACATCCTTGTAGATAGAAAACATTCTTTCTCCATCACAACTGGTTATAGGTGCATACTGGAAATATTCTTTTATTTCAGTAAAGGTGTCTCTGATATATTCACAGATTCTGTGCTACACAAGTAATATGCAACATATTAGGATATGTTTCCTTTAATAGTCTGCCTGTTTTTAACATATATGCAGCACTGTCACTGACAAATAAAAGTATTTTTTCTTTGTACTTGTCGTCCGAATGAAGCATTTGGTGCATATTCTCGCTAATGGTTTTAGCTACTATTTCCGCATCAACTGTATTTATAACCTTTGTTGCTATTACGTAAGCATTATATGGAATAGTTGGATGTAGTACACCAGGTAGCGACAGTTTCGTCGGCACTTATCCATAGGTACTGATTTGAAAGTTGGCTTCTAATGCGTTCTATTCTGCTTTCGTAACATAATATTTGTGTAAAGTGGATTCATCAGGTATATTTCGAGTAGTATATTTTTGGATATTTTGATATTTGAAATTCTTTGAAGGTGGGATTGTTAAGTTTAGTTAATGGAATGTATGTCACCATTAAAGTTTCACAGAATTCTTCGTTTGTCAGATTGTCAGATTCGAACGAATTTCGGTGTATCTATTTGAGATGCTAAGTGACGTTTTATGTGCGATGACTTAGAATTGTTTAACGATATTTTACAGATTTTGTAATAAATTTCCGAATCACTGGCAATGGACATATAATCAGCATGACCCTTAATCCAACACCGACGTTGTTCCCTATCACAATGTTCTAGATCTAAATAAATGAAAATTAAAAATGTATGCGTAAGTTATTGAAACTTAACGAAATTGACTGGACAGAGTTAAAACAATAAAAAAAGGAACTAACTCACCGTACTTTATTTGTCTAACGAAATATAAACTAATAAAAAAAATAATTTTTAAAAACTCCTCACGCCCATGAATCTATGCTATCTACGCTCATCAAAGGAATTTAACTGTTAAATCGAAGGAATTGCGTAACAATTAAACCACAAAAAAAAAGATGTGCGGTTAACTGAATGAATAGTGCAATTCAATAACTGTGTGTTGTACTTAGCGATGCTCTAGACTATTTATATGGTCCATCGTACCTTCCCCCCGATGCGTTCGGTCTCTAAATTCAGACCTTTTATTTATTGCCTAGGGTTATTAGTGAACGATTTCAATAGATCATTAATAGAGTCGACCAATCCGGAGCGAAAGCAGAGGCGTGACTAACAAATTGGTTCACTATTACTTAGTATGTTGTTCACGGTCATCGTGTGTACACGTATAATAGCAGCAGGAAAGTGTCTTCTGTGTATTTAATAATATTGCACAGCTATGTTCGATAGAAGACGCAAGAAATGAGTGCATTTTAAGTAAGTTTGAAAGTCACGCCTCTGCTTTCGCTCCGAATTGGTCCACTCTAATCATTAATATGACCCCCATTGTTAACTAGATTTGTATAATAGGCTCAGGATTCCTAAATATATACAAAATCCATTAGTGAATAAATGCTTTACTTTGGATATTCATTGTTAAAATCTTGTTTCTTAAATATGCCTAATACATTTTATTACACTAATAAAGGACCAACCAGAAATATATACTTAAGTTTATGTCACCTACTAGTACGTAATTAGTAATTATATTTTATTTTTTATTAGTTAATATTAGAATCTTAAGACATTATCGTATTATCGTATTGTTGCTTGGGGGCATAATTTCCAGGAAATTAACAGACAGAAATTCCCCGTTATGACGTCAAATAATATACTATTCAAGCAGTACGCTTTTAATCTGTAATAGTTAGGGGTAGTAGTGTATTTTTACCTACTTGTAAAACAACACAGAATACATCAGTCTCAAATCAAATTCAGTACAAGACGCAGAGTCTTAACACATCAGTATCATTCAGAGTCTCATACCAGCAACATTCATATCAAACAGTATGAACTCAAACACAGCATCAACATAACAATCATTTTTTAACAAGAGACACCAGACTCAACAGTAGTTTATCTTAGTATAAGTCGTTGTAGATCCAAAATAAATGTATATAATGTAAATAAATATATTTAGATGAAAATACATTTATTCAACAAACAGTCGCCGAAGATTTAGAAAGTAAAGTGTATACAACTTTACAACCTATGCACAGTGAAACAACATAGTAGTCGTGATTCTAGTAATTGACGTTGAAACATCACCGCCAGAAACCGGATACAACCATAGCCTTAGTTCATCATTCCCAACATTACAATTTCAAAAAATCAAAGGTGCCTACACGAAGTAGTCTTACTGCTTGAAGTGTGGCTAAACTAATTTAAGGGTGGGGGTCTTATACAATTACATGGAAAAAAGTTTAACGATGGGGAATTATTCAAATCTACCAGATCATTGAATAAATTATTATCTGTTTCTTTCTAGTGTTTCAAGTAATATCAATTTCATACCTTTATTTTCTAACCGTCAAACAGTGAAATTTGAATTAAAGAATCGATAATTAAAAGAATCGTTACAAGTATTTAAATATAGTTGGAATCGCTTTTGTCAAATTAAAACATCTTGTTTTTTGAAATTGTTATTTCCATAAATCTTTCAGTTTGTCCGATATGTATCTTAGAGTAGTTATTCCAAGAAAGCTTATAGACTTTTGTTACAACAGATTTGTTGGACTTATTTATAAATAAATAAGTTAATAACACATATATTATTTTTCTGTAATATTCGCTGCACATAATAAAATTGATTTCAGAGCGAGATACCTGCCATCTACACTATAATTGCAAAACTATTATCATAATACCTAAACCACAAAATGTACAAACATAGATATCTATAATTTTAATAGAACTCTTTTTTAATTTTAAAAATTGAAGAATTATTAAATTATTTTTAAAAATTGTCAAGTTACTAAATCCCTTTAACATTGCATAAGAATTTACAACGTCAGCTTTGAAAACTCTTGTGTTTTAAACAGAATTTTAATTTATATTTATAAGTATTAGGTAATATTGTTTAATTGATAGATTTTAAAATAAATTTCGTTACTGCCCATAAATATGACTTGCCGCTACATCTGTACGTGACAATACGAACATCTAATTCTTCGTGTTACTAAGAATAAAATCTAACAGATGGAGACACAACAAAAAATCACTTAAAACTATCAAATAAAAAAGAGCTTGAAAAATTATAAATAAATACCCAAATTAAATAAGAATTAATTAATAAATTTGTAACGGAATAATGAAACTTTGATAAAATTTTGCGTATATTGGAAATTATGGGAATATACCACGAAATTCAAAATGATTATCCTAAATTGTTTTTTTACAAGCTTCATATCTAAACTGTATTTCAATTTAGTATTTTAATAACGGGTGTTCATTTGAAAAGTCAATCTAGTAGCATGTGATTTACTGAGAACATTTTGGAGTATGTCGTAAATTAAAATTTACTACTTAACCTACGAAGTCGTATATTTTGATCATTTCATACATACAAATAAATAACAAATGTGATTGACATTATCAA
Organism: Melolontha melolontha; assembly: GCA_935421215.2. Lineage (NCBI taxonomy): Eukaryota > Metazoa > Arthropoda > Insecta > Coleoptera > Scarabaeidae > Melolontha > Melolontha melolontha. Next base: position 48,675,072 of record OW285242.1, read on the forward strand.
ATGTCATTTAAATTTACGTTTACGGAACAACAAATACATACTAATATATCGAGCGATCAGGATAATTTGTAATCGAGTCAACCTTGAAACCGAAATTGTATGTCGTAAATACATTCGCCCTCAGTTGCATAGTTTACATTAACTGTTGTTATTTTAGCTGTCAACTGACATTTTACTTGACGTTTGTAATGTAAGTGCAGTTCAAGTAAATACATACGATTTCGAATTCAAGGTTGACTCGATTACAAATTATCTTTATCGCTCGATATATGCGTCTTATTCTATCAAAATTTCAAAGTAACCTAGATTGACTTTTCAAATGAGCACACGTTATATTCAGATATATAGTTTTTCAATTTTAGTTGCTTTACTGACATTGACGTTCGTTATATATTTGACATATTTTCAACTTTATCTCTTCAAAATCCTTGTACCGAGTAATTATAAGTAATTGAAGCAAATATTTAATTAGACAAACCTGGTCATTTACTTTATATTTATCTTTTTGGGCTAAAATATTTTATGTAAATATATAGCAAACGCCAATTAAGTTGGCGCGTGGAGGGGTAAGTTCGCGCAGGATTAGAAGTAGTGGGGAGATTTATATTTGGTTTTACATCAAATGTCAGATAATTCTAACCTCTGAGCGTGTATCACTTTATGATCCCCTAGCAAAGACATTATGTTCCGTCAAACGTCAATGACAAATATATTCTGACAATTAGTTGAGTAGTGGGGGTGGACGTTTTTAAAAACGGCTTCTGCGTACCCCCTCCTCGCGCCAACTTAATTGGCGATTGCTATACATAAGTATAGTTAGAATTACTAGCAAATCATTACTATGTTAGAGAAATAAAGACGCATATGTTAAACTGTTGAAAATTAACCTCATAAGTAGAGGAGAATAAAAATTACCCTCCTTCGTACTTTTGTTTGTTTCATTTGTAACAAATGCGTAATACATACGTATTGATACTTAAACCTTTTTGTATAACTACAAGAAACAATCTTCTGTATCGTTTTAATTTCATATATAACAGATCTAGTGATCGGTCATAAGAAGCAATTGTCTTTGTTGCCGTCAATTTAAAAATTTATACTTCACGTTTGAGGATATTTGGATCTTTTAAAAAGTTAAAGAAAGGAGTACAGACCATAGATGAAAATGTAGGTTTAACCGTCTTGTTGAGCGTACAAGAAAATCCCAGGACGTCAGTTAGAGACTGCTAGAAATGTTGGATTTTCCAACATTCTATTGTGAAAAAACACAAACTGAGACCGTACATACCTCAAACGATCTATCATTTGCTGGAAGACGATTACCGCGGAGAATGCAATTTAAATAAATTACGGGAAGATCCACTATTTGATTCTAAAATTCTATGGTTGGACAAGTTTACCAATAACGCTGTGTTTAATAGGTACAACCATAGGTATTGGAGCAACGAAAATCCTAGATTTGTTGTTGAAATTAATATCCAGAGAAGATTTACTTTAAATGTTTGGTGTGGAATTTTAGACAGTGATGGTAACCTAAATCAACAAAAATATCATACGTTGTTTGAAGATATAGTAGAGAATTTAGAAAAATTACCTGTTAATCAATACGCACAACTAAACTTCCAGCAAGATGGAGCTGCTCCAGATAATGCTGTAATAAACACAGAATTCTTAAATAGACACTAACGAACCTATTAGATGGCTCGCTCGTTCACCAGATCTTTCCCCTTTAAACTTCTTTCTATGGAACCAAATTAAAAAAATTGTTTATGTACTACAACCTGGAAACCTAGATGATCTACGAAATGGAATTATTAATGCCTGCCGACGAATACCGCCCATTGTTTTTGTAGAAAATAGGGGCAGACTATGCATTGGTTGAAATGGTGCCCAGTTCAAGTAATATTTATAGGACAGTGTTTCTATTTTTTTATTTGCTTTTTTTAAATAACACAATAAGGAATGTTTATTTTATTGTATGTATTTATTTTTCATATTCAGTATTTTTTTTCTTTCTTCCTTATTAAAGTTTGTTTTTTTATCTGGGAAATACAGCAAATAAATGTGTACCTATTTAGCCGATTTAACGTTGTCAGTGTCCAACTGCTTACGCCAACTCATGACCCACTTAAGTAACAAAAATTTTCCAAAAACTCTGATTTTCTTATATTTTTCTTTATCCAAGTAGATATGTGTTTTTATTACGTTAGTGGAATCTGTAGAAAATTCACTTTAAAAATCAAGAAAAAAAACGTTCAATTTGAGAGGGAAAAATTGACTCACGCCTCTGGCAAATTATATGTGACAAAAAGATAATTCGCAGTCTTTCCCAAACCGTATAATTTGTTGTACAAATCATTAAAATCAAGTAATAAATAAATACGTTATAGCCTTTGGAAATTTTTGTGGAACACCCGGTATACAATAATGTCATGTCCTATATCCTAAATATCCTTTCATTTGTCCAGATTTAGTAATAAATAGGCAATAGCAGTGGCGGCTGGCGCATAAGCGCTGCAGTGCTGCAGAGCTCCCAAAAAATTGGGCGGGCGAACCTGTATTAGTTATAACTAGTTTTCTTTTACATAATTTTTCCGACATTTCTGATGTTTATAAAAGCGTAACATATTGTTGTGAAAATTCTCCCCCTGTATATCAAAAAATTTGCATATTTTTCTACATCATCCTGTAGAGGACATCAAACCCTACAATTTGACACCTCAATCATCAAAATCCGATCAGTAGAAGCCGAGATATTCGCTTCCGTAATTCCAACACTAACGCCGGTTATATATAGTATTTTATCAAATAATATACAATAGGCGACCAGTGGAATAACCAACCTAATTCGCGCGATCGCTCACTTGTTCCTTATCTGGTCCACACGTACTTGCGCTCAGAGCTCTTTCAAACACCCGCGCGCACCCCGCTACCACCGTGGCTGTCTTAAACCAATACGTGATTTTACCAGGCATCGTCGCTGCATTTAAACCAGCGCGAAGGGCGATATGATTTGGTATCTAAACTAATATTATAAAGAGGAAACATTTGTGTTTTTGTATGCATGTTTGTAATGCTTTCACACAAAAACTACTGGACCGATTTCAAAAATTCTTTCACCATTAGAAAGCTGCATTTTCACTGAGTGACATAGGCTATATTACATTTTCAAAAAAAAAGATATCCCCAATAAAAATGCATTAATGTAACCCAAGGTGTGAACAAATTAGTCACAAAAAATCTGCCATCGCGTACGCTGCGGAAACTATTGTTGATATAACAAAAAAATGTTCTACAGTATTATAGAACGTATTAATATCTACAAAAAGTCCGCGAAACCATATGTTTAACTACTGTAGTTATACCACTATAACTACTTTTTTACATTTTAAAAGTTAATAAAAGTGCCGACAATAATCAAACCATATTATCCATACCTCTGTATTATTTATTATCCTATTAAATGCTATTTTATTAAAGACCATTTCAATACCAGTAAAATACTTTTTAAATTTGTTTGTAATAAATTGACAATCGAAAAATTATAACTGGAATAAGAATAGTATTGGCAGAAGGAATTTAATAACAAGTTCAATGAGAATGAAAAGTAATAGGAAACAGGCACAGAGAAGCTGTTATAGAAAGAAGTTAAACATAAAGTGATATAAAATCCAAAAATTAAGGATCACAAGAAAGGCAGATTAAATATTTAAGAGAATACACTCACTATTGTATTTATTCAAGGTAGGATCGAAGAAAAGACAACATATACGATACAAATTTTATTAAAAGAATTTAAATAACACTGAGATATTTGAAAGATGACGTTATTATTAAAATAGCGGGTTACATTGTTTATAAGTTATGTTAAATTAGTAAATGGACTAAACAGATTTAATACCGATGAGCCACCACCAGAAAAACGCAAACGTCCAAATAACAGCAGACTTAATCATCGAATTTCGGCTTTAGAGGTGTGTGATGTTATTCTAAATTGTGCAAAAGATCGATTTCATTTTAAAGAGCATCTAGTAGTGGCATCACTTTTTTTCGGAATGCTTTGGAGAGTATTGCAGTAAATTTCCTGAGGACAAACTCACTTCCGCATGCTCCTATTATCCCACCCTTGATAAAGAAAGATTACGAACTGAATTGTCTGTTATTTACTCAAGAACTGATTGTAGATCTTTAAAAGGCGCACTACCTCTTCTAAAATTTTTAATAAAAAACAATCTGGGAGATACGTTGAAGGAGACTGGAAAATTATTAGAAATTGTAATAACAACTCCCATGACAACATCAGAGGCCGAACGATGCTTTTCAACGCTAAATCGAATTAAGACGTTTCTCAGAAATTCAATGACCGAAGATCGTTTAACATCTCTTTCCATGCTATCTATCGAAAAAAAGTTTATCTCCGAAATAGACAATTTTAATGACAAAGTGATAACAAAATTTGCAAATCGAAAAGAACGTAGAAAAGATTTAATTTATAAGAAATAATTTGTTAGTAAAGTAGTGCTTAGTGACTCTTATTTTTTTGTGTGACAATTGACAATCGTTCCAGAAATACATTACTTCAGTGCGGAAGGCGAAGAAAGCACGATAAGATCGATGGGATACAACCTCTTACTGCCCGTGCAAGGTAAATTTTTTTGTAAAACTTGCAGAACACCTTAAAATTTTTAGCACGAGCCGCCACTGGGCAATAGACATTTAATAATAATAATAATTTATTTTGCCCAACAGACTAATCCAAATAGGACAACATAATTTTTACAAAATTTTTACACTATGTGACAATACAACAAATAAATACATAAATCGATTAATTACATAATAAAATAAACACCACATCACTAAATAATTCATTTGCATGTCTTGGTGAATGCACCAATGGAGCCCTCCACAATATATTACTCCTTGGCGTAGAAAACACAAAATATGAGGAGTGTCTGGCTGCAATGCGGGGTACCAGTAAATTTACTCGCGCTAACAGTAATACTGAATCGACCCTGTTATTTATGAGATTCGCCACCAGTAATGCGCCCTTCCATGCCTCACAATCAAATCTCTGTTGTCTATATTTCACCGGACACCGTCTAGCCTGTAACTCAGGTACTTCAAAAATTTACGCAATTTGATTCACGTGTAAATCATAGATTGGATACCAAACGAAAGACGCATACTCCAACTTGCTAACGATATATGCGAAATAGAGAGATTTAATGGTACCAACATTCGTGAAATTTCGGGACATTCTGATAATTGGAGATGGTATATTGATGCCACATACCGTAGCCGTAGAAATTCGGACGTTATCGGCTTTGATATCGGCAGCTAGCCATGCGAATGAAAGGAACCTTGAGTTGCATATTAGTATGCAGTCATGTCGTGTATAAATGTGCCACGATCGGTGAGCTCGCTTAATCGTCCAATGTGGAATACAATGCGTAAATTCATTGACAATTTCCCGGGTCTAAAGTACGATGGATGTAGAATAAAATGCACAGTGTGCAATAGATTTTTGATGTGTCGTAGGAGAAGAGATTGGGAAATACACGTAGACAGCATAACCCATGGCAACAAAAAAAAAGCAGTGTGCCAGAAAACCATAGATTTTATTTTTATTTATGTTTAACTCTTATTGCGTGTAATACACCGGTTGATGTGCTAGACCGCTATACATTTATCTCCTTTTGGAATAAATACGCAAAGTGCAAATTACCAGGTCGGACAAAGTTACGAAATTTTCTATCTTCTGCTCACAAAGATATTGAAAAAAAAATTAAATCGGAATTGAAAGATAAAAAACTGTGATTGTGCGTGGATGAAACGACGAATCGAAAAAAACAATTAGTGGTTCATGATATGGTACATACAATGGAACCTCATCAACTGTCACCTGCTATGTTACTTTCTTCCAGACGAGTTGAAAAGTGTACTGCCAATGAGATTTTGAAGATGGCGTTGAAGTCATTGGACAAAGTTGAAATTTAACTAAGGCAAATATTAATGTTTGTGAATGACAGTGCCACAAACATGCTGTCTTTAGGTCGATCTCTCAAAGAACATAGTGCCAACCTCTTATACGTAACGTGTAAAATCCAAGCTTTGAATGGTATTGGACAAACGATTCGTGAATGTTATCCACGAGTAAATGATTTAATAGCTAGTGCAAAGGCAATGTTTCTAAAGTCCCCGAAAGGTAATCAACTATTTCACAGACTATCCCGAAATACCTGAATCACCAGAGACGATAATTACGCATTGGACGACATGATTGAAGGCTGCATTTTACTATCATCAATATTTTGATCATGTAACGAAGGTAGTTTTAAAATTCAATCTGACAGAAGCTGCAGTATCAAGAAAAGCCAGGAATTATTTAAAGATCCTCAGTTTAAAGAAAATTTACAAACTATACATAACAATTACTTCGGACTAGCCGAGGGAATAGAAAAATTACAAAACGTTTCGATGTCGTTTGTGAATTCTGTTCAAATTGTGAATGATGTTCACTCACAGCTACGCGATGTAGAAGGCGAAAGAAATAAGTGTGTGATAGAAAAATTTGAAAACTAATTTGTGAAGGTGCGTCTAAAGAACCATTAAGTTCTTTCCCAGATTATTTTGAACGGGGAACGGTCGTTTCCGGCATTAAAACACGTTTATTCCGCACGTCGCACTAACTTAAGTGAAACAACTGTGGAGACATATCTGATGATTGGAATATTTGAAACATCTTATCCAGATAATGAATTCACTGATGATTCATAATGCGGTAAGTGTTTGTGCACGTTTTATAATTTTTTTTCTAATAATTTAAATTAAATGCAAAATTGTATGCCTACGCCGCCGACATGTGTGTCGAATTTGCCATCTCTACCGATAGTAAGACCCAGAGAGTTAACAGCAGATCTACTGAGATTTGAGAGATGATCGTTGAAGATCAACTTGCTATCGAATGTAACACCAAGATCGTTTGTAGAGTTCCGTTTCTCTATTGTAGTATTGTCGACATAATAAAGATAGTTTACATATATTTTTTTTCCTTATGTAAGTCAGAACACAACATTTAGAAATATATGTTTAAATTAAATTTTTTCATGCGACATCAACTGTGGACAGTATTCAAGTTCCTATCTTATGTGGTTCCTCGATAAGTTTCCTCTGATGTGTTTCCTAGATTAAAGTGACTTAGGAGAATTCATCAAATTTTGAGTATACCCCCTATATTACTGTTTAAAATGTGAAGAAAATGCCTTCTTTTCTAGAGAAGCATCTAAACGTACGTCAAACAGACCGCACATACAATAATTAAAAAAGGATTTCAGCGAAGTTTGTAAATAGTGCAGTTAATGAGATAGGGCAGCAAATAAAAACAAAGAAGTCTACACTTATAAAGTCAAAATAATATTAAAAAACCATGATGTCCTTCAACCTAATTTAATCAATTCGTAGCGAGTAAAAAAAAGATTAAACTAAGATATGTTAGTGTATAGTTTTTCATTATTTACTTTATGAACACGCACGGAAATTATCGTGTACAAAAAATCAATATTACTTGAACTAAATTATATTTAAATTACACACCAAAGCGTTCATACGCGTATAATTTTCTAGTTGTCTAACTACGGAATTTGTCCTTGCTTCAAAACCAAGGACGAATTATATTGAAGAAAATGAGAAGTGATATAGACAGTGGGAAATATGGAAGAAACCACAAAGGAACACCAGAGTGACAAAATTAGGCAATTGGTGGTTGTAGAACATGTGCACAGGGAGAGACATAAAATAAAAATAAAATTATCATAGAAGGATTAACCAAGGTTGTGTGCCAATGTATACTCTCTGTATCGAATTTAACCGTAACTTTAGTTTAATGAAATTGGTAGCGGCATCTATTGCTGGAAGATTGATTTATAAAATATCAACTTTATCTAATCTTGAAAAATTTCATAACATTTCCTTCACTAGAATCCAAGATGCGCTGCATGTGAGAAGAAATATGTAAAAAACAAGGAATCAACATTAAGTTCTGTCTTAAAATCTGTAAAAGTCCTACAGTCCAAATCACTTATGGAAACAATTGTTTATCACGTACCTAAGCACATTTTTGAGTGGCACCGACAATTCAAGAAAGCCAAAGAGGGTGTGGATAATGATATACCGAGTGTCCCTGATTTTAGCTTACAGACTGGAACTCCTCACACAGAATATTTACGAATAAATGGTTTGAAATGAAAGTTAGTTTACTTCTTAAAGTCTATAGAATGACGTACTTAGTTTTGCATTTAGTTATCGCCTTGTAGGTCATTTGAACGTCAACTTTTTTTAATGGAATCCTATATTTTTGAATGCAGCATAGTATTAATCAAGAAGACGCAAATAACTTTCGTACGGGTAGTACTATCGGAAGTATCGACTGGGAGCGATCTGAGACTAGTGACAGTGAATACATAGTCGATACAAATGGACATTTAGTAACTCAGGCAGAGCTTAATGATTTAATCCGAGATTTGAGAATATCAAAACAACATGCAGAACTTTTAGCGTCGCGCTTACATCAGTGCAACCATCTTGCTAAGGGAACCAAAGTGACCAGTTATAGAAACAGGGGTAAGCCATTTGCTAAGTATTTTGAAAAAAAAGAAATCCATATAAGATGTCTCATGCCCTTCATGAGACAATAACACCTCTTGTGTTATTGTTTAGCAAGAATTGTCTAAAATATGAAAACGCTTACTTTTAAATTTTCAAATTAATCTTTCTTACCTTCTGAAATTATTAGTTAATTCATTTTGATTAAATAATATGGCATTTTAATGAAATTTCAAGCGAAGTTACTATTACTTGTAAATGGAAATATCATTTGACATAAACTAACATTTGCGTATGCGATAAACTTCAAAATTGTGTTAAGTAAATGCGAGTAAATGTATAGAATAAAGTCGCCTTTTGTGGAATAGCATTCTATTTTAATAAAAAAAAAAATTAAAAATTTCAGATCTTTTGTATAAACATAGGTACGGGTGTTGGGATACATACTTTATGCTATAAAAATATATAATCAAATAAAAACGGCAAAAAAAATTGAGAATATAAAAGAGCATTTTTTAGATCCTCAAAAATGGATTCCTAATGTATATGGTACCTAAGGTATATGGTAAAATACCATTTACTATAAAATTTTGATTAAAAAACGTAGTTTTCTTGAAAGAAATCAACGAAATTGGAATAGGAAATGTATTTAATGAATAAAGATACAAATTAACACAAAAATTGAAGGAAAACGTAAAACTAACGGTGCTAACGGCAGAAGTTCCTAAAATACGGTTCTTTCTCGGGTCCTGCACACTCTTCATGTGCCCAACCGTTACATAACATACACATTATCCAAATTTCTGCTCGATTATTGTCTGAAAACTTCGAAAAATCGTCACAAAAAAGGCAATGAACGTCAGGATTTGTTCCCTGTTTTGGAAACACCTGTTCGTCATCTGAAGAATTCTGTGTAGAAATGCTTGATGCCAAAAATTCTACACTTGATCAAGACGAATCTTTCTTGTGGTATTTTAGTCTTTTGTTCGTAGCATGCCTAAGTTTCTGATGCGAACTACAACCTGGATTTTTTGAAGTGTCCTTTTTTTAGTCGCTACTTTTGAGTCTTTCATGCTCAGGCTCTTGTTCATTTGGTGTCGAAGTTATTATTTTGGGTACCTACTTTTCTCTTTACAATTGGTATTACTGCAATAATAGACTGACAACTTATGACACACTTGCATTTCGGTTTTCATTTTCTTTTTATTATTTCTTATTAATGTTATTAAAAAGTCAGTGCATCTACTTCTTAATAGACGGTCTTCTTTAAAACCTACTGCATTCATATGTTGTAGGGGAAAGTAGCCTATGATCGCATGGTGCATATGATGGCATACCGACTGTAACTTCAAATTTATCGGTTGTGGCGGGCCAGCTCGCGGCCTTGCATTCGCAGGAACGTGTTTCAGATGTTCAGTGTAAAAACAGTGCCAGTCAAGAGAGATATTGTCTCAGAGTTCAGGAAAGTAAATTTTGGTAAGTAGCGACGTAACATTATCGACTTATTCTGTCACATTGTACTTGAAAAATGTGTTTTAATCGTATGAAGTTTGCATACACACATTACATTATTATTTATTGATGGATCTATCCACTTATTTTGAAGTTATATTCGCAGCAAAGGGGGTTTAAGTTGATTTAATTTAAAAGCCGGTTTTCCCCTATGATGACATACTATCTGAGGTCATCAGGTCTTCATATTTTCTTACACAAGTTCTTAGTTGCATGTATTTTCATATATGGCAAGGTATGGCAAAGTGTGGTTCAAAGAAAAGGCAGAAGTGGAAGGATGAGGCAATACAACAAGCATTACAAAATATAAAGGACAAAAAAATGGGATGGCAACTAACAGCAAAAACGTTCAACGTTCCGGCAACAACTCTGCGTAGAAGATTTAAGAATAATAGTGGTGCCACAAAAGCAAATTTAGGAAGTCGCAGAACAGTACTGAGTGAAGATATAGAGGAAGAATTTGCGAAGGATATTACAGACATAGAAACCAATTTTTTTGGGTTACCGACAAAAGGTCTTAAAAGACTTGTGTTCCAAATTCAGAAAAAAAACAAGATCAATCAATCATGATTTTAATAAGGAAACCGAAATGGCAGGGATGATATGGTCAGTGGATTTCTTTGAGGATTCCAGAAAATACGTCATATGCTCGAGCGCAGACCTTTGATAAGAACAGCATAAGTCAATACTTTACTAAACTATCTGCTACTATGGATCAGTATAAGTTTCCATCCGAAAACATATATAATGTTGACGAATCGGGCTTGAGAACCGCGCAAAAATGACCGCGAAAAATCTTCTCTAACCGAGGACGAAAGCATGTCCCCACCTGCTTTCGTCCTCAGGTAGCGAAGAAGGGCCTTAGTAGCTCCGAACGTGGGCAGCACTTGACTGTAGTCTTTTCAATGAATGCCATAGGTTTACCTCCAGCTTTCATTTTCCCACAAAAATGGTTTAAGAATGAACTCATGGATGATTCTCCACCTGGCAATAAAGCATTTTGCCAAGATAATGGCTGAATGAATAGAGGTCCTTCCATGCCTATAAAGAAAATGAAAGTGGGCATTCAAGAATTACCACCGGTGCCAGTAGCTGTCCCTAAAACAAAAGCGAAGAAAGGACGAAAACTTGTAAAATGTGGTCATTTGAACGCCACTGCCAGCATCATAGAATTGAAAGACAAAGCAGATGAAACAGCTAGAAAAGAACGAGAAAAGCTGGCTCGAAAAGTGAAAAGAAGGAAAATCATAGAGGAGGACGAGAAAGATGACGATCATATTAATGATCCTTACAATAACAATAACGATGAAAAATCTGACGTTGTTTGCCTATACTGCAATGGACTTTACTCTGTTCCGTTATAAGGAATCCTGGATCCGTTGCCAGAAATGCTTGTGCTCATGCCACAATGACTGTGTGCTGGTGTGGATAAAAACACTAAAGCTTTTATTTACAAGTTGTGCCACTAACTTTTGATTTCCTAATTTTAATGATTCAGGTCATGTTAATTTCTTAGAGTTTTTTTAAATGAATTATTGTTGATTTATTGTTTTTATATAATCTATTGTTTGTGAAATGTTTCTCTTTTTGTTCTCACTAATCAAAATTTTAAATAATACAAAATTGTATTGAATTTTTGAGTGTGTGCCATTATAAGATGTGGGGCTGCCTATGATGGCAAGTCAAACAATTCTTCGCATAGCTATTTCAGTAAAAGAAAACTAACTTAATGCTGAAATTATATAACTTTCATAAACGCTTATCTTGTACATGACGTAAGTATTTAATCACAAAGTTTTAGGTTCCTAATTAACGAAGTAACAGAGCATAGAAATTAAGTATGCTATCATAGGCTACTTTCCCCTACTTGAACTTTTGACAAAAGAATCAATATTGTCTTTAAGTATTTTTTATTTCCTAAGCTGCATTTGGGGATGAAAGGAAACCGTTTTGCATCAGTTGAACACATACAACGATCAGCGAAGAGTAATCTCAACACTATTCCAACCGTCAACACTAAAAAATCATTTGATATACTTCTTGAAAGTGAAATCATTGTGTGTCTGCTAAAGAAGAATATTTCGAATAAATACTAATTTTTACTTATTTCTTAACTAACTTGTTTCTTAAGGCAATTTCAGTTTTGGGGCACTTAATGAAAAAGGCAATAAAGAGAATGTCCGTTAGCGGATTCCGAGCGACCTGACCATATGAACAGCGAAATGTAGATTATTACAATTTTATGGCAAAACTCGGAAATATATTGTAGGTAAGTATATAGGTAACTTAAAAAAGGTATAACCCCTTACCACAATTACTAATCGTATCCTAAATACGTATTTCGACAACTAAGTTGTCATCATCAATAGGTATAACCACTAATCAAAGTGTCGCACATGGTGCACAGTAAAGTTAACACATATAAAACGCAGCAACTTTACACGGCGTCACGTATACAGTATATACGTAATAATCGATATAAGTACTCCACAATAAACAAATTCAATAGCCGAAGTATTCCTAAATTTAATAGATTTCATTAGAGCTAATTAATTTTTGATTATCAATAAATTATGCAAAAGAGTATTAAATAAAACCAAGCTAATAAATTATGTTATTAAAATAATCTAGTCACTTTAATCAGCAGAAAAAGTTACTAATTTAAATAAAAATAAATCAGTAAAAATGATTCCCTGAAAACTCAAATTTCACCTCTGTTTAGATAAACTGCCAAACAATCAATTTTGGAGATGCCATCTGTTTAAAAATAGCCCGGAATTTAATTGATTTACATGTGTCAGTAAAGCCAGTGGTCATTAAAAATGATCATAAAATATAATTCATCCCAAAAATGCGGGCGTACCTCGGGTGGGGTTTAAAATGGTGGGTTGTTTCTCTTATAGTACCGCCCACGTTTAAGTATAATTTAATAACAAGGCCATATTTGGGAATAGTACTGTTATTTGCCACAAGGGGGCTTTGATAAGTTTTTTTAAATCAAGAATATTTAATTTATTTTAATTAATTTTATGGCTTGCGTACATGTATATGTAAATACAATATTTGTAATAATTTCTGAGGATGCTGTAATTTGTGATTATGTTATTTTAAGGTAAAGTTTATTGTTGGGACGTTAATGATTCGATCGACAGATGTCTCTATGCAAATTCTGTCTTCCAATAGGTTCTGCCATCTTTGAGTAATAGATTCAATTATTTAAAGCATTTTTTTATATAACATTAGAAAACAATAAACAAATATGTTTATACTAAATAAAATAATTTCAAGAAATAGAAAAGGAACTGCTTATCTGTTAATACATTAATAATAACGAAAAAAATTGAAAATACGATTTCTATCATTATTGAAGGTACACATCCAAGAAACTAATTTCAATTTTTCTGTAGTAATTAGTTAATTACTTTAGAATAGAAAATAGTGATTTTTATTGACAGTAGAAAAATATTAAATGGTGTAAACTAAACATTTTTAGTAATAGTTGACTTTTAAAGACAAATACTCGTATAAATTGACGGCAATGTTCTAGTTTCGTCCTGTTGTCGTACCTAATACTGGACATATTGCTGTTCATAAGTACTGCAATTTCTTCAAGATCGATTATTTCTGATTGATTATTATTTATTAGTGATACCCACCTTCGAAGCGTACTGAATTTGAAATAAGTAAATAAAATACTTTTTTTTATTATTTCTAAACGGAATTTAATGCTATTCATTTTTACGTTATAAATAAATCTTGCAATACTTACTGATCTACCATTTTGGATACCTTGTGGTATCGGATTTTTATATGAGCAAGGCGTTTAGGACTTATTTTATTTACATAATCCATTTAAAACTATCATCTAAAACTAATCCATCTTTCTATGTCTGGTAGGTATTACCTATTTGTCTTTTACAGTGTTGCTCCTTATCTTGTCTCTAAGGATGCAACTTTTGATGGCCCTAAGCATCTTTATTTCAGTTTATTTCATTATTGTCTTGGTTCTTGTTGTTTCGGCTCGTGTCTCGGCAGGCTAAGTCTAATATTAAGCGTTATATCTAAATCAGACTTTTCATATTTTCTGATATAAATTTGTTTCTTCAGATTATTTCTCGAAAAAACTCCAATTTTTGTTGCATTGTTAACTTGTTGTTGTTTTTCTTTCGTTATTTTGTCTATTACGTGACGTATTTACTTAGAATTCATTAAACTTCATTACTTGTTGTATAGTTTTATCACTAGGGACCGAAGGCATCAGGCCGAAATTACGATGGACCATATAAATAGTAACATCGCTAAGTACAACACGCAGTTATTAAATAGCACTATTCATTCGGTTAACCGCATATCCGTTTTTTGTCTTTAAATTGTGACGAAGAACTGTGAATCCTTAATTGCGGCAAATATTCCATTAAATAAACTTAACAATATCACCTTGAAATCATTTCTCCAAAAATATACTGGTCGAAATGTTCCTGATGAATCCACCTTACGCAAATATGCTGATTCCAAGTGCTAGACGAAAGCAGTAGAACGCATTAGAAGCCATCTTTCAAATCAGTACCTATGGATAAGTGCCGACGAAACTGTCGATATATTAGAATACTGTGTGGTAAATTTTGTAGCTGGTGTACTACATCCAACTATTCCATATAACGCATATGTAATAGCAACAAAAGTTATAAATACAGTTGATGCGGAAACAGTAGGTAAAACCGTTTAAGAGAATATGCACCAAATGCTTCATTCGGACGATAGGTACAAAGAAAATATACTTTTATTTGTCAGCGACAGTGCTGCATATATGTTAAAAACAGGCAGACTATTATAGGAAACATATCCTAACATGCTGCATATTACTTGTGTAGCACATGCTCTACACGGAATCTGTGAATATTTGACACCTCTCCGGAAGTTGATAGACTTGTATCCCCTTCTAAAAATGTGTTCAGGAAAGCACCATTGAGAGTAGCTCTTTACAGAGAAAAACTGCCATCTTTGTCACTGCCCCCTCTCCAGTAATAACTGGATGAGGAACATGGTTGGAAGCTACTAGTTTTTATGCAGAGAATTTCGACAGTTTACAAAATTTCGCTACATGATTAAATGCTGGAAGTATTTCTGAGTGTACAACTTCCAAATTTAAATAATCACTTGTACTTTTTTTCTGGAACACTTTGGAAATTTCCCAAAACAAATCACTTATTTAGATAAATTTAAATAAATCTCAAATTAAATGATAGATTTGTTTTCCAATTATATAAATATGTAAAATTAAAAACTCTTTAAAAATACAAATTTTCAATAGTACGCCCGTGGGCGATAAGTCATCGGCCACTCGTGTCCGGTCGCTATTTATCACCTACAGTCTACAGTCCACTTACATCCGATAAAGTCCTTAGAAATGACCATGAACTGAATTTTTTCAGTCGATAAAATTTGTTGTTTTCTCTTGATTTTCTGTAAGAACTGTGTTACGTATTTTCAATTTGCACAATTAGTGTTGAAACGGATAAGTTTAACGCTCTCGTCCAAGTCTTTATTTTCATACTTTTACTATGTATTTTCTAGAGTTGAGTTTAAGTTACATTACAAATTGATTCGACAAAGTAACTTCATTTTATTTTATTTAACGCTAATTTTTTCAAATCGTTCCAATTGTTACATTCTTTTATCGTTATTTTCCTCGATGTCTCTCTTGGTCTGCCTCTTCATAAGTTACATAGTGGAACACAAAATTAAATTAAAAGAAAACTATTTCAATTTTAAATGCATTGCACCAAATCAGAATTATGCGTTGTTAGTAAGGAATGTAAAACTGGCCGACTCTTTGCTCCTGGTTTATTCTTCATAATTATTAATCCAGTAATAGTAATAGTTTAAAAGTTATAAAAACCTAACATATACTTATGTAATCAATAGTACCTAATCATTGTTTGACAATCCACTACGCCAACTAAAGTTATTCTAAGTTTAAAAGTTGCAAATATTGTAATTATGTAGATTATACAAGAGTTACGAAAGGAATATTCAGTCACTAAAATAAATAATTTTTAAAAAATAAGAAAATGAACACAAGTATAGTTTGTTCATATTTCTAACGACTTAACTTAAGAAATATCATTCGATCTTCACAAAGGAAATGTTTACCTACCGTTATAATCAGTTATAAAAACAGGGACGTATTCTCATAAATTATTATACTAAAAGTGAATTATAAAAATATTAATGTTTGATTTAATTAAAGGTATGTTAATATTAAAAACCCATTAATATTTATAATAATACAATTATACAGGTGTAGATTAGACTTGCTCACTTTTTAATAATTTAAACTTTCTTTATTAAATTGTAAACAGTGGATTATATTGAACGAAACGTAATTACTTCTCTACTAAGAAAATCTAATTTCTCCTAATAGGTACAGTTCATTACCTCATTAGCAAGTTTTCTCGGTACTTGCGGTGCGAGGTAGCAGATAATGACCGGTAATCCTTTTAAATCCCAAAAGGTCAAGTCGTAAGACATATGGGCAGACTGTACATAGTTACTTAGTTGGACCTCTTTCTCCCAGACCTACTTAAATTTCTTTAATATTTTTGGAGAAGACATTTTTAATTTTTTTTATTTAAAAACGAAACTGAAATTAAAAATAAAATATCAATTAGAAATAGTCTGTTTGCTAATTTCTTTAATGTAATACGAGGAGCACGCTATATCTATAATATGTAGAGATGGCAACGTCGCGTTTTTACAAACTACGGTCTTTTGTTAGTCGTCTGTGATAGCCAGTTGAATCGCGTCTGTCACATTGTACACATAGTACACACAATTGTCAGTGGAAATATGGAGTTGTCACGGGAACATTTTCGCACTATGATTTAGTACGATTTCAAAATTGGTTTAAACGAAAAATAGTGCGTTGAACGTTTGTATCTTGATTTGGCGATGAAGCCCCATCCAAAGTAACTGTGTTTCGTTGGTATCGAGAATTTAAAAGAGGTTGTATTTCGCTTGGCGATGAGAATCATCTGGGAAGGCCATGTTCTTCAGTAACGGCTGAAAACGTTGAAAAAGTGAAAAAGATAATCGAATAAGATTCGCAATGCACTTATGAAACGATTCAGACAACACTTGGCATTGAATCAGCAACAGCTAATACAATTTTACACGATTATCTTCATATGAAAAAAATTGTTACACTTTGGGTACCACGTAAACTTTACAATTCTTAAATAAAGGGTATCCACGAAACATAAGAAAGGGCACAGATTTAACAAAGCTACAAAGTGATTATGAACAATTAAATAACATCGGAGTTTCACAATGGAAGGACAGAGGGCCCAAAAGCGTGTCAGCAATTTCTACGATCCATAACCCAAGTTCGATAAAAATTGTACAACGCAGAAATCAAAAGGAAGAAAGAGAACCAGTAAACTGGCCTGAAATGATCGCAGATTATAACAAATTTATGAGAGGAGTGGATCTCTTTGACCAAATGATATCCTACTATTCAATATAAAATCCAGAAGGTGGTGGACGAAGATATTTTTTACTTATTCGATTGTTGTTTAGTGAACAGTTATATTCTATATAAAATAGAAACTAAAAAGAAATATACTAAATTTGTATCTAACTTACAATTCCAATCTAATATTATAAATTCATTGGTACCTGCTGTAACAGAAAAAGAACAGGGTGTGCCTCACTGTTCAGAGGCAAGAGAAACGTCACAAAGTTTCGGGCAAATTGTGAGCTTCAAAAGGATTTTGGTCACTTTCCATGGGTTTTTTTGTTGTTTATTATTGGCTTTGTAGAAAACGATGGATATAGACAACGACTGGTCTCTAGATATGGAATGTACACCACCAGAAGTACTTGAAGCTGCAAAAAATAATTCTCTCAACCTATTACCAACTAACTAAAATGACAGGTACGAGTTTCCCTACAAACAATTTATGTTTCTGAAAATGTACTAATAGCTTACATTGGAGAGTTATCTGAAAAACTCAAACTCAGTTCTTTGTGAACTCAGTCTTCTATGCTTCGAAGTAACTTTTGCGTTTATCATAACGTAGATATAAGAAAATATTTGAAATTAGCAGCACCGTTGAAACGTCACTCAGGCGGCGACAAACCTAAAAAGTCAAAAATTTTAACATCAGAGGAAATCAGTCGATTTATCCACGATGTTCCAGACGGCAAGTATGGTTAAAATACCTGACACTAAAACAAAGAAACTGTTCCTTCACAATTACCGGTGAGCATCGTTTCTTTTTAAATTATTAAAACGAAGAATATATTGATGAATCAATTACCAATAAAATGAAAATTGCAGATAAAATTTTCAATACGGTTACTAATTCATCATTCATCATCATGAAACATTATAACAGAACCGGAAATAATCGATTCCTCGCCTTCATAATCTAACGTTCAATATCAACATCAGACACCCCATTTTCAATAACTATCAAATTAATAATCTAATTTTATTGATTCTCAAAAATAAATATTTTGCAATAAATATTTTTTTTTTCACTGTAGTAGGAAAAATACTGTACAAAACTTGCTGAAGAGTCTCTATCGTTTGTTCGTAAGTTTTTCGTAAGGTTCACACTCGCACGATATCACGCACTTTAAATTCTCGTTATATAATAAACTAATACAAAATTTGATGAGATTTTACCTACTCAAGTATGTTTCAGATTACTTTGTTATATACGCTATCGGTATGTCCGGTATAGAATGGGGGCACATTAATACATTTTCTGCAAGTTGCGTTTATATCCATCAGATAGCAACTCCTGGCTTAGTTATCACTTGTTATGAACACAGTGATGGTTGTTTTGGCAATCGTGATGTTTGGCATTAGTCAATGAGTAGCGTTAAATCTTTTACGCTTTGTCTTAATAACTTTTGTAATATGGCAAGGGTGATGGACCCAGGTCTTATCTGCGGTGAAAAGTGGATTGATAACACAGGTCTACAAAATTAAACTTTTTGAGAGCTGTTTTTATTTTGAAAACTGATTTTATATAATTTTGGTAGGCTTATTTCAAAAATTCTATGCATTTATTTGTATCACGTAAGGTTTTTTTGCAAATATTAAATGAAAAAAAAACGATATTTCTAAAAAAATTTATTTGTTTATTGAGTAAAAAGGTGGAATACAAGTTAAAAAAGTGGAAAAAAATACTTTACTCAGTCTTTTTTAAGTGAAATCTTTGTTTTGCCAGAAAGCTGCGTTGTCCGGACATTCGGTTGTATGTTTTTAAGGGCATATCCCGTTTTAACATCCAGCAGTAGTCCGCCATCATCGATATGCTCCATCTGCCTTGGTATCGCTGTTCCATTTCCTTAATGTCTTGGTGAAACCTCTCTCGCTGTTCTTCGCTAACTGCTCCAAGATTTTCAGGAAAATAGTTCAAGTGTGAAAACAGGAAATGCAATTTCAAACTCATATTACAACCTAGACGATGAAAGTGTTGGAACATATTTTGAACATATTTTCGTAGTTTTCGTCCTTAGAGTTCCCAAGAAACTTATCAATTACTTCTTTAAATGAAACCCAGGCGTTTTTCTCGACATTGGTCATTGTGTTTTGAAAATCCTTGTCTTTGCATAATGTTCTTATCTGCGGCCCAACAAAAATACCTTCTTTTAACTTGACATCGGATAAGGCTGGAAATGTCTCGCACAAACATTTAAAACACTGTCCATTTTTGTCTAGGGCTTTAACAAACTGCTTCATCAAGCCAAGTTTGATATGGAGAGGAGGCAGTAAAACTTTTTTGGGGTCAACCAAGCTATCTCTTAATACATTTTTGCTACCAGGTGTAAGGCTTGTTCTAGAGGGCCATTCACATTGAGTCCAATGTCTATCCCTTGCCGACTATCCCACTCACAAATAAAGCATGGAAATTTTGTATAACCTCCTTGTTGTCCTAGTAGCATGCACAGCACTTTAAGGTCACCACAAAGCATCCACTGGATGTTCTTGGTAGTTTATTTTCTTTTAAAGAAGTTCAAAATTTTCATACGTTTCCATTAAATGTACCGAATGGGTAACGGGAACCGAGGCCAGCTCGTTACCATTGTGCAATAAAACGCCTTTTAAACTACGCTTACTTGAGTCAATAAATAGGCGCCATTCTTCTTTTACATACGGCACATTTTCTAATTTTGAAATTAAGTCAGGAATATTGTTGCAATACACTAGCGGTCCGTCTTGAGTAAAATATTGACATAACTCTTTTTCGCGATCCCGGTAAAAGCTTAATGTGACGCCAGGTGCCAGTAAAGGTTTCTCACGAAGTAGGGAGGCTAACAATTCGGATGCATCCTTTGGAAGGTGCAAATCTCTAATTAAATCATTTAGTTAGCTCTGGTTAAACACTTCGGGCTCTCTGAAATCTGGTGTGAAATCTGAGTCATCTGGGTCGCAATTAGATTCCTCTGATTCTGACGATATGACGTTTTCTAGTGCTTTTTGGGCGGTAGGTATCGGTACATCTGGTCCATGGTTCATCTGGTACATCTGGTTCATGAGGCACTGGTCGAATAGCAGAGTCAACATTGGGATACACAATTTGTTTCTTATTTTTTCTGTTGAATCCTTGAACATTACACGAACAAAAATAACAATCATCACTGTGATTTCTAGGCTCTCGCCATACCATAGGAACACCAAAGCTTAAACATTTCTTCCTACCTTTTTGCCAGTTTCTTAATGCTTCAACGCAAACGGAACAAACAGTATGAGGAGCCCAGGACTTGTCTTGGTCGCCAATTTTTACACCAAAATAAGCGTGGTATACATTTTTCACAAACGAAGTTATAGTTTGCCTCTGCTTTACTACGACATAACTACCACAGATATAACAAAAGTTATTCGGACACACAATGTCTTCTTTCCATATTTATACGTTCTAGAACACTTAAAATACGCAACAACGAAGACAACAAGCGCGCGGACACAATAGCACGACGACTAACACAACCAAACTGCACATAAGCAGGTTTAAACGTTGTATTGACGCTTCTGCGCCGACTCTATTGCTAATATTAACCAGTGTTGCCAAATCACATTTAATTTCATAAAAATCAATTCATTTAAAAATCATGCCTAACATGGAACAAACATATTCTTGTCATAGGTATGTATATTAATAAATTAACATTTTTAAGATATAGAGCGCTATAAAAAAAAATTACGTGATAGAGCAAAAATATGGCGTTTTTTGGAATAAGGGCCCCCAAACATATACAAATTAGCAAACAGCTTTCAAACATCAAAATCACTGTAGATCTGTGTAATTAAACCTGGTTCGTCCCCAAAAAGCGCCAAAAATTGTTCACACGTCTCCAGCCGCACACGCATTTGGAATGGCGAATGCAGTCGCGGAACCCATCTGGCACTAACTTTTGTCATGCCAAGGTATTCGTGTAGAATTCTGAAAACCATGCTTTCTGAAATTCCTAATGAAACTGCTAATTATTGCTTATTTAATCTTGTATCCTCCAGTACCAACCCTTGTCTCTTTCAATAACATCAGAGGTGATAACGTCAACAGGCCGAACTGGACGGGGATCATCATCCAGTGATTCTTGGCCATTTTTAAACAATTTAGACCATTCGCAAATAGTCTACTTTGAAGGACAATCATTCTCGTATACAGCCAACATTTCTTCACGAATAATTTTTGGAGATTTTCCTTGTTTTGTCAAAAATTTATAACTGCTCGATATTCAAGTTTGTGCATTTTGAAACGTGACAACACAAACTGACATTTCTTAGAACTAATACTGCTGCAATTGTTTTGTAAATTGTCAAAGTCGTTACCAAGGCATGTATGATAATAGAACATATAATGAAAAATTATATTAAAATTGAAAAATGTCTAGTCCGGAAATATAAAAACGACCCCTCGTAAAACCACGTCTCATCAGCATTGAATGTATTATCTATCCCGACAACCCCTATATGATCTTTTGAACTATTAACAAAAGTTGAGGTAATTTCCTTCAATAGCTCGAAGTCCGTACCATATGATCGGGTAATAAATTTATTTATTTTTCTTGAAACTATTTTGTAAACTCTCTTAAAATTTCAAACCCAATGTCGTGATGCTTTAAAATTTTCTAAACCAATATCTGTGTTAGCTTGTAATGCCCATCGCTGGACGTCCAAATCATAAATAATGGCACCTGAATCAATATATACAAATTCATTATATACGAATTGCAAAATGTTTAGCAACTTTTCTCGTCGCGTACCACCTCTGTTTAGTACTTCTTCCCACCTAGAAAAAAAATAATCTATTAATACTATAGAATAATACAAGTAGGAACAAATCGTTGCTGTGTCACAATATTACTTCACCATTTATCTGTATAATTGCTGCATAGATTAAACTTTTGCTGGACGGTATTCAACGCAAGTCGTCTATTCTTCCCACTTTTCCAATACATAACAGCATTGGCTTTATATTCTAAAGTTACTTATTCTGGTGTACACTCTTCTTCTTCAGTTTCTATTGCTTCTACCGCTTCTTCACTAGGGAATGTAGTCTGTGCTGTTGCAAAAATTCTAGAGTTGTATCAGTTTCCAGTAAGAACGATGTTTCTCTTTGAGCATCGAGAAGGATATTTTTTATTATGTCGTGCAATTCGATTTCGTTGATATTCACAGGGAACTATTATTATTATTGGCAACTTCGAATGTTACCATCAGTAAACAAATTACATTTATAATACTTATGGCGGCAATTTTCAACATTACAGGTCTGCTATATAACAAACCAATAACTGTTATTAATTTCAAGTTTGATGAGTTATATATACCTACTACTTGCTTATCTCATTCATTGTCAGCATATTTTCTTTACAAAAACATGTTTATTATTTACCGGTCTCATGTAGCTTCCTTCGATAAGCTACACCCTTCAGATTAGAAACAATCTAATATAATGAAAAAAATACAGTAAGTGTTTCTTTTTCCTGTCTGCTTAATAAAACTCAATCAAATAAACATTTTTTGTGTTAAAACTTTTTCTCTACCTCTTACCGTTAACGAGTTGCGCAGAGGCAGAGTGGAAAATTTTCAATTTTCAAAAATCCATTTCATCCAGTCAGAGTGTTTTTCCGCAGAAAAAAATGGCGTAGTACATACCTATATGTGATGTACAGTCGTGAGCATACAATTCCAGACAACTAGTATAGCAGTTTTTTCAAAATATTTACTATTGCAAACGGGTATTTTACTCACTTGTCACTTGTTGCTTTAGGTTATGTAACAATGTCATGCGTGCGTATGTCATATAATATTCAATAAAAATTATATCATATTATATGTCAAGATACTGCAGAAATTTAATGTTTAAATAAGTATACAATTGTATCAGAATTTAATTGAAGCACCATTATGATCTAATACCAATTGTAACCGTCTCCTCATTGTTTGAATTAAGCTTCTTGTGTTAATAATTTTCAGTAGCATCTTGCCAAGCACCTTGAACAGTTTGCCAAAGCTCATTTCATTCATCGGTCTAAAGTTTAGACCGATGAATGAAATGTTTGTGAATATATCGTCAAAAAGCTATATATAAATAAGTTTAGACTCTAAACTTATTTATATATAGCTTTTTGACGATATATCCCCAAACATTCTCAACTGGGTTCAAGCCTGGACTCTTCGTAGACTACCGCAAAATTTTAATATTTTGGATAGCCAACCATTCCCTAACGGTTATGGCGGTATTACATGGCCAATTATCATGTTTAAATATAAAGTTACCACCTGAAAAACTTTCAAAACCGAAGATAGCATTACATTTTCCTATAAATTTCTATATACCGTTATTCCCGTTAATCGTTCTTCAATTTGTTGGCAAATCCCTAATCTTCAGAAGTTATCCATACCCACACTTTAACGGAGAATCTGCCGCTTGATCGATCTTGCTGAACATATTCTTCTTGATACCGAGAATTTGGAGGTCTGTAAACACGTAATTTCCCATTATAACTAGAGCTAAAAACCTTTTCATCGCTGAAAACAACAATACTCCAAAAATCTTCGTCACGATTTAAATAGAAATTAGCAAACTCTAAACGTGCCTCTTTATTTATGCCACTCAAAAGTGATTTCTTGGCGGCAATTTTACATTTTAACCCATGCTCCTTTATTCTTCTCCGAGCAGTCCACTTAGATCCAGGAAATTGTGTTAGGGATTTCGCTTCAACAACTATCTGAAAAAGATGTTCTCTCATATGAAAAGTCTTTCTTTGGAGACTGTGGTTAAGTAAAAAAAAAGGGTATATAACCCCTTACCACAATTATTAATCGTATCCTAAATACGTATTTCGACAACTAAGTTGTCATCATCAGTAGGTAAGGCCACTAATCAAGGTGTCGCACATGGCGCACAGTAAAGCTAGCGCAACTGCAACTGCAACACAACAACTTTACACAGCGTGCACGTATATACTCTCCTACTGATGATGACAACTTAGTTGTCGAAATACGTATTTGGGATACGATTAATAATTGTAGTAAGGGGTTATATACCTTTTTTTCAGTTTTTTCTCTCATATGGTTTATTAAAGCTAGGTCTTCGCCTACATTAGTAGCTTCATGTAGCTTCCTTCGATAAGCTACACCCTTTAGATTAGAAACAATCTTATATAATGAAAAAAATACAGTAAATGTTTCTTTTTCCTGCCTGCTTAAAAACAAACATTTTTTGTGTTAAAACTTTTTCTCTACATCAACTAATACATCGACCACCAGAACCTGTAGCTCTTTGAACCGTGTGGTAATGCTCCCAGGGTTTTTTATGTGTTCTATACAAAACTTACTCACATTAAAGTGCGCGGTAACAGCTTTCAAAGACCATCCTTTCTCAAAGTTTGCTATTGCTCTTGATTTTTGCGCTTCATTAAGAAAAACTCTAGGCCTATTTTTAAATGTCAATGAAACAATAAATGTCTAATGTCAACAAAACTCTATATGAAAGGCATATTTACAGTAGCCAATTATTTGTGTCTGGAATTCCATGCTCCTAGCTGTACATGTTCCCAAAGTTTCATAATTTTTTGAATTTCCGGTCTCAGTATCTTCCCTGGTGAGTAATCCAGACCCTGAATTGATCGATAAAAAAGAACGTAAAAAAAGAAAGGAACGGGTATTAGAGTATAAAATTGTTAGTCAACTTAATTTAAATCTGATTTAACGATGTTTTATATTAGTTTTTGTATAAACTTTTCAATTATTGTATCGAAATCAATTCCCTTGAGAATACTTTTTTCTATATTGCAGATTTCAGTTGACTAAACACTCCAAACTTTCCTCCACCCCTTATCTTTCCCTTATTTTTCTGTTCATTTAATTTCTTACGAGAGTTGTGTGACTCATCATCTGTCAGACAGCACAAAGAAAACCGTTTCCCTGATAGACACACGCACACACATCCAGACATTAACACATACGAAACAACAAAACAAGTGAAATGGCTACTAAACAACGTCCTCGTGAAGTGCAATGCTGTGCATTCAAACTGAACTTTCTCCTTTTACTATTAGCAACTTGTATGCCAGTCTCAGAGAGAATGATTCATTTCGGTTTTGTCGCGGACGATGACGCAAAGCGTATACATGACACTGAATGCAAGTGTCGTAATTTTTTTATTGGAGACTTGGTTAAATCGTATTAAAAAACGAAAATGAACTGCGCGGGTGATGTAATTTCGAAATACTCGTAAAACGTTAGTAATGTTTTGCACAAAAAAAAATGGTGAAACAAATATAAAAATAACGATTTCGTCTGAATTCATTATTTGATTTAACACACAAAAAATGGCATTAAATTACTTTTTCGTCACACCTACTGCGTAAGTAAACAATTGACACCTTTTTTTGAAACGTAAGTGACACTTTACATACCGTATTGACAGTTGCTATGGTAGCGGGCTGTAATATTTATTACGACCCTAGGGAAATAATAGCAATATTAGAAAATTTATGACAAATTTATTTCAAACATGATTAATTAACATAACTAGGAAAAATAGAATCTTGTACAAAAACTTATGATTTTGTAATATTAAATGTAAACGAACAATTAGAACAATTAGCTATCTGAACAATAGAGTCTTCTTTCTTACTAGGCAAGTTTATATTTTCAATAATGTCAACATTATTAATGGTTGGATTCCTAATGGAATCATCAACTTTCTTCTCATTTTTTTGTATCACAGTTGAGCAAACAGCCTCTGTAATATTTTGTTTATATAAAATTCGGTCAGCTATCTGTACTTTATTTATCATTGAATCGGAAACATAGCTTTCTGCCACGGTAGAAGATTTCCATCCGCCGTGTCTTTTCAGACCAAGAACATCAATTCCTGAATCGGCTAATAATGTTGCCGAGGTCCTTCGAAAGGAATGTCCGGTGTAGGTAGTGGGGCTCTCCAACGACAAGTATTTTGCTATTTGGCTAGGAATTTTTTCGAGAGTGTTTTTTCCTACAGGCTGATTTCGACATTTACCAAAACTGTACTTTAAGAAAAATCTATCATTGGTAATATTTTCTAATCTCAGACCAATGTATTTTTTAATAATTAGCATAAAATTAATTGGATATTCTACCTTCGCAATAATTGTAAAAGAACGTTTTAATCCATTTTTAGTATTCGGTATTTTAATTATTATTACATCATTTTTATTTTCCACATTTTGAATTTTCATTTTAACTAGTTCATCTTTCCTACAAGCCCCAGCAATTCCCATAATCATAACAACCTGCAAAAAATTAGTATAGAATGAACACGAATTAAAAAGAATCATTCTGTAAACTTACCTTCATCAACAAATATGTATCGTCGGAAGCTTCAATAAGAAATTTATTCATTTCCTCTCTTGTAAAGATACTAGACTTTTTAGTCTTAAAACCATCATTTTTACGCTTCAAAAATCCTTTCAATTTAGGATATTTTGAAATATCTTCATTTTCGTTAATAAATATGATAGTTTTTAACATGGAGTATTCACACCATAAACTGTTTGGTGATTTTAACTTCATAGATCTAGCACGAAAATATGCCAGCATTACACTTTCTGAAATACTCTCCACATACCTCTGGTGACACCAATCTTTGAACATTTTATAGATTTCATTGTATCTGTTTTTAGATTTCTCCGGCAAAATCTCAGTACAAGCTATAATAGCATCCATCTCTATTTGATTCATGTTTATAAATTTTATTTAGAAAGAAAAACTTTTGAAAATCTATTGCATACTTTGACATTTATCAAAAATATAAATTTATATCGACACAAACATGGTTACCATAGATACGACAAATATTCCTGACTTGATGTTACTAATGTGTATACATATAGTAAAAGTAAAGAGGAAAATCATTCAAATTCGTCTATTTAAAAAAAAACGTAGGTATGACGAAAAATCTCATATGCACCACGGTTCGTACAGTACACTTTCATGGTCTCGAATACATGCAAACCTCGACCCTACGGGTCTCGGTTTGCAATCGTATTCTCGACCATAAAACTGTACTTACGAACCTAGGTACATAAATAACTATTTCGTCACATCTACTGCGTAAGTAAACAATTATGACACCTTTTTTTGAAAGTAAGTGACACTTTACATACCGTATTGACAGTTGCTATGGTAGCGGGCTGTAATATTTATTACGACCCTAGGGAAATAATAGCAATATTAGAAAATTTATGACAAATTTATTTCAAACATGATTAATTAACAATTTAGGATATTTTGAAATATCTTCATTTTAGTTAATAAGTATGGTAGTTTTTAACATGGAGTATTCACACCATAAACTGTTTGGTGATTTTAACTTCATAGATCTATCACGAAAATATGCCAGCATTACACTTTCTGAAATACTCTCCACATACCTCTGGTGACACCAATCTTTGAACATTTTATAGGTTTCATTGTATCTGTTTTTAGATTTCTCCGGCAAAATCTCAGTACAAGCTATAATAGCATCCATCTCTATTTGATTCATGTTTATAAATTTTATTTAGAAAGAAAAACTTTTGAAAATCTATTGCATATACTTTGACATTTATCAAAAATATAAATTTATATCGACACAAACATGGTTACCATAGGATACGACAAATATTCCTGACTTGATGTTACTAATGTGTATACATATACCGTGATATCATAAAGTTTCTAGGGAAGATGGCTTTGTAATATAAATTGTATGTCTGAACTTAAGTTAGGAACTATAACTCTGTTTTGTAAATTATTTTGACAGTGACATTATCTGTCATCCATTAATGTGTTAGAATTGCTGAAAGCAAGTTTGAACGTCGAGTTTGAAACATAGCACATTCGAGTAAATTCAAATATGGTTTACAATATAGTGCAAAAAGCGTACATGATTGAAGCCTATTTTCGGAGTGGAGTGCGAATTGATGGAATTTGGGTGTACAGTCAACGTGCATGTTTGGATGATTTTAGAGAGCACTTTCCAGAGTTAGCTGTAATTCCCAAAGATTTTTATAATTGCCTTTCCAATTGTGTTGGTGTGTTTCGTGAGACTGGCTCTGTGGGTCATAAATCACGTACTGGTAGACCAACTGTTCGTTCGGAACAAGTTATAAATGATGTTCGTCAACGTATGGTAAATGAACCCACAAAACCTTTGAAACGCCTTTCTCAAGAGATTGGACTTTCTTATGGAACATGTCAGAAAATTGTAAAGAAAAACTTACACATGCATCCGTATAAAATGCAATCACATCAGGCTATTTTGCCGGTAGACTACCCTAGACGTCGTGCGTACTGTACTGCCAGTGGTTTGCAAATAACTTAATAGAAGATGATGACCTGCTAAATTTGTCATTTTTCTCTGAAGAAGCATGGTTTCATCTTTCGAGGTATGTCAATTCCCAAAATACTCGAATGTGGAGTAGTGAAAATCCTCATATTTTTATTGAATCGTTTCTCCATAATGCAAAACTTGGTGTTTGGCTAGCAGTTTCTCGCGGCAGAGTTGTTGGCCCTATTTTTTTTAATTTCAAAATTAATGCTGAGAGGTATAGAAACATTCTGAATGAATTTATTGAACAGTTGCATGATGATGAATTGCAATATGGATACTTTCAACAAGATGGTGCAACGGCACACACAACACGAGAAAATATTGCTTTTCTTCGTGAGTTTTTTGACGATCGGATCATAAGTTTACATACGGAAGTTGAGTTTCCACCACGATCACCTTGTTTGACAATTATGGACTTTTTCGTGTTTCCTCACCTAAAGAATAGAATATTTAAAACTCCTGTTGCTAATTTGCAAGATATGCAACAAAGAATTATTGACGAATGTGCATTAATAACGCCCGCAATGCTGCAAAATGCCTTTAACAGCATGAAAAGGCGTGTCACATTGGGAATTGAAAATAACGGACAACAATTTCAACATTTGCTTTAATTTTGCCTTCTTTTATTAATAAAATTTTGAATACAAGCTGAGCTTGTTGTTTTATTGTATCTTTATTAAATCAAATGACATATTTATTGATGTCACGATGACACTATCAAAATAATTTTCAAAAATTAAGGTTAAGTTACCAGTATGATAATATGGATAAAGTTCAGAGATATATTTTCTATTTCAATGCCATCTTGGACCCAGAAACTTTATGATATCGCGGTAGTAAAAGTAAAGTGGAAAATTATTCAAATTCGTCTATTTAAAAAAAACGTAGGTTTGACGAAAAATCTCATATGCACCACGGTTCGTACAGTACACTTTCATGGTCTCGAATACATGCAAACCTCGACCCTACGGGTCTCGGTTTGCAATCGTATTCTCGACTATAAAACTGTACTTACGAATCTAGGTACATAAATAACTATTTCTTTTGCTTATTTAATTAAACAAATTATATTGAGTAGATCCGCTTTTCAAATAAAATTAAACGGAAATCATCTTCTACACTCATGGACAAAATTATAGAATATGTTTTGTTATCTCTATTACTCAAACCTCAAACATAATTTTAAATTTTCGCCGTAAAGTTATGCTGATGTTATTAATCTAGTAGGTGAATATATTCAATTGCCTTAAAATATTTTGACGATTAATTCATTTTAATGATTTTAATGGCGTATATTGTCGATCGCGCGTTGCGTCATTTAAAAATTCCTCACATAATTTAAGAATTAACTTATTTGTGGTGAATTAAGTAAGTGTTAGTGGAAAGGTCATTTTTTATAGTATCGAATATTTTAAAATGGCATCAAGAGACTGGAAATTTCGTTCAAAGACCCGGCTAAGGGCGCAAATGGTGCACAACAGCAATTAATGATCGTTTTTTGACACTAAATTTTACGCTAAATCGCATATTGACATCCACGTATCTCAGAAATGAGTTACTAAATGTAAGACACGTTAATGTTAGTTCGAGAACGGTTAGACGAAGACTAAAAGAAGTAGGTTTAAAGCCCAGACGGCCTGCCAAACTTCCACGTCTTCTCCAAAATCACAAAACTCGTCGATTATAATTTGCCAGAACACATGCTCAGTGGAATATCGAGAATTGGAGAAATATTCTATTCACTGATGAGACAGAAATCCAATTATGGAAGCCAGATTGGCGAAATCATGTCTATAGAAGAGTTAGGGAAGGATACAGCAGCTGCAATCTCATACAAACTGTTAGTTTTGGAGGTGGTGGCATAACGCTTTGGGGAGGCATAAGTTGAGATGGACGTACCGAACTTGCAGAAGCCAATGAAAGTATAACTAGTGACTGGTATATTGAAAACATCCTCCAAGATCATGATTTACCATATGTGGGTCACATTGGATACGACAGATTCGTACTTATGGACGATAACGCTCGACCACACGCAACTGGCATAGTAACTAATTACCTTGATGCAGCTCAGATTCAAAGATTAGACTGGCCACCGTATAGCCCAGACCTGAATCCCCGAACATGTGTGTGATCAGCTAAAACGCCGCTTACGACAAAGAAATCATGTACAAGAACTTCGATTTGCAACACAATATGAATGGAACGCAATTCTTCAAGAATATATTCAAACTCTAATTGGTAGCATTTTGAGAAGGATGCAAGCAGTAATTAGAGCTCGAGGTGGAAATACTCCTTATTAACTATGCTCTTATTTCAATCAAAAGACTAGTATTTGCTTAACCGAGTTGCATTTAAGTTTAAAATAGTTTTCGTCAAATTTATCATTAATTTTTTAATGATTTTTTGCTAAGTAAAAATTAATATTCGTTAGGTAAACAATAAAAAATAAACTATTTTTTCTTGTGTAATGTTTTTTTTCATATACAATTTATATATACAAAAAAAATTTAAAATTTAAAATAATAGATAATTTTGTCCATGAGTGTATATTTCATACTGTGATGACTCATCCAATAACGCGTCACGCGTCATTCCTCTGGTGTTTTCTCGAGGCCTACGAGAACGCTCTCGAAAAGTATTCACCAGGATATAAAAGCCGCGTCGAAGAAGGGATGAGAATTCAATCCTAGAGCGTCGCGCAGTATACATAAATATAGATACATAAATCTAAATACATGTGCTTATTGTTAATAGTTAGTTTTATATTGTTATACGTTTTAATATTAATATAGTGTGTGTCTAAAGTTATTGTTAGTTTTATTTAAGAACCCGAAAAGACAAACTTTACAATACATTTACCGTAAATGGTGAAGTCAGTTATCGAACACAGTACTAGACTGACCACCTCTACGACCTTTGTTTCCGGGACATCGACCATCGCAAAATAAAACAACTTTGTTCAACGATTTTTATTTGATTTTTAACTTATATTTGTCATTTGATCGAACAGATTTTAACATATTTGACCTGGAACTAACAAAATTAAAAAAGTCTTTACAGTTCATTTTCAAATTGACAAACATTCCAATTCTGCTTTGACATGCTCTTCATTTAGGCGATTTCTCACTGCTGTCCATATATTGTTTGCTATACTAAAAACACGCTTGCAGCCAGATTTGATACAGGTACAACATAACGAACGAAACCATTTCTTAAAGCATCTCCAACGCCATCTTCAACTGTTGAAAGAAATTTTGCCCACCTCAGATCCACTCTTTCGTTTGCAATAACAATATTGTCTTGAACCTCCTTTAAAACGCGGAAATCTTCGTACAGTTTGTCTTCATTAATATCAATATTCAATTCACTGACCAAATCTTTCAAATCCTCCCAAGAAATTGACTTTTTCATTTAAAGTATACTCATTTTGCAATACTACGAATTTTTAAAATCATACCATTTATTCAAATAATCTAAGCACCTCTCGAAGAAAATATCCGCCTGTTTATAAAATGCTACCTTGTCTGTTTCGTTCAAATTTTTCAAAATATCTGTAGCTGAACTACCAAAAAATTTGTCATTTTTTCTGTTTGATATCTTTCGATGTACGTCAAGCATGACATTGCGGAAAAAAATCCGCTTTCTAACCACACAATATCGAGGCGAATCAATGACACGGCTGCCGATCAGCGATCGCGATCAGATAATTCATCAAGTGAATTTTTTAGTATTCTATTTGATGAATCAACAGATGCAGCAGGCTCAGTTCTTATGTTTTGTGAGGTATAAATGTGATAGGGACACATCAATCAAAGAAAATATATTGTTTTGCAAAACAGTACCTGGTCATGCAACAGGACAATGTCTTTTTGATGTTTTTTAAGAAGCTACTCGAAATTATACTACCATAGATTGGAGGACAAAATGTATTGCAGTATGTACGAGGGTAGCGCCGATTATTTGTACAAACTAATAAAACAAAATGTTGTAGTCAAAAATTATTTTTATTATTGTTAATATTCGCCCTTAAACTCAATGCATTTAGACATTCGATAAAACCAGTTATCATAGCACAAATTTCATTCTTCTTGAATCACTTCAGATATAAGGTTTTTGAAGCTCTCCACTGCATCTTCTGCGCTTGCGTACACCCCGCATTTTATCCTTTAGTCTTGGACATAGAAAGAAATCTGAAGGTGCAAGGCCCGGGCTATATAGCGGATGATCTAGCAATTTTAATCCGGAAGCTTTCAAAAATTCATCTGTTTGACGGGCAGTGTGACCGATCTAGGACGTCGTAAACGAGCCTTTTGAACAACATCTGGCAGACATACTGCCGAGTACCATTCTGCGCTAACGTACGTTTATCTTCAAGCACAACTATTGCGATAGGTTCTGATTTGAGAAGAAACTAACAAGCGTTCAATTAGTCTTTACGTCCTGGGCAGTCATGGATTTGTAATCGCATGTCTGTGCTTAAATTATTAATAACGAGCGATCATTAAAATTTTCACTCGTAGCTGGCCGTGTATATAAAAATTATGTCGTAGCTTTAGTCATTAAGATGTTATTTCAAACATCTGTCAGTGTCAAATATATATTTTAAAGTTTCATCAAAAGAAAAAGTAATGGCCTTTAATGATATGCATAAAGCGTTTATGGTAGAATGTTACTTCCTGACATCTCAAAAAATTGATGGTATTTGGCAGCATTCAATAGAAAATTGCCTTGCGGAGTTTGAAGAGAGATATCCAATTACTGTTCCTAGCTATAAAACTTTCCGTGATACGCTAATGCATTGTGTAAATCTTTTTCGTCAAATAGGCAGTATTTTAAGGAAAAAAGGAAGCGGTCCTCCTCTCAAGAGAAGTCGCGGCGTAATTGAAAATCTCAGACAAATTATTAACGAATCTCCTCAAACATCTATTGGCAGAGTTTCGCAACAAGTAGGGCTATCGTATGGAACATGTCAAAAAATTTTAAAAAAGGACTTGCACATGTATCCATATAAATTAACTTCTGTACAAAATCTATTACCTACGGATTATGGAAAAAGAACACAATTTTGCCAATGGTTTATTCAAACAATGACAGACAATATTTTAAATCGTACTTTTTTCACCGATGAAGCTTGGTTTTATTTGAAAGGTTATGTTAATTCGCAAAATATGCGTATGTGGTCCAGTGAAAATCCTCATTTCTACTGAGAAGTTCCTCTACATCCAGAAAAAATAGGCGTATGGGTAGGTATGAGTCGTCACCGATTAATAGGACCAATATTCTTTGAGGGCACGATAACATCGGAGAAATATCGTAACGAAATTCTCAGTGTTTTTACTAATCAATTGACTAATGATGAACTCCAGGTCGGATATTTTCAACAGGATGGGGCTACATCTCACGTTACACTTGAAAATATTCAGTTTTTGCAACAATTTTATGGCGATAGGATAATAAGTAGAAATACAGCGATTCCATATCCACCACGATCGTGTGATTTAACAGTCATGGATTTTTTTGTGTGGCCATATATAAAGAATATTATTTATGAAACACCAATTAATAATCTACAAGAGTTAAGACTTAAAATCATAGAAAAATGTGAACACATCAATAACTCACCGCAAATACTGATCAATGTTTTCAATGCTCTACGAAATAGAGTGCGATTATGCTTGGTGGAGAATGGTCAACATTTTACACATTTTTTATAATATTCTATTACTTTGTATAAAAATTATAAATATATTTAATATAAAAGTCAGCATTTCGAATTATTTTTTTCAATCATGACGTTTGAAATTATAATGACAGATCTCCTCTAATAACTTAAGATAGGACATACTTTTTGTGTACATGGCTTACTTGAGCGAAAATTTTAATGATCACTCGTTATAACCTATTAAGTGTAACCTATTAAGTGACACACAGAAAATAGGTAATGTATGTTTTGACTTAAGTCAAACTTTTGTCAAGTAATTCATGACATTTATAAATTAGTAACGACATGCGATTTACAATACATAGCTACTTCGTACGTAAAGACTAATTGAACTCTCGTTAGATACCATTTTCTTTCCAACATTTCGAGATTTTTTCACTTTGACTGGATTAAGTTTTGTTGGAAACACCCACTGAGCCGACTGCCGTTTTGATTCCAGTTCAAATGCATATATCCAGCTTTCATCACCAGTAATGATGTTGTAAACTGCTTTAGACTTAGCTCCATCATAGTTCTTAAGCGTTTTTTTACACCATTCCACTTGGTATTGTTTGTGTTAAATTATGAGGTATCCAACGACAACAGACTTTCCTCACACCAAAATTATTATGTAAAATCTTGTTTATTGCAAAATAGAAAACAATAAACATTTGTTTCATAGCATATACTTCACAGACATTCTCTTGTCGCGAAAGACATCCCCGAAAAATCTCAATCAAATTCTTTGTGAAGCTGTAAAAATGGTTAATTTTATTATAGCCGGCAGTTACAAAACAGGCTGTTTGCCAAACTATGCGATGAAATGGGCGAAAATAAAAAATATTTTTTCCATACAGAAGTTAGATGGTTATCGCGAGGGAGAGAGTTAACACGAGTATTGGTATTGCGAGATGAATTAACAATATTTTTCAAGCATAAACAAAAATCATTCTCATTGGTTTTAAAAAATGATGAGTGTATGTTGTTGCTGGCTTACTTAGCTGATGTATTTTCGCATTTAAACGACTAGAGTGTAAATTTACAAGGACGTGATAAAAACGTTTTATTAAAGACAGACAAAGTTCATGCTTTCATTGAGAAGCTTGATATCTGGATTATTCGCCTTTAAAGCAAAAATTTGCATACGTTCCCACTCACTTCGGATTATATTGAGAAAAATTTGAATGAACAAGACACTATTATTCACCACAGTTTGAATTGCATGAAGATGCATTTGCGTGAACTAAAAATTAAGTTGACGGAGTATTTCCCCGAAGATAAAAACGATTTCTCGGCGAGATGAGTAATGAGTCTTGTTTAGTGAAAAAGTTGTTGTCACTGTTAAGTTACCAGTTGAGATTCACAACCTGCTCATCAAAATGTCTGCTGACAAAACGCTACAACCGTAATTTACAGTTCAATAGTTTGAAGATTTAAATACGTATTGGCTTGTTCGGCGAAATGAATATTGAAAGTTGGTCAATGAAGCATTGAAAATATTAATCCCTTTCGCTATGTCTTATCTCTGTGAAAAGGGGTTTTTGTCTATGGTTGCGCTAAAAACTAAATACAGGAACAGTCTCTTATCACTCGAAAATAATTTGCTTCTGTGTGTTTCTAACCTAGAACCACGTATGGAGAACCTTTTAAATTAAAAACAAATGTAACCATTAATGTTTTCTTCTCATAACACGATTTGCCATTATTGTTTCAGAACCCCAAGTTGAGAAACAATGGTCTATTTGGTTATCTAAAAACTAAAGTTTTTCAAACTCGACTTCGTACCTCAGAAGGTCTACAAGCAGCTATCACAAATGAAATAAATACGATTGATCAACCAATTCTCGAACCAATATTTGAAAATGTAAAAAAAAGAATTAATTTATGTTTAGATGCCAATGATTGCCATTTCGAACATTTACTGTGAATTTGTGTGTATTTTTTAAGAAGTATATAACGTGTGTTCGTTTGAAAAGTCAATCTAGTAGCATGCGATTTACTCAGAACATTTTGAAGTATGTCGTAAATTAAAATTTACTACTTAACCTTCGAAGTCGTATATTTTGACAGTTTCAGTCCATACAAACACATACTAATATATTTGCGTCTTATTCTATTGACTAGATTGACTTTTCAAATGAACACTTGTTATATATAATCTATGCCCTGTTACCATGTATTGGTGTAGGGTGATGTATACTACAATCTTTCTATTAATATGTTTGTACGAATTTTCTCCATTGTATTTTTTAAGAAGTAAAGATGTTATTTTGCTATTGTTAAGTCTAATTTATTATAAATATTATTATATATTTAATTTATTATAAATATATCCAACTGATTGAATTATGTGGCTGCTTTTATTAACTGAAATTAAAATTTTATTTCCTGTTATAATCTTATATTATTATTATATTATATTAATCAATTTTTTAAATTAAATTAGTTCTAGTATTAAAATTATAAACAAAATATTTTGTCATATACTTATAATCAGAGAGCGGACTCGAGCGATTGATGATTCATACCCCATAGGCGTCTGTCTTGTATTCGCAATAGAATTGTTTCTGTAAGCGATCCGTGAGTTTCGAACGATTTGATACGTGTGGCAATTGTATAAGTGGCACATACCTACATATGAAAGTGTAAAACATTACTATGAACAAATAAAATTTGTTCAAGGTGTTCCTGTGTTAAATTAGTTCTTTTAGATGTTAAAATGCCTTTAAAAATAGAAAATGTTCGTTCCACAACTGGTGATGGTTGCGTGATTAAAATGTTGCAAAAGTGCATCATGCTTCGAATGTATAGATTTTTCAATCGGCTCTGTGCAGAATTGATATAATATATTCAAATCTTGATTTCTGCTAAATATGACATCAACTTTTGGTCTCAGCTTTGAGAAATATCTTTTTGAATTATGAAACTAACTTATCAACATTTGGAAAATGACTCCTGATGTATTCACATACTCTGTGTAGTGCACGTGCTGTACAGATAACGTGTAACATATTGGGATAAGATTGCTTTAATAACTTTTTAATAACTGTCCTTATCATTTAAGCTGCCGCATCAGTCTTATAGTTATTATCTGATGGCAGAATATTATGAATACTTTTACTGTTTCACCATTTACGACTAGCAATATTTTAGTTGCAATGAAGTATGGTTGGTATAACGTTGTCGGATGAAGAATATCAACAACTACATTTAACACATATCGTCCAATTACGTCCGTTGTTTCGTCTGCACTTACCCAAAGATAATGACCAGATAGGTTGGTTCGTGTTTTTTCAATGGTTCTCAAATAACATTTTGGTTAGTGGTATTTACATAAAGTAGATTCATCTGATATATGACGATCAGTATTTTTTGTAAGAAACCTCTTGAGGACTGGATTGTTAAGCTTTTTTTGAATGGGATATTTTCCGCCATTAAAGTTTCACACAGTTTTTAGTTAATAGTGTCAGGTGCAGATGGTCATGTGTTATCTTGATGAGTTTTCGAAGAAACATGTCTCTGCACATTCCACTTTTGTGGACGTTTTAAACTTAATGAACAGGCACTGCAATATATCTCGGTATCATTACGAATATGCAACCAATCTATATGGCCTCTACTCCATCCTACCGTGATTACCCTACGAGAATTCTCTATAGTTAATTAAAATCAAGAAGAATACTAAGAATAGAAAGAAATTGACTAAAAAGAAGAAACGAAAACAATTATAGGAAAAATATACAATATAACAATATAAAACAGATTTTTTAAAATACTAAACGTTGTAACCAAATAACACTGAAAGAAACGAAACCAGAAACAATCCCTTATAGAATAGAATAGAAAATATACTATCTCAATAACAATAAATACATATATGTATATGTATGTATAACAGCATGTAAACACGAGAATACACTTTGGAAATTAGCGGATATAATTTTTTAAGCGATTATTTCAACGAAGTCTAACGAAATAATATATAAATATATATTCCGTCTTACACGCCACTGTTGAATTAAATTTATGAAGGAATAAACACAATGTACTATTCATAACGACAGAAATAACAACATCTGCTCGACGAATGCAATCGTACAAGCCAATTATTTGGGCTATTATAGCATGCATACTGTACATGATACCGCCACAACGTTTTATTGGGGCAATTGGTCATTGAATCACTTTAGTCCGCTCTCTATTTATAATCATAAAACGGTTGCTATTAAATACAAACCGCCACTGAACGCAAAATAACAGAAATATATTATTATGTGTAGTGTGTTTCCACAATTTAAAATGTCGACAAATTTGAACTATGTATGTACCTTCAATCATTTAAAATCACACTGTACATAAGTCTTTTTTGCACATCTGTAAAGATTATGAATTGAATTTTTGTATGTACGGTATTATTTATTAAACTGTTATTTTCTGTTGTTTATTCAGTAAATTACAGAAGATAAATTACATTTTTTATTGTGTAAATTGTTTTGCTTATATATACCTGGCCGTAATATATTTTTTAAATGTCCAAATCATGTTTATATTTCCTTCTTTTTTAATATTTATTTAGGAAGAATACAATGTAATTTCCTTAAACATTTTAATTAATTCATTCTCGCACGTTTCGAAACGGTGAGATACAACTTAAAATGTAGAAAAAAAAACACGGTATATTTTGAAATAAATTCGGTATGCCCACGAATTTCTCTTGATAGAGCAAATAATGTAAATTTATGCGATTTCTTAGGTCGCAGTGCATAACGTGTTTAATTACGGGATTACTGAAAATCTCACGCGAACTGGGCGCATTATAAATTTTTTGTGTCGCAATTGTTTCGAAAGTCATTTATTGAATATTGTTCTATGGTTTTCAAACATTCATTCGTTCTGTGGTTTTCAAACAATAATTAATAATAATAAAAGAAGAAATTCAATTTAAGAAATTTAAGTTTCGATTTAATTAACATTTAAATTCTAATTTACTGCTGCTTGGAATTGTTAAGTCCACTAACTGGTCATCCAATTTAATGCATACTTCAAACCTTCGTTCAGGAGTAGATTCGTTGATAAGTTGAAAAGTTATACTGGACGGGATTATAATTTAAAGAGTTACGTAAATATAATACATATTTAATAACATCGAGGTTTTTGATTTGAAATACAAAAATCTCTAATTATTTCCGTAAATAGATGTATTTGGTTTTTTAAAGTATTATATTGCTCTGTAAATGGCACGACTGTTAGATAATAGAGATGTATTATGGCGTCGAGTTATCCCGCATTTCTTCAACCTATGTTCGGGCAACATTTTACTCAACCCACATATGTATGAGTATAAGCTCGGTTGTACGCGACTGATGTTGCGGTGTTAGTATACATCAGAGAATGGTATCTGTTAGAAATTCTATGATTATTTTATTGATATTGTTTTTGCATGATTGTTGGGATTAAAAATATTTAGAGGGGTGTTTAATCAACGGTTCCGATTTACTCTTTTTGTCAAAATTTACGAACTATACTACATTATACTACATTATACTACATAACTATACATACTATTGATCACTGCATTAATTCATATACTTTTGATGATAATTCTAATGATTAGGAATGTGATCCATAAAGAGTTCGTGCCACAGGGTAGGACTACTTAAAGTGCCTTCTACTTTGCTCACAGCAAGGGTCTCATTGGCATTCGCAAGACTCCCGACGCAAAGCAACTGCGCAACGTTCGGCGACCCTTCCCGATTCTTCGCGAATTAGTCATAACTAAGTATCTGAACTACACGCAATATTTGAAAGGCAAAATGAGTGCGGAGAAAAAAAGTAAAACGTACCATTTTAATAACGATTGGGAAGAAGAATATTTGTTTATTTGGTCAAAAATAAGTGTTTTTATCTCGTTTGTCGATCGTCAGTGGCATTGCCCAAACGCGGGAACTTAGAAAAGCATTACAAAACTATGCATAAAAACATTTAAAATGATTTCCCGCAAAAAAATCCGTTAAGAAAACGAAACGAAAGGTGGAAGATTTGAAAAGTAGTTTAAAGGGAGAGCAAACCATGTTAAGTAGACCAGCGAAACAATCAGTAGCGGCAACAATCGCGTTCTTTAAAATTTTCTACATACTGGCGCAACACATGATACCTTTCGAAGATGGAGCGGTAGTAAAAGAATCATTTGTTGAAGCGGCAAATGTATTATTTGATGACTTCAAAAATAAAACAGAGGGATTATATCTGTTATCACGGATGTTCAATTATCTCGCCAAACTGTTACTAGACGTATCGCAATCGTGAACACAGATATGGAATCCAAACTAAAAAATGATATTATGGAATGTACATACTTGTCTTTACAGTTTAATGAGTTCACCGATATGACTGATACTGCTCAATGATGTATTTTCATTCGGATGGTATTTTCTATGTCGGCTAAAGAAGAATTGTTAACGTTGCTGCTTCTGAAAGAAAGAACTCGCGGAGAAGATATTCACAAATTTTTCCTAAATTTTGTAATACATATATGAGCTACCGATTTACACCATCAAATTGGGCTTGTTGCATTGTGTCGAACTAACGAAGATTTCCCATCATTTTTCGCATTCCATAGCATCATTTATAAGCAAGTTCTATGTTAAAAAATACTAAATATGAATGATGTGGATATTGCCACAGGGATCGTGGATTCAATCCGTGCGCGATGCTTGCAACGACGCCTCTTCAAAGTGCAATTGGAAGCTAGCGACTCTTACGAGCACACTGATTTACTTCTTTATACATATATAATATGGTTGAGCCGTAAAGAGATTTCAAGAACTATTACCTCAAACCATTTCTTTTCTTCGTGAACGAGGTGACGACAAGGAGATACTTAAAAATGAAAAGTGGCTCCGTAATTTAGCTTTCCGATCGGATGTGACAAATCATTTGAATATCATTAATTTGGAACTACAAAGGTAGTTGGCGTCTGTTTGAAACCAATCGAATCATTACTAGACATAAATTCGTGTCAATGTCACAAGCTAAGGGTGTTAATTTTTGTGAAATTTTATAACATTTTTCAGTTGTATGGATTATTCAGTGCAACACTGTGTTTTCCGTGAAACTTTACATTAGAACTGGTTCAGTAGATGAAGTTCGGCGTGCATTTCAGTGGCAGTTTGGTGATAATAATAGGGATAATGCTCCAACGCGCACGTGCAGGACATTAAAAACCTGGACGTCAAAGAACGGTTTGTACTCTTGCAAATATTGAGTTGCTTTCACGAGAAGTCCTACCAGATCTGCTACAAATACCAAATGGCACAGGCCTTAGCCATCGAGTGAAGGAAACGAGGTTAACATTTTGTCAAGAATTTTAAAATCGGTATCGAGAATCAATACACAATATAACAGTCAATTCAGACCGTTACATAAACATGTTACAAACGTTTCTCATCCCAAAACTGATTAGACGGATATTACTAAATGATACTTCGTTAGTCCAACAAGATGGAGCAACAGCTCATACAGCCAGAAACTCCATGAGGATTCTGCGCGAATTTTTTAACGGCTGTATAATTTCGCGAATTTGCCTTGGCCACCTAGGTGCCCCGACTTAACGGCACCTTCTATCAAGGCATTTGAAGACAAAGGTCTATACAGGCTGTCCTGCAACAATTGAACAACTAAAAGACCGCATTCGAGAAGAAATCACAGAGATAGGTGGAAATTTGCTTCGTCGGGTGATGCATAATTTTGCATTCAGAATTGAAAATTGTATTCAAGTTGATGTAGGGAATTTAGAAGACATGATTTTTAAATAATGAAGAAAAGTTTAAGTTAATTATAAATCCAAGAGAATTACTTGTACATTAGTGTAATACAAAAGTATTTTTAATAATATAAAATATTATAAAAATCTTGTGTGAAGAACACAATACAAGTTCATTAGTAATATTTTTGTGAACGTATCCCTCTCTAGAGACGCATATACGTATTTCATGTTTCTACAGATTCGTCAGTACGCCCCTGCTGGAGAAGAATACATTCTCAAAAAAAAAGCAACTTCGCTATCTTACAGAAATTATTAAGACCAAGCGTAGAAGAACACTCAGCGCTGCATATTGGCAAACAGCCGAAGCAACAAGCTCTATCTACGAGTACATAACAACTGCAGAACTAACAAAGTGTTTCCATCAGATGACACTATTTCTGGAAACTGTATTATTGTATCTTCACTACTACGTACTGACGAATCTGTAGAAATATGAAATATATATATATGCGTCTCTGGAGAAGGATACGTTCACAAAATATTATTATTGAACTTGTACTGTGTTCTTCACATTAGATTTTTAATAATATTTTATATTATTAAAAATACTTTTGTATTATACAAAACTAGTGAGGTTTTTACCTACTCGTTTATGTTTCAAATTATTCTGTTAAATACGGCTGCGGTTGGTCCGTAATAAGTAATGAAGACACGATAATACAGTTTCCAGAGATACGGCAGTGCCATCTGATGGAAACACTTTGTTGGTTCTGCAGTTGTTATGTAGACAGAACTTATTGTTTCGGCTGTTTGCTAATATCAGAGCTGAATGTACTTCTACGCTCTTAATAATTTCTGTAAGATAGCGAAGTTGTTCTTTTATGTGATTGTATCCTTCTCCAGCAGGGGCGCACTGACGAATCTGTAAAAAGATGAAATATGTATCTGCGTCTCTGGAGAGGGATACGTTTACAAAAATATGACTAATGAACTTGTATTGTGTTCTTCACACAAGATTTTTAATATTTTATATTTTATATTATTAAAAATATTTTTGTATTACACAAAATTGGTGAGGTTTTTGCCTACTCA
This sequence comes from Melolontha melolontha, assembly GCA_935421215.2. Taxonomy (NCBI): domain Eukaryota; kingdom Metazoa; phylum Arthropoda; class Insecta; order Coleoptera; family Scarabaeidae; genus Melolontha; species Melolontha melolontha. The sequence continues at coordinate 48,718,633 of OW285242.1, forward strand.
TGTATATTTCAAGTTATTCTGTACATTAGTGTATTAACAGATTTTTTTACTCCACTTAGAAGTATTTTATTCGAAATATAAAACGGGTAGTCTAATATGAGGAATCCTGTATAATAAATTCACTACAAATATTTTGTTCTTTGTACTACACTTTTCTTAGTGTAGGTACCCGTGTTATATTCTTCTACATATCAATCGGCTGTATGACCACCACTTTTGAAAGCAGTGTGCCACTTATAAATCATTGCATGGGAAGGAGGAGATCCCATTATAATATTTATGTATTCAGTTTATTTAATGTTTTTTCCACAAATAAAATAATGTTTAATTAACAGACGATATTCTTTTTTCCTCCATGTTAACACAAAAACAATAAATAGTGTACTTTAAACGATTGTAAAAACTTATCTGTTTGACAGATTTGGGCAAAATTTTGACAACAGACTTCTAAATCACGGCTGAAGTTAGTAATATATGCTTCATGCCGACAGTTTTGCCAACTCTTGCAGTCGCTCTCTCCTAAAAATAAAATTACCCTCGTCTATGTTGCGACAAAGTTTTAGACTTTAGATCTCCGAAGATCAAAGAATCCTATTTAAAATTTAGTAACTTAATGTATATGACATCTATTTCGAGGAATTAATGCGACTACATTTCTTATTAAGAAATTTATTTGCATTCTTTGTTTTAGAAAAAGTAAACGTAAGGAAAAAAGAATAAAAATATTTTCACCGTTAAATTGTTTTATTTCTTTAATGCTTGATCAGTTTTTTGTAAGCGAGATTATTACATTCTCAAATAAAGAAAAAACTGTCTCTTAAATTATCTCATCGCATAATACATATTTCACCTTTAAACATTCACTTTTTTCCTCCAATTTTACACGTCCAAACCTTTACGAAACCCTTAAAATAACAAATAAGTATATACGAACGGTATCACTCTCAGTCCAATGCCAGCGCCATTTGGTGTCTCACTGTGTATGTCTGTCTCTCTTTTAACATTTGATTTTGTTCGTGTTTCTTTCTTTTTCCTTAAAACCGAATGCATTCAGACAACACTGGCAGGGACTGGAATTGTCATTTAACTTTGTTAGTCTCTATATACATAGCAAGGCGCATTCATTGCTGACAGAACTATGATAAAACAAAATTCCCAACTATGTGCTTACAACGTATGTGTAGTGTGGTATAGCGGATGCACTCGACGGAATCCTGGTTTATTAAATGTTTAATTTAGAGAAATTGGTCGAAATACCAGTGTTAATTATGTTAAAATTACTAAAAATTTAGGCCTTTTGTAGTAGATACAAACTAGTAGAAATAATACCTTTAATTTTAATTACACTTCCGTTCACATAAGATATTATATTTCACTCGAAATTAAAGCTGTTCTAATAAGTAACTCAAATTGTCTTATTGACAAGATGGATTAGTCCTTATTCTTAATTACACTTATGTAATACGTATAAATGTCCAAACACATAACGCGCCTTCAAAAACTTTTCCCATTAGGACGGCCATGCTCTTTCTTAATGGTTGGTGACCGTGTACGTAATTTGTTACAAACATATAATTTTGATAGTTTGGTCATATCATGTAAATGTGTGCAATAATTATTAATTTAGTTTTTGAAGAAATATTTATTACAATAGTAAAAATTAAAAGAAAATAGTACTGAAGCAGATGTTGGAACTGTTGACCATTATTTTGAAGACAAAGTTTCTTTCACTACGCTTTATGCTTTCAAAGCCATTTATTTGGATTTCTTGGGTTATGTCAGCACAAGAATTCATAATGGCATTACCAAGCTCTTCGATTGTGTAATGTCCGGTCTTAAAAATGGTATTCTTTAAATTTGGAAAAATAAAATTGTCTAAAATTGTCAAATCTGGAGATCTCAGAGGAAAATTCATAATTGTTGTATCGAAAAATTGTTGTTAAAAAACTATTGTTTCTCAAAATTTGGTGCATTATCTTGCAGGAAATATCCTTCCGTAAGTTCATCATCATAAAGTTTATTAATAAATGGCTAATAATTAATTTCGATATCTTCCAGCAGTTATGGTCTGATTAAAAAATATAGGCCCAATAATTCGTCTTCTTCAAACTGCTAGCCAGGTGCCTATTTTTTTGTGGATGTAGCGTAGTTTCCACAAATTCATAAGGGTTTTCTGCAGACCAAATTCAAATATTTTGCTTGTTTAAATATCCTGAAAGATGGAACTAAGCCTCATCCGAAAAGAAGCGTTTGTCGGGAATGTCATTATTATTTATGCTATTCAAAAAGCATAGTCAATAGCTGTGTTCTCTACACAAACTACCTATTCCTGTACTGAGTTCTGAAATCTTTTGTTTACTTAGAGATTTTCTTGCTAAAAGTTTATAATAGTCTCCCGACCTTGTTGTCACATTCTTTTTCTTTAAATTCCTTCTGCGGCATATATAACGGATTCTTTTTTTTAATTATTACTCATACATTTTTCCTATGTGTAACTTTAATAAGAAAATTGTCATTGCATTAGCTGCATTTCTTTTTGCCATGGAGAGAAAAACATTTTTTATGTCAAACATTTTTGAATTTTTATTCATACATGAATCTTAAATTAAAAGCATTTTAATGAAAAGTAGATAATTTATTTAACTCATGAATAAGTACAATAAAGCTGAAAATGTAGCAATGATAATGTGGTACCAGAAGAATAATAGTTTAAGGACGGTCAGAGACACGTTTTCCGTTAATTATCCTAACCGGCTTATACCATGTGCGAAAACAATTTTAAATATTTTTAACAAATTTAAAGAAGATGGTTGTTTTCTAAATTACCGCAAAAATAAAACTAATTAAGTGTTAACAGAACAGATGAAGCTGAATATCCTGTGCTATGTAGAGGAACGGTTTGTAGGATTGCTTCTAGATGTAGCCAGGCATTTTGGAGTATCGTACAGTTCGGTTACAAAACCCTGAATTAAAATATAAGCTATACAAGATATTAAACCATCAAGAACTTTTCGAGGAAGATAAAGTGAAACGAACTGATTTTTGTGAAATAATATTTGATATGTTAAATGAAAACAAAGAAATTTTAAATAAAATAATTTTTACCGATGAAGCTACGAGGGCGTATTTTTATGTTATCTACCTTGCCATGAAAAAAAGCACATAAGAGAACAAGAAAAAATTATTTTTCTACATATCTCCCTTCAACACTAATACACTTATTCCATCTTTTTTCCAGTTACCCCATACCCTCAGAAAAAAATTGCTGCGGTAACCCCGCAAAATATTCTTCAGCAGCTTCTTTGAGTTCTTCATCAGAAGCAGAACGCTTTCCCCTGAAATGCTTTTTTAAATTTTGAATAAGAAGAAGTCTGAAGGAGCTAGGTCGGGGCTAGTACTTATTTTTTTACTGTGAATGTCATTAGAATAAACCGCAAAAATTGTTCTAAGTGGATTTATCCTAGTATACCATCAGCTATTAGACCTGCTCTCAGTTCCAGTGATGTATTAGAGCTACATCCGGGTACATCCCAGGAACATCAAGATGAGAGCGATCATCAAATAAATGATGGTGACGATTGTAAGGACAGTGATCTTGATTGTTCCTTGAAACCAAAACCATTCAATCGAAATGACTTAGAAGGCTTTGTAAGAGATCCTGGTTTGTTTAAAACTGCATCAGAACTTCTAGTTACCACTTTTACTGACAAAAGAAACAAATACCTCGTATTACCCCACATAAGGGAAAATAAATTTACTTCCGTTCTTTTCTAAAGGTGATAATTTTATGTTTTGCAATGATATTCCTGGTTTTATGGATGTAGTGAGCTTAAATAAGTATGAGTCAAATTAATGGTGTTTATTTATAGACTCGTCAAAACGAAGTCTTAAATGTGTACTCTTGCATAACAGCAAATAGCTAGGCTTTTTGTCTATTGCGCATTCAATTAAAGTACACCTTTCCCCCTTTCCCTTCCCACCTTTCTTAGCTCCGCGACCTCCAAAATAGTAAATGGAAATAAAATTATTATTTCGCAAAGCGTGCGTCTGTTGCTTTTACTTTAGTGTCCGGTCAACCGTGAAACTGAATTGTTTTTTTTAATTTCTTATCCGAACATTTGGAATTTACTGCAAGTGAGAATTAATGAATATTAAATCACATTCTTACATGTAAATGTCGACTTATTTAATGCGTATAAATCTACAATCCGTCAAACTAAGTTTGCACTAGTATGCAGAACACACTCTTTCGCGACAACGAACTTCCTGGTGATTAGGTTAATTAAGAATTAAGAAATACTGAAAAAACAAGCCTATCAACGCGAGGAAACGTACAGACGACCGTTTCGTTCTAATTGGAACTTCTCAATGCACGAAATTATCCGAAATTATCCGAAATTATCCGAAATTATCCGAAATGGATAAATTTGTGAAAAACCATCTACTTCCAGTGGATCGGTTGGTAAATAGACAAGGTTGAACAGTGACATTCATTGAAATTATGATTTTACCTCATTTAATGGAAAGACACAGTGCGTTGATTGCTTTCAAGTTCTCTCCGATGACAGTATGAAGGGATCAAAATTAGTTCGACACTTGGAAATTAAACATCCGGCTCATAAAAACAAACCCTTGGAATTTTTCGAAAGAAAATTACATGCCTTGAAAAAACTTCTATTTGTTAGTCTAGCTCTACTGATACAAGTGTATTTGAAACTTATCTCGTAATATCAAGGGTAGCTAAAATGTCTAAACCCATACAATCACCGAAAAACTTATATTACCTGCTGCAATTGATATAATCAGTGTTTTAATAGGCATAGAAGAAGTAAAAAAATTGACAAAAATTCTGCATTCTAACGGCACAAAAGCAAAGCGAATCAATGACATCAATGCCGATGTTCGCGACCAGCGATACAGCAAGTGAGTTCAAGTGAATTTTTTGTATTCAATTTGATAAATCAGCAGATGTAGCAAAGATGTCTCAGTTCTTATGTTTTATGGTTGAATGTGATAGGGACACATAAATCAAAGAAAATATGTTGCAAAACTGTACCTGGTCATGCAACAGGACGATGTCTTTTGGATGTTCTTTTATGAAGCTACTAGAAATTATACTAACATAGATTGGACAAAATGTATTGCAGTATGTAGTAATGGTGCAAAGGTAATAACAGGAATGAACAGTGGTTTAATGGAAATATTAAAAGATCGTCTTATACCAAGAGCGGAATGCACACACAGCCTCCTTTACAGACATGAACTTCGTCGCGAAAAATATGCCGAAAAATATCATTCAAATTCCTTGTGTAGCTGTAAAAATGGTTAATTTGATTAAAAGCCGACCGTTACAGAACAGGCTTCTTGCTAGACTATGCGATGAAATGAACGAAAATAAAAAAATCTCTTCTTTTCCACACAGAAGTTAGATAGTCATCGCGAGGGAAAGTGTTACACCCGGGTATTGAATTTGCGATATGAATTAATATTTTTCCAGGATAAACAAACGCCGCTCTCATTATTTTTACAGAATAATGAGTGTATGTTGCTGTTGCCTTACCTAGCTGATGTATTTTTGCAATTTAAACGACTCGAGTATGAAAAAACATTTTGTTAATGATGACAAAGTTCATGCTTTCATTACGAAGCTTGATATCTGGAATATTCACCTTCAAAGCGAAAATTTGGATATGTTCTCACTCACTTCGAATTATATTGAGAAAAATTTGAACAATACACTATTATTCACCACAGTTGCATTGCATGAAGATGCATTTGCGTGAGCTAAATAAAATCTCAGTTGGCGGAGTATTTCTTGGAAGATAAAAATTATTTCTCGAAGAGATGTAAACGTTGTTACCGCTGCTAAGTTACCAGTTCAGATGCATGACCAGCTCATCAAAATGTCTGCCAACAAAATACTACAACTGCAATTTACATCTGAAGATTTAAATACTTTTGGCCTGCTCGTCGAAAGGAATATGTAAATTTAACCACGGAAACATTGAAAATATTAAATTCCTTACTTATCTCTATGAACAGAGTTTTTCGTCTATGGTTGCGCTAAAAACTAAATACAGGAATCGTTTCTTATTACTCGAAAACAATTTCTTTTTGTGTGTTTCGAACGTAGTTCCATGTATGGAGTAACGTTTAAATGAAAAACAAATGTAATCATCACATTAATTTCCTTTCTTTATATGTGTACTTATTGTAAGTAGAATGTTTATAATAAATGATTTGTTCTTATAACATGGTTTTTCATTATTATGTAGGCTATTTCGCGACCTCTTTACTTTGAGCATTTGCCTTGATTTAATTTATCTTTCTTTTCATGATCCCTTTTGGCTATGTTATTTCTGTTATTGTTATTATTATTATTATTATATTATACTTTTTCTTCTGTTTTTTATAATAAGTTCACGTGTATTAGAATAAACAGAGTTGTTTTCAGAACCGCCATTTATTGTTTTATTAAAAAAAATTAAATAGATTAATATGATGACGAGTGTAACATCTTGAATGACATCTGCCTTAACATAACATATTGTAAAGTTTGTCTTTTCGGGTTCTTAAATAAAACTATCGATAACTTTAGTCACACACTATATTAATAATAAAACGTTTAACAATATAAAACTAACTATTAACAACAATAAGCACATTTATGTATTTATATTTATGTAACTTTAATCCGCGATGATTCGATATGGAATGGTCCAATTCCTTCTTCGACGGCTTTTATATCGTGGCTTATATTTTCTCGATGCATGCAGAACGCTCGAGAAAATGCCAGAGGTATGACGCGCGACGCGTGGATGGATGAGTCATCACAATATAGATGTTGACACATTGGCAGGCATGTCATTTTGACAGAGTGATAATATAAGCTTAGAAGCCGATTTTATTCACATTAACACCTGGAGTGCCCTTTCTGGATTTGGTGTATCTTAAATAATTCACACCTTTCACATAAATAAAATATATGCAGTTATCTTTTATGTCATGAAACAGGATTTTTTAAAAATTATGGCGGAAGTTTGCTACGAAAGTTTTTTGGCATATAATACGTGACTCGTGTTATAGCATGGCTTAATTCCAAGGCGGCAGAGTGCTATGAAGAGGGCATTAAAAGGCTGGTTCATCGTTATGACAAATATCTCAATCTTAATGCCAAGGTGTTTTTTTAACCACCAAACCTTACTTTACGAATTGCCCTCGTATATTATCCATTATTCTTATATTACTATTCATCAATAAACTCCAGATTTTTATACAAGAAGATGGACACATTATGGTCTTTGTAAAAGTGCTAAAAACTTCTCCCTAGATTTTCCGCAGAAGTACATATTGTAATCTTCTGTTCGGATCGATTTAATAAAACACATGGTAATTAAAAATAACTATAATATTAAAAAGTACATTAAATAATAACAACTAGCAATAAATATAATATTTTATATTAATTTATATACATTCTTGTCTACGATAGCAAGTTCACGATGATTGCGGCTTAAATAACACATCCTTTCCCTTGAGCGTTTATACAGCCCATCGGTTTTTCTAGATTCTTCGTCTTCTAAAGGGATCGCCTGTTGCGAACAGCTGGTCACGTGATCAGTTAGGTCACAGGCTGCCGTAGCGTTGCATGACGAACATCACAATACCTCTAATACCATCACAAAAAATTGAACGATGGAATATATAGAACAGAATATTATTACATCACCTCTAAAAGTCTTAAATTTACAATAATTCTGATGGCATTGTATTACTATCAAAAGTACACTGTTTTGATATCAGGAATGACATTCTTATTTTCTATATCAAAACGGAGTAATTCTCATAGAAATACAATGCCATCAGAATGATCGTAAATGCAGTAGTGTAGTTGTGTCGCTTCACTGAAGTTCTCTAGATCTTAAATAGTTGCGGTAGATTGGCCTCCATTTTCATCTTTTTAGCTTTCTTCTTAATTTCTTTTCTAATTTTTTTATCGGTCGTTTTTTCTTTCCACCTTTTAAATCCCCCACAACCTTGAGCCTCCTCCCGGCTTATATTCAAGTACCGAATCATAAATCCTAGTCCTGATTTCCATATAGTATACCCTAATTATTTTATTCTTTGTGGTTTACTTCTTCTAATTATATCTTCTTCAGCCATTTCCTTTTATAATTCAAAATTAATTTTTGGTCGATATACGCCATTTGGAAGTTTTATGGTCCCAATATAACTTCAAGAATTTTCCTCTCTATTCTTAAATTTTCCCCCTCTTCCGTAATTAATGTTAATGTTTCTGTAACATACATTAAAGCGTAATTTTGATTTTCGTGTCATCGTTTTTGTGATATGTTATTGATACACATCTTGGAAGAAAAACTGTTTTATTATACTTACGTACGTACATACTTATTACTAAAGACCGGAATATATGTAAGAGATATGGTTATTGTAATTGCCTTATTTTATCAAGAAAATATTTAATAAACCTAGAAAACTCATAATTTTGTTTTTAAGAGGTATATCAACAAAATTATGAGCTTCCTGATTCCTGGGTTTATTTAATGTTTTTTTGAATAAAATAAGGCAATTACAAAAAGCATATTTTGCATATAATCCGGTTTTTAGTTATTACTATTACAACTTGACTTCGTAGTGAGCTTTTATTTGCACAAAAATCTGTTTGCTGTTGTTATTTTTTCGTTCATTTCTGCTAATCTTTCCTCTGTTTGAAATTATAATTCCTCATATTTATATCTTTCTATTGCATTCTCTTATTTTCTTGTCGTTCATTGTAGTTCTTCCAAACCTGGTAATGTTAATCTTCTTTTGCTTTATTTTTGAACTCATTCTATCAGCGATATCTCTTATAGAATCATCTCCATTATCTTTCGATTTTTGTAATCTAGATCAAATGTTTAATATAAACTAAATCATTAGCATGTAGTTGCTGTTAGTTGCTTAATATAGACTTTATTTTTTTCCACCTATTCCGAAGTTAAATTAGATAGTGTTGTTGATAATAAATCTCCCTGCTTTAATCTTTTATTTGTTGTAAATTCTTCTGTTTCGTCCATTTGGGTATCATTTTTATTAACCTTCTAACTTTTACGGATCCACTCCTATTCCCTCCAATGCTTTCTTAAGAATTTTTCTATTAATAGAATCAAAAGTTGGTTTGTGATCTATAAAAGGTATATCTATTTTCAAATCATACTCATGTGCTTCTTCCATTACATGTTAAGGTGTGTCTACTGAATGAAATTCGATTTTGTTTTATGTATCTAGAGAAAACTGTTAGTGTCAGATTATTTTTACTGCCACCATTCGAATTATCGTCTTGTGGAATTTTTCTTCCTAATGGAACACTTTAGTGGTGAACGGCGTGCTTTTTGTGTAAAAGCATTCTACAAAAATGCTCATTCTTACGTACAAGTCCAGAGAACGTTTCGAAATTACTACAATTTTCGGTATGCTCATCAAGGTCCATCTGCTAATTTAATTAAGCAATGGATACGCAAATTTCAAGTAAGTGGTTCTACAGTTTGTTCTAAACCCTGTGGCCGCAGAAGATCTTTTCGAAATGAAATCAATATCGAAGCTGTAAGTGCTGCTGTATGCCAAAATCTACTTCGTTCGATAAGAAAAGATTCGTTTGCTTTACATTTAAACCGGTCTAGTGCTCAAAGAATTTTGAAAAAGGATTTACATTACTATCCTTATAAGATTCAGTTGGTTCAAGCTTTGAAGAATGATGATCAGCGTAGTCGTCTTAATTTTGCTACTTTCATGCAGGAGTTCAATGATTTTGATAATATTCTTTTCAGTGACGAAGCACATTTTCATTTAGACGGGTGCGTGAATAAACATAATTGTCGATACTGGTCTGCGGACCAGTGCGGACCCAACCCAACCCGACCCGACCAGACCCGGCCCGACCCAACTCAACCCAAGAGAAAAACACGCGGTCGCTTTGCACACTCCAAAAGTAACTATATGGGCAGCAATGCCTTCCAGAGGCATTATTGGTCCGTTTTTGTTTGATAATAATCAAGGACAATCAATCACAGTGGATGGCCAACGATATTCTTCGATGATCCGCAATGACCAGCATTACATGCATTTGAAGAGTTTGATAATCACACATGGTTCCTGCAGGATGGCGCCACAACCTACTGCGAATGAAACTTTAGAGACAGTAAGAATGTTTTTCCCTAAAAAATTAATTTCGTTTAGTGGTGACATTGACTGGTTTGCAAGAAGCTGCGATTTGACACCACTAGAATTCTTCTTGTTGGGTTACCTTAAAAGCAAGGTGTATGAAAGTCCTACGGCGAATGTAAATGAACTTAAATACGGGAACAAATTACCGCCATCCCTGTGTCAGCGCGTTCTTCTAAATGCACATCGTCTAGATGAGTACAAAAGACGTCAAGGGCAACATTTAGAGGACATTATATTTAAGGTTTAATTCCCAGATGTTAGTAATTATATTTCTAAGTTCAATTTATTAAAACGTTCAAAAACCAATGAGCTATTTTATTTTTAAAATCGAATTTCATTCTGAGTCACCTTTTATTAAAAGTGTTAATTAAAAACTTATATTTTTATTAAAAACTCCACCAATTCATATATTTAAAACTAGAGCTGCTACAAGAAAACGGATACCATATTTTATTGAAATCAGCGTCGAAAACATCCAGATTCATGAATAACAATTCATCCAACAGAATGGTTGTTGTGCGGTGTTATTTAACACTAACTAAATAAAAAATAGAATAGAATTGTATATGTAAAAATTGATTCTTTAGAAAAAGTGTAGTTATGAGAAAAATCTTGAATATTCATTTCTCAATTTCATTTCACATTTAAAACGTAAATATGTAACAAGGAAGCCAAGCGTAAGAATATAATAATAAAAGAATAGAAAACTTATGTACATATATGTATTTTGTATACATATACGTTTATGTGTGCGGCAAACTGGCAGGATTTTACAATTTTAATAAAGCGAAATTAAAGGGAATGTGCGCTTTCAAAGTCGAACGAATCGAAGCGAGTTTTCGGTGGACAGCACAAACTAGCAAGCTCCGTCCATAGAGAAGCCCCCGTAGAAGCACGAAAGCTTACGGTGGTGCCCGAATACCGTTTCTTCGAACGAGAGTGTTCCAAACGAATTCAGTCAACGTATAGACATGTATGAAAAGGTAAATCTGTACGGTATATTCGCGAACTTATAATTTTTTTAGTGTTTCTAATGGTGTTTTTATTCGTGTTTTTGATGTGCCGAAGCGGTCGTGAATTAAAATAATCGTCAATTTTTGTAGTGCACCTAAACCGTTAAAGTACAAAGTTTTAGGTGTGTACGGGCGAAGGAAGAACTAAACATTTTACTACGGCCAAAATGTTCAAATACCACCGGCCGCTTTCCAGGGTGTATTACGTACGTTGTACAATTTAAAAATCGTGTTATCTATGAGTGATTTTTAATTTCGTTTTGTGTTCTTTGGGTGTTCTTTTATGTCGTTTTGTGTGATTTCGTATTTTTTGATTTAAAACAAAATGTGTTTGTGACTGTTTTATTGAGGAAAAAATCAGGATATTCCTGCACATATTTAAAGTAAGTCGTAGATTAAAATTATTCTGATATCCAAGATTTTTAATAACTTGTGATCACATAAAAGCATACAATTTAGACCATTAAAGCAACGGACTGTTTGTTACCTTCGTACTTCTAACCTCTTAAAAATTGTGAACAAATATCAAATATATATTATATTTGAAATAAAAACACAAATCTAAAAATAGAGACGATGTTTAGTTAAAATATAACCATAACTATATTGAATGTTCTGGTCCACACAGGCATGTTCAGAGAATCAATATTTCTGTTCCAATGCAATCTGGAAATGATTCATTTTATACTGTATTTTTTGTTCATGTTCACATTTTCACACTACTGGAGCGTTTCCGTCAATATTAACATTAGATTAATAATATTTTACATATGCATTTACTTATTTATATAAAAAAGCAGAGATTTTATTCCAGCAACGCTTTGTGCATTTTTTAGGAAATATATTCTTTAACCTAATATAATTTTCTTTTATATAACATGTGTCAAAATATTTAATTTATGGTATTTACGTCTATTTATAATTAAATAACAATAAAACACGTACTGAATTCTTATTAAAAAATTAATTAACTAATAATTTTAAAAACAATATCTAAAGCGTACTGAAAAACTGAATTAAAAACACAATTCTTAAATGAGATAGACTTTCCGGTGTTTTTTAAAGTACAAAAAACATTTTCATTAATATATTTCCACAGTAATAATTTGTTTCAAATATTCAATAATGCGGCGAAATATACTTTTCATAAATCCGTGTCACTAATCTGGAATGATCGAGGCTCAAAAACACAAACAAAATGAAGCTTTCAAATCGTCTTTTGGAAGATTCTTTCGGTATTTACGATTGCCGTAAGCCCCACCCGGAAAAAATATCTCAATAAGGAATAAAAATATTCTTTGTAAAGACAAAAATCGTCTTACGCCTACAATATTTTCACAAATACCTTTTTATTCTACGTTTTTTATCCATTTTCTCAACTCCGGTTATAGAAGTATTATTAATATTTTCACGGTATTCCAGCAAGTTTTTTTTATAATTCTTGTTTTATTTCATTTTCATCCCTTTTTTGCCTGTATTTCAGAATAATTTAATATGTTCTGTGTTAGAAGCTTTTTCCGTTTCGTCTTTAGATAATGTATTCATCGTTTGTTCTTTTTTTATGTGATCTTAATATGAAATACCTATTTAGTTTATTTTGGTAGTTAAACAGCTGTTTCAATATATCAGATTAAATTAAATTGAAACATAAAATAGAAGTCTATTCTTCCAGACTATTCCAATGCAAGACCTAACTAACTTTTTATTCATTTAGTTTCGTATATACCATAATAAATACCATTTTATATCTAAAATAATATTAAAATACAACAATCTATGATAATCTATCAGATGTTGATTGGAAATTATATTACATAGTTGCATTTTATAATTATAGAAACACAGTAATTGTTACAAAACTTTAACAATACAAATCTTTATAAATCCTTATCAATCATTTAAATTGATTATAAGCTAAATATCCTAATAAAATAACGATTTTTCGATCTTCTTTTTAGAAATCTTTCTAGAAGTTGTAATAACCGTCAAATATCTGCAGATTTCCTTTTTTAATGAGTGAAAACAATCTGAAAGTAAAATAATTTGATGTTAAATTTGTTAAATATAAAAATTGTCTTGATTCTCTAATCTTATGCTCTATTTTTAAAAGCAAACTTTTGAAACAGCATTTTTTAAATTTATTACATTTTTTTATAATTATTTTCTTAATTCCCGTATATTGTGAATAGTCCTTTTTCAAAGATATATTCTTGATGTTTTATATTCATTTCTCTATGGATTTAAAGGCTTTATTTCTTTTAAAATATCAGAGATTAAGTACTTATTTTGGCAGATTATTTTTAAGGTCTTTAATTTAACTTTTGGGTAATCGTTCAAATTTAGCCTCTGAAATATTGTTTACCTAATACCAAACACTTCATAATTAATTCATTCATTAGTCAAAAAATACCTTGTTTTTTGAATCAATTGATGAATCCCATGTTTAAAATATTGTTAGAATAATGATATGTTGAGTAATGAGTGACTAAATCTCTTGAACGAACATTTCTTGTAATATTAAGTTTTAATTCTTATTAAATTAACTTTTATTTTGTACAAGTAATCATTCTTATTTATAAAAAGGCAACATATTCGGAATTATCTCTCCTCTTCTTCTTCTTCTTGTGAAGATCTCTAAGTTGTCAACTGTAAAATTATTAATTTGTTGAGGAAAATAGATTGATCACTAAGATGAACATATAATATAAATATTTTGTATCATCTTCAACATACCTACTAGATTGTAGGTACGTTTCGTGTTTTAAAATACCTACGTTTGCATCAATTTGGGAACTTTTCCTCTTTTGAACCGACTTTTTTAATTTATTCAACATGTTTGGAAATATATTCATAATGATTTATAGAATTACAGACTTATTAGTCCGTTTTTTGTACTTCTAAGGATTTTTCAGTAAATTTTCAACTGCAATATTATTAATTTCTTTGATAAAGATAGATTAATCATCAACACACCCATAGTATTTTAATAGGTTTTGAACGATTTAAGTACTTTTCATATTTTAAAATGCATACTTTGCAAAGATTTAAAATCTGTTCTTTCAAACCAACTTTTCAAAATTTTTCGACATATTTCGAGGTGTTACATAAACAAATATAATTTGATTATCTGAATTAGCTTCTATTGGCAGATTGTAAAGCTATATTTTAACGGTATGCATAAAATGGTTCAAAATTAGTTTGTAAGATATGGTTTTCGTTATCTATACATGCAATTGATTAAATTATTTCTTGTTAGTTATCAATTTCCTTTTTTTCTGACTGTTTCGTTACTAATTCTTCGTTTGTTCTTCTATATTTTGGAGTTGCGTCATTTTTGTTTGAAGTTTTATAATGTTTCATCAAAAATTAAGAAGTAGATAGGTAGCCCTTTTTCAAATATATATTTTTGATGTTCTGTATCCATTTCTCTATGGATTTCAAAACTTTCTTTTAAAATATTGGAGATTACTTTTATTGTTAAGGTCTTTAATTTAACTTTTGCGCGATGGTTTGAATTTAGCCTCTGGAATATTGTTTACCCAATCTAAACTCTGCATTGATTAATTCATTCATTAGTCAACAAATGCTTTGTTTTTTGAATCAATAATGAGTCTCATGTTTAAAATATTGTTGGAATAATGATATGTTCAGTACCATTGAGTAATGAGTGTCTAAATCTCTTGAAGGAACATTTTTCCTAACATTCCGTTTTAATTCTTATTAAATTAGTTTTTCTTTTGAACAAGTACCTAATCATTCTTATTTATAAAAAGGAAATATATTCAGAATTATCCATCCTCTTTCTATTCTGGTGAAGATTTTTGAGTTGTCAAGTGTAAAATTATTAATTTCTTAAAGCAAAATAGATTGATCACCAACATGAACATATTAATATTTTATATAATCTTGAAAATACTAGGTTTTGAAAGATTTCTATACTCTTCGCGTTTTAAAATATGTACCTACTTTTGTATCAATTTGTAAACTTTTCCTCTTTTGAACCGCCTTTTTAATTTATTCAACATGTTTGGAAATATATTCATAATGATTTATAGAATTAAAGACTTATTAATCCATTTTCTGTACTTGTAAGGATTTTTCAGTAACTGTCAACTGCAACATTATTCATTTCTTTAATAAAAATAGATTGATCATCAACATGGGCATAGTATTCTATATCATCTTGAAACTGGTAGGTTTTGAGAGATTTAAGTACTTTTCACTTTTTAAAATGCATACTTTTACAAAGACTTAAAATCTGTTCTTCTTTCATGTCTTTTCAATTTTTTTAGATATATTTCCATGTTATTTAAATAAACAAATGTAATTTGATTATCTGAGTTAGCTTCTATTGGCAGATTCTAAAGCTACACTTTAACGCCTTCTATAATGGTTAAAAATTAGTTTATGAGATGTGGTTTTCGTTATCCATACATCAGAGTTTTTTTAGTTGCGTAAACGGGACAAATATCCATACTGTCACTTATAGACTTCATAGGTTATACTTACATTGCTAATACCTATAACTTAAGTCGAATTTGACAAGTCAAATAAGACATGTTAAATTTGATAAGCTTGACTTACATTGATAAAATGTTAGTGTACGGGTTTTATATGTCGGGCAGTGTAGGTACTTCTATTGGCAAATTATTTTGAAGGTTTTTAATTTAACTTTTGCGCAATCGTTCAAATTTAGTCTCTAAGATATTGTTTACCTAATCTATACACTTTATTAATTAATTTATTCATTAGTCAGCAACTACCTTGTTTTTTGAATATATTAATGAGTCTCATGTTTAAAATATTGTTAGAATAATGATATGCTCAATACCGTTGAGTAATGAGTGACTAAATCTCTTGGACGAACATTTCTTGCAATATTAAGTTTTAATTGTTTTTAATTTAACTTTTCTTTTGAACAAGTAATCATTCTTATTTATAAAAAGGAAACATATTCAGAATTATCCATCCTCATTCTATTTTTGTGAAGATCTTTGAGTTGTCAACTGTAAAATTATTAATTTCTTAAAGGAAAATAGGTTTGATCACCAACATGAACATATTAATATTTTGTATCGCCTCGAAAATATTAAGTTTTGAAAGATTTATATAGCTTTCACCTACTTTTGCATCAATTATTGTCCTTTGAACCGCTTTTTTAATTTATTCAACATGTTTGGAAATATAGTCATAATGATTTATAGAATTACAGTCCATTTTCTGTACTTGTAAGGATTTTTCAGTACGTTGTCAACTGCAAGATTATTAATTTCTTTAATAAACATAAATTGATCACCAACACGCGCATAATATTTTAAATTATCTTGAAACTAGTAGGTTTTGAAAGATTTAAAGTACTTTTCACATTTTAAAATGCATACTTTTGCAAGTATTTAAAATCTGTTCTTCTTTTAAACTAAGTTTTCAAATTTTCGAGGTTATTTAAATAAACAAATATAATTTGATTATCTGAGTTAGCTTCTATTGGCAGATTCTAAAGCTACACATTAACGGCTTGTATAATCGTTCAAAATTAGTTTATAAGATATTGTTTTCGTTATCTATACATTCAATTGATTAAATTATTGATTGTTAGTTATCAATTTCCTTTCTTACTAACCGTTTCGTTACTAATTCTTCAATTGTTCTTCTATATTTTGGAGTTGCGTCAGTATTATTAGAAGTTCTCTAATATTTCATTATTTCTGTTTTTTCAAGATGTTTCTTAATTTTATTCACTAAATTTTCAGGTGCTATAAAAAAAATCAAGAAAGTAGATGGAAAAATAAAAATTATGTGTTTAAATTTGTAATGGAACGCAACATACATTATAACTTGTAAATAAATTCTTATAGCACTTTAAAATGTAATCAATAAAACTGCGAAATAGTTTGTTTTTAATTTCCATGAACTAGAAAGAAATTTATAAAATCGGAACAACCCGAAAATAAAGAAAACTAAATTAATAATTGTTGTTACTAATTAAAGTTTTGCTTCTCATTATAAACCTCTTCACAAAATAAGTATAAAAGAACACATATTAAGAGATCGCCTATTAAAACATATGTTTTACCTGTGCTAAATATTGAAGATTAAATATTGCCTAAAACAAAATTTAGGAATATTATAAAATTGTTTTAGTCATTGATAACTAGAGCTGAGGATGTTTGCGGTATAACCATGGTTATATCATATAACCATAGTAATTTACTATGGTTACATGATATAACCATGGTTATACCGCAAACATCCTCAGCTCTATTGATAACCTTCAATTTTAATTTAGAATTTATAACAATAAAATTAAATAATCATTTGAAACAACTGAATTTATCAAAGTCAAATGAATCCAATACTAGTACGTCATTAATATGGCGTTAAAAGGAAATAAGAATAATATGAAAATTAATTGTTCCAACATTTATAAAGACTTTACGAAATAATATGAATTAATTAATTCTTTCGAGCTGGTGGAGAATTTGAATCAGACAGAAAAGAAGAAAAGTTCTTAACCACAATATAAATTAATAATCTATATATGTATTTACAGTTTTAATTAATCCAAGTATATTTGCAGGCATAGTGTGGCCTGTGTCCCAAATATGTCGGGCAACGCTAGATTTTTCGGGTTTATTAAATTTAAAGTGAGAAATATGTTCTTTGTAATAAGTTGAAATTGAACGTTTAGTTTGTCCGCTATATTTTTGGCTGCAATTGTTACAATTTATTTCGTAAATATCAGACTTTTGTACTACTTAAATTTTATCCTTAGTGTTACCTAAAAGTGATTCTAGAGAATTGGATGATTTGAACATAATTGAAGAGAATGGTTTTTGAAGATAGCGTCCATATTTCTGGAAGCTAAATGATACGGTAAACAAACAAACTTATCACCTTGATCTTTTTGAGTTTTTTCAGCCTATGTTTCTTAATTGGGTTAGTTACTATTTTCGAGTCGAACCATTGCATATTGCGATGCTTTTGATTTAACTTTTCCATATCTAACTTTTGCAAGCGGAAAATATTACAACCGATGGATAAGAAAATTGAAAGATGGCACCTTTTGTTGGAAACTATGATTTGAATCCGCGGCTATGAACTTGTTAACATTGGTGTCTTTTCGAAAAATATCTATTTCTAAGTTATTATTATTCCTAATTACTAAAATATCTAAAAATGGTATTTGTTCATTGTTTTGTTTTTATATTGTGAATTTAATTGTCGGGCATTTCGAATTTAATTCCATTAAAAGCCATCTAAATTGCACAACTTTGTATTAAAAACCGCGAAAATGACATCGAAATACGTATTTAGAGTTTCTTAATTTATTTTGTGGTTAGGGACTTTTCTTGTTTTCTGTCTAATTAATTCTTAAAAAATTGTTTAAATGTTTAGGAGAACTAATGGAATGAATATTAAATAAATATAATTAAACAATCTTTAAAAGAATTATATTAAACGCTTAAACTTTCAGTTTTTTACAATTGTAATTATGATTTTACAGCTTTAGGTACATCCGAAAGGATAAAAAGGCTTTTTGGATTTAGTAAATAAGTAACTGTGATTTTATGTCTTTATTTGTTTTATTAATGAAAGCATTTACTTTTCTTGGAATACCCTTTCATTTTTAATCTATTAGTGATTTAGATATTTAGAACGATGTTAGAATAATGATTTGCTCATTACTAGTCATTACTATTGAGGAAAAACTGTTTTAACCTTCTTGAACAAACATCGTTTGCAATATGTTTTGATTCTGGTTAATTTAACTGTTCTTTTGAACAAATAATCATTCCAAGATCTATTTATAAGAAGAAATATAATCGGAATAATTACAGACTTATCAATGTTTTTTTTTTTTTGTATTTTCAACAGTCTTTAAATTCATAGCTAACTGCAAAATTATTTATTTCTTTAAGAAAAATTGATATGCTCAACATGGAGATATTAGTAACAAATATATGCTATGTTAATAATATTACGCTATTGCGTCTGAAAAAGGTGAAAAATTCAAGAATTGAGAGTTTAAACGAGTTTAAAATAATTCGCTTTATAGAAAGACATATTTTTTACATTAATCAAATGATTTTATAGGGTTTTCTTTTTGATAAGTACTTTATCTAGAGCTATGTATAAAATAAAATAATTATTTTAATATATATCTTGCTAGAAAAGTTACTTTTGATTGACTTATAGGTATTATTTCATTTTACTTGTGAAAAATAAATATATCTTATTTGAATGTACGAGTATCTAATTTATGAAAAAGGTTATATAGATACGTACGTGTTAAAGCTGAAAGCTAAAATAAAACTAGTTTAAGTCTTCATCAGATGTATTTGATGGATATGTATTTCTCTGATCATGTGAAGTTTTTAGATTCTCGTAGAAATCCCACAACACTTGTGTAATATTGGGAAATAGTTAAAGCAAATGTTTTTTCTACCGTTATCGGTACAGGTCTGCTCTATGCCTGTTTTGGAGTTAAAACTGCATTCGATCGTCAATTTCTGCCCGTTGCTTTGTTTTCTGTTAGTTAATTGTTTTGAAAATAGGTCGGCAAAATTTAATACATCATTTCTTTCCATTTCACGCACAATAAAAGGTTTCTTTTTTGCCTGCTTGTCGAATAAGTGCCCCCAGTCATAGGATGTTCAATTTTTAAATTTGCAGTTTTTATTTATTTTTGTCTATTAAGCTATGGTCCGTGTCACAGTAAAAGGAATTTGTGATCATGGTTGTTAAATTTACAGAATATAGGAATAAATGCACGATCCTAGCTAAAGAGCTAGGATCGTTTAGCTAAAGAGCTCTTTATTTATACATTTGGCAGTGTAGTCTCATCTACTATCTTGTGGTACATAGTTAGCTGATTTTCAACTTTTTTTCAGTGTCTGATTTAACTATTTTTATCTTCAAGTGAAGTTTGTCACAAATACTGCAAGTATCTTTTTGAGGTTGTTTTATTTAGATATTCAATCCACGGAATATGCCTCTCATATAGTTTTCTATTTATTGTTTCGATATTTTTCTGTATAGGACTCTTATAAGGCAGCTGAAGTATAATACGCTTGGTAGATAGGTACCGTTTTAAATATCTTTTCCTTGTGTAATGGCGTTCGTATGTGGGTATAGATAAAATACGATTTGTAGCATTTGTCTTATCTTCATCATTAATTTTCTTCCTATAAGTGTAGGATCCTCTTCCATCAAGCTATAAGTCACTTATTTAGTCTAAAGTTCTGAGTGTAAAAGGAAATATGTTGACTTAATCCTTTATTCATAAGAGAAAGAAGTTATAAACAAGCGAGTAATGGGATAAGTTCACTTATTTCATTTTATATAGGTTACTCTGTAACTATTGGCGACTTAACACCATAGTACATTCGTGAAAGTATTTAAAACGGGATTTTATTAAATTAATTTCTTTTACACACAGAGAAATACAGACACACAGGTTCGATAGGTTTTTGACTTAATCCCATTTTTGACAAAATTAAACTTAACTCCTTTTTCACTCGCAGTAGCGGTTTAATATTATTAAATACATTTATATTAATTAATATTACCGCTCACGTTTCGATTTCGATTAGGATAGTTCTGTCTTTTATGTAATAATTTTTCTTTCAATTAGAATCTTACCAAGTTGATTGCGTACGTATAATCATCTTTCTTGCATTTTTGATATATACAAAATTGTTAAATATCTTATAAATAATATAATGGCAACATACAACTCAGCAAACCTATCGAGGGTTAAGCAAATGTATGATGGATTCATTCAATTTGCGTTATTAGATCTATTGAAATTCGTGAAAATATACAGGGTGTTTCATTTAAAATAAAAAAGTTAATATCATTTCTGACTAAACCGGAAGTTTAATATAAATATGCTTTTCGAATTCCCTATTTGCATTAACTTAAATATGGAAAATTTTATTAAAATTTAAGTAGCCGTATCAAAGATTTTCGAATACATTCCTAGATTTGCGGCAACTCTGTATAACACGATATACTTAATTCCTATTAAACTTCAGTACCACAATTATTTAGATATTTAGTTCTGTCTTTTATGTAATAATTCTTTTTTGAAACTAGGACCTTACCAAGTTGCTTGCGTATATAATCATCTTTCTTTCTTGCATTTTTTGATGTATACAAAATTGATATCTTATAAATAATATATCGGCAAGAGACAACGCAACAAACCTATTGAAGACAACAATATACTATTTTATATATTTACTATAATTCTGATAATGCAGACTGCTATTTTCTTAAAAGCAAAATTTTAATTTGAACTTGAAGTGGGTTATAAATACTGAGGACTAATTATTAAGGTAATCAAAGTATTTAGTTGCGTTAACCATCTAATTTTATTGTATAAATTCAATATAATAAACAGGTGTTCAGAAACATTCGAAGTCAAAGTAGTCTCTGAAAATATCAAGTCATGTGTGAGATAGATTGATTTTTGACAGACAACAGTTGACATTTAATAATTATTACAAATCAGATACTTAAGTAAAGATATACAATTTTTTGTTCAGAGCCCACTTGACTTCGAATGTTTCTGAACACCCGTTATAAGATATATATTGTAATGATACAAGGCATACACATTGAGCTGCATCTGAAATGGGAAAAATAACATATACAAAGTAAGAAAAGGGTAATAAAAGGTTATGTAAGTGATATTATTAAGTATAAGTAGAGTCGAAGTGCATACGAATTTTAATAACGATAATATTATTTTCTTAAATTTCTATATTTATGTTTCTTTCATTAATTTCTTTTTTATTATTTCTAATTCAAATTTCAAATATTAGCGCGAAAAACACATATTCAAATTCATATGCATCTTTAATTTATATCGACGCTAGTAAGCCACGCCTACAAATTGACATCTCGCAAATGTAAATATTTATCGTGCGCAGTACTCAATTTGTAACATTAAGTTTTACATTAACCTAACTTGTTAATTTATTAAATAATTTTTAAAATCTGTAAGAATAGTAAAATTAGTCAAATTCCATCTATTTAAATATGTTAATAAGGTAAAACATCGAGACTTTTTGGCATCATTAGATAGCTAGGTTTGGTAAAACAGACAAGCGCTATCGGCATCATCTTTTGAAATTTATAATGTAGTAGACGCATTTTTTTGACCGATCCTTAGAAATTTTTATATATCATTAATTAAAATCGCTAATTCAGTAAAAAGTAATAAAAGGTATCCTGCCTTTAAATAAACCCGATCGACGAGAGAAATACTTCAAGAAATTTCGATTTTTAACGTATTTACGTACAACCAGGCGTCATAGATGTAATTTCACCATTATCGCAAGAAATGAAAAAGAAATATTGTCAAGAAACAGTCACAGAACATCTACGGAATTGATTATCGTTCATCAACATCGATACCTGTAATCCAACAGCTAGATAAGAACGCAGGGAGAAATTAGGCATCAGAGACCAAGACCGAAGAAAATCTTCGAAAGCGTAATTGGAAACAGCCACCCACGCCGCCAACAATTCGAACAGCAATCGGACTTTTTTCGATCGCCGAGAATCATCCCATTTGATGCGTACGTTCTACAAAATAAACATCAGGATTATTATAATCACAGGTTACAGATAAAACGTATTTATTTTTCAAAATTTTTAATTCTTTAAACTTATAAACCAATAAAATTCTCGATTTTGTTTACCTAACCTAAACGTCCTATACTTGTATTAAAATTTAATAAACAACCAATTTAAACGTAGAAATAGTAAGTAAAAGGTACTCACCATTATCGTTAAAAGATTATTTATATTGTTATCCACATTTTTATAAGTTAAAACACACATAACCACCTTATTTTCTTAAGTAACACCTTGTTGCCTTTCTTATATGTAGTTTCGTTAATTTCACCCTTTGCAATACATGTTATTTTATTACAGTTTTCTTTTTATAGCAATAAACATAATATTTTTATTATCATATCAATCTTTTATTTGTCTATATTTACTTGTAGGAGTTATTTCTTTAAGCCTTAACATTAATAGTTTACTTTTATGGAAGCAACTACTTATTACTAACGAAGAGCCTGAGATTTCACATTTAATTAAGCTTTTTAATTTAGTTTCATGCAATCCGACTAGTTGGCAATTTAGAACACAGATAGAGCAGTTTGAGGAGTTATATAAAGGCGCCCATCTTTTAATTTCAAAATTAATATTTTTTGAACTCTTTCATTATATTTATTATCACCTCCTCAGTAATACATCATTATATATATATATATATATATATATATATATATATATATATCATTTAAACTAAATATAACTTTTAACTTTAATAATTTATATCTAAAATATATTAGATAGTGTAGGCTATATGAATTTGCATCTATTCGCGACAGAAATAACACAAAGATCTGTTTTAGGATCAAGTTTCTTTTTAATAATATATATGTACACTAGGGCAATTTGACGGGAAAGCGACTTTTCAATGAAATACTTATTTTAGGGTAAAAATATATTTTATTTTTCAATATAATTCTAAACTAATTCTCTGCACTTAATCTCCAGCGACTTTCTAGTTTTTTAAAGCCGCTTAAAAAGTAATCTTTCGGAAGCTCGTCGAAATAGCATTCTTTACGACCATTACTTCCTCATTTGTCCCGAATCTCTTTCCATCAAGCCATTTTTTCAAGTTTGAGAACAAGAAAGAATCACTACGGGCCAAATCTAGTGAATTTTGTGGATGAGACAGCAATTCCTATTCTAATTCGATAAATTTAGCGCTTGGAATGAGAGAGCGCATTATCCTGATAAAAACAAAACTTTTTCTGCATAAATACGGTGTTTTTTTCCTATAGTTCGGCATCAAACCATGTGAGTACATTAACATAATATTGATCAGTTTTTGTACTTATCTTCTGTAATTAGTTAAAAAAGATTAAGCCTTTGGGATCCCAAAAAATCGTGGCTATAGTAATTTACGATTACAGACGAGGCGCGTCATAAGCATACGTCATAATTGTGCCATACAGTGTTGCTTAGTTTTATTTCAATTTTTTTATTGAACGCTTTTGGTTATGGTTCATAAATTTGAACGACAGAAAATAACATGAAGAATGCAACGGGATGACAATCGTAACAACGTCGTGAAGGACGGGTAACAGAATATATTTCAAATGCAGCTGTAATAGGGCCCGTATGTTAGTAACGTGCAATCTTCAAGTTTTTGCTCGTGATATTACTGACTATAACGTGCCTTATCTGGAATCGTAAATTGACTATATAATCTTATAGCTGAAGAATCGTATTTTGCCTTCTCCGCAGCACGTTCATCACAAGAAATATATTGTTTTTTCTCGGAGTATAGTGATGTATCCAGGTTTCATCTTCGTTGAAATGTCGACAAAAAAGATTCTCTTGGATTTTGTTTGAACATCGCTATACCGCCATTTGAAATTTTAACGCTAGTTCGCATTTGCTCAGCAGTAAGGCAACTCAATTTAAGTTGGGGAAAAATATTGTGTACCCGTCCGCTTGAGATTCCTACGGCGTTTATTCAGCGGTCGTTCGTTAAAACGGTATGGACTTCATAAATTATCTCTAAAGAAGTTGGTGTAGATAAATGCCCCAGATGTTCAGCATCTTCTATGCTCATATAACCACTTTGAAAGCAGCACTTACAAACCATTCTGTGGGAGTTACTGGATTCATCGTAACATTGTGATGCGTCATGCGGCGTTCTGTCAGCCGGTTATCTAACCGATGACGTCACCGGCTGAGCACGCCATGGGACTTTTCGGAATACTCTATAACGAGAACAATCCGGAAAACTCGATGACTGTATAACCGTTCAAGGGAGGATGATTCATTCGACCAGTGATCGCCGTGAACTAAACATCGTCTACATGAATATAAACTGTTATTTTCTGTTAGTTATTGTTCAGTGTTTATTCTTTTTATTAATATAGTTATTCTTAATTACCGTGTATTTTGTTAATCGAACCCGAATTGAAGATTTATCACTAGGCTTCGGATAATTATGCATTTCCATAAGTACATATACAAATACATATTTTAGTTGTTATGTATAAATGCATATTTGACCTTTTCCCGCAAAGCAATATTTTAGAACAGTCTATGACTTCACATAAATATTTAATGTTCTTGTTGGTATAATTACATTTTTGCGATTTCTATTGCTTGTATGTCTACCAGTTAGTATTGCTTAAAATGTCGGAGTGCTAAAAACACTCCGACATTTTGCATACTTGTATAGTAACATTAATAACACCCTCTATCTCAATACCAAACTCAAACAGACACTTTATAGCAGACAATTAAGTAATCTTCTAAATCATCGAATAGATAGGTGAAGTGAATAGCAAGTTAAAGCTAGATTTATTATAAACAGCCAACATAATAATTAGTGTTTTGAAACCACAATACTTGGAAATATTAAGAGGATTAGCGGGAATTACCCGGGTAATTGAACAATGAGAAATAAATTTAGCTGGGATTTCCTTAATTTTACCAGTTTTTTTTATATTCCAACAATATGTATTAGTTGTGTACTAGTTACAATAGTATTAACATTCATCAAGATGCCAAAAGAAAAACAGTGCGTATGAACAATTTTAAATCAATTTGTGAAGGATTATAGTGATTTTACAACAGATGGACGTCTGTTATTTTGTAAATACTGCGAAGTTCATGTTACGACGACAAAAAAGTTTCAAGTCACTCAGTATCTTCAAAACGGAAAACATGGAAGCAATAAAAATCGCAAAAGAAAAAATAACGAAGAACAAGTGTTAATTTCTAATTTATTCCAGCATGGACCTAAATGCAGGGTATTCGGTGAAAAACTTGGTACGGCTTTTATTTACGCTGATATTCCGTTAGCTAAATTAAAGAATGAAGTTTTTCGCAACTTTATGGAGAAATATACAAAAGCAAATATTGCAAATGAATCGACGTTAAGAAAAAATTACGTTTCCGAGTTATATAGAACAACATTGAACAAATTAGTAGAAAAAAGTAAAGGATCATTCTGTTTGGGTGTCATTGGATGAAGCAACCGACGTAGAACAAAAATGCATAGCAAATTTTGTATTTGGTATATTAGGAGTTAATGAAGAAAAAGATAAATCATATCTGCTGACTTTAAAAGTGCTGGACAAAGTGAATCATTCAAAAGCCGCTGCTTTTTCAACGATTCGCTAAGTGTATTGTGGCCGTTTGGGATTTTGTATGAAAAAGTGTTACTAGTTTGTAGCGATGCTGCACCGCACCATTATGTGCAAAGCAATGCGGAGATTACAGATTTTGTTCCCAAACATGATATACGTGACCTGTGTAGCGCATGTTTACATCGAGTAGCTGATTTAGTTCGTACCCTTTATCCAGAGGTTAATATGCTGATATCATCTGTGAAAAAGATTTTTTTGAATGCACCAACTCATGTCCAGAGGTTTCGAGAAATTGCAGGTGACGTTCTAGTTTCACTCGCAAGATGGGGAACTTGGATCGACGCTGTTGTATATTACGCTGAATACATATTTTGAAGAAAATTGTTGATGAATTCGACTCTGAAGAAGTGCAGTGCACTGGAGAAGCACATAATGTTCTGAGAAAAACAAATGTTCGATATTTTATTTTTATTCGAGCTAATCTGGCGTGTATTTCGACTGCAATTTCTACGCTAGAAACTAAAGGATTTTCTTTACAAGACAACATTGAAATAATAGAAAATATAGTAGTTATACATTTAGTAAAACTCCAGAAAAATTGGTTCATCAATAAATTAAACACAGTACTGTCAAAAATACGGGCTATCAACAGCTGAAGAATATCAGTGAGGTGTTGTGAAATAAAACAACCCTTAATGAAAAAAATTAACATTTAAATGCCAGTGACATTGTAAAATATGAATTTGCACCAATAGTGTGTCGTGTAATGTCGAGAGAGTTTTTCACAGTACAAAATATTCTAGCCGACTATAGGCGCAAATTTTTTTTGAAAATTTGTTACATCTCGTTGTAGTTAAGTGTAATTATTATTTGTTTCTATAATTTTAACAATTTTGAATCTAAAAAAATGTTTGTGCGTTTTAGACAAAAATGTCATAATATAAAAAATTAGTATTTATTTTTTAAAAGCTGATTTAGTTACAATTGCGGTATTAAAAAACGCGTACAACTTTACGCTACATTTCTTAATATTTTAATGGTGTAAATCAGTCTATGTCAGTTTTGACTTTTTTAAAACACCAAACGAAAATTCATATAAATTACCATAATCTATATTTCTAATAAACGTGTATATCCCTCCCCTATTAAAGTAATTATTTGTTTTCTTTTTTTGGACAACACTTAATTGCCGCATGTCAATATGACTTTTATATCGCGATTAAATTGCAATATAAAATACCGTTGACTTGTAAAAAAAATCACAATTACACAGAAAAATTTCAAGTGTATGCGTTTTTAAATACCGCAATTGTACATATTCTGAATGTTTTTGGTGCATATTTTGAAGTTTTTTAGTGCACAATATTTATGTAACTTTTGTTCAGTTTCTTAAATGTTTTTTCCACATACAAAATAATATTTTACAAAAACAACAAATAATTCACTCTTTACACTTCAGTGATTGTAAAGACTTATTTATCTCATGAGTTTGGGAGAAATTTTGACAGTAGGCTTCTAAAACATAGCTGATAATGGCAATTTTCCTGTCAAATCACACTAAATATTTGAATATACGTGATTAATTTCATATTTTAGTAATATAAATATGTATTTAATTGCTAAAGTGTATGTAATATACAGGCTGTCCCGTAAAAAACGCCAACATTCATAATTCCGTTATTTGTTGTCCGGTTTTATTTAAACAAAAAGTAAATTTAATAGCATCAAAAACACTATAAGATAGCAGTGTTTTATTTGTTTTCAATTGTTTTCATTAATGTCAAACGACAGTCAAGTTTTTTATTTTAAATGGCAACATATATATTTTTGGCTATATTCGGATTGGTTTTTTTTTTCTGAATTCAACGATGTATAACATGTTTATTTTTGATAAACGTTTATTGCAAAAAAAACTTTATAAATTTCATCTTTGTCTTCCAATATTTATAAATATTCGAATGTGTCATGAAACATTGGAAATGTAAGTATTATAAATATTATTATAAGAAACAAAACACTTTACAATAAATGTTGAAATTGCCCGCCACCTTGTTCAACACATATCGCACATCTCCTAATTACTCCAAAGGTCGCATTTAAAAGACAAGCGGCAGGTACTTCTTGACAAGTGTTAATAATTCTTTGCCTTAAAATGTGTTTTTTTTATGTGTATGTTGCCATTTAAAATGAAAAACTTGACTGTCGTTTGACAGTAATGAAAACAATTGAAAACAAATAAAACACTGCTATCTTATAGTGTTTTTGATGCTATTAAATTTACTTTTTGTTTAAATAAAACCGGACAATAAATAACGGAATTATGAATGTTGGCGTTTTTTACGGGACAGTCTGTATACCATTCGTGACAAATTAAATTTATTTAAATAAATTGTCTAAGAACAAAAACAAGACACTTAAGTATTAAGTACAAGAACATGCAGTTTAGTAAAATTACACTATACCTTTAGCAAATTTTCTTTTCTTTAAGAAACATACATTGTATTAGTAACAAAGATACGCTCTGTAAAATATTATTAAATGCATTTAGTTTAGTCTATAGTACCGTTCACATTTAGATTGAGGCAAACTTATTTCTAACTTATTTTCTAATGGTTTGAATGTATGCAGTAATTCTCTTTTAGAATTAGGACGTTTCCAAATAATTTGCTCTGATTTATACAAAATTATTAGATAAACGAGGGCACACTGAACAAATCTAAAATGGCTATGTTTCTAAAAAAAAATAAATTAATTTTTATTGGACCGGTATTTTTTAATGTTTTGCCAGTTGATTGCCGTATAGTTTATTCGATTTTCCCTAATAGTTTGTTAATTATCATAATTTAAAGATTTTGTATTCACCCAAAAATGAGTTTGACTAGAGAACAAGATTTTTTACGATTTTAAATCGTCATTAACGCCTAAACAATGTGTAGATCGGCCTAGAAATGTGGACGTATATACCTAAACTCGTTCCCAAAAATAAAATTAAGTAATTAGTTAAACTCGTACCTGAAAAAATATACATAAACTTGTCCCCGAGAAGAGTAGGTCCACAAAAATAGCTTCATGAATTCGTCCCCGACTTTATCGCAGTATGAATCTCCCATATACTTATTTAAAATCCATAGATAACATATTAATTTATGCAAGAATTGAAAAACTCAGTAAGTGCCACAAAACATATTTTATTAATTAAGAATGGAATAGAAATGCCTCCTTGTGTTTTATACAAGCACTAATACATATTAACATTTACATTTAACGTTTATAAAAATAAGCTATACATTTAACAAATCAAATCTCGAAATAGATCCATTTTTATACTCATCGATTTTTCTAGTAACGCACTGCTTACGTATACGCACGACTGGATCTCGTATTCTTGAATTTTTATATAAGTCTCTGTTTGAAACTGCTTCAAAATTTCAATAAAATGAGAAATTGATGGATGCGTGGAATAAAAACTGGCATTAGATTTAGCGTGGAAAGATTCGCAAGCGTTTGTGCTTCTTTCTATGCTATCGCTGAGTTCTGTCCACAAAGTAGGTGGAAAAACGGCTTCTTCTGAAATATAATTGTCAACCAAATATTCGGAAAAGCGTGATAAACGTTCATCTTGAGGTTGTATTTCCGAAAAATCAAAACCATAACAATCGCCTACTTCCGATGGATTTAAAAATGCTAAACCAAATATATAGCGCAGCCATTTTCCAATTTGGTCTCGTTCTAGCAAAAAAGGAACAAAGCCCAGATATTGAAGTTTGCGGAACCATGCTTGGGCTAAATGGAATCTGCAGCCTATAACATTGGAATCTGGAAACTCCGCTTTTATGTCATTGTGGATTGCAATTTCAAAATCCGCTACGATGACTTTTGGGTTCAGATTTAAACCCAAACTATGACACTTTTTTCGCAACAGGTTAAAAAGTGTTTTGTAAGAATACTCCTTTTTATTCGCCAGTAAGCAAAATGCTAGTGGGATACCCATTTGCAGAAAATGATCGGAAGAGTAACTTTTTCACTATTGCACAAAACAGTCACATTTGTTAGGCACGTGAATACGACAATTTCTTCAACTTCGTCGATGATAAAGACAAAATTCTCTTTTTTCGGTATCTTAATATTCAATGTTGTAACACATTTAATAACTTCTGCCCTATTTTTCGGTAAGGGCGCTAGAGATTTTCTTCTGTTATTATACAGATTGTTGCGGATGTAATGAATCTTGAACGGTGATTGTACTGAAATGACCAGTATTTTCTTTTAGAGCTGAATGTATTATTTTTGAAGGCTTATCACAAATGTCATCGGTTGCTTTACGTTTAACACTAGCACTTACTATCTGTCTCTTTAGTTTCTTCAGATTCTTTTCATGATTATGTTCTATTTCATTGCGCACAATTAAATTTTCTGCACTCCCAGTATAATCTTTTGCCTTAACAAGAGCGATTCGAACATCGCCAACATACTTCACCACTTTTTAAGGATTTGTGTTTGGCAAATTTTACAGATTCTACAATTAGCACTTGATTTCCACGTTCACTCAAACTCACGAAGCTTTCCATGCTTTCTCACAAATAAAAAGCACTTCTTAGCCAGGAATGTTATTTCAGACTGATGAATTATAAGAATGTAGTATATATGGTAGATTTTGATAAATTTTAAATTTAGATAAATTTGAATGTAATTTGTATTTAATAGGCAGGATAACTTTGTATTTATATTTCCAAGAAAGTATAAATTTCTTAATCTCTTGTTCGGAGACAAATTAAGGTAAGGGATTAAAACACCGTAATTAGCATAGGGGGCGTAACAGACATTAGATAGTACCTGCTCGGGCACGAGTTTAGGACCGGCCAGAAATGCATTTGGCGAAGAAGCGCCATCTAAAGCAACAATTCATAATTAGTACAACAAATTCGAAAGAGATCGGTTTTTTCTTAGTGATGAATTTCGTGAAGGACGCCCTGGCACTGCTGTTACTGATGAGAATATATATATATTGATATGAGTAAAATGCAAAACATTTTACATAAAAAGTTGAGACGTGAGAAAACTTTCTTGTCGATGGATAGGTACCACATCGTCACATAAATCAAAACTAACAACTGAGTATCTGGATGCCTTAAACGTTAGCACCATGGACCCTCCACAATTCAGCTCTGACCTAGTTAGTACCTTGTGATTTCTTTTCGTTTCCAAAAATTAAAGATAAAATACGTGAATTCAGTTTTATGACATCAGGTGAAGCTGTGGAACATTATAAAAACCTGGTTTCTGAAGTGTCTCAGGCAGAGTGGCATCATTGGTTTAAGGACAGGTTTCATCGAATGCGAAAATGTACAGATGTTAAAGGGGAATATTTTGAAAAACAATAAAATCATTTAAGTTTTTTTAAACTAATCCGTGTTTGATTTTCTACAAATTTTCAGTGTTCCCCTCGTACATAATGCATTTCAAGTACATTTAATTCCTATTAAACTACAGTACCACAATGATTTATAAAGAAATATTCAGTTTATTAAATTTGTAAATATACATACTATAATTATTAACAAAATTTAAAATCATGTAACCATATCGATATCCTTACATACAAATTAATCTTGTTACTTACTTTCTATTGTGCTCATTTTTTCTATAATGTGATATTCGCTAATTACTTGGGAATTATCACATGTAGTACTATGCATTAAAAGATTACCTTATCGAGCATCTTGTAAAGCAATTTTTAGAAAACACCAAATGCTAAGGTTTAATGATAGTATTTTCTGGAGAAGTAATATATTTTATACACAAACAAACAAAACAGTATCAATATAACATAGGTAAATCTAATGCCAAATAATTGATTTACTTTGAAAACAGTATACTATAGTTGTTGCATAATTATACAGGGTGCGCCTCGGGAATAGTCAATTTTTGAATTGTAAATTTTGCGATAAAAGAATTTATTAAAAAAAAAACATATGTAATGCCATTAAAGAATATTCTGTGTGAAAAATTATGTCTGTAAGGTGACGACCATTTTCTTGAATACACATTTGAAGTCTTTCCTTGAACTTTTCCACTCTTTCAAGAAGGTCGCCATCGACATTGTCAATCTCATGCAGCGCAGACTTCAACTCTTCAAGTATTCTCGGTTTCACCAGATAAACACGCGATTTGAGGTAGCCCCATAGGAAGAAGTCGCAGGTTGACAAGTCTGGTGAGCGACGAGGCTACAAAACCTGGAATCACTCGATTCAAAACAAAGCTCGTACAGCTGCCATTGAAGCTCTTGCTGTGTGGGCGGTGGCCCCGTCTTGTTGGTACCACAAATTACGTCCACCAATTCGTCGTCTACGAAGTTCCGGAACAAAAAAAATTGTTTAACATGTTTATGTAGCGAACAGAGTTGACCGTCACTGTCACTCCGTTCCCTTCGAAGAAGTAAGGGTCAATGATCCAACGCTTAGTGACCCCACACTAAACCGTAACTTTCGCGCTGTGTAGAGAACGTTTATTCAACTGACGGGGATTATGTATTGCCCAATATCGGCAGTGTTGTTTAAATCACCATTTAGGTAAAAAACCGCTTCATCGCTCATCATGATTACCGCATTTTAGTTTTTAATAACGGTTTGCATGGTTTCCGCGAACGGAACTCTTTGTGGGTAACCATCTTCATTGAGCTTCTGTATCATCGCGATCTTATAAGGATGAATGCGTCTTAATAAGGAATACTGAAGGAATTTTTCAAAAAGTCCGCAAGAATATGAGAAGAAGAGCTGAAGCATGTATTCTGGGAGGTGGAGAGCATTTTCAGCAATTCATCTAATTTTTTTTCGTTTTACAAAATTGTTATTAAATTTTTAACAGTTAAAATTGTTCACTAATTAGATCAGAATTGATTTTTACTTTTCTAATGGTTTTTATGGTTTGACTTGTTGTCGTACCACTCACGCGAAAACCTTGCGTCGTACAAAAACAAGTCAAGGGATCAAATTTGCAAATGGGCAGTTCTAAAATAATTTTTATTTGAAGAAAAAGCAGTGGCGTACCATTACGATTCTTTTCTTAGAAACTTTGTTTATATTAATTTTTTTTCTTAAAATAACCTTAAGAATAGCCCCTTTCAAAATTGACATTCAATTAAGAAACAGCATGTATGTAACACTATATTAATCAAATGTTCAACAAAATAACGTTGTTTATATTTTATTTTTTATAATTATTAAAATACGAGGATAATGGTAGTTTGAATGTCTTTTGAATAAAAAATTTAATTCGATATGAATCTCATCCAACATATCCAGCCTTCAAAAACGAAAAAATACTTCTGGCAATAATTTGAACATAATAAATGAACATTATTGTGTTTTTTTAAACAATACTTTCTGATTGTGTAATTACAGTTTCTTTATTACGACCTTAAAGAATTTTGCATATGATGGATATATTTTTCGGCATATTTAATAAAAAACAAATCCATCTATTTCAATAAAGTTTTTATCAAATTACGTGTTAAATTAGGAAGTTGCTGCGTTCCTTTTAAATGTATAATATTTTATATAAGCAGACGTAAGGAAGTTGTTAAACTATATTTTATAAAAGCGAATTTTGATTTCAAATATGCAAATCACATGTAATTGTATAATCTATATATTTAAAAATCAAAAAACATTTCGTTTGTTCTCTATAGACTCACAAACTACATAATCGATGTTCATCAAATTTGGTGTATATGTTGCTTATGTTGTGTGGAAGGATGTTTTCATATTTTTCTTTCCAAATTTTCTCGGCAAATATTAAAGAATTAACAATATGTGGAGTCTGAATTTCTAAGAAAAAATCGAAATGTAATTTTAAATCGTTATATAAAAACCATGATAATGTGACATGCAAAATATAATACGTAATTGAATGTTTATATTTAAAAAAAAACTCTGAAAAATGTCATAAGTGCTGAAACATGTAAGAGTTAAAGTATCTTAAATAAATAAATATTCAATTAAATCAGACCTTTAATCGCCAAATAAACAAAATCTTCTATGCATATAACGTGTGTTCATTTGAAAAGTCAATCTAGGTTACTTTGAAATTTTGATAGAATAAGACGCATATATATATATATATATATATATATATATATATATATATATATATTAGTATGTGTTTGTTGTTCCGTAAACGTAAATCCAAATGACATTTGATAATGTCAATCACATTTGTTATTTATTTGTATGTATGAAACTGTCAAAATATACGACTTCGTAGGTTAAGTAGTAAATTTTAATTTACAACATACTTCAAAATGTTCTCAGCAAATCGCATGCTACTAGATTGACTTTTCAAATGAACACCCGTTATGTACTGTTGCTGCCCTTGAAAACTTAGACACTCGATTTTGACGTGAATGTCAAAAATTTAAAATTTTGTAATGTGTGTATATCAAATTTTCATCATTCATTTTGATGACTGTCACATTTGACAAATCCACAGTCTGTTTATTTTTTAAAATGCCGCAATTATCAGAATTAGAAAAATCTATTATCAAAGCTAAATACTAATTTTGAAGTAAAATTTTGTATTCTGATATTCGAAATGATATTTTTGCAATTTAATTAAAATAGCACACCATCTGCAGTTTCGTTAATAATTTTTTTTAATTTGCTATTTTTGCAATACATTTTGCATTCTACGCCAATAATTGGTTTGAGTAACGGTTAAAAAAAAGTTAAGTGGCTAGGTTTTCAAGGGCCGCAACTGCACATTTGTATACTCTTTTTAAGTTGTCTCTTAGCAATTGTCCCGACAGAATGGCAGCTACCTCGGCATTACGGTGAGCAATGCATTTTTGTCTATGAGCGGTTATCGAATTACTATGTATGATTACAACAGCTGGAATTATCAATCCTTATGTGTATATGTAGCATGTTCGAAAATTGGGAAGCCATTTGCTCTGCTTGTTTATGCACCAGATGGAATAACGAAGAATATTGTGTATCCAAAGGCATTGGAATGATAGATTGATTATAATAAAATATCATTGATTCGTTGTTTAGCTAGAGAATAAACAAAAATTTTATATCGGTTAATGGCAGTTTAGTTGTTTAATTTGTAAATAAAGCGTAAAATTTTCATTTAAGTAAACTAAGTAATACAATAACACATTTTCATTACTTCTTTTATAGAACATATATGTATAATCATAAAAGTATAAATTGTACGTACATATATTAATTTAAGAATATGTCCTCGGTTTGGTTATGATTTGTGTATTAGTAAGGCTCTATTTTGATGCGCGGAGGAAGTATAAAATCTATCCACAACAATAAAATCTGGTACAGGAACGTCAAAGGTACCAACAAGTTGACACATGTGTATAATCTGTGATAATATCATTCTTCTCCTTAATCAGTTTTTTGGTATCTGGAAAAATGAAACCATCCTAGCCAGGCATATGACTTTACTTCCAACTGCAATTTTTGATTTTGATATTTTGATAATGAAAAGGGTTGTCGTACAAGAATAATCTGTTGCAAAAAAGGAGGAAATAATAAAGTAATATACAAAAAAAAAACTTTTTACTGCAGCAGCATAGAAGCGGGCCACGTAGAACATAGCACATAGTTATTAAAAAGCGTAAAAAAGCAAAAGGATCAAAGAGCGTTATAATTTAATAATCAAAAGCTTAAGAAAATTCTTAAATAAGTATATTTTATTCTAGATTCGTTCAGATGCTACAAGATTTCTGAAGGACATATTCCGATCTGTAAGGTTTTGATAAAATGATTTTCCTTCCATCTTCTTCAACTTTATTTAAACAACTTCGGTATGGTTAAACCTTAATCTGCTACTATATAGTAAAAGTTATTCCTTGAAATATTTGGTGTGTAAAAGTATGAATGTTGATAACATCGCGTACAGTGACTCAGTCAGAACTGTAGGAAGGTTAACAAAATAATATTCGACTTTGGCAAAACACTTTAAAAAATTCCTCAAAATATTTATGATTAGAAATATACATTATTTATACTTTTATTATATAACATTTGAAACATATTTGAAATATGTTTTAAATTAATCAAATTAAAATGTACGGGAATATAAAAGTCGCAGCCAGAAATCTGCGGTGTCGTTTTTATTACAGAATTAGTTAAAACAGGGAATTAGATGAAGTAAAATAAACATGTATCTTTTTGAATGCGGTCTCCCAGTAATATTTTGTACATTCACGCCCAGTGGCGTGTCGTGGGGTTTGAGTTTGGAGGGGCGCACCAGAAATCAAATACCAAGTGACATGTAAGCAAATTGCGCGAAAAAGCATCCATTTATAACATTTATTTAAGTTCAATAAATACATAGGAATTAAAAAATATTAATACCTACAATAACGACAAAAACAATAATAATTGTAAATCAAAACGGAAAAATTCCAAAATTAGGGGCTCATTTTAAACAAAAATCCACCTACCTTAAAATTAAAGTTTGCAAAAACGAAGAGCTGGAACAGCGGAATAGTTTTTATAATGTCATAAAAAATCACTTCACAAAGTAGGTAGCCACTGCTTATAAGTAGGAAAAAGAAAGAACAACATATTTAGACAGATTAACCTAAACAGAATGGGTGGGTAAGTCCATTTTTAAAAAATGAAATCCGCTCTGCGGTCCTTCATGGAAATGAATTTTTCTATGACTTCATCATCAAAATTATTTATTTCGAGCACTAAATTTCGATTTATGGACATCATAGCTAAAGCATTTAGTCTGTCATTAACCATGGTATTTCGCAAAAATGTTTTTATGTGTTTAAGTGGCGAAGATGTGCGTTCTGCTTCGGGTGTTGTCATTGTAGTCGTCACGATAATTTTTAATATTTTCGATGTTTCGATAAATGTTTCACTAAGGTTATTTTCCATAATAAATAAAAGAAGATTCATTGCTTCAACAATTTCTTTTAAATCTCTCGAGTAAATTACCTCCAACTCAGTTCTTAATCTTGATTTGCTCAACATCGGATAAAATGATACATCGTTTAAAACAGTCACAGGCACATTTTTTGAAAACTCTGAATATTTATTTTTGTTAAAAAGATCAGCCGCTTGTAAATGACCCCGGTAGGAAAAGCGTTCCTTCATTTACTGTAATTATATCACAAACTTCTTTGGCAATAACACTTCGAAAATTATCATCCATTCGCCTTCTTTTATATTATACGATACGGTACGATAGTCCCGTAGACGGCACTGAAACACTGGCCGCTAGATAACTGCGCCGTAAAATATCCTAAATGTTTTTATGGAATCGTGTACTATCGGCCAATATCGGGTCACATTCACCAGGAATATATAATGATTTATGCAGGCCTTAATATAATTCTGTGAATTCTAACAACGTTAGACAACGAAAACGGAGTTCAGTTTTTTGAAATTTAGAAATTTTAACTACTTATATGAATAATAATAATAAAATGAATAGTAATAATAATACTTAAATAAACATTTAAATTGTGTTACATTAAAAATTCTAGGAGGGGCGCGCGGCTTCGCGGCCTTATACAGAGCTATATTTTATATAATTTTAACGCAATAATTACACAGGTCAACACAATTTTTGCTGAATGAAAACTGTTAATATTTTCTGATGGAAGCTCTCAAACCAGCCGTAGATTTGTTTCAACAGGCTACATTTTTTCAGAAATCGCTGTCATAGAAATGAACAGTTTTAATAATACAAGTATACAAAAATGTTTTTTCGTTCTTTTCTTTCCATCTGGGCATATATACCATTCTCGGGCTAGGTTTTCATACAAAATCAAATCAAATGTAATAATTAGGGACCGGAGAAGAGAGGACAACATTACGATGGACCATATAAATAGTCTATAACATCGCTAAGTACAAAACGCGGTTATTGAGAAACCACCTTAAGAAACGAAACTTTGTATGTATTTTTTTTTACGTGGGAACTTCTGATTTTTGCCACACATTTTATTTAGCTTTTTGAATTGATTTTATACAATCTATCTAGTTCCAAAAGGATGGCAGTCATTCTCCTTACATATTGTAGAACTTCGTGAACCTATGCAGGGTGAAACCTTTCCTCAATCGATGTCCGAGTTAGAGAAGTCAGTATAGTTGGCATACAAACGGTGACAGAAAACTTTCTTGGCAACAAGAAATCTGAAAATAATGAAATTGTGGAGGGAATATTACATTTTACAAATGTAGGACGTTGCGTGAAAGTTAAAGTGCATTTTCAGCCATATTGATTACTTTCCTGAAAATTTTGCTGCAACGAGCGGAGAACAAGGTGAGCGACAATCTGCTCCTTTCCATGGAATGATTTGTAAGTGGTTCACTGCTTACAAAAGTGGTCATATGAGCACAGAATATACTGAAGCCTTCATTTACAGATGCTGAAGCCTCTAGAAATTATGAATACCATTATACAGAGGAACCGCCAAATAAAAGTGCGTGAGATTGTTAATGCTGTTAACATCTCAACCGAACGTTTACACAATATTTTGCGTCAACATTTAAAGATGAAAAAGCTAACCTTAAGGTAGGTGCCGCTTTCGCATACTATTGAGCAAATCCGAATTTGAGTTACAATTCAAACGACTATTGCTAAGTTCAAACGAAGTCCAAGAGAATTTTTCCGTCGATATGTTACCGTAGATGAAACCTGAATACATTCACTATACTTCAAAGATGAAAACACAGTCAAAGCAATGGATTTCTTCTGATGAACGTGCTCCAAAGAAGTTTTTTTTAAATATTTTATGCCTTTTTATCGAAAAGATATACTAGGTGGCGCAAAATTAATCATCAAATTTTGTTTTTGAATAACTTTTTTAGTAAATTAAAAAAAAAATTTTGAGTGGTGAAAATCTTTATTTGGACCTTTACAATTTTTTCTGTTAATTGGAAAATATGATATCCGCCAAGTGGCTGCCGCCAGTATTGATTCAGATTTGTACCCGTTTTATCGCATCTTCCATAACTTTCCGCACGATTTCTGGTGATAACTGTTCGCATTCCTGTCGAATATTCTCCTTAAGAGCTGCGATTGTCTGAGGCTTGTTGGCATAAACTCGCGACTTCAAGAAAGAAGTCTGGGATTGTTAAACCGGGCGATCTTGCTGGCCATGCCAAATCGCCAAAACGGGAGATTACGCGACCAGGAAATGCTTCCTTCACAATATCCATTGTGGCTCCTGCTGTGTATGCGGTTACACCGTCTTGTTGAAACCACATGTTCACCAAGCCCCGCTCATTCAATTCTGGCAGTAAGAAGTCGTTTATCATGGCCCTGTAGCGTTCGCCATTAACAGTAACCGTATTGCCGATGGCGTCCTCAAAAAAATACGGTCCAATCACTCCTCCCGCGTGAACACCGCACCACACAGTAGCCTTGAGTGGATGTAACGGCTTTTCGTGCATCACATGCGGATTTTCAGTGCCCCAGAAACGAAGATTTTGCTTATTGACGTAACCGCTTAAATGAAAATGCGTCTCGTCGCTCATGATGATTTTCGACTGAAAATCGTTCACTTCGTTATTGAGATTGAGGATGGTTCTACAGTAATTCACACGCGACTGAAGGTCAGCAGGCATTAACTGATGCACTGTTTGCACTTTGTATGGGAACATGTGTAAGTCTTTCACTAAAATTCGCTGTAGGGTCCGTCTGCTGACGCCCAATTGCGTGGCACGTCGTCTGGTTGATGTTTCTTCGTTCTTAGCAACATCAGCAGCCACAGCCGCGATATTCTCGACAGAACGACCAGTCCGGTGGCGGCCACGCCCTGGAAGGTCTCTTGTGGTTCCAGTCTGTTCGAGTCGAGCAGCTAAGCGGCGCGGCGTAATGTTTGTCCAGTTGGCGCGACACGATTAGGAAATCGACGACGAAATTCACGCTGCGCTAACACCACCGACCGATTATTGGTAAAAAAAATCGACACAATTATTCCACGCTCTTGCGGAGTATAGCGCTCCATTGTTTGTCTGTTTGTATTCTGCAGCTGTCTAGTTCACAAATGTCAAATATGATTGACGTACGACGCCATTTGCAAAAGTTATAACATCTTCCGACAGGGTGATTAATTTTGCGCCACCTTGTAGTACAAGTTATCAAAGAGCGAGAGATAGGATTACCAAATATTAAACAATAATAGTTTGGAATAGGCGTTTAATTATACTATTTAAGTCCCAAAAGTGTTTAAATATTTGTAATTAATTTTGTGATAGTGAAATTATTCTTATAGATATTTACATGTTATACTTTTCTTGTTTAGAATTTACAAGAGATATTTAAGGTATTTTACAAAATAAAATGAAATTTTTCTTTAATACGAATATTGAGCCAGGACAAAAAGCCAGTGACAGTCAATTTGGTCATTTGGTCAATGACCTCGCAATTATTTCTGATATAATATATAGCAGCGAATATAATTTCGTATAATTAATTATTTAAAATTAAAAATACTAATTGATCACACTTATAATATTGATCGTCTCCTGTAAATTGTCAATTCTATCTACATATATACATATATATATATATATATATATATATATATATATATATGCCGTTAGTCGACTCGGCTAATGTCCTTGATTGACGGCACTATTTTAAATATATACGATTGTTGAGCGAATTAGACTGAAAAGTTCGCGTTTAATATAACTTATGCGATTTAAAGACTGATCTGAGCAACAGCCCGGTTAAAATTGATGGACGTAGCAGACTGTTCTTGAAGAAAGATTGTATTTATAAGTTTAACGTAAATAAACATTTGATTGGTTTCATTAAAGTTGATTTGATTTCTCTAACAATATTGTTTCGATATATTAAGCCATAATGAAAAAGTTTATTCAAATGCAAGGGCGTAACTTACTACATATATCTATGTGCTTGTGTGTGTGTATGGGTGGTTACTTTAACCATTTTATAATGATGGCTAACATTGTAGTATAAGTGGAAGAGAAATACAATAACTGTCCAGTCATATATTAATGTATTGGCGTGTTTCGATGCTGAAATGAAAGAAAAAGTAACCTCATTTATTCAGGAAAAATGTTTTATTCCATCACCATAACGCACCCTCTTATTCATCGGTTATGGCAAGTGCAACATTTGTCGAATTAGGATACGAATGCTGCCTCATCCACCATATTCGCTAGATCTGATTCAAAGTGATTTTATCTTGTTCTCCATCTTGAAAGGATAGTTTGGTCGAAAGAGATTCAAGACAAATGAGGAGATGATAACGGCAAGGAATTCATTATATTACAGTTGAGTACCTGGTTTCAGCATATGGAGATGAGATGAGTGACTTCTTTGATGCCACTGACTCCGTGTTGAACTGGATCAATGGTCTTAATTTTAAAATTTAACCGTTCCATGTAGATGTAGTGTAATTTGAAATTTTAATTCACGTAAGCCATACGCTAAATAAATAATTAGCGGCATGGAAAAACTATTTTGACGAGCTTTACAAAGATTACTTTTTAGACGGCTTAAAAAACTTGGAACGTCGTCGGGCTAAGCTTGTAGAATTGAATGGGAATTAAGTTGAAAAATAAAATATATTTTCTACCCTCTCTGGTCCAATAACCTTCGTATATTTAGATTTTATTTCAGTTTGCGTTGTTATAATTTATATTTTACTAGCGTGGGTGCAACTTTACAATGCATGATATATGTTTGTATTCAATTTTTCTTGTCCTGTTTATAAGGAAACCGTTGGATAATTAATTACTTTGAACTAATTATTTAAAATGCAAAGACAATTGTAAAAAAATTTTATTTAAGAAGTTTTATTCTAATTAAGAATTTAAAATCTGGACCCGCACTGATTTTTTAAAATTCTCGAATCTTAAGTACAGTTATTTTACTGTTACTGCAGCTATAAAACAGAACAAACAACGTTGCCTCCAAATCGAAATTTACTTTTGTTTAAAAACCTGGACGAGAATTCCAAAGTACACAATAAACTTTTTCTATTTCGCACACACAATGATCTCATTTTGATACGCATTCGCGGCTCGAAATGAACCTTATTTCGAGACGCAACCTTTCATTATTCAGTGTTGGTTTCCTGTTCAATTTGGAATAATATTTGACACGCTGCTTAATATAGGTTATGTACCTACCAGAATATCAAAGATAATACATGAATGTAGAATAACGACTATTTATTATTATATTTTAGTACTTAAACAAGGTAATAATGAACACAAAACTCAATATAAAAATATAATTATGTTAATGTATTTTATTTTAGTTATTGTAATTAGTATAAACATGTACATTAACTTGCGATGAATCATAAGCATTTATACTAATGCCAGGTAGGTAGGTCAAGGTAGGTTTTGATTGGAAACTAACGTTTTCCTTGTAGTATTAGTTTCAACAATAACTTTAGATTTTTTATTTGAAGATTGTGGCTGTGAAAAGCTGGAACACCCACTTGATGTATTTTGTTCAGACGAGAACATTTGAGCAACCTCATTTTTTCTTTTCATGGATGTATCAATATAACCCTCAGCTATAGCTGACGATTTCCATCCTCATGTTGCTTAATTGTAATCAAATCACCACCCTTATTTGCTATATGAGACGCACTGGAACGTCTAAAACAGTGTCCACTAAATAATTCAGGATTTGGTAATTTAAGAAAGACCGCAATAAGTTTAGGCATCTTGCCTATTGTATGAATTCCAATTGGACATGATATACAATATCCATTGCGATAGGTAAGAAAGAAACGTTCAATGGTTGTGTTTTTTGGTCTTAAACTTATATATTTTTTTATTAAATCAATCCATTTAGGGGTTGTGATTGCAAAACTTCTAGGTAAATAATTTTTTGTTTTAGGTATCGAAAAAACAATGAAATCATCCTTATATTCAATATCATTGATTGACACATTTACTAATTCATCTCGTCTACAAGCTCCAGCATAACCTATTAATAATGCAACCTAAAATGAAAATGCTATACAAATTGTGTTTTAATAGAGAAACAGAAATACCTATATTGCAAGGTACAATTTATCATCAGCATTTTCTATAAAATGATCAATTTGTTCCATATCTAATATTTTAGATTTCTTTGGCTGATATCCTTGTCCACAACGTTTTAAGAATGCTTGTAGTTTAGAATATTTTGATATATCTAAGTTCTTATAGATATTTAAACAAGAACTCAACATAGAATATAATGCCCATAGTGTTGAGGGCTTTTTTATTTCACTTTGTAGCTTAAAATATGCCAATAAAACATTTTCTGATAGTATGTGAACTTCATTTTCAATACACCAAGATTCAAATTGCTGATAATTTTTTTCATATACTACACGAGATTTTTCTGGCAATAAATTTCCAGATGTATTTTCTGCTATTTCACGGGCTGTCCCGTTTAGGTGATTAGAATTATCGATAATTTCTTTAT
This sequence comes from Melolontha melolontha, assembly GCA_935421215.2. NCBI lineage: Eukaryota > Metazoa > Arthropoda > Insecta > Coleoptera > Scarabaeidae > Melolontha > Melolontha melolontha. Next base: position 48,762,518 of record OW285242.1, read on the forward strand.
AGTTTCTGTTTGAATTGGAATAATAATAAATTTTAAATGACATTCGCTATTTAAAAATAGGGAATGTCAGTTTGACCAATGTTTACATTTCAAAAAAGTAAATGTCACTTATTTTATACAAATTGCATACTATGAAAAATACAAATTTTAAAAGTTATGGAAATGCGCAATAGAAAAAATAGTATAGAAAACTCGTTTCATAAGACGTTTTGTTGTCCTTGTCCTTTGGAAAACTCGCCTTCGGCTCGTTTTCCAGACTTGGCCTCGTACAACAAAACATCGTCTTATGACACTAGTTCTCTAATATACTATTATGTTATCCAAGAAAAGCGAACACCTGGAAACTTTAAATTATATAAGTAATTATTGTTACTAAAAGGAAGTTGTAAAATAACTTTAAATATAAATAAATAATTTAACGGAAATGCAAAATTATCACCATCCGCTTGTACTTTTTTTTTAGCTTGGCGATAACTTTTAAATGAGTCAGTGTGAAAAAAGAATCGAATTGTAAAAGAAGTTGTGTATATACTTGTAGGTGTTGAATTTGTAATGTTGAATGACTATTTTATTTTGGTCTATGTATTTTTAAATAAAACTGAAATATTTGGGGAATGTGTTGAAGTATGATTTAATAATATTGATAGCACTTTTTTACTTTTTATCATCTATACTCAAAAGTTATTTTTGGAGAAATATGTTGAATAAAGTATGTATTAAGTGGGAGGGCATAATAAAATATTTAATATCGAGTTCAATAAAGGAATAAGGACAATGACAATGGCTTGAATGCTATCCTAATATTTTGTTTTTTATTATGAAAATCTGAAAATTTTTCTTCATTCATTTTTATTATTTTTAAATTTTATATAATGTGTTATTACAAGAGAGCGAACTGAAGCGATTGAATGACCAATTGCCCCGATAAAACGTTGTTATAACAGCCCCATTATTTGCTTGCTCGATTGCATTCATCGAGCAGATGTTATTTCCGTCGTTATTATGTCTATTCATTCATAAATTCTATTTTACAGTGGCGTGTTTCTGGTTTCGTTTCTTTCAGTGTTATTTTAACAACTTTTAGTATTTTAAAAAATCCGTATTATATTGTTATATTGTATATTTATCCTATAATTTTTTATAAATATTATGTTTAATTTACTACCTTATGTTTAGAGTAGTTTTCGTTTCTCCTTTTTAGTCCATTTATTTCTGTTCTTTGTATTTCTCTTTATTTTCATTAACTATGGAGAATTCTCGTAGGGCAACCATGGTAGGATGGATTAGAGGTCATACAGATTGGTTGCATATTCGTAACGATACCGAGATATATTGCTGTACATGTTCATTAAGTTTAAGGCGTCCACAAAAGTGTAATATGCAGAGACATGTTTCTTCGAAAACTCATCTAGATAACATATGGCTATCGGGTAAGTTCGAATTGCGGTCGCGGTCATCATGTCCTTTAATATCACACCTGAATTGCGGTTGAAAATTGACAGATAGTACTAGTCTAGGTAATCCTGTCCTGAATTGCGGTTAAAGCATTTCAACAAATAGTTAGAAATTATCTATACTTCAATAAATGAAAGATGGTGTGGAGTTCGATAAAATTTATTTTATTTACGCATAACAGTAGGTATTTATACACAATATTTACACAATATTTTTTAAACGACATCACAACCATTATAATGATATGAAACACATTTCACAAAATCTATTCTACTTATTTTATTTTGCTTATATTGCGTTATTTTATCTGAAACAAATTTTTTCCTGTTTAAGACATCTTTCTGTTGATACCTCGGATCGTTAGCGCTATTTAATTTTATATAAGTGTCTGTTTGACAATTCTTTATGGATTTCAAAAAAACATTGATATTTGGATGGGGAGATGGACAATTCGCATTAAACTTTGAATGGAAGGACTCGCATCCGTTAGTGGTACGCGATAAACTTGCAGTATTAGCTGCCCATATTTCAGGTGGAAAACTAGAGTCCTCGTCTATGTAATTATCAACCAAGTAGTCCGTGAATTTGCCTAGTCTTGCATCTGCAGGTTGCTCAGTCATAAGTTCTACGAAGGCGTCTCCTACTTCTCTAGGATCCAAAAATATTAAACCGAAGACATAGTGGAGCCATTTTCCCAATTGGGATATTTTACTGCTGTATTCCTTAGAACCCAGTGACTGAATTTTTCGCCACCTACGTATTGAAAAAAAAACAACGTTTCAGTGTTTACAGTCAAACAATGCATATCGTTAAATACAAAAAAGTGAATCTAATTAGAAGTGAAGATTGTGAAATACGTTTTTAAATATTTGTAATTTTACGTAAGTATGGTACTCACCAAGATTGTGTCAAATGGAATCTGCATCCTATTATGTTGATATTCCGAAAACATTGCAGAATACCCAAATGTATAGCCTTTTCAAAGTCAACAACGACATTTTTGGGTTCAAAAAGTTCTCCTAACTGTTCGCACTTAGTTTTTAGTAGTTCAAATAAATTACTATAAGTTTGCATTTTTTTATCCTTCAGCATACAATACACTAAAGGGATGTACGTATTTCCCGTGTACGTATGAATTGTAAACAATTGTAGAAAGTACTTAGTACAATAATCAAAAGTGTCGTCGACAAAAATTGTTTCTTGACTACATAAAAAATTTAAGTTTGAAGCAGAAGAAAACACAACAATATTTCAACATAATTTGAAACATACTTGAGTGGGTAAAACCTCACTAAATTTGTATAATACAAAAGTATTTTTAATAATATAAAAAATATTATTAAAAATGGGGTGTGAAGAACACAATACAAGTTCATTTATGTATTTTTGAATGTAACTTCTCCAAAGACGTAGATACGTATTTCAAATTTCTACATGTTCGTCGGTACGCCCCTGTTGGAGAAGAGACACATTCAAAACAAACATAACTACGTTACTATCTAGCCGAAATTATTCAGACAGAGCGTGAAGGAATATTCAGCGCTGTCTATATAATAACAGCCGAACTAGACGTGTTTTTTATAGTCGTTAACCACCGTATCTATAAAAAACTGTATTCTCGTGTCTTCACTACTTGTCGGCGTGAGCCGAATGTGTATATGACAAAAATACATAAATGAACTTGTATTGTGTTCTTCACACCCCATTTTTAATAATATTTTTTATATTATTAAAAATACTTTTGTATTATACAAATTTAGTGAGGTTTTACCCATTCAAGTATGTTTCAAATTATGTTGTCATATACACATTCGGCTCACGCCGACAAGTAGTGAAGACACGAGAATACAGTTTTTTATAGATACGGTGGTTACCGACTATAAAAAACACGTCTAGTTCGGCTGTTATTATATAGACAGCGCTGAATATTCGTTCACGCTCTGTCTGAATAATTTCGGCTAGATAGTAACGTAGTTATGTTTGTTTTGAATGTGTCTCTTCTCCAACAGGGGCGTACCGACGAACATGTAGAAATGTGAAATACGTATCTACGTCTTTGGAGAAGATACATTCAAAAATACATAAATGAACTTGTATTGTGTTCTTCACACCCCATTTTTAATAATATTTTTTATATTATTAAAAATACAACAATATTTAATTCTTTTTCGTTTGTAATCAGAAAGTCTTCTTTCAGTATTGTTTTGATTTCAATACCATCCAAGAATTGAAATGTCTTAACCGCAATTCAGGTAAGGATTATAAAACCCTTCAGCGCTCCAGGTAGGAATATTGACCACGACCGCAAGTAATGCTCGCCGTGTCTATCTGCACTTGACACTTTTAACGAAGAATTGTGTGAAGATTTTATGGCGGCCAATATCCCATTGAAAAAGTTTAACAATCCAGTCCTCAAGAGGATTCTTACAAAATATACTGATCCTCATATACCAGATGAATCTACTTTACGTAAATATCACTTAATGTTATTTGAGAACCATTGAATAAATACGAACCAACCTATCTGGTCATTATCTTTGGGTAAGTGCAGACGAAACAACGGATATAATGGAACGATATGTGTTAAATGTAGTTGTTGGCATTCTTCATCCGACAGCTTCATACCAATCATACTTAATTGCATCTAAAATATTGCCAGTCGTAAATGGTGAAACATTTGCAGAAGTAATTGATCAATGTATTCATAATATTCTGTCATCGGATAACAACTAATGACAAGATGCTATTATTTTTGACTGACGCGGCAGCTTATATGTTAAAAATAGGGAAGTTATTAAAGCAATCTTATCCCAATATGCTACACGTTACCTGTGCAGCACATGCACTACATAGAGTATGTGAATACATCAGAGGTCATTTTTCAAATGTTGATAAGTTAGTTTCATCATTTAAAAAGATATTTCTCAAAGCTGAGAAAAAAGCTGATGCCATATTTCGCAGAAATTCAGATCTGAATATATTAATTCTGCACAGAGCCGTTTGAAAAATCTATACATTCGAAGTATGGTGCACTTTTGCAACATTTTAATCACGCACCCATCATCAGTTGTGATGTGGAACGGACATTTTCTATTTTTAAAGAGGTTTTAACATCTAATGGAACTAATTTAATACAGGAACACCTTGAACAAATTTTATTTGTTCATAGTAATGTTTTACACTTTCAATGTTTCACAGAAACTACATAGTTTTGAGTTTTGTTCTTTGAAAATTATTTTTATTCAAAATTCGATACGGTCAGCATTACTTTTGTTTCAGCAGTAGTTGCTGCCGGTTACCAAACCGTTTATTACATTCGCTCTGCTGTGCATTGACAGATACATATTAACTGCATATCTAGGTATGTGCCACTTATAAATCTAGCCACACGTATAAAATTGTTCGAAACTCACGGATCGCTTACAGAAACAAATCTATTGCGAATAAAGGGCAGACGCCTATGAGTTATGAATCATCAATCGCTCGAGTCCGCTCTCTGGTTATTACCTTCTAATAGTAAAACTTTCACAATAAAACGTAATGAAATGTTAGGTAAAATACTTGAATCCAAAAAAACATTTTACCCTTTCTTATTCTTTAAAACGTAACATACATCTGTAATTTCCAATAATAAACTTCTTATCTATTTTTACATTTTTTTGTCTTATGTTTTACTGCTTTATCTGGTTATAATAAAAACAAAATTGGTCGTCCTTATTTTGTTCTTTTTGTCGTTTCAAACATTCTGAAGGGTTCGTGTTTCCTTCTAATGCAGTTCTTGATACTTCTGTAAAGACTTTATTCACTTTCCACTTTTCAGGAATAATTTCATTAGATTACATTAATTCAAGGCGACATAATGGCCTAATCCATTGCGAGCTAAATAGATCTATTGTTGTCTTCGTTTCGATTTATACTAAATTACATTTTTCGGCTTTAGCCTTCTAATTAGGCCGTCCTTCTGCACGTAACTTTCCGGATTCTTGCTAGACACGTAATGGCGCGGAACATGGTGTGAGCTCTCTTTTTCTGTCTGACATAATCTATTTAGAACCTCATAGTTAGACCTACAGTAGAATATATTTATCTGAGTTTACATTATACTTACTATCATATTAACAAACTTTCTTTGACAATATAGTAGATTTAGCTTAAATATAGAAATTGTTTATTAAAAAATTACATGTCTTCGTCCTGGAATGATTTTTTATCTTGATTAAGACTTACTTTTCATCCATTTATTGATGACAAGGTTAATGCATGTTTTTGCTAACCCACAAAACGTTACGAACCTATGGAAGTGTAGTAAACTAATTCGTCGGCTTTTCGAATTACACCGTGTCCAGGGACTCAGATCAGTACCACTTTTTGACTAGCTAGCTCATTTAAAGTTGAGAAATTGATTCACATCGATGCAATTGTCCTTAGGGATGTCCAGCTTTTTTATCTCGTGCTTTCTATGTATTGAGTTAATCTATATTTCTAAATCTTGTTTTCTTTTTGAGTCGTCCAAAAAATAGCTACGTTTCCTGGGATACAGAAGATATGTTAACGATTATACGAAGACAATTCATAAAGTAAGTTCCGTTTGGTTATTAAAAAAACACCAGTACATGAAGAGGTTTTTATTATGTATATACAACTTAAAGCTACTACTTTCAACTATTTTTTACATAGTTGCCATTAAAAGATTGGGAGATTTGTCATAGCGATCAACCAGTTTTTTAATGCCCTCTTCATGGATTTAATCTAGGCTGTAACACTGTTTATTGTGGTCCCTCGTTCCAATGGTCGGTAACCCTTATCTAGTGTCGTACCAAACTTTTGTTGTACAGCTCCTCGACCTGCCAAACTATACTTTTATACACAACAGCCACTAAAATAAATCAATTTGACCTGGTACTAACTTTCCTATGCATTAAAGTTTAATGTGTAGTATTCCTTCAATATAGTTAAATAAAAAATTTTAAGCGAACATTGTTCCTACACCTCTCTACTTAATATCGCAATATCATGGGTACAATTTGTGACTTTCAATTTGACACATGATTCTGAATATTCAGTTGTTAAGCAACTTCTTTGTGGACTCAAAATATTTTCCATTTGAGAAAAGATTTGTTCACATAGATATGTAGAACGAAAAGCGGAAAGTAGAGTACATGAAATTTTCTTCAAACAATTAAATCTCTCCGGCAATGACATCCAGCAATTTAAAATAGCTGTCGAACTATCGTTAGAGTTTTTTCGTAATTCCGTAAATTTTGCTTTCCATAATTCTGAAGATGTTAGTTTTTTTATTTTAAAATTATCAACTTCCATCCACTCAGTAAACCCTTCTGCGAGTAACCTAACTACCATCTGCTACTACCACACCCACAGAAACTGTCCCATTGGAAGTAGCGCCCTTTGATCAGAGGGGTCGCGCCCGAATCCAAAGACAGGGCCATGTGAAGAGAGGAAAGACAGGGCGATCCGAAGAGAGAAAAGACAAGGTGTAGAAGGTATTCCAAGTAAGCATGAGTCATCAGCTCGTTTAGACTACGTCCCTGCTTTTGCACACCGCCCGTTGCTACCGATTGAACGATTTAGTGAGGTTTTCGGACTGGTGCTAGGAGCGGCCTTCAAGTCATATCGGCGTGCCGGAAACATGACCAAACTTGATTATGGTGTAGAGTGCCACTTAGAATTGTACCGTGTGCCAAATCTGGCACGAGCGCCATAGATCGCCGATGCCTGGTCTACAGGAAGGGCGCCTTTCTTGTCCCAAAAGACAGTCACCATGACCTTCCTCGTAGAAATGTTTGACGGCACTGCATTGACTTTTGTCTTTTTGTCTCAACGTTGACATAGGCAACCCAAAGCTCGTGATCTGTTACGATATGCCTGAGGGAATTTTCACCTTCCACATCGTAGCGATAAAGTTAGTGTCGATCCCATTCTTTTTGTTTTATGGTCTTCGGTAAGAAGATTTGGCACCCATCGTGAATAAAATTTGTGATAACATAAATGTTCTGTAGTAATCTCGTTCAAAACTGTACGTGAAATCTGGCGGGAAAAAGCACTCAGTTCTGTGATTGTGAACCGCCGATTTTCACGAATTTTTTCATTAACATTACCCACAAGTTCGTTCGTCTCAACAGTTGCTCTTCGACTCCGTTCTTAATCGTGGACATTAGTTCGTCCTTCTCGAAAGATGCAGCTATTTTAAACGGCCAAAATAGCACGAAAGAGTGTTCGAACGATTTTCTTACTAGCACTGCCAGAATCACACTGAACCAGATTACACCGCAGCGTTGCGATTGCGCCGATATCCCCACTCCTTTACTTACTAGGCGGAAACGGAACTATACGAATCCCGGTCGTACTATGTTTTAAACAGGTAAATCATAATGGGTACAGCAATTTTACAATGGTTATTATTAAAATCTCTAAAATTCCTGTATATCCGAGGGGTATTGATATATAATTAGTCTAGCATTGAAACAATTTAAAGTTTGGACTTAGAACATATTATTCTTCAACATAGTCTCCTCTTAAATTAATACATTTAATTTAGCGAACCTGCAACGCCTTTAACCCTTCTAAAAAAATATTCTTATTGGTATGCAATTCAGCCCTCTACAGCTTCTATTACCTCTTCGTTACATAAAAATTGACGTCCTTTTAAACTATTTTCATTCGAGGGAACCGATAATAGTCTAAGTGGGCTAAGTCCGGGGAATAGGGCGGCTGTTCCAGTAATTCGAATCCTAGATCCCGAATTGTATTCATAATTATGGACAATTCGTGTGCAGAAGCACTGTCCTGCAAAAACAACACACCTTCCACTAACATGCCACGTTTTGTTTCCTTAATTTTCTCTCTCAGGGTGGTAAAAATGGACCCATGTTTCATCCATAGTCTCAGAACAGTTAAAAAAAATCTGGAGCTCCTTCAAAACAGGCACAGATTGACCGTGATGCTTTCATTATTGCTCGTTTGTGTTCGGCGTTCAAGTATTTAGAAACCCATTTTGCAAAAATTTTTCTTATATATAACTCAACGTAAACTATATTGTAAAATACTTGTCTTACTTCTGCGAAATGTTTGTCCGTCTGCGGGGTTCTTAAATCAAACTAACGGTAACTTAGACACACACTATATTAATAATAAAAACATACAACAATTTAAAACTAATTACTAGAGCTGAGGATGTTTGCGGTATAACCATGGTTATATCATGTAACCATAGTAAATTACTATGGTTACATGATATAACCATGGTTATACCGCAAACATCCTCAGCTCTACTAATTACTAACAATAAGCACATTTATATATTTATATTTATGTAAGTTCACTCGGCGATGATTTGGTATCGAATTAATTCAAATCCCTTCCTCGACGGCTTATATATCGGCCGTCGAACCTCTCGTGTTTTCTTAGTCTCGATCTGTGCGTTTCTAGATCTGTCGAGAAGGCGCCAGAGGCGTGACACGTGACGTATCGTTGGATGAGTCATCACAATATGATGGACGCGTTGATATGAAATCTGTAGTGCCTCAGCTATATGTTTCAGCCCAATTCGACGGTCTGATATCATGTCATAAACTGCGTTAATATTTTCGGGGGTGGAGAGCGAAACTGGTCTTCCTGGTCGCTTCTTATGTTCAACGGAAAGTTTTCCTCTTTTGAATGACGTAATCCAATTTTTGACAGTCGCATATGATGGACATTGATCGCTAACTGTGTTGAGCATATCTTCGTAAATTTCCTTACCACTTCTTCAAATACAAGTACTTGATAATGCCTCGATACTCCAACTGATCGATTTTCACATTTGCATTCGGCATGATTTCTTGACGTAAGATTTTACAGTGACACTTTTAAAATGTCATTATTTCTTGCCATTATAACAAGATTTTGTTTTGTTCAAGGTAAATGGCCTAGGCCAACTAGATATTAATATACCCTCGTATTTCCACAAAGGCAGCGTACAGCAAGTTTAAGCAGTAGTTATTATTAAAATATCTACAATTCCTGTATATAAAACTATAACTGCGATAGAATTTGTGGTAAAAATCAAATATTATACCCAGATTTTTATGTATCTCACAACAATAACGTTCTTCGCTAGCGATATTATAATTATAAGTCAAACTAATATGTTTCCTGGAATATGACAGAAGTCATAACCCTGCGCTTTGTAATATTTAAAAAAACGTAAGTTCTCTTTACACCATATCCGAAAAAGCACATAAGAGATGAATATCAAGTGTTGGACGTTGTAAAAATAGGTACAATCGATGCTATTGTGTAATAAATTGTATAAAAATTTAATGCCGCAAGTTGAACGTCTCTTTTCAAGCGTCACCATGTAAAACCTATTTAATAGCATACCATAATCCAAACCACGTACAGAATAAACTCCATCTACTAACCAATGACGTGCAATTTTCAATATATTCAATATTATAAAATATCTTCATATCGTCAGCGAAGTGAAGCTTTCACAAAAGATCACTGCAGTTATATCGTTAATATAAACGATAAAAAAGTAAACATAACAGTCCCTAATAGTAATCAAAACATATAACAAGTGTTCATTTGAAAAGTCAATCTAGGTTACTTTGAAATTTTGATAGAATAAGACGCAAATATATTAGTATGTGTTTGTTGTTCCGTAAACGTAAATCCAAATGACATTTGATAATGTCAATCACAAATATCAGTTAGTGCATAAAATAATCGTGCGTCGATTCTGGTTTAAATAAATTGCTTCTCAGTTTGAAAATGGCTTTCACTTTAGAACATAAAATTTTTTTAGTCCAGGCTTATTTTCGAAGTGGTAATAAAATTTATGGTTTATGGGTTTATTCAGTTCAAGATTGCATGGTAGAATTTCAAGTTGAGTTTCCACATTTTGTAATAGATTATTTACAATTTAAGAATACTTTGGATAGAACTTTAAAACATTTTTCTGAAACTGGAAGTCTCTTAAGAAAATCAGGCGGAGCAGTTAAGAAACGTACACCTCAAGTTGTCAATCGTGTTGAAGAAATGAAACGACATGAAATGAACGACAAACATCTGTTCGACATTTGAGTCAACAAATAAACCTTTCTGTTGGTACAACTCGCAAGTTATTAAAAAAAGATATGCAACTTTATCCATACCGTGTCACAGCAGTACAAGAAATTGATTACCCACGTAGACTACAGTTTTGTAATTGGTTTTTAAATATGAACAATAATGAGAACTTTCGTAAGGAGTCATCTTTACTGATGAAGCATGGTTTTATAAAACGGGATACCTAAATTCACAAAATACAAGAATTTGGAGTAGTGATAATCCACATGTAATTAATTAAGAATCGATACATCCAGAGAAAATTGGTGTTTGGGCAGCGATAAGCCAAAGGCGAATTATTGGACCAATATTTTTTCAGGGAACGTTAACTGCTCAAAGGTACCGTACGGAAATTTTACAACCATTTGTCAGTCAGTTGCATGATGATGAACTTCAAAATGCATATTTCCAACAAGACGGAGCACCTTGTCACTGTACTGCAGAATCTTTGGATTATTTAAGAGAATTTTTTTATGAGCGTATACTTAGTCGAAATACAGAAATTGCCTGGCCTGCACGTTCATGTGATTTAACACCTTGCGACTTCTTTTTGTGGCCTTATCTAAAAAATAACATATTTCGAACACCTATATTGAATTTGAATGATATGCTACAGAGAATCGAACAGAAATGCATGGAAATTAATAACAATCCAGTAATGTTGCAGAATATCATCAGAAATTTTGAACGGAGGATTTTAAAGTGCATTGATCTTGAAGGACAACATTTTCAACATTTGTTATAGTTTTCAATAAATACCTATTATTTGTTATTTATTTGTATGTATGAAACTGTCAAAATATACGACTTCGTAGGTTAAGTAGTAAATTTTAATTTACGGCATACTTCAAAATGTTCTCAGTAAATCACATGCTACTAGATTGACTTTTCAAATGAACACTTGTTATATCAGATGCAAAAAAACGGGCCACCTATTTTTTTTTTTTTAATCGGCTATGTCTGTTTGTTAATTTGGCTTTTAGTTTATACTTTTGATTTGTGACAAAGGACTTCCTCCTGGATTATTTAAAAAACAATATGATATTTATTCTTGTCTTAATAAACAACAACACAAACAAAGAAGAAGTATGTGTAGGGGAAGGTCGTCTAGTATCGGACGCTTAAGCTTTTTTTATAAAATGTGAGTTTGATAATGATACAATAAAATCAAATCATGTTCAAACTTCAAAAGGTTATTCTAAAACCCTTAAAAAAGTATACCGTGGAGGTTGGTTTCTAATACTTATTGGGATTTGAAAAATACCTTACATTTTGCTATCGCTGAAAGTTGGAGGGTTGTATCGGACATAGTGTAAAACAGGAAATAAGTCATTATTAGTCGTAAAACAACTGTTTATTGCGCAAAATGAATAAGATAAAGTCATTAACATTAGTTTAAGCCTGAAAGATTTAAATACCCAAACCTCTACATATATCAGCTTATAGCTTCTCGAATAGTCATTTTATTTAAACAAACTTTATCAACAGCCTGCTTCATGTTGTGTTCTTCCCATTTATGCTGCTGTTTTCCAATTTTACCTGCAAAATATAAAAAAAAACTTAAAAACAGAGTTTTATCGAGTTTAATTTTGTCCGATACAGTCTAAGCAACTGTCCGATACAACCCAACAAACATGTGATGCAACTTTCAGAATAAATCGTAAAACATTAAGCCGAATCAGATTTATTGCTCAAAACTTACTATACAATAACTCTTATTGCTACTAATACACGTAAAACATCATCGTACTTACTTTCAAGGAAGGTATCATACGTGAAGTCACTACTGAACACGGTGCTGTAGCGATCTAAGATAGTGCAAGCTAGCTAGTCGGTCGCTTTCTCCTCAATACTGCAACAGTACAGTACAGTACAGATGCTACCACAAGCAACAGTTGTCGGAAACACAGTTCGTCCGAAACTAGACGCTGTCCGATAATAGATGACCTTCCCCTATACCCAGCAAAATGTATGTTAATAACAGTACATTTTAGAGGTACAGAAAACCAAAAATTGAAACTTAAAATAGACTTCAATATATCGCGGTGTCTCGTCTAGACCTAATTACTGCTTGCATACAGCGTGGCATACCAGTAATGAGCTCACGAATTGCACTCTGCGGAACATTCTCCCATTTTTCTTGAAGAGATACATGAAGCTCGTTTATTGTCGTTGGTGCTATTGCATGAGATCTAACACGTTTACATAACATTTCCCAAACACGTTCTATAGGATTTGCATCCAGAGAACATGCTGGCCATTTGATTCTTCGAATGCCAACTTCTGCCAAGTATTCACTGACGCATCTCACTGAATGTGGTCTCGCGTTATCTTGCACCAGGACAAAATCATCACCAATAAATGGAGCGAATGGAACCACGTGATATGCCAAAACTTGCTCAATATACTGTTGTGCCGTCAGTGAGCCCCCATCGATGAATACTAATTCTGTAGTGCCCTCCATTGATATACCTGCCCACACTATTACGGAACCTCTGTTATGACTAAGCCTTGGCTGAAAACACATTCCGCGAATCGTACGTCTCCATACTCGGTTCCTTCCATCTGGTGAATGGAGAAAGAACCTAGACTCATCGGTAAACAGTAAATTAGTCCATTACTCAAGATTCCAGTTGATATATTTAGGAGCAAATTGTAATCTCGCTTGTAACTTAGGCCCAGTTCCCAGTAACCCAGTAACCTCCGGAAATCGATTTTTTGTCTGCAAAATGTCAAATGACGATCCCGTAGAGAATTAAGAAAAAGGACTCTGTGTCTTAAGCGGTAGTTTCCACTACCTCGCCTTCGTGTGTTTGCACCAGTCTCCCCAAAACGTTGTACCTTCTTTGAATAGTAGAACGACTAACGTTGAGTAACCGAACCACATACCGTTGGTTTCGACCATCTTCCACGAGAGCTACTGTTTTGGCACAATCTTCAGCACTAAGAACCATAATTATTGTTTTGGCACATAATTAACAATAATCTTTAGCAATTAGAACCACAATTAACTAGTCTGTCACATTGTCAACAAATTGCCTAGCAACCGAAAATTCCGTAAACAATTATAAAACACAGGCACTCTGATTCTCTAATTGAATGAATGGAACGTGGAACGGTTAAATCTGAATTTTCTAACATGTTTGTTGTTCATTTAAAGCGAGAATAAGTACCTCGTGATGAAGAATCAAAAGTGAAAACTAAATGCTAAAATAACAAACAAATAGCCGAGTTTCGAAAAAATTATAGGTGGCCCGTTTTTTTTATCTGAATGTATTAATTAAAAATAAAAATATAAACGAAGAGTGTTATGTTATTGATGGATACAATTTTGTCATGTATACTTGTATAATAAAACTAGAAAAATGAGAAAAGGTAAAAATTCACGAAGAAAAAGCAGCATAAATAATTAACTTAACAGAAGTTTGTAACAGGAAATTTAATATCCACCGTGTTTAATTTTGTTTAACCATGGTATGACTTTTTAAAATGTGACTTTGAAAATTCTTTACGAATAATGTTATTAAGTAAAATAAACAAACAGAAAACAAAATGACTTGCACTCCGCGGTATTTATGTATCGCCACGGATGGAAAACAACTCGCGAATGAAAAATGACAAAGTGATGCATGATTTTTGGATGCTGCACTGGACTTGAACCGCATTAGCGGCGGTAGTAAGTGCATGTGAAAGATTAATAACTTCAGGAAATGTTTTTGAAGTCTAAAATAACAACTAGCATACATAATATTTGTTGAATTCTTAGATTTTGGACAATTTACCCAACAAATTCGTTATTTTGTATATTTGGTGATAAATCGACTGATAATTTTAGTTGGTTGAAATGCCGCTTTTCAGTTTAATTTAAATTTTGCGTCCGTTGTATTTATTTAAAACTGTTACACAACCAAAAATCTTAGAAATTTCGTTACCATAACTCGACATTTTCGTGAATATTGATTGGATCTTTCATGCCAACATGCTTAATGGATTCCTGTGTACGCTTGTGTAAAATTAATCTTAATCTTTCAAAAGTTACATATGCAAGAGCAAAATTTTTATGTAGCAATCTTATCATCTCTCTCTCTCCCCCCCCCCCCCCCCTCTCTCTCTCTCTCTCTCTCTCTCTCTCTCTCTCTCTCCCTCCCTCTCTCCCCCCTCTCTCTCTGTATTTATTTATTTCTCTGTATTTATTTATTCCTCTGTATTTATTTCATGACCGATATACTTAGTATTTCTTTTCTTCCATTGACCGGCTCATGATATTTACGTCATCTGCATATACAGCTAAGTGAATGGTTTTGTTTATCAATAGATTTTTCTCCTCCCTCACCTTAATGTTTCTTCTTCTTAATTGTACTAGCCTATCACCCAGTTTCAATCCGCGCGATAATCTAACGAGGTCTGTGGGTTTGTTTTGTTTGCGTATATATGCCTCAGTTTCATCCATTGTTACTTTAACCATCATTACTAATTTAGTGGGTATATCCAACTTTGCTAATATTTGATGTAATTTATTTTTATCGATGGGTTCAAATGTTATTTAAAATCTATGAAGATGCCGTCGCCGTCAATAACATGCTCCCAGGCCTTACTCAACATTTGTTTGACTGCGAAAATTTGGTCTATGGTGAACCTACCACGGATCAAACCTAGTTCGAAATTCTCCAATAATTTTTTTCGTTAGTTTAGTATATACGTAAAGAGTTTATAGCATTTACAGAGAAGAGATATTCTGCAGTAGTTTTTGCACAGTAGTTTATCACGTTTCTTGAAATATTATGGATTTCTTCCAGTCATCAGCGATTCGGTCTTTTTGCCTAATTTTTTGAATAAGTGTATGGAGTTGATATATTAGGTAATCACCCCCTAATTTGAAAATTTTCGCTGGAATATCGTCAAATCCGGGAGCATTGTTATTTTGCTGTGCTTTAAGAGCTTCTTTCGACTTTTCGAGAGCAGGGGGTACTATTTCTATCTCTTCCTGTGGCTGATATATCGCATCCATTTCCCATTATACGCTTTCCGATCATAGTGAGGTTTCTAAATAACGTGTCGAAGTTTCTTTTATTCTCTGAGGATTGGTGATTATTTGTTCAGTTTCATCTTTACAGAGTCTTAAGAGTGGTTTAAATACTTGCCAAAGTTTTTACAGATACATAGGGTTTCTTTAAAGTGCTCTATCATATTTTCTATCAGGTTGTTCTTATATTTCCTCTTCTTAGATCTGCATCATTTATCTGCCATGTCTCGCTGATTCAAATTGCATATACCAATATCTCTTAGATTGTGATATTAGGTTATTTACAAATGCTTTCAATCAAACAAACTTATTAACTACTTCTATTTGGCTTGTTCCTATTCTAGGGTTTCCGTTTTTTTTAACCTTAGATATAGGGATCATACACATAAGACTTTATTCTTGGCTAGCTCAGAAGTAAATCCATATCTTGAACTTGGACTTACAATAAAAGCGTCCCTTGTGTATCAACTATATCGGGTTATGATGGTATATGCCTTCCTCTTCAAAATTGTTTTGATTGGTGTCGACATCAGATACGTACCTATCTAGCCTTTTCAACAGTTAAGTTGACTAGTAAGAAAGTTAGCTAATTGTATATACTACTACATTCCTACTAAAAAATAAGGGTCATGGAAAAATTACTTGGGCATAAAACTAGAGGTTTTTATTAAAAATTAACGAAACGTCCTTTAAGATGTCTATGGAAAATAATTTGTTTTAATTTTAACGCGTTTGTACATCCTTTATCAAAAGAAATATACTCAACTTTTCGCAAATAAATGAAACTAGTGGAGCGTTTTCGTTGTCAAAAGCAGCAACTTTCACCAGTATTGTGTTAGCTGTTTATGGCATTCTCTTCCATTAGTGACTGCGACTGATTCCTCTAACAGGCTATCGGAAAGTGAGTTTCAAACATAGGGTTGCGATCGATTTTTGTGTTAAACATGATCAAAGTTTTGCTGTAACATTAAGTGCTTCAAAGAGCATATGGTGGTGAATACTTATCCCGTATTGAAGTTTATTAATAGCTTAAGCATTTTGAAAGTGGTTATGAACGCTCGAAGACAACAAAGAGCCAAATTATCTAAAAATTTATCTGAGCGAAGTTAAGGTTCAATAATTGAAAACCAGAAATTGGCCAAAAAGTCAACGGAACAACTGAACTAAGTCAATGGCGCACAGGGATGAGGTATTATTCCTCTACAGAGTACCTAACGACATTAGCCGTGAATACGTGGACTAGAGCAGAGAACTTGGAGCATTCGATGGTAAGGCAGTTGGTTGAGCCCCAGGCAGACTACCACCTAAGCGGTGATCGCTCCCTCGATTCGACTATGCCAGAATGGTGGCCGAGACAGGGAAACGAAGAACAACCGATCAGACCGTATAATGCTCGGTCGGAGCCTGAAAGAGCTAGCAGTCCGTACATGGCAGCTTGTTTAGCTGCACATCGACTTACTCGAACTGAAATACAAATAGTACCGGAGGTAAAGGGGCTTAAGGACAAATCTGTTCAGCACTGGAAAATTGCAAAAGTTCATAGTTCAAATTGTGCACAATATTTTAGCCAAGAATTTGGACTTTCGCATATTTAATCTGAAATTTATTTCTTACAAGTTAACCGACTGATAACGAAATATAATGTTTTGATTGTAAATCCAAAATAATCGCACTAGAAATAAAAACCACCAGAAAATAAATACCTAGAAAAGTCTGTTGGAAAATCTAGCAATTCCAAGGACATTACCAACAAAGAATTGTGATAGGTGAGTTCTACTCGTGAAGCGATTGTTAGCAAGAATTTGTCGTGTATGTTATGAATATCATGGTGCAAGATCTCTATTTTTGCACGATTTTGCGCTGCTTCAAGGTTCGGCCATTATTAAATAGTTTTTGGTGCAGAAACTAAGTTTGTGTGTTGAATCAGGTACCGTATTTATTTAATTTAGCACCCCGTCACTTCTTTCTATTTCCCGACTTTATTTTCCGATGAAAAGAAAGCGAGACGACGCCACTGATAACATTCAAGCAGCAATGACCACGTTTCTCGATAATATCTCAAAGAAACAGATATAAAAACTCATTTAACAAATTAGTTGACCGTAATAAACAGTGTATCGAAGCTGAGAGAAAGTATTGAAAGTAAATTGATTGAAATAAATGATTTGAACAATTATATTTAGCCTAATTTTTTTTCAGAAGTTGACTTCTTCTTGGTCAGAAAGTGTATGTTAAATAAAATTATTTTCTTATTATTATAATATAATAACATTGTATTGATCTGATGTTAGTAAGTACTATTAGTATAATTATATTTGTTGTCTCTGGTCGATTAATCAGTGTAAGTGAATATGAACGAAGATTACATAAGTACTAAGGATCTCGGCTATCTACAATACAAATTTCATTTTCATTTCTAAACATGACGATAAACAGATTTTCTCGGAAGTTGTTTTATGTTGAATGAAATATTAAAATCATATTTAACATGGGCACGGTGTACTATTTTGAAATAGAATTGAAACTTTAATGGTTTTTACAATATTTAACTGCCTTAACAAAATTCCTTTATGTTTTATTTCGTGTTGAATGAAATATTAAACTTACTTTTGAAGCGTGTACAATTTACGGTAATATTTTAAAACATAATTGGAGTTTTAAAATAGTTTTTACAATATTAAAATATTTATTTTGATAAAAATACGTTTCGAAAAATAATATATAACTTTTTCATTTTGACTTTTATAGATCGAGGCGGAACCAAAATAACGTAAGTTTATCAATATAACTTAGTTTGTAATTTAAAAAGAACAATCAAAAAATATAGAATTATCAAACTCACCGAAACGTTTTCCAGATCTAAATCTTATAAAGAACCTCTAGGGGATATTAATAAGAAAAGTTTCTGCCCATAATAGGCAATACCACAGCGTGAGCTAGCTTAAATCAACCATAAACTAAAGTTGAAAAGAGATTTTAATTTCGTTTTATAGATAACATTAAGAAACTAATCTTCATAACCATCCCAAACAAGGGTTGTAACCCATATTACTGAATTTATTTTTAATTGCACTATCTATTTCTACAAGTAGTTTTTTAAATATTATTTTATGTAATGCGCTTTCAATATTTAATTCACAATATCGCTTCTCTATGTGTGTGGATTTTTTGCCGTTGAGCTAACTCAACGTTGCCCAGGGTGTACTAACGAGGAGGTAATCCGCACTTACATGCATTAGCAGAATTAAAACAGTTCAAATAGAAGAAAAAAAACTTAGAACAAAATTATCACATTAAAATTTAATTATAAAATTAAAGGTTTTCGCCGAAAAGTATATTAAAAAGAAATACTAACCGGCAAACTAATAAACTAATATATAGCAAACGCCAATTAAGTTGGCGCGAGGAGGGGTAAGTTCGCGCTGGATTAAAAGTAGTGGGGAGATTTGTATTTGGTTTTACATCAAATGTCAGATAATTCTAACCTCTGAGCGTGTATCACTTTATGATAACCTAGCAAAGACATTATGTTCCGTCAAACGTCAATGACAAATGTATTCTGACAATTACCTGAGTAGTGGGGGTGGACGTTTTTAAAAACGGCTTCTGCGCACCCCCTCCTCGCGCCAACTTAATTGGCGCTTGCTATACCTAGTTTAACCAGCTCAGAACGATGAATCAAGAAAAAATAATAACTACAATAAGAATAGGAACTGCTGTGGCCAAGTCTTGACTTTAACGCATATCGAAACAGGTTTTCAGAAAGACCTGAAAACATTCGCTGCTTTTATTTATCTCCCCAGTCCAATAACACAATCTGGAACAATGGAATGATTTCTAAATTCCAAAAAACAATCCCATGTGCTAAATTAAGCAAACTTAATCCAGAATATGGTGAGTAATTATTGCCAAATCGCAGTCCATGAACAATCGAACCAGCAATGGCAAAACCTTGAAAAATGGCGTTCATCAATGCCCGGTTCTGTCTCTGACGTTCAATATTTACAACAATGATCTTCCACCCACAAAATCACGAAAATTTATGGCTTTATACAGCCAAACCAAGAATTTAGAGGATGGAGAACTACAACTTGCTGAAAATCTGTAAGCTTTAGACGAATATTGTAAGAAATGACTGTTACAACAAACCCTTCAAAATTCGAATCATGTACCCTTCATTTGTGTAACGAAGGAATCAATGTTGAATTTGGTGGTGGATGTTATTATTCTTGAGTAATAAGCACACATATGTTAGAAAAATTCACCATTTTTTAATTATTTTACATTACATGATAATTGCTTCACCACATAGTGGCTTCGTCAGATGTTTCAAGTTTGTTTCAAATATCTGAAGAAGTTCATATCGAATTCATGTGAAAAAGTCATAGAAAATTGCGTTCAACGAATTCATTTCTGACAGCGCTAATGTGAAGAATTGAAATTGTCCGTATAGTCCTAACTGATCGAACTAAAACTGATCTTAAATTTATCACGATATCTGTGTTGAAAAGCCTTTACGTGCGATCTAACTACTGACGATATCCGCTGTCATTAAATAACACATACTGGAAATTAAGCAGTAACTAATTAGAAAATTATAAGATTTTTCTAAAAATAAGTTGCTTTATGATGTGTAATTTGATGTATTATAAATGTTTAAAAGGAAATTCTAAAATCTAAAACTCCTTAATCTTTAAATATATTTTAGATTAGCATAACACTTCGGTAAGCGCCTTTTGAAGTATTCCCCAGGTGGCGGAAATTATATAACACTTTAAACTCACTGAGTTTGAATTTTGTCTGTTGTGCTGCTTTGAATACTTTTCCGAGTTAGGAATTCACTACACTACAATTACATGTGTGTAACAATGAAATGTACTTCAAACGGGCTGTATTTTCAAATGCACTCAATATAGTATAATAATAATGGAATAATAATTATACCGATAGACTAAACTCAATATCTTGATGCAAACAAATTTTAATTATACTCCTACGATAAATTAAACGTAGAGAAATAGGCATATAATGTAATTAATGTCTGTAAGTAATTGTTTATATTACGATTTAGCAGTATAAACACTTTAAAATTTAGAAAAATGTATGCCTACGTACCAAAATTAATTTAAAAAGGTATATAAAAGACCATTTATAGTAATATAAAATTCATACCTAATGTACAGCTAGTGAATTTTTCTTTATAAAAGCATACATTGTTTATATTTGTCCTGGAAATACGATTAATTATAAATGGTTAATTTATATATGGAGAAGTCCATGTAAGCAACAATTCAATGTATTTTAGCACAAACAAAGTAACCTAAAAGAAAGCTAACGCCTATAGCTATTGCAAATATTTTGTCTTGATAACATATGTATACATTTACGTTTATGAGTGTCAAACGTTGTATCTAACGCTTATAATTGGGAAAAATAGATACAATAAATCTTCGGAAATAGATCGATAATATTGGCAACGTTTCGGAAGAGTATTACAATGTTTAAGTAATTTTTTATATGGTATTTGTTATCTATAAACGTTATCGCGTGCAATATAAACAAAACAAATGTCAAATTTAAGTTATATTTGAAGGTTATGTATTGTTAATATATACAGTCTGGTGAAAACAAGTGTGGAGGATGTATGAAACAACGCGTCTGAGTGAGAACGTTGTTGACTTACATCTAGACGCGGAACTTACAGTCTTTTAAGATGCTCTAGACGCATAGAGAAGAAATTAAGTTTTGTATATGGGATAACGAAAGAAGAAGTACGATTAAAATACGATATTTTTATATGATTAAAATACGATATTTTTATTTAAATAATACGAGGCCCGACAACCAACAAATACACGTATTAAAATACTTCGTTACTAACCAAATCTAATTGGTTACAAGGTGCAACAAATTCATTCAAAAATTCAAAATTAACAAAAGAACACGGCTTTTTAAAATGCAGATGTAAAGTTGTAAAAGGGGTTAAGCAAGATTTTTCTACTGAAAAACGCTTAGCGTTACCAAACCTATATAAGAAGAAAGGGATTTGATTCTATTGCGAGCGACGTCTCTGAGCGATGTAAAATTTATTTGATCGTAGAATTTGTACATAATAGTTAATTTAAAAAACAGTTTCATTATGAAACATATACATTTTTAATGTTATTTACTTTAAACGTTGATTTTGTTACGAATAGTTAATTTTCCTTTTATATTGTGATATCAAACAAAAATATATCA
Organism: Melolontha melolontha; assembly: GCA_935421215.2. NCBI lineage: Eukaryota > Metazoa > Arthropoda > Insecta > Coleoptera > Scarabaeidae > Melolontha > Melolontha melolontha. The sequence goes on from OW285242.1 coordinate 48,784,344, forward strand.
CGAAGAGTTTGGTAATGTGTATAATGAAGAAAGGTCTGTATAGATCCCGAAATACGGTAAATCTTGAAGCTCATAGATTAAAGAATTGAAATTTCAAGCGTATATAGACAATAAATTTGTAATCAATTTATTATAATTTCTGTTATACAACAGGGCAATAACGCAAGATATCTTGGTGAACACGTAGGGATTCTGCCCCACAAGGGATCTAATGATATCTGCGTTTGTTTGTAATAATTATTCATGGTAACAATAAGATTAAAAATTATATAGTGTGGAGATAAGTATTTCGCCGGTAGGAATTATTTTCAACTAAATGAATATTGAATGACACACTCTTTTAGTACAACAATATCAGTTAATTCAAAGATCTATAAAGCCTTTATATAGTGAATTTAACCAAGCACCTTGCATCGTAGCTTAGTATTTTAAGGTTAAGATAATACTGAAGTGTGCTGATTGAAAGATTTATAAAGTCTGAAAAAGGACTTCAAGGTTATTTGTGTATACTTTTGACAATACTCATAATTTTATATGATTGTGATTTGATTTAGATTAATAAATGATACATAATGCTTTATTAATTCATGATTTAGAAATATATGTATATTGAAAGTATGAACAATACATGTATTTAATTTGACATCTAGTCGTCTTATTTCTTTGCCTTTTTTACATTGCATGCTAAGCCTAGTTACAAAGAACCCGAAAGCAAACCCTACTATACATATTCAAAGAGTCAAACGAGATATATGCGTGTGTAACGATTTACATTTAATATAATTGGAGCCCGTCTTATTGGAGTAAAGCTACATATCAATATGTATTCATAGGTTAGTAATATTTATCTATAAAATTTAATTCATTAATTTATCCAAAACGATAAGATGAATGTAGCTAGAGTGTAAACCAAGATGTAGCTTAAACAAGCTTTCGTGGAGTTGTATAATATCAGTGATAATATACAACATGTGATAATTTATCACTTATTCGTTATCGTGTTTTAGTCCACCGCATTTTCATATCAATAGGAAGAAAAAGCACCGATAAATTTGGCTTTTAATCAATTGTAAACACTCGAAAGAGAACAAGAATAGATTAAATGCAGAATTGATCCATTAAAGTTTAGTTATTTTTGTTCGTTATACTGGACTTTCACCGACAACAACGACGACAAAAAATACTCTCGCGCTCTTGATGGAAACTGGTTGTTTCATTTCGATTTATTTTTTTTCGGCGGTATCACAATTTCAAACGTTTATATTTCCCTATCTACCTCTCTTTTATTGGATATTCGTTGACATCCATTAGGAGATTTTCAATTTTAACAAATTCGCAAATCAATTTGAGCAATGGCAGCGGCACGAGCTTTTTGTGGCGTAAACAGCTTGATCGTTTTAAACACTACGAATCCGTTTAAAATTTGTTTTTGAGCGAGATGGTGTTATTTTGTAAATTCCAGCATACGTTTACACATAATTAGAGACAGAAAAATCAAATTTCGGAAATTAGTTTTTACAATTTAAGCTTATGTAAATACTTACATAAATGAAATGTAATGAAATAATATTTTGAATCTCTTAAAATAAGTATCTATATAAAAGTTTTTCAACGCCTCTGACAAAAAGTGAACCACTTTATTAATAAGCTTTCTGCCTTCTTTATAAATATACCGGTATTAAAGAAGATATATCTGTTTAGTATTTTCATATTTTGCTTCTGAAGCCAAATAAAAATCTAATATTGATTTATTATACAGTGTGGATATTTAATAAGAGTAAATTTTATATTTCAAACAAGACTAATTATTCGAAAAAAACACTAATTTAATTTATTTCCTCATTTCCTTAATTCTAAAGTAATCAATATTTTCTTAATATCTTTCTTTCTTGCATCATCGATATTTTTTTAAATTACAATACATACTCATTTCTTATAAGGATAATTTGACGGAATATGAGACTTCGTCTATCAGTGTTTGTTTGTGAAGAAATTGGTGTTATTTTCAAGTAGATCATGCTTTTACAAGAATTTTTTTAAATTTTCACAATGGTCTGACGTCACATGTTATGTGGCGAGGCCTACGAGAAAAACAGGCCTAGGCGCGTATTCGAGAAACAGTGGTCACGTGACCATCTTAGTCCCATAACTTCACCGCGCTAGATTTGAATGTACTATATGTGCAAACGTTTGGTGTAATAAATCGATTTGTTTCAAATTTTTCTTATTTAATTACTTAGTACGAAATATAGCATAAAACAACAAAGTATTTATGTAGATAATAGTGTTTTTTATGTACATTGAACAAGAAAGTATCAAGATATTTTACCGCAATGAATGGTTTGGGTCTTAATAAAATTATCACATAGTCATTGTAAATAATTTTTAATGTATAAACAATTACAAACAACAATATAATATATATAAATTAACAGAAAAATAGTCATAAGATTTATAAAAGTAAGGGTATATAAGGAAATATAAATAGCTCATTGTCTTATACTAAATATATTTTAAGCTGTCAGTTTTTTTATTTTTCATATATTTCATCCAGATGTAAATTTATAACTAATTCATGGTCTTTCAAAAAACTTACTTTACTTTTTAAGTATTCAATGCTTCCTTCAAGACTAGCATCTCCTAGGGAAAATTTGCAAATTAACTTCCTTATATTTCTAGGATGTGGCAAATATAGAGATTTATTTTTATACAAAGAAAAATATGCTGCACTTGACTGAACAAATAACGTTGATGCAAAAAGTAGTGTGTTCGCACTATACCTCCTTGTGTTGGATGGCTGCCTGCATAAGGTTAATTGCTCCATTATAAAAGAAAGTTGCACAGCTTCTTCATGATTTTCACTAATTTCAGATAACATAGTATTAATTTTATCAAATGAATTTTTTTCAATTAGATCACTAACACTACACTTCACAAAATCAAGAATGTCTTCTAAAATATTAATTTACCACATGCATGTTCCGGGGTATATTTTTAAAAGATAATTTCTCGCCTTTTATGCATAATTCATAATTTAAGTTTTGTTGAACCACTACCGAATATAGAACACTTGGGACATCTTCGGTCACATCAATGTAGCACAAATACACCTCTTTTCATTTCGATTAATTAAAATCCATTCATTTGAGATATTCTTAGAATTATAATAATACGTTATAATATCTTCTATTTTGTGAATTTCTCTCGCTTGTTGATATTTCTGAAAAGACTCAAGACTGTCAGCGGTTTCCATATTTTCCTCTTCTACATTACATAACCTTCTTGAAGTAGAAGGAGCTGTACTTAAATAGTGCGGCAGGTTTGGAAATATTGAAGGTACTACATTGTTTTTCAATTTAGGTATTTTTCTTGGATATTCCTTACGTTCTCCACCAACAATACACACATCTGTTCTAATAATGTCACATTCTGCAAAATGTTTGATGCATATAAAAGGATTTTTTATGGTAGTAAAATCAGTTGGTATTTTTCTTAGCCAGGTTTTTCTCAAAACTTCATCTTTAGGAAGTGCAAATGTTGTGACATACTCTGTTTCATTTCTGTAATTTGATCTACATCCTTTTACACTGCAATGTCTAGGCATGATCTGAAAACAAAACAATGTAAAATTAATAATAAGTAGGTAGTAGGCATTTTAAAAACACAGAAGTGGATGCAAATAAATATTACTTACTATATAATACTATATTTATGTATTCTCAATGTTCTTTAAATGCACTTATAACGTATAAATAACCTGTAAACTTAATAAAAGAGTTTGTAGCACATGCAAAACTATACAAACATAACCACACTGAACTGCACTGAATCACACAATCCGTGGGCAAGGAATTATGGGACTAAGATGGTCACGTGATTTTTGTGCGCCTAGGCCTGTATTTCTCGTAGGCCTCGTTATGTGGACCGGAAGTATAATATACAGAGTGGTTGGTTTTTCATTGTACACTCAATATTTTCGTTGAGAGTATCATATTTTAAAGAAATCAAAACGTATCCGATACTTCTTCTGTTTTGGGTTGAACGCCAGCACGTCCAGGCACTTGAGCACACTGCTCTTTATACTATCCCCAATAGATCTCTCAGTTCCACTCTGTTAGTCTTGTGTCCGCGATAAAAGCCGCTATCCTCCTCAGGGGAAGTTTGAGTACACTCGAAGGATACAATAGATCTCTCCCGAAATATTTGTGTCTGAGTTCCTTCAGTTCCTAACACGTGCATATTACATGAAGGCTAGTTTCCTCCTGTTTTTCACATCTCCTACACCAGGGCTCGCTAACTAAGCCCTTGCTGTACAGATGCTTCCGTAAAGGACAATGTCGTTATTAAGCCGGTAATTATTTTAATTTCTTTTTTGTTACTACAAATTAAGTTGGTTGAAAACTTTCCGTCCAGCTCCTTTAGTAGTGTTTTGGTATGGAGTTGACCTTCCGTTAACCTCCATTTATTTTTATGTTCTCTTTCTAGCCATAACCAGATCTCCCTTTTAGCGGAATCTTTAGTGATTCCACATGCAGGTTCTGGTCCTATGAAGTTCCTATTAGTACCTTCTTTGGCCAGTTCGTCGGCTATCTCATAGCCTTAATTCCCTCATGTCCTGGCACCCATATCAGCGACACTGTATTGTATTGTGCCAGTTTATTGAGGACCTGTTTTTTTTTTGTTTTCGCCGCCGGCTTTCCGAATTTCCTCGGCGCAGGCTGCGACTGCAAACAATTCGGTATGGAAAACCGTAGTATGTTTCCCCAGACATATCGATATCTTCCTTCTAGGGTACATTCCGCATATGCCTGCACCTGCCCCCTGACTAGATTGTGATCCATCAGTGTACCAGGTGCCGGCACCACAATCGCTCGACCGACTTTTTGCCTGTTCCCTGGTCGATATAAATATGTTCAGCTTAGCTGTAAACATAATCTAAGGTGCCATACTGTCCGCCGGCATTTGAAATATCGGCTCTTCCAGTATAGTTCCTGTGATATCTGTATGGCTCCCTACAACCTTATTAGGACACTATACGTCATTGGCCTTCAGCCTCAGGATCGCAACCATTGCCTCCGCTTTTACAAATAGTTCCAGCGGAGGGACGTATCCGATACTATTTTTTGCCCTCTTTCCGATCTTGTGAAAGAGAGTATCATCACTTGAAAAACAAAAGATAATCTAATAATTTTTTTTTTTAATTGAACACTATATATTATTGGATATTTAGCTAGCTTATTCAATTCTGAATACACTATATATGTTTTTTTTTTCATTGGGCAATGCATAACGCTATAATAACAAAAATAAAAAAAGAAAAAGTTTGCTTTGGAAATATGACCAAGTAAAAAACAAATTATTATTTAAATATTAGTTCCTATGCCAGTTGATGACGTGACAGTTTAGTGAATCCATTATTGTTAGTTTCCCTGGGTTATTTACCCTATTAAGCATTTAAAAATGGAATTTAGAGAAAGCAGATATGTTACAATGTTTTTATTCAAATGATAACACCGCCAAGCTGCAAATATGTATGTTAATCAAAACCCTGATCGAAGACAACCGCACTGGAATACATTTCTAAATTTACACACTTCATTATTGAGGCACAAGAGTTAAAAAAAATAAGATAAGTAAGGCTAAACACATAGTGAAGCAGAGAGCAAAGCAGCGATGAAAGTGGCGAGCAAAGCAGCGAAGGAGCATGACGTTGATAAAAGAGTTGGTAACGCATACTGATGCGTTCATAATCGAGCAGTGTTTCAATAAATAACAAGGATTTATTATTACTTACTGAAAATTCTTCACTGAAAACTTTGTATTTTCTAAAAAATACTGCAAAGACTAGACGTTCATAGAATAAATAAAATGAAGCATATACATGGTGAATTTCATCATCTGTATCAGCAACTACGTAAATATCCAGTATTTGAAAGTATTTGAATGGAGTCATTAATACTTATGAGTATCAACACATACTGCTTCAAAGTTGTACTTCGCGATGTTTAAATTCTGCTATGGTTTTTGTTCTTATTACAATAGGCATGTCTTCTCCGTAGAAAAAAACCTCTATTAAAATTAATATTAATTGGCCATATAAATCCCCAAAATTGCTAATATTGGACAAATAATAATTCACGTTAGATAACATAAATAATAATAATGAGCTTTATTATTAGACATAGACTTTGCAAATATAATATTTACGAAAGAAAGATGTAATAAAATACAAGCTTTTAAAAACCATTTAAACACAAATTAAATGATTTGTGACCGTTTTGGGCATTCCCTTTTCGTGCGTTTCACAAAATTTTCTCTTCTGCACACACAATTTTGCAGGAAAACACAATTTTTATGATTAGTGCATTTATTTCTGAAGAACTTTCATTAATTCAAATATATTGGGATATGCTTTTCCGATCCATCTGTTACAAGCTTTTAAAAACCATTTAAACACAAATTAAATGATTTGTGACCGTTTTGGGCATTCCCTTTTCGTGCGTTTCACAAAATTTTCTCTTCTGCACACACAATTTTGCAGGAAAACACAATTTTTATGATAGTGCATTTATTTCTGAAGAACTTTCATTAATTCAAATATATTGGGATATGCTTTTCCGATCCATCTGTTGAGCCTATATCATCCTTCTACAGAATTTATAGTCCGATGACGTTCTCCATCGCAAGTCCATATTTGGCGAGAATTATGAATCCATTGATCAACAAAATAATCGTATCAGTAGGAGAATTTTCCATTATACAGAGCCAACCATCTGTAACTCTATCTTCTGACAGATGAGCTAATGCAGCACATTTCCTTGTGTGGTTTCCTACTTCCTCGTTTTCCTTATATAAGTTTGTTAGACCCAAATCTTGTACTTTACGTCAAAGAGCTTGATTAAAATGAAAGTTACATCCTTTGATAACTGGAAACATATTCTTAAGCATTAATTGCGACAATTTTAAAATCAAAAATACATTTTTTTTGGTAGAAAATTTTTGTTTTTATTTTTTAATAAGAAGAAAAATCGTTTATACGTCGCCTCTTTTTTGTCAGCTAGCAGGGCATATACGACAGGAGTGATGTTTGTTCTTTATTCTATATTACCAATATCCACGTGAATTGTATATAATTGTCAAAACAGTGAACTGCAGCTTTTAAAAGTCCCATCGAATAGGAAGCAAGAACCTCCTGCTAATAAATCGCCTCCGTCCACTGCAAATACAAGAATCCTGTCTTCCATACCATCGTCAATTATGGCATACACTTTGATAAACTCGGGGACCTCTATATCTTCTGTTTTTTTCGGAAGCAAGCTAATGCCTAGCGATTTGTATCGCTCATTATACAATGCATGTTTCACTGATGTAAACTGAGGAATATTTATAACGAAATCCAAAACTCTGTTCTTAGCAACCATCATCTCTTGTCGCTTAATTTGCGATACTAGTGTCACTTCTTCTCTTACTCTCTTTTTGACTTTAAATAAACACTTATTGACTTCATTTTTTGCAATATCTGGAACAAAATTATGGCTTTTCTCACTTATAACTTTTGATTTTAGTTCATCAGTAACAATCTCTTCTGAGCAGTTCCTGTTTATGCAAATCCATTGAAGAGTTAAGTTCTTGTTTTTTGCATTTAAGTTGAACTTGTATCCAGAATACAAGATGACTGGTTTTCCACGTTTTGATTCTATCACTTTCATCACAAACAAAAATTCACGAATGCTTTTGATTAACTTAACAGCACTTACAAAGATTTCCCAAGAACTAATTTATTTTAGTAACAGTGCAATATTTTATATCATCCTTATATTGATGGAAGGGGAAACAAACAAACAATAGAAATAATAATAAATTCATAGTTACTTCATAGTTAATCCCTCGGCGAGTTTATTGTAAACAACATTAATTCCTTATGCAATTAAAAGTAATTATAAATTCACAACAAATTGATTCTTAATCCGTAGGCGATTACTAGGTAACCAACTTTAATCCCTTAACAATAAATAAATATAAATTCAAACCAATGTATCTTAATTTCTTTATTTGAAATAAATTGATTCTTAATCCCTAGACAAGTTCAATAATTATGTCTTAATAGAGGCTTAATACTTTTATTGGTTTACTGTTACCTGCAAATTTTACGCACAAAATGGGATTCAATAGTTTGAATGCCCGAAACGGGAATATTTCAAGTAACATTTTTCGAAGCCTGCAAGGGGAACGCAAGAAACGGGAAGATATTAAATAAATCTAGGTTTCATGGTCAGCTATAAACTCCTTGAGGGAATGACTCATCAACATGCTTTTTCCCCTGTATTTGAATAATTCCAACAATAATTCTTGATATTTTTAGACAATTGTTAAACACATCCTCCCAATTTTCAGAAAGTAAAAGCTTGTTGAGTCTGTATAGATTCGACATTAATTTGATGGTTATATAATTTATTAGTTTTACTGATATCATGTGTTACTAATGCATCGTGCTCAGTGGTATTGTTATGTATGACTTATCCATTGTAATTTTCAAACGTTCTACTTACAGACACATCCAAACAATTAATGAGTCGCATAGGTTCTTTTATTGTTATCGTGGGATTATAAATCCTCATTATATCAGTAAGTAATTTTATTTCGTTGGTCTGTTTTAAGAAATTAATATTGAAATCCCAACATAATATTATTTTAAAATTTCTATGTCTCCTAGCTAGAATAATGTGATTCGTCTAATTTTTCAATAAATACATTCATGTCACTCTCACAACTCCATTAAATTTCTAATAAAGTTACCTTAAAACCCAACAACAAAATTTAGTCTTTGCACATTCGAAATGAGATTCCAGTGACAATCTATTTACAGATTCTATGTTGTGAATTTTGACGGTATTTTAATAGCCAATTGAACAATTAGTAAATATTGCCACGCCATCCTGGATACCAAATGTAATAAAAGAAATTTCAACAGCTTAGGGCTAATATAGAGGGCATAGGCAGGTCGTGAGTAGGAACCGGACACGAGAGGCCAATGACTCATCGCCCAGGGGCGTACTACTCAAGATTTGTATTTTTAAAGAGTTTTTAATTTTATTTATATAATTTAAAAACAAACGGGTTGTGATCTATAAAATACGAAATACATTTTTATTTGTTCATTTTGTTGTTCAAGTAGAGTAAAAGTTAATATTAACTAGCAATACTTTCTCAAAGTTCTCTTCTGTAAAATTTGTTCGCTTTGAATTAAATACATCCTTGTAGATAGAAAACGTTCTTTCTACATCGCAACTGGTTTAGGTGCATACTGGAAATATTCTTTTATTCCGGCGTATTGAGCAGTTAGATTTTGAGGCTTTGTCTCCATACATAATTGCCGCAATGTTATTAAATCTGGATTTCTATTAAAAACTGCGACTGACTTTTGCCGAAGGCCACATCCAAAGTCACTTGGAATATTTTTCAAATTATTAATAGCCACATCTAATGTGGTTAATCCATCATTTAATTTGAGATTTTGACTTTCAAAATAAGTGATTAGTTTAGGAAAATTTGCAAAAGTACATCTGATTTTCTAAATTTGGAATTTGTATTAGTTCCTTGCACTCGAAATTTTGAAAAACTATGGAAATTATCTGCATAGAAACTAGTAGCTTCCAACCATGTTCCCCAACTAGATATTATTAGAGAGGGAGGCAGTGACAAAGATGGAAGTTTTTCCCTGTAAAGATCTACTCTCAATGGTGCTTTTCTGAAAACTTTTTTAAAAACGAATTCAAGTCTATCAACTTCCGGAAAGGTGTCTCTGATATATTCACAGATTCTGTGGAGAGCATGTGCTACGCAAATAATATGCATTATATTAGGATATGTTTCCTTTAATGGTCTGCCTGGTTTTAACATATATACAGCACTGTCACTAACAAATAAAAGTATTTTTTCTTTGTATCTGTCGTCCGAATGAAGCAATTGGTGCATATTCTCGTAAAATGGTTTTAGCTGTTTCCGCATCAACTGTATTTATAACTTTTGTTGCTATTACATATGCGTTATTATATGGAATAGTTGGATATAGTACACCAACTACAACATTTACCACACAGCGTCCTAATATATCGACAGTTTCGTTGACACTTATCCATAGGCACTGATTTGAAAGATGGCTTCTAATGCGTTCTGCTGCTTTCGTGTAGCACTTAGAAACATAATATTTGCGTAGGGTGGATTCATCAGGAACATTTCAACGAGTATATTTTTGGAGAAACGTTTTTAAGGTAGAATTATCAAGTTTATTTAATGGAATTTTTGCCGCCATTAAAGTTTCACAGAGTTCTTCGTTAAAATTGTTAGATTCTAACGGGTCTAATTTCTGTGTATGTGTTTGCAATGCTAAATGTCGTTTTACGTGCGATTTATTGGAATTTTTTTACAATGTTTTACAGACTTTGCAGTAAATTTCGGAATCGCTAGCAATTGACATACAATCAGTTTGACCCTTAATCCAACTCGCCATTGTTTCACGATGCCATTCTCGACGTTGTTCCATGTCATATATGAAAAAGTAACTTGCTTAAACAATATTCTAGATCTAAATAAATGAAAGTTAAGAATGTATGCATAAGTTATTGAAACTTAACGAAATTCACTGGACACTTACGTCAAAATAATTGGGAGAAGTAGATTCGATGAAACGATATTAAACAGTATTTATTACGAAAATTACGAAGTATGTAATTATTAGTTAAGACAATGAAAGAGAACAATTAACTCACCGTACTTTATTTATCTTACGAAATATAAACTAATAAATAAAATAAATTATAAGAAATCCTCCCGCTTCTATCTACGTTGATGAAGAAAGGAATTTAACTGTAATATTGACGTAATTGCGTCACAATTCAACGAGAAGAAACGGTGCGGTGAACCGAATGAATAGGACTATTCAATAACTGCGTGTCGTACTTAGCGATGTTATACACTATTTATATGGTCCATCGTAATTTCGACCTGATGCGTCCGGTCTCTAGTCATGAGTTATTATTACGCCCGCGCTCATGTATCGACTTTATATTATGTCCGAAAACCTTCCGTAACAGCAGCGTGATATTCGAACCCGAGACCCCAGCATGATAGGGTTATCATGCTGGGCCATTTACAGATACTTACGCTTTATCACATTGCCGGCCGACAGCACAATGGTAAGTTACTTGGTAGTAATTTTCTATTGAACTGTCGGCCGGCAATGTGATAAAGCGTATCTCAAAATGAGGTCAAGGATTTAATTTTTCAATAAAACACATTTACTCGAAAATTGCAAATATTTTTATTTTCATGTGAAGCCATATGTATATGGCAATTATGTGTGAAATACAACATCCAACAAATGGCTGCCACTACTCTGTTGGCACACTCTTGCTCTTTTAGAGAAGTTACTGATTTACATTTTCGCATATTCAGTATTTCCAATGACACGCCGAATTTCTTCCTTCGTCTCAGGAATTGTAGTGGGTTAGCATAGACAGAAGACTTCACAAAGACGTGGCACGGCGTTAGATCGTACGATAAATCGGTGGCTAATTCTGCCGCCAGTGGGTGAAATTACACGGTCAGGGAATCTCATGCAACAGATGCATTGTCTCTTGCGCAATATGACAGAATACCCGGTCTTGCTGAATCCATTTCTCTTCTAAATGCATATAAACCAATATAGACCACAAAGATTCCCTTAATGCGATAACATTCACGAGTTGCTGTCATTGCATTGCTGGCCTTATACTCGAAGAAGTAAACCATTCTACTAGCCCAAAATCTGCACCAAACTGTAGCTGATCGCGGACGCATTGGTTCTTCATGAATAACATGTAGAATCTCTGCTCTCTAAATGCAGCTGTTTTATCTGTTCACGTGCCTATTCAAGCGGAAATGCGCCTCATCGCTAAAGATAATATTTCTAACAAAATCGGCGTTCATTTGTTGGTTTTTCAGTACCCCGTTGACAAAGATGCGGTGTTGTGCATGCTCACCTGGGTTAAGTTCCTGAGTCAATTGAACTTTGTAGGGGGATGTAAATGGAGATATTTCTTTAAAGTTCTCTGCAGACTGCTTGTCGAAATGGTGCATTACTGCGAACTGCTGCGAATCGATATGGCTGAATTCTCACGAACACTTGCAGTCACTAGGGCAATATTTTCGACCTGCCTAACCGACGAAGACTTGATGATTTATCATTCACAACGCAGCCAGTTCGATTGAATTTCTCGAACAGTCACTTAATTGTCGAACAATTTGGTGCATTTTGTCCAAAAATTGCACGCACTCTGCAAATTGTTTGCGCTAGAATTTTCATATTTTAAGTTTTCAATATTCAAATCCACTGTTCGTTCGTGTAATGTTCCATGACACGTCTACTTGACAGTTGCCAAATTTTGAAACACCGTTCATTATCAAATTGTGTTTTTTTTTGCTTCCAGGCTTTGTATACACAACAAAAACAATTTGAAACACGTGAATGGGTAAAGCTTCACTATTTGTATAAAACAAAAGAATTTTGAATAGTTTCGCAAATATGATTAAAAATTGGGCTTGGAGAATATATATTTTTGTGAAAATTGCTATACAGACATACAGGCGTATGTTTCGTCCTGCTATAGAATCGTCAGTGCATGATGCTGGAGTAGACAACTGCCACATCTCTTTTACTGCACACAGTCAATTCATAAAAAACAGCTTTATTTTAGTTCAGCTTTTATTATTTTGACAACCGTTGTTGACACTATTCTTCTTTTATTAATATAATTGAAAACGTTTGTAATCAATTTCCGTTCCCAGCCGTGTAAATTATATTCAGGTTATTCTGAAATTATTGAAGAAATATAACTGAACATGCTGCATTAAAGTAATTTTATTACTGTATTAGTTTCGAAAATAATTAGACGGAAAACCATTTCAAAAAGTAATAAATAATAAAAAGGTATTGATAATTAAATGCAAATCGCAAAACGTTTGAATCGTTGCGCAAATGTAAAAAGAATATGTTTTAATGAGTAATTAGTTGAGGTTGGAATGGATAAGAGTTTATTACTTTTCAGTATATTGATTTTTCCAACACTTACTGTAACACTTAAACTGTAATATAAAATATAATAGTTATTGATTTGTTATCTAATGTTTAATGTGTTTTCGAGTATAAATAAATTTTTGATAATATTCGTTATTATCAAAAATTTATTATATATAGTTAAATCATATCAAGAAACTTATCCAGAAAAGTACACACCTATAGTTTCAAAAACTTATGGGACTATATGTATCTCTTTTTAATTATAGAATTAACGTATATAACTTCCACATTTCAGCAGTGTGCAATGGTTGTCAGAGTCTGTTAAACAATATGAATAGAGTGAATTAGTTGTACCATTTACTAATCTTATTTCTAGTTGGCAAAATTCATTATTTGTTTTGTTTATCCATTTATTTTTGACTTCTTGCATTTTATTCCCTGTAGCATCATCTTATTGAAAAAAGAAATAGTTTTTATAACTACTAAAATACTATTACCGCCTTTAAATATAAATATTTCGGTTTAGTGCTTAATTAATTATTATTTCTTATTTTGGAGCAATATGAATATTGTTGTTAGAAAGAAGAGACAAGGGAAAGATTAGTGATAAGTACAAACCTAAAGATATCACTGTGAGATTTGATTACACAATACCTACCTATCATAGGTCTGTGAAGTTGGCACCTCCAATTGTGAATTTTTTGGAAAACAATACGGCATTCGTTTGCCCATCGTTTACCCATGTTTGCCTAGGGAAAAGGTTCGTTTGCCCACTTTCCAAAAATTTTTTATGTGAAAAAAACATTTTTTGGTGAAAAAACCAAAAGAAAAAAAATCAATGTTTTTCACGCTATATATATCGTTTGCTCTCATGTTTGCCCATGAAAAATTTTCGTTTGCCCACCCCCAAAAATTTTTTAATGTTAAAAAAATTTTTAGGTGAAAAATCCAAAATTCGCAGATTCAACTTTTTTCAAGATATATCGTTTGTCCAACGTTAGTCTAGGATTGCCCAGCGAAAATTTTCCTTTGCCCACCCACCAAAAATATTTATGTATATGGAAAATAAATTTTTGGTGAAAAAACAAAAATTCGAAAATTCAACTTTTTTCACGATCCATAACAAGTGTTCATTTGAAAAGTCAATCTAGTAGCATGTGATTTACTGAGAACATTTTGAAGTATGTCGTAAATTAAAATTTACTACTTAACCTACGAAGTCGTATATTTTGACAGTTTCATACATACAAATAAATAACAAATAAAAGGTATTTATTGAAAACTATAACAAATGTTGAAAATGTTGTCCTTCAAGATCAATGCACTTTAAAATCCTCCGTTCAAAATTTCTGATGATATTCTGCAACATTACTGGATTGTTATTAATTTCGTCTTGTTGGAAATATGCATTTTGAAGTTCATCATCATGCAACTGATTGACAAATTGTTGTAAAATTTCCGTACGGTATCTTTGAGCAGTTAACGTTCCCTGAAAAAATATTGTTCCAATGATTCGCCTTTGGCTTATCGCTGCCCAAACACCAATTTTCTCTGGATGTAGCGATTCTTCATTAATTACATGTGGATTTTCACTTCTACAAAATCTTGTATTTTGTGAATTTAGGTATCCCGTTTTATAAAACCATGCTTCATCAGTAAAGATGATTCTTTGCGAAAGTTTTCCATTATTGTTCATATTTACAAACCAATTACAAAACTGTAGTCTACGTGGGTAATCAATTTATACCAATTCTTGTACTGCTGTGACACGATATTTTAATAACTTGTGAGTTGTACCAACAGAAAGGTTCATTTGTTGACTCAAATGTCGAACAGATGTTTGTGGTTCATTTTCCATTATTTCTTCAACACGATTGACAACTTGAGGTGTACGTTTCTTAACTGCTCCGCTGCCTGATTTTCTTAAGAGACTACCAGCTTCAGAAAAAAGTTTTAAAGTTCTATCCAAAGTATTCTTAAATTGTATATAATCTATTACAAAATGTGGAAACTCAACTTGAAATTCTGCCATGCAATCTTGAACTGAATAAACCCATAAACCATCAATTTTATTACCACTTCGAAAATAAGCCTGGACTAAAAAAATTTTATGTTCTAAAGTGAAAGCCATTTTAAACTGAGAAGCAATTTATTTAAACCAGAATCGACGCATGATTATTTTATGCACTAACTGATATTTGTGATTGACATTATCAAATGTCATTTTGATTTACGTTTACGGAACAACAAACACATACTAATATATTTGCGTCTTATTCTATCAAAATTTCAAAGTAACCTAGATTGACTTTTCAAATGAACACTTGTTACATAATTTGTCCAACGTTAGCCCAGGATTGCTCAGCAAAAATTTTCGTTCGCCCACTAACAATTTTTTATGAGAGGATAAAATGTTTTCGATTTTTTTTTACATGTTCCATAAACAAATTCGTTTGTCCATCTCTCGAATTCGATTGCCCACCTTTATTTCCATTGTAAAAAATATTTAAACAATAATAAAATGGAAAAATACCCATTCACGATGTATAGGTGAATACATGAGACACTATATGTTTATAACAAATCATGGTTTTTCATGATATAATGGCTATTTCGTTTGTCCATCTCTCGAATTCGATTGCCCAGCCTTTATTTTTTTCTAAGAATATTTGAAAAATAATTAATCAGAAAAATCTTAATATCACTTTGGAAATCAATTTTATCGTGGATGAATAGCCAAGCAAATACATATTATTTTTAAATTATTCATAAATGAGAATTATAATTCTTCATAGATTGAATTAAAAATATAATACATTATATCATATGTATAGTATAAGAAGTTGTAGAATTGTATAAGTAGATGAAAGATGGTTACGGAAATAAGTGCAATTCTGCGTTGATAGGTGCAAACAAAGTTTATGTTCAAAATACGTGCGCTTTTGACTCGATGATGGAAATATTAGCCCACTACTATCGCAATTACACAAGTTTCAAACATTTTATAGATTCAAATTCGGATATGCTCATTCTTTCATTCGTCATTAAATATTCGAATGAAGGGACCAGCTTTTCATTATATTATTTCAGGGGTGAACTTCTATCAATGATATTTAAAATTGATAACGGTTTTCTTGTTATGGAAGCTCCTGTACTGTAATAGCTGATTCATTTGCCAACATCCAAAGTTTTGAAAAAACCCTCAAATGCAAAAACTGTAAAAATAGAGAAAAAAAAATAATTATTTTAATGGACGGAGTAAACAGAGGATTAAGCTTTGGTACGTATTTAAACATATTTCTTCGCCAGAAACTCGAAGATGGGGAAGAGAAATGTACAAGATGCTCGTCTCAAACAAAAATAACAATAAAGAAGGGTTCATATCATTTTATAGACACACAATTCTTTTTATCGATTAATAAGTCCAAGTATAACAACAATGAAATTCCACTGTGAGATATTCCAGAAAAAATTACGGCAGAAGGCTTATTAGTTGCAGTTTGATTCCATGGGAGCTCTATTATATTTATCTAGGAATTATTTGTAACTTTTTCAGAAACAGGCAACAGATAACAAAGCTGCAAATGAATCCTTTGTCAGATGCATGTAAGCAACTAACAAAGAAGACCTTAATAAGCAGTCAATGTGAAGTTGGATATGTACTGCCTAGAGAACGGATGCAATTTCCATAAAACGCAATCGGCAATTGGAATTGAGGTATAACGTCGCTCAGTACATCCCGGCGTAATTCAATGAAGTATTTGTTTGACTTACTCGGCCACCTGGTCTCGCAGCGATAACAATGGACAACCCAGCCATTGTATTCGGAGAATATAGTGTTTTCAGTGGTGTCGTGTACGTAGATAAAATAAATAAGTTTATCGTATTTCGTAAGAGAAATAAACGTTAGTGAAAAATTGCAATAAATCAACCGTAAAACGTCACGTAAGATCGTTAAAGCACGACAAAAAATTGAACCCGTTGGAATCTGACAATTTTAACGAAGAACTCTGTGAAACTTTTATGGCAGCTAATATTCCATTATTTAAATTGAACAATGCAATTTTGAAGACATTTCTGAAAAAATATACTGGTCGAAATGTTCCTGATGAATCAACTTTACGCAAATATTATGTTTCTAGGTGCTATACGAGAACAGTAGAACGCATTAGAAGCCATCTTTTAAATCAATACATATGGATAAGCGCCGACGAAACGGTGGATATGTTACGACGCTGTGTGGTAAATGTGTGGTATAAATAGAGTTGATGCGGAAACAGTTGCTGAAACCATTAAGGAGAATATGCAAAAAATGCTTCATTCGGACGCCACGTACAAAGAAAAAATACTTTTATTTGTCAGTGATGGTGCTGCGTATATGTTATAAACAGGCAGACTATTGAAGAAAACATATCCTAATATGCTGCATATTACTTGTGTAGCACATGCTCTCCACAGAATCTGTGAATATATCAGAGACACTTTTCCGGAAGTTGATAGACTTGTATTAGCTTTTAAAAAAGTTTTCAGAAAAGCACCATTGAGAGTAGCTCTTTTCAGGGAAAAATATCCTTCTCTGTCACTGCCTCCCACTCCAGCAATAACTAGATGGGGAACATGGCTGGAAGCTACTAGTTATTATGCTGAGAATTTCGATAGTCTAAAACATTTCACAACACTGCTAAAGGAGGATGCTAGAAGTATTGGTTAGTGCAAGGAGCTCACACAAATCCCAAATTTTAAAAATCAGTTGTACTTTCTTCACGAACACTTTGGAGAATTGCCAAAACTAATCACTTATTTTGAAAATCGAAATCTCAAATTAAATGACGGATTAACCACATATTCCATATCCAGTATTCCAAGTGACTTCGGATGTGGCCTTCGGCAAAAGTTTGAAGCAATTCTTAATAGAAATCCAGATTTAATTACATTGCAGCAATTATGTATGCAGACAATTCCACAAAATCTAACGGCTAAATATGAAGAAATAAAAGAATATTTCCAGTATGCACCTATAACCAGTTGCGATGTAGAAAGGACGTTTTCTATTTATAAGGATGTACTTAATTCAAAGAGAACAAGATTGACAGAAGAAAACCTTGAGAAACAATTGCTAGTCAATATTAATACTCCTTTACTCAACTTGAACGACAAAATGAACAAATGATAATGTTCCAATTATAGAAATAAAATTAAAAACTTTAAAAATACAACTTTTTAACAAATAAATATGTATTTCGTAATTTTATAGATCACCACCCGTTCGTTCTCCAATTATATAAATAAAATTAAATATTTTAGAAATACAGCCTTTCGTCAGTACTGCACTGGGCTTTGCGTCATGTGGTAAGCGTGTCCGTTCTCTAGTACTGCCAAATACCGTTAAGAAGTGTTGAATCTTATACCTATGTGCAACGTATGGCATACGTTGGTTTTCTCTTTTATATGTTAACAAAGCGTACTAAAAAACTCTAATTTTGCTAAATATGTAGATAGTAAAAATATAATATCTTAGTGGCCCTTATGGCGTATTCTAACATATTAGTCCTTCTGCATTCATTTAGTCTTATAATTTCTCGATACTTCTTTGCTTAAGAATACCTTTTCCAGATAAATGGCAACAGCAATTAATAAAAACATTGATTTAGCTTAAACAATAAAAAATAGTTTTATGCACTGAATTACACGAACACATTTAATATTGGCGTACTAAAATTAACACCTTTGACCGGGAATATCCCAAACTGGGATGAAGTCGAATGTTTTCCAACCAATTAAATTCATGTTTACTGTTAATATCTAAATACAAATTATGTATTTAATTACATAACTTGTAATATCTAAATACAAGTAAACTGTAATGTTTTACTATCTACAAGAAAATTTATTGATTTGTATTTAGAATGTTCGCTTTATCTACGTCAAAACTTATTTTTGCTAATTGTAAGTTGATACTTTCAAGAGAAAAAAGTTTCTCAAATATAGAAATCCTTTTTTGTGCGTAGTGTATCGCTGTATATTGGACACAAATGTTAATATTAATAAATAAAACGTACCAGTTCTAATTTATAAATTTTTCCCGGATTATAGGCACTATTTTAGGTAGAAAACATTTGCCGACGGTTTCTAATCCTACTCGGTTTCTCCATGTAAGACACGAAACAGATGCAACTGTTCCAAACTTTAAAGATACCGGTGTTTACGACATAATATTTTTGATTTATTTTTCCCAATTGTCAAGTCTCGAATATATATTTCGCACCACGCCAAAATTTTATTATAGATACAAACACGAAATCCACTATTCGCCGATGTATGTTCATACACTTATGTTTTCAGAAAAGAAAGTGTTTTTCTCAGAATAAAATCATTGAAAATTATTTCTCAATTCATTGACACGTGGCATTCTTTCTTCAATGACTGAATTGGCTTTATGAATTTCTTTTTAAGAGAATTAGCACCGTTTCGTGATATATTTACATTGGTGTTTACATTAACCGATCCTCCATTTGAATGCTAAACTGATTAATTCATAGTTTACAATAAAATTATGAAATACAGACGTCTTATAAATATACAGTTATTCCCAAAATTAAACGTATGCCTTTTAAAAATTTAGTTAGAATCTGGACTCATAACTTTCTATAGTCTTTTAGCTTGTTTTTCTTTCTGAACAATTAATCAAACCATTTTAATTCGTGTTCTATGTTCTCTAATAGTGGCTTTTAATTTCTAAGTTTTTTATATATTCTTCTGACTTCTGACGAATGTTCTCATTTTTTTTTTACTTCGCTTATATTAACATTAAAAAGCAATCCAGCAGATATTGGACGAAACAAATATCTTTGAAAGTATATCCAGTAGCCATGGAGCAAACGATGTTAAACCGAACCAAAGAATTAAATCAGCAGGGAAAGTGTTTCATTCGTTAAACAGAAACTTCTTCAACCATGCATTGAGAAAAATGTCGTGGTACAGAGAACAAAATATTTGTAGTGAATAAATTCTAGAAATATACACTTCAATAAACAAAAATTAATAATTAGTAGTCAAATAGAGAAATGTGAATATCAAATTTGACCATCCTAAAAGTAACATAAACTACTACTTGTTGTATGAAGAACAATGTGCATTCGATCCTTGTCGATGAAGATTATTGAAATCTAAACAATTAATATTGTTTTGTTATAAATACCCCATACGATGGTGTAATAATAAAATTATTCATTTTTTTAAATTATTATACAGGCTGGCCCAAAATGACCGAAGGGGTTTTAATTCCTTATAACTTTTTTATTATAATTTTTTTTTTGTTTTCAGTATTTTGTAAAGAAGACTTGAGGAATTTAAAATGGAACAGATCACAATTGAACAACGTGCCAAAATCGTTGACCTTTATTTCTCAAATCAACGATCCATTGCGAGATATAATTTTTTTTTAAATATTCTCCATTAATATACCTACTGTATTTAAAATAAAAAAAATTTAATAATTATGTCTTAAATAAGAAGTTATAATGAACTCAAACCCCTTCGGTCATTGCGAGATATAATTTTTCATAATTGAATTAAAAATATTCTCCATTAATATACTGTGTTTAAAATTTAAAAAAATTAATAATTATGTCTTAAATAAGAAGTTATAATGAACTCAAACCCCTTGGGTCATTTTGGGCCATCCTGTACATAGTACTAGTTTGTACTCTCACGATTCCTACGCCGATGAGTAAACTAGGGGTGATATATGTGTAATAATATTATAACGAGCGATGAAGATAATTTGTAATCGGGTCATTGATAAATCCGAAATTGTATGTCGTTACTTGAACTGTATTTACATTACAAACGTCAAATAAAATGTCAGTCGAATATATAACTATGTAACGGTTACAATCGGAAAAGACACACGAACTCAAATTCATGAATACATCGATTACAAATTATCTTCATCGCTCGTTACAGAAGTTTAAACATACATAGTTGAGAACCCCCAATATGACGTACTCAAGGTTACAGTATGCAGTTGACGTAGTCGAACAGGCATTACCCTTGGTCAGTTGGTGGATTTGTGATCAGTGATCACAAAAAAAAAAACGATACCACAAGATCAGTTCGACAATGTAAGCTAAAATAGGGATAACAGAATAAAGAGATTATTAATATACATTAGTACTACACACTACTCAAAAAATAAAAGTAGTCACTTTTTGAATTTCGATATTTTTTTTATATTGAACTGTCATTTATTCACGTAATTACAGAATTGTATTCAAATACTTCTTGTTATAGTCAACTTATACCCTCAAATGTTCGAACAATACAAAAACTTAAATAAAAAAAAATAACTTAAGATTAAATAACTAAGCAGGCTTTGAGCGATTTTAGTGTTAAACAATATTAGACCAGTTTGACAGTTCACTAACATTTAAAAGAAGCAATGGCTCAGCAATTAACCTCGATAGAAGTTAGTAGAGCTGTAACTTTACTTGAAGAAGGATATTCACAACGTTATATTGCCCAACAACCTGGAATTGTGTAGGAAACTGTGTGGAAGCTTTGGAAACGATATCGAGAAACAGGTACCGTAACAAGGCGAGCAGGTACAGGTCGACAGAGGAAAACTACGGCAGGTGATGACCATTTTCTGCGATTGCAAGCCCTTCGAAATCGGAAATAAACTGCGCGTGACCTGCAAGAAAATGTAGTGAGGGCAAGAGGAACAAGAATTAGCTATCAAACCGTCCGCAATAGGCTAAGAGAGGCTGATTTGAGAGCAAGACCAGACTAAATTGACCAGAGAACATCGTCGAAGAAGATTTGAATTTGGAAGAGAACACTTAAACAGGCAACTTCGTCATTGGACTCCTGTTATGTTTAGCTCGATGAGTCCAAGTTTGTTCTGTCAGGTAATAATGGATGAGGAAGAGTCTAGGGGGAGCTTGGAGAACGCATCATGCTAAATACAGTGCATGAAACCGTTTCTTTTGGTGGTGGATCCATAATTAGTGTGGGGTGGAACAACAATAAATACTCGCATGAAGGTATTGACGAGATTGTAGAGCCTCAAGTGGTCCCTGGAGCAAGTGTTGTTAATCAAAATTTTATTCTTATGCAAGATAATGTTGCTCAGATCGGAACTGATTATCTAAATGATCACAATATCCGTTAAATGGATTAGTCCGCATGCAGTACAAACATGAATCCGATCAAACATGTTTGGGATCAATAACGTCGATGTCCAAATCCTCCATCTACAACTGAACATTTGTCAAAGGCCTTAATTGAAAAATGGGAAAATTTTCCCCAAGACGCTTTGCGAAAGATCATTTGTAGCATGCTACGACGCTGCGCACCACTTGCGCAGACAAGAACAGGCGACAGTAGATATTAACTTCACAATTTGTACAAATTAGCCAAGTTGTCAGATTTTTTTTAATTTGTTTTGATTTCAATCACTTTATTTTTGCACATGTTACTTCATAAAAGTTAATAGTAGACTGTTACAGGGTTTTTCTGTTTTTAATTTGTTAAAATTGGTTCAATAAATAATGGATCATTACATGTTTCAAGTTTCATCTAAATCTCTTAAGGTATAAAAAAATATCGAGGTTGAAAAAAGTGATTTTTTGAGTAGTGTATTACTCTTAAAGAATTTCTGCACCGTATAGTGTTTTTGTTACAACAACTGCATTGTACAAGCAAACATTGCTAATTTTGTTGTTATTGGAGCTAAGAAGGAGCTAAATGAACATGACACTAGGATTTTGTATGACTATTTCAGTGGTGAAATAATGAAAACAATTGAGAATCGCATTTTCGAGATACTAACTACAACATTTTTTTAATTACATTTTGTTGGAGTTTTATTGAGAATTCGACTCTGAACAACATAGTTCTAGAACATCGTTATGAAAAAACTAAAGGAGTTTTAACGATACATTTTTAAGAAAATTTATTTTATATTATAATAATTTTTCAAAGACATTGCCTTCCTGCTCAATATACTATAACAATCTCTTATGAACACTCGAAGTTGCCGTATAAATAGTTTGTGTATAAATATTTCCGATGATGTTGCTAATGGAATTTTGTAATTGATTTAATGTTTCATATCTTGTCTTGTACATTTTATTTTTTTCATGTTCTCATAGAGACATTCTAATGGCGCCAGGCGACCGTGGAGACTACCGAATTGGTCCACTTGTATATACCCAACGATTTCCAAATAATCTTTCCATCAAGGCATTTGTCAAAAAGATTATTTAGAAATGGATTTCGTTTATTCTTGGAATGATCGTTTTTTGGTCGAACACAGTATTATCCCATTATTAAAGGAAGGCAAGTAGCCGCGACACTGGGTTGACTTTACTGAAATAAAACTGTGCGTTATTTAGAAAAATTCTTTCAGTTGAAATTACACCCACACGAATTCGTAAATATATCTATACGTCTATAAATAACTTCACACTATCATAAATGTACTACATACATATAGTACGCGAAGCGCTGATGAAATGTTTCCCGATCCTCTTGCTTGTCCACGTCTCTGTGAGCCGACCTAGAATGGCGGTGTTTACCCATTTTGCTAAAAAAAACCTGAACTATCTTAACAGCAAAAATATACCTATTGTGACAAAAAATCAAACCTGCATACTTTCCTTAATGTTATTTGCTCTCTTATGTATAGGAAAATCTGGAATACCAAGAACACCAACTAACAAAAAAGTCACATCAAGAAGTGCATAAAAGAAAAAAATGCGAGTGGCATACAACATATTTGTGGATGTATTAGGACGAAACTGTGAAACAGAATGCCGTTAACAGTGCATTTACTTTTGTGTAAATCAGTAATTATAAGGAAATTGTTTTATTTAAAATGAAATTAAATTTTTACGACAAGCCATGTGCTTTTAGATGTTTAATATATTTTTGTAAAATTTACTGTCTAAATTGCTTTCGATTTAGGTTAAGTACACAATTTTCTAAACGCTAAGCATCTCTGCGTTTTTTTTTCGTAAGGTATATTGTGTGGGATTTTTCATTTTTTATGATTTTATTAAGTAATAAGTTAGTAACAACATTCTAATGTAATCATTGAACAACTGCAAATTATTAAGAAATGTATGCACAAATTGCAACAAAGGTTGAAGGGGCTTACTTCGCATTCTTTTCTATCATCATAATTCGTATACATTAAAATTCAGTAGTTATACATAAAATGAAGTGCTGTTGGGTTTAACATTTCTTTAATAAACAGTAAACAAATAATTATCTTGTGTCATCTTTATCTAGCTGCTTGACTACGTGCTAATGATAGGAACGTTGATTGTCAATAAACACCACGTCATTGTACGTCATGTCAGTTTAATTGTTTTCTGTGTACATTCAATTTTGTATATAAGTAATCTCACACTCTGTTAAATATAGATATTGTCTAAATGTGTTTTATAAGTTTAATTTTTTTAATATTTTCAAATGTTCTTAGAATTTTTATTATATATATATATAGTAGATGCAATTAGTTGGCGTTTTAAGGTCTGGTTTTACTTCAATATGTATATATTTAAAACAATCTTACATGTTTCGGAATATCATGCCTTTTTCAAAGAAATTTGAAATATAAATAACAGTATATTGTCATACAATATATCTGTAGTTGTCATGGATAAAATTATTCAATGATACATTCAAGTTCAATAATAAGGGGCCGTTCAAGTATTACGTAAGCGGAATTTAAGTAATTTTTAACCCCCCCCCCCCCCCCCCTGTCAGCAAAAGTAAGCAAAGCTCTTACATTATAATTTTTACAAAGTCTGTTTAAGTTGCTTTATTGATATTCATGAGCAATTATCTATCATAGTTATTAAGTCTATCACAATGAAATAAGCAATTTATAAACTATAAAGAAATTTACTACACATTTAATATTTATTTAAGCAAATCATTAACATCATATTTAAATATTATATTATTAACATATAAACGATATCTATTTATTTTGTACTTGAACGACCCCTAATAAATCATGTTTTGGCATTCTCTAAACAGTTAGACAACAAAAACAGGGGAATGGCAAGCCATGAGTTATTATTATGTCTGCGCCCGTGGAGTGGCTTAAGATGTTAAGCTGTCTGCATTTGCCTTAAACGAGAAGGAAAACCACGTAAACCTACTCGGACAGCTAGTCAGCGATCTAGAAACGGAACTACCAGCATGATGAGCAAATGTACAGATATTTAAATAACATATGATATATATTTATATAACAAAAATATATATTATGATGGTAAATTGCAGATCGTTACATAATTAGGTTATAATATATGTTGCTTAGATTTTTTAGATCACTTCTGTTGTTAATTGAATTTTTTTCCTGTTTAATATTAATCATTTCTTTAATTTCTCTTTACATTGTGTGCTGTTCTTTATCGATTATCTGTGTGTTTTCAAAATCGAAATGGTGATCGCGTTGTAGTTTGTGTGTAAATAAAGTAGTTTTTGTATGTTTTATATATATTACATAGTATTTGTGGACTTGTATTCTTTCGTATAAATATTGTTAAGTTTGGCCTATGTAGTAACTATCGCAATCGCGACATGGTATTTTATAGATGACATGGGTTTCTCGATTTTTGTCTATTTTTGGTTTTAGTTTTGAAAATAGATGTTTATTACTATTACTAAGTTTATACATATTGCTATGAATAGTGGGTTGATAATTTAGCACGCCACCACCCACAACTAGTTTTCCCAACTAGGTTTTCTCAGCCGGTAAATTTTCAAATCTGAGATCTCTAACTTCTCGGGTTCCACTTAGGAAAGACGTGTCTAAAATATGAGTTGAGCGCCAGTACACTTGTACACAAAAATTTATTTATCTCTTTTATATAAGTTAAGTTTGAACTAATCTCTCTTTAAGTTTCTTTTAAATCTATTCTTTTATATAGGTATTAATTAATTAGCAATATTGGAATGAGTAAATAAAACAAACACAGGTTAAAAATTGAAATAACAATTTTATATATTAATACAAAAATAAAAAAAAATAAAAAAACATATCTTTACAAAGTATAAAGATGCTGTATCATGTAACAAAGATACTGGAGGTAAAAAGATTCATTGACAATTGACCGCTAAATGAATGAAAAACATCCTCCTTCATGACTCCGATCAAACTTATCTAAAATAATCAAGTTTAATATTAAATTCTCCCCAGAAAACCACACTGTATATTCAGATTCTAAACCGCGAACAAAAACTATGCATGTGCTTTGCCATGCATAAAAAACCCTGACTCCACTCGGACAAACTTTTCATTTATAATTTTAACAAAGAATTTTTAATGCTAAACTGTATTATCTGTATGCTTAAAATTTAAATCTCTTACCTACTTGTTTTAATACAATAGAAATATAATTATGATAATTATGACGTCATAAAAATTGTATTTTTACTTACAAGATTAATATGGAGACTCTCACGAAAAGGCGCTTAATCAAATTAAACATCAATAAAACGAGAATTTCGCTCTATAAATATCGGGAATTTATATCTCCAAACATGAACTATAAAACACTTTCAACTAATCAACACCCGAACTAATTAAATATATTTAAAATATATCTCACGAAGCAAGCAACCTTTTCGTTCGATCTGTAGAATTCGTCTCCAAGATTGACCTCGATCTCTACATCAAATCCGCGCCGGATAACCAGTTTTTCCCTCTAGTTACCCCTCGCAACATTTATCATATACAGTCATGTCACAAAATATTTTATTTTAAATCATTCAAATATTTCGCGTAATTTTCAGTATTTTTCTGATGAAAAATCCACAGCAATATGTTGTAGCTATATCATATTTTTTTAAAGTATATTTATTTTTTTCTGATAATTGTGGAAGCATATGGAATCGTGATATATGTTGTTTCATTGTTTAAATTGTTATTGGTGTCTGTAGTGTTGTATATTTGGTGGATTCTTTTTTTTAATTGTTTGAGCTATAAGTTGTGGTGGATAGTTATTTTCTGTTAAGATCGTTTTAATTTTCTTGATGTTATCTTTTCTGTATTGAGTATGTGATAGTTTTACTGCCCTATCAGTCAGTTTAATTATTATTCATCAATTAAAAATACTCATATTAACGTTTGGACTTTCATTGTCTTCCTCAGAATAAATTGATGGTAATACAAGGTGCTTTCTGTAAATAATTTAAACTAATAATATATGTTAAATATTCCTTACAACATTGTTTTTTATCTGTTTTACATTTTTATATATTTGTAAATGTATAATCGCCAACAATACAGAGTTAACGAATAAGCAAACACACCAAAAATGTCTATCAATACCGCATGTTTCTAAACTATCAGAAAAATAAAACAAATTTTTTATAAAAAAATACGAAATCCAAATTGCTCATAAAAATTACAATAATAAATTTTACTTAAACAAAATTAAAAGCAACCATTCCTACTGAAAAAAAATCACACTTAGTTTATAGCATACCATGTAATGATTGCAGTCGTGTTTATATAGGTCAAACAGAACAACATTTAAAAGACAAAATCAATGGTCACAAATATGCAAAAAACATCACAGCTTTAACAAAAATAGTCACACATTCAATTACAAAGAAGTTAAAGTACAACAAGCGGAAAAGAATTACAGAGCAAGGTCAATATTGGAACTAATTCACATTAAAAAACAAGAAGAAAACGCTGTAAACGATAACGAGATTACAAATTACATATTGTTAATAAAGTAAAGTTTAATTCAATGTCAACACTTAACTATTTAAAACCACCCGCACGAAAGTAAAGTATCAAATTATATGCTGGGATAAGCACAAAAATTTTTAAAATAAACAGAAGCTTTATATCGAGTAAATTTCAGTTTACTTCTATATCTAGAATAGTCAATATGTCACAGTATATTTAAGTAAAATAGTTAAAAATATATAAAATGTAAAACCCATGAAAACAATGTTGAAAGTAATATTTAATAATTATTATTAATGTATTATTAGTTTGAATTATTTACAGAACACACTTTGTATTATCAACAATAAAAGTCGAAACGTTAGTAGGAGTATTTTTAATTGATGAATAATATAATTAAGCCGAACTCCAAGAAACAATTAACCATAATAAGTGTCAGAGAATTTAATAGATTAAACATGTTATTTAATATTTATTTAAAAAAAAATATCCAAAAAGTCCGCTATGTATAATTTTATTTTTAATTTTAAATTATTTATTAAAACAGTTTTGGGACCGGGCTCTTGGAAGTCCAATGAATCCTATTAACAGAACATGGGGCATAGTAAAGTTAACACAAAGAAAGGCACACTACCAAGTGTCCACATATAATACACTGACAGTATAATGTGGCAAAAACTTTCCCCATTACAGACGGCTATGCTTTTTGATAATGGTTGGTGGCAGTGCACGTAATCTGTCACAAATGTATAATTTAGAATCAGCATGGCTGTTTCCAATGAGGAAAGTTTTTAAAGGCACGTTATTCTTTTATACTCACGTTATATATTAATTTTTAATTGCCCAGTCAAATTTCAATTGACCAGTCTTGGTATGTTTTGAGAATAACATACGTATGCTCTTTAAGTTAATTTCAGATGTTAATTGCGCCCAGAAATCGTACTCTTTTACAGTAGCTGATATTACGCACACAATTCACGTTTTGAATGTTGTAGCTTAAACGTTCAAACTTCAGAATAATTAATAATTAGGCCATAGATCATAAAATAAAATTATTTATTACTTTGCAGGAATTTAGGCGAGAATGAGCTGTATACAAAAACAGTTTTTTTATACCAAATTCCATGTATGGAATGTTATAAAATTAATTAAGAGATTCAGGTTTTTATTATAATTTCTCGTTATTATAATTATGTTAGGATTTTTATATGAAGAAAAAAAAAAATTCTACCTAACGTATATATCTTAATTCTGTTTCTTAAAGTTATAATTTACTCCTAAGTCCACGTCATAAAATAATAATTATATTTCCCAGTCTTAGAAAGTATATATGGAGTAAAAAATGTAAAAGAGGAAGGGATAACAAAACAGATTATTACACTTATTTTACGGTGAATGTTTTTCGTCAAGTGTTGCCAATTATATGTGTATAACTCGGGCGTTTGAAATAACAAAAGTGTGTAATTATTTTGCCTCTGATGCACACAGGTCACACGTTTTAAGTTGTACGGGGGTGCGACAGCTATACTCCTTTGTATAATCGCCGTCTGTCCTATGTAATTTTAAAACGGTCGCTATGGATGAAGTCGACTCAACGGGGGTGCCGAAAACCGGCCTTCCTCCCTCCCGTGTCGATAACGAGGGACTACAACCATCGGAATTTTCCCAGAAGGATTTCGCCTTAATTACTTTTAACTTTATCGAGATTCAGCAAATACTTGGATATTTATTAAATTCGTGGATATTGTGGAATTATAAAATATTTAAAGGTCTCTCTCTCTTTCATTCGCACGCTCTTTCTTTCACTCTTCCTGATAAAATTAATTACCACGATCTATGATGTATTTAAGGACATTCAAATAAATGTATAAATGCTTAAAGAGATGTGTTTGAATTTGACTGTAACAATATACAGTATGTTTCTCCAAATTTTCATGTTTAAATTTTTGATTACAGGAAATACAAGTTAAAAGTCTTTGAAAACTGTGGTTAAGTAAATACCTAAAATAATGTATACCCTCGTACCGCAATTAATATTCGTATCCTAAATACTCATTTCGACAATTAAGTTATCATCTTGACTATGTAAAAATAATAATCACAGTGCTGAATATGGGGCACAGTAAACTTAACACAAAGAATCGTGAAACACTCTACAAGGTAAATTATTTTTTAATATTGTGTCAGTTGTACCAACGGAAAGGTTAATTTGTTGACGTAGTTATCGTAAAGATGTTTTTAGATAATTTTTCATTATTTTGTCTACATAGGCAACAACTTCTGGTGTAAGTTTTTTTACTGCACCACAACATGCTTTACTTAAAAGTCTACCAGTTTCAGGAATAGTATATGACATTACGAGCATGGTAAAAGGGTTTGTACTAGCGACAAAAAGATTTGACTGGCGAGTCGTTAGACGAGGCTGACACCTTCTGGAGCCACTGCAATTGTTACATTATATATTTTATTTGTTATTTATTTGTAAATAAATGAAAATATATTGCAAAGGTATAATTTTAATACTTTGGTTATGTCATGTGTGTAATAATTAGTAATTTAGTTTTTGAAAAAATGTTTATTACAATAGTAGAAATTAAAAGAAAATAATACTAAAGCAGATGTTGGAAATGTTGACCATTATTTTGAAGACAAAGTTGAACTCTACGCTTCATGCTTTCAAAGCGATTTATTAGGATTTCTTGGGTTATGTCGGCACAAGAATTCACAATAGAATTACGATGTTCTTCATTTGTGTGATGTCTGGTCTTGAAAATGGTATTCTTTAAATGTGGAAAAATAAAATAGTCTGAAATTGTCAAATCTGGAGATTTGGGAGGAAAATTAGTAATTCTTGTATCGAAAAATTCTTGCAAGAAAGCTGGAAATATCCTTCCGAAAGTTTATCATCATGAAGTTCATAAATAAACGGCTCTAATAATTCATTTCGATATCTTTCAGCAGTTATGGTTAGATTAAAAAATATAGGCCCAATAATTCGTCTCCCTGAAACTGCTCGCCAGGCGCCTATTTTTTGTAGATGTACCGTAGTTTCCACAAATTCATGAGGGTTTTCTGCAGACGAAATTCGTATATTTTGCTTGATTAACTATTCTGAAAGATGGAACCAAGCCTCAACCGAAATGAAGCCTTTATCGAGAATGTCATTATTATTTACGTTATTCAAAAAACATAGACAATACTTTGTTCTCGTAACAAAATCTATCTGTTTGAGTTCCGAAACTGCTTGAATTTTATATGGAAACAACTTTAAGCCCTTTTTTAAAGTAGTATGACATGTTCCCACTGACAAATGAACTTGTGATAGTTTTGTGTTAGATTTTTTTTTGATGAGTTGTCCATTCGACGTCGAATATCCTCTATACAATTTGCTGTTCGTTTTCTAGGTGCTCCACCGCCAGGTTTACGAGTTATTGCCCCTGTTTCATCAAATTTAATAACACAGGCTTGAATATGTTTTTGCACATGTTCATAAGTAACTGGCAGATTAGGATACTGTTGCCGGAAATCTGGAAGCACTGATTAGTGAAAGAAACCCAATCTCCATTTTCCAATTTTGACCAGTTCTATAGAATAATAATTATTTTGTGTTCTAACTCTTAATATTATAATAAAATAATTTAAAAAATATAAGCGTTTATAAATTGAATTTATGTATGACAACTGTCAGAATTTGAGTTTTCTATAAAGCAATCGCATATGCACCAATCTTTGATTACTTAATTATTCAAAAAAACAGCCTACTATAATGAGGAAAGTTTTTGAAGGCACGTCATAGATTATATGGAAAAGTGCGACCTTTATTTAACATTTGTAGATTTCAAAAGGTAATTTCATTTCTCAAGCGTAAGAATGAACGTGATATTTTAAAAAAAGACGAGTTTTAACTAAAACTGAGGTTGAACGTTTTTTGTTGGAAGCTCCTTATGACTATTGATTGCTTAGGAAAGTTATAACAATATTCGGGATTTTTGGTTGTTGTCGATGTGATGAACTTCTTTGTCTGACTATGTATGACATACATGATATGGGTAAATACATTATTGGGAAATTTCGATAAACTAAAAATGTAACAACAAAAAGATTTATTCATAACCTACGATGTTTAGAGCTTTGAGCCCTATACAGGGTGATAAAAAAATTGGAGCTATATTTTTAACTTAAAATAATACACAAAACAATGATAAAATAAAATAAAATTGTGATAAAAGTTCCAAAGTAGCAGAGATATACACACTTCTGCGAGCAACACAGGAACTCTTCCCAGAGCAAATGTTCGAAGTTATCGCCTCTTGCTTAAATATAAGCTTGTGCTCGCTGTATCCACGATTTATAACACGCTCGGATATTTTTCCTGCTTATTGTGTCTGCAGCATTTTGAAGACGTATGCTTAATAAGTGAATGTTTTCAATTTCATTACCGTTATTGTACACCAAATTTTTCAAATGGCCCCATACATAAAAGTCCATCAGGTTCAAGTCGGCTAAGTGGTTATGCAATAGGCTCACCTTTACTTATACATCGATAACCAAACGTATTATTTAAATGTTCACACATTTCGTAACTGTTATGAGGTGGAGCACCATCATGCAAAAACCACATGTGTTGACGCACGTTTAAAGGCACCTCCTCTAAAACTTCTGGTAAATTGTTTCGCAAAAACATTAAATCATTTCTGGCATGTAAACGATGTGGTAAAATAAATCGTCCTATACGAGTACATACCATTATCAATTCCTGCTGAGTCTCTCAAACTGTAAGTGTAAATACCTCTGTTACTTTACAACTTTTATCACATTTTTTTTTCATTTTTCGTTATTTTCTGTATACTATTTTCAGTTAAAAATAAAGCTCCAACTTTTTGATCACCCTGTATGTTGTACAGAAAATACATAAATCTTCGACTTCCTAGAACAGAGAGCCTACGTTTTTTTTTTTAACATACAGAAATGGAAAATGTGTTCCACTGAATGCTGGTCAGCACACTATTGGCACTGTCCCAAAGCAAATTGCGAACTATTTAGGTTCGAAAGAGCCAGAGCTATATATATTGCTATATATTGTCTAACTGGAGCAACTATGGTTGTGGGTGCAGGTGGAGATATTTTGGCAACTAAAACATGCAGGAGGATGGAAATCCAGTAAAATTAGCACGAGGTTATGTCAAGGATTCCATCAATAACAAAATCTAAATGTCGCGTAAATTATTTTATAATAATGGGTCTAGAAATGCTATGCCGTTATCGTTAACATTCACTGCACCAGCAAATGGTTCAATTTCAACTAATTGATTGTTCAAATTTTGTATTAACGGAAATAACGATTGTACTATGATTTTTACCATCTGATACAAATAAAACAGAATTATCTAATGTAAATAATAGTATAAACTTACAATACGGACAGATAACTTGTAAAAATAAACTTTCATAATTAATACGGCGTTTTGATAAATTAATGTTTACAAATTAGTAACAAATAAACAATTTTGCAACTCTTTCTAGGGTTTTATTTAACTCAATGCAATCATGTACTGAATAAACCCATACAGCATCAACATTATTATCACTTCGAAAATAAGTTCGGACTTCTTATGTTCTATAGTGAAAACCATTTTAAAACTTGCAGAAGAAATTAACTTAAACAAGACAATGTCTTATAGAACTGACAACTATGGCTCACATTAGTCAAATGTAATACATTAATGCATATGGAAAAAGAAAAGGCGTCCTCTTTTTGCTACGTTTTATGTTAAGAACATATCAAAGTAAACTAGATGAACTATTCAAATGAACAATAATAAACAAGATATATCAAGCGAGCCACAAAATTTGTTTCCTAGGTAGGCCATGAACGACTGAGATAGGCATATAAGTCACGTTTAAGCTTAGAGAATTGACGAAGTGTCATTTGTAAAAGTCAAATTGGAAGATATCTTTGCAATTTATTAGCTATTTAATAATGGCTTTTGTATTTAACGGACAACAGAAATGCGACATGGTTGAAATTCATTTTAAAAGTGATAGTAAAATTAATGGTGAATGGGTTTATTCTATCAAGGATGCATATCAGAATTTTTTAGAAGAATTTCCAGATGTTGCTATCCCACATGATCAGTTTTCCACATGCATTTGCCGTTTTGTGTAATTATTCATGGTAACAGGAAACATGGATTGCAAAAAGGGCAGTGATAGGCAAAGTGGTAGGAAATGAGGAAAATGTTGAAGCGGTAAGGCAATTGGTAGAAGAACGTCTTCAGCTTTCTGTGCGACATTTACACCAAGAATTAGATCTTTCTTATAGCAGTTGCAGACGTATCCTCAAGCATAATCTACATTTACATCCCTGCCCCTTGCAAGCGACTCATGAAATACTTCTTGTGGACAGACCGAAACGATAGGAATTTTCTCAAAGATTTATTGACCATTTTGTTGTTAACGATGGAGTCATTGAAAAGGTTATGTTTACTATGAATCCTGGTTTTACCTCTCTGGTTACGTAAATTCTCAAAACAGGAGGATGTGGAAGCACCACTGCCTAACAGAAAATTGGAGTTTGGGCAGCTGTTTATCAGAGAAGGATTATTGGACCTATATTTTTTGAAGGTATGTCGATTAAAAATACAAAATTTTAAACAGTAGCCAAAAAATGCTTACACCTTTTAGGAATATTAAACGCTACGCGTTACAGACTGGACATCTTGATGCCATTTGTAAGTATGTTATACGATGATGAATTACAGGAAAACTATAGAGCTCGTGTACATACTACCAATGAAAACATTGTTCTTCTGAGAGAATTTTTTGGCGATCGAATTATTAGTTTAAATAGAAACACAATTTGGCCACCTCGTTCCTGCGATTGAACACCGTGCGATTACCTTTTATGACCGTACTTAAAAAAATTATATTTTCGTAACACCGGTTTTTGATCTTAATGACCTGCAGCAAAGGATCACTAATAAGATCGTAGAAATTATAATTCTCACCTTGGATCCTAGAAACCTGTAGAGATGAGGCCATATTACGCACCTTATTTAATGTATATTGTTGCGTAATAGATTACATTTTGTTCTTCTTTTGATTTAAACAATAGGGTAAACGCATGATCAAAACCTCGCACGTCAAACTCCAATGGATCACTTCACAGATGACTAAGATTAATTTCTCCAATAAAAAAAAAACATTTCTTTTCAGAACCAAACACATTTGTGTTTAAAAGAAAAAATTAATGACTGCTTCAATGTCATACGTGCTTGTTTTGTATACTGCATTAATAAATTGTTGTGCTTACTTTAATTATTAATTCATCATTATTCTGAATATAATGAGATTTTACATACTTAGTATTGTTTAATCTGATTTGGTTTTTGATGTTAGTTTTCAAATTTTAGTTCCTGGTTTTTTCATTTTAGAACAGACAGCACTCAAAAAAGAGAAGATTAATTTAGGCATTTCAACAACCAAAACTTTTAAATAACAGTCTTTTCCCTGAAATTAAATTTTTCCGTTGACTGAAATATTAGGTTAGCTTCATGAATGGCATTTGGCAACTCTTATTTAACGATTTAACCTATTACTAGTAGTACGACATGCAAGTTTAATAACTTAATCAATCTAACACATAACTGATTTAATCCATGGCATACTCTAAAAACTTTTTTTGTGGCTCACTCAGTATCATTATGTACGTTTTCTCACTACTTACTACTTTAGTTAAGTTAAGCTGCTGAAGAACGTATTAAAATATAAATAAGAGAAAGTGAAAAAAATCTTCGAATGCCCCACTATTAATAAAATACATATTAAAACTTTAAATAAAATTAGAAAAAGAAATGAGAAAACTTTTGGAATACAGTGTACATATTAAAACTTAAAAAAAAATTAGAAAAAGAAATGATAAAACTTTTGGAACACAGTGTACGCGGACGTATGTAATAATGTAATCTTCGTCCACATAGTTTCACCCTCATGGAAGTGCTCTACATTACAATTTTTCCTGTTTGAATAGAGTTTTTTAACACTTGACCCGGTTTAGTTCCCACCCTGTTGCTTTTACTTTATTCATTCGACCAGGTAAATAGTTGTTTGCATTCTCTTTCTTTCATTCTTTTTTTCTTTTTAAATTAATTAATAAAACATGGAGATGACATATAACATGTTGGTTATACTTTTTTCATTATAATTAGTGAGTTGTGGACTTATATTTACCTGTTCTTATTAACAATATCGGACGAGTTCTATCTTTGTAATTGTAACGAAGTATTTTATCACGTATTCTATAAATTATGCACAAGTTTGTTCGATTTTGTGTAACCCAATTTACTAACTATATAACGAAGATAGCAGAGAAGGTAGGTAGTTTATTTTAGGAAGGTTTGGTCTTTAGTATTAGACTAAACAAAAGCATAAATAGCTAAGAGTTGGCAGATATATTTAAGAAAAACTATACCCAAGAAATCATTCATAATAAATTTGGTAATGCAAAAATTGATATCGCAGATATCTGACCTCATTGACCTTGTTCATAATCAAGTAGGCGGATCAGTAATTAGTGAGCCTGAAGAAAGAGGGCAGTCCTAAAAAATATTATTTATTTTTCAAGTTGGTAATCTTCAAGGCAACTGTAAAAATTTGATTTCATTTCGATCGTAAGGATCCTTCTTATTTGAATAGAAAATTTTGTTTAAACATCAAAATTTATTTACAATCTGTACAAAAATGCAATAGTAAATTGTGTTTGAAATATTTGAGGTCTAGGAAACTGGCCATTGACAGTACAGTATAATTAGAAAAGAAAATTATTTTAGGGTGATTAAAATTAAAATCTCTAAAAAATAAGTAAGTCGATACGCTTGAAACTCTTGAGCGCATTTTTCACTATTTTACGCTTTTTGGGCATTTTTCGAAAAAGTTTTGTATTCGTTCATCACTGTTTTATTTTCAAGTCATTGGTAATGCTTCCCACCATAAAAAAAAAAAATGGGAAATTGACGTACACAAAAATTTGTATTTTTTGTTTTTTTAATCTGTTTAATTACGGTTTTTTTTTTCATTGACATTGTCATCCGAATGATTAATCAAAATAATTTAATTAGACGTGGTAAAGTAATATGCGGCAAGAAAATAAAGGTCATATTTTTTATTAGTTTTTTTAACAGAAATATAATACTTTAGTATTTTGTTGCATTGCCAATACTTTCTATCTATCTAATTAGAGCTTCATAATATCGTGCAGCTAAATTTTACCAACACTAGCCATGTCATTAATCAATTCCTGTCTGTTCCGAGGTCTAAAATTGTTACGAGGCATTGTTTTTTCCAGGTGGCCCCACAAATTTTCAATTGGATTAAGATCCGGCCTTTTGGCTGGCAACGGCAAAATATTAATATTATTTCTTCTTATTCAATCGGTAACGAGAGCCAACGTATATACGGAGCAATTATCATGTTGGAATATATAATTATTGTAAAAAATTTCTGTTACAGAAGGGGCTATCACTTGTTTTAAAATTTGGCAATAAACATGAGTGTTTAGCCTTTCTTCCACGATAAGAAAAACGCCTCTTCCTCGCACACTCATCCATGCCCATACATTTACTCCGAATCGTAGTGCAGGTCCTTTTTGGGTATAATGGTTTACCTAACGTGGTCTAGAGACTCTAATTTTTCCGTCGGAACATGATTTAAACGATTTTTCGTCGGAAAATATCACAGAATCCTATATATCTTCAGCAGCTGATAATTTAAAGTAAATATGAGACGTGATCTCTTGTGGTTTTCAGTTAATAGGGGTTTCTGTGTAGCAACATATTCTTATCCTTCGTCGAGAGGTACTAAAAGAAGCAGGAAAATTAGAAATGTTCATTGCGACGAATGCGGTACTGAATGGATTCTCTCTCAAATAGTTTAAGAAGATGATGCGCTTCTTCGGTACCTGTTTTTGGCCTGCCAGATACCACCTTCCTTGCTGTTGTTATTTCTCTGTTTTACTTTTTTTTTAATTCTTCCAATAGTACTTTTAGGAATTCCAAATTCTCGAGCAACCTGCATGATTGTTTTTCCATTTTCAAGGCGAGCTATTATTCTTGTCAGTTGAACTTCGTTTAATTGAGGCATACTTAAAACGAAAAACTAAAACCGTTTGACGCGAATGAAACTGACATAAACTGACAATTAATAGGACACGATCAAATTTTAGGTTTCCTTTTTTTTGTGTTGACAGTGATCATACTGAAATCTTTCTAGTATCTCAACGTTATAAATCGAAGCAAGCCTCCAGCACTTCCATAACTCCAAACGGGTTTTAATGATGTTACTCGGTAAACAAGTTCCAAGGCCAGGTTGGATATTTGACCAATTAACCAATATAGTCTATTAGGTTTAAGGCCTACCAACTTACTCTTTGAGAATATATGCCTTCTCCATGGCAGTCACTAATCAAGCTGTATCCCTAGGTATCTAACGCCTGCTGGTGGTAAATGTTACTTGAACAGAATTATTTTCGTTAACTATGATTGGCCAGTCTTGAATTTTGCTCAGACTTGTTAACAATAATTGCGAAGCAATAACAGAATCGATATGTAAGGCAAAGATGGCTGTGTCATTCGCGTATGTAGCAATAGTGACGTTACGAGTCGTTGGCAGGTCGGAAGTATGTAGTAAGTACAGAACGGCTCCGAGCGCCCTACCTTTGATTGAGAAAATACTAGTATGTATACGCGCTATTATGTCGAACTAAGAAGTGACGGTTCCAGGTAGGACTGAAAAATAAAGAAATAGTTATGGGGAGGAGGGTCCTGATTTTGTAAAGGAGGCCTGTACGCCAAACTTTATCGAAGTCTGTGATATGTCTAAAAATGCTACGAAGCCATATAATTTGTCTTCAAGGTCTTGATACGCAGTGTATTTGCTCTATAGTTGCATGTTATGGTCTAAAGCTTAATTGGTGTTTAGGGATAATCTACTGGCCTTTCGGTATATGTCCAATTTTTGCAATAGAAGTTTTTCAAATATTTTAATGGAATCGGTGGTAGGCTAAGATATTTTCTGTAGATTTATCAAGTTTTTGGAACAAGAATGATTTAAACCACCCTCCATTGAGCGGGGAAATAGCCTGTGCTTAAAATTTGAAAATTTGTAGTACCTTAAACCTTTTGTTGATCTTTTAGAATAGTATTCGTAATTAAATCATATCCAACTTATTTTTTTGCCACAGTTGTAGTTGCACTATAAACTACAAATTTGCCCTTCGCTAATTGTCAAAAATATTCTGAAATTTCAGACATATATCATTAAATATTAAATTTACAATTTAAAACCAAAGTATCTCAGGAAATTGAATTTCTTATCTTATAAAAGTATAATTTAATTTACTAATCTTTATCTTTATTAATTAATTTAAATGAAGTGTTTTTAAACTTAATTATTATTTCATATAGCAAATTTTTAAAAACCTGTGTAAAATTAATCGAAGTTCTTGTCCAAATGCCCCTGTCATTTTTCTGTCAAAAATGTTACTGTCACCTTTTTCTATGAAATTATCTTTCTTCTCCTTCAAATATTATATATGTCCTTTTCTCTCCAATATTTTCTACTTTAAATTGTATCTTTATTATATTTCTGTTTTCTTTAATAATCCGTTTACTTTGATCGCTTGATAAACTTTTAAAACTTTTCCTCTTATTTTCTTTAACTAAAATTATCCTTTCCGACTCTTCTAAATTTTCTTAATCTATTCACTTGAAATTATATTCTAATACCAAAACTTTGAATTTTAAATATATACATTTTTACGTATTAGGGAATGCTTTAGCCAAAATTTACAGATCGGTTTATTTATAAAATACAAACAAAAGAGGTATATGCCATCTTTGTGAAATATGTAGCGTTTTGGAGAAAAATCATACCCACATGACTCCTGAGTCCAATCAACTGTCAATGGAATGGCGCTACACATCTCCAATCAGAGTAAAAGCCAAACAGACAGTTTCAGCATGAAAGGTTATGGCAATTAAATTTTGGAACAGGAAAGGGATTTTGTTAGTGGATTTTATGCTATGAGGAACAACAGTCGATTCTAATGTCTATTGTGAGACGTTGAGAGAATTCTGGGGTGCCATACAAAACAAGCGGCGTGGCCTTCCGGTGTGATCTTGCTCCATGACAATGCAAGGCCACATGTTTCTGCGCAAACACAATTTCTAAATGGGTCTTTTGAATGGGAACAACAGGAACCTTCACCTTACGTCCAAACTTTGCACCTAGTGATTTTCACTAGTTTCGGTACTTTCACTTGTTTCAGTTTTGGTTGATCAATGGATCGACGACGACGAAGAAGTGAAAACTGCAGTCATGGATTGTGGGCTGCTTCACAAACAATAGATTTCTTTGACGTCGGAATTCAAAAACTTGAATATTATGACAAATGTTTGAACAAAAATGGAAATTATGTAGTAAAGTAGATGAAAGTATGTAGAATGTGGAAATAAATATATTTTAATAATATTTATAGTATTTTTCCTTTTATTCAAGAACGTACCTTTTTTAAAAAATATCTCTCGTAATTACATTTTGATTGCACTAAATAAGGTTTTAATTTCACTAAAGCCATAATAAAAATAAATATTTATATTATATTTACTATTATTACTATTATTTATTATTACTATTTGTTAAAATGTGCCTCGTAGTTGAAGTATTAGATATATCCCATATGATAGTAAAAAAACCAATATATTTCTACTCAGTAATTGCAGATATTGGCAAGTAAAATATTCTCTAAGCTATGTAAATATACCAATTATGCTATAATCTCCTATCTAAATAGAATATTTACAGCAGTAATATCAATATCACTTAAATTATGTATTTTGAACGGAAAAAAACACTTTTAATAATATTTGTGTAGCCATATATTCTTCGCGTGTGAATAAATAACATGATATATGGCATACACTCGCTGCCTATTTGTTAACGTCTTCAAACGAGAACGACCTTATCGTGCGTTCGGTAGAATATGCAGCTAATAGAACTGATGATCTATTGCACGATGTTATATCTGAATAAGTAGTAGAGAAGTATAGAAACTTGAAAATAAATTCTTTCACCGTTAGTTCACATTTTATATAAACTAATATATTTAGTTTATACATGCTTGCCAGTATGTCAAATATATCTATATATTTGATTATTTAAAGTTTTTGCGTACGTTAAAGTTTCATCCTAAACTCTTAACTATTTTTGAACTTTACTACATAGTTATTTTTGTACAAGAATCATTCTATTATTTATCCTCTTAACAATTCCAATATTTGCTTTAAAAATCGTTTGGATTTTTTTTTTATTTCATGGAGTAATTTGTAGCATATGAGAACAATTTTTGGTTTTTTTTAGGCCTAATAGTAATAATAAGAATACTTATTGCGCAACAGTCAACACCAATAACCTAACAATAATAAATAATTTATAATTAATATATACTTAATTATAAATTTGAACTTAACTAACACAAAAAATATATTTGAATGCAAA
Organism: Melolontha melolontha; assembly: GCA_935421215.2. NCBI lineage: Eukaryota > Metazoa > Arthropoda > Insecta > Coleoptera > Scarabaeidae > Melolontha > Melolontha melolontha. The sequence continues at coordinate 48,825,674 of OW285242.1, forward strand.
TACATACATAACTTAGTCTCTTTTTTGAATTGTTATTATCCGCTATTCTATACATATTGCAAAAGGTTGAGTTTATAAAACAAATAGTTCTCGGCATATTGAAACAAATCTAGATGGACGGCTAAGAACATAGAAGTCCAGTTTAAGCAGTAAATTACTGCAATCAATAATCAGATTTAGTAGCTTCCACAAAAATATTGATCGACCCGTTCATGAAAGGATTAGAAACCATGATCGTTCTAATTATCAATTATAGTCGACACCCCTAACAGGATCAAGGATACAAAAGTCGTCGTTGGACCTTCTTAACTCTCAAAAGATGACAGATAATGGAACAATACTCCAAACAACTCAGAACAAATGCGAAATATAAGGACTTTAGAGTCCTAAATTCACTAAATTGTCTGAAACTGCGTATTATAAATCCTAATCGTTTAGAAGCTATTGTAGAAAGATATTTCAATGTGATTCCTAGAGCGTAGGCGTCGGTTAAAAACCACACCAAGGTCTATAAACACGTCAACCTTAGATAAAACTTTTTCATCAATATTATGTAATGAGGAAATGGTTGCATTTTTTCTAGTATATGTAACGACCTGATATTTATAGATATTTAATTTCAAGGTATTACTTCCAACACCACTGAGATAAAACGTCGACATATTCCTGCAAAACCCTAACATCACTGTTGTACGAAATAAAATCTTGATATCAGCATAAGCCAATGCAGGACATTTAAGAAAACCAGGAGTTCGAGCCCTGAGGTACACCCGATGTTGTTAAAATTCGTAAGAATAATACCCTTTGTTAAAAAAAATCAATAAAGGCAACAGAAAATACTGTAAGAGCGCTGCGAACACGAATAACATCAAAAATTGATAACTGTATCAGAATAGTTACGAAGCGAAACCCTTCCACTACATAAGTTAAAATTCATGTTCCACCTCTTTTATATTGGAACATCAGAAATACATGTAATAACAATTAGGAGGCGACTCAATGAAATAGGACTCCATGGATGATCAGCTAGGAGAAAACTTCTTATATCTATAGCAAATCTAATGAAACTATTGGAGTTTGGAAAGGATCATGTCAATTAGACTATAGATCAATGGAAAAATGTTCCGTGGTAGAATAAAATAAATATTAATTGGCCTCCTCTAGATATAAAAATTATAGTATGGCGTCCAAAACCACATGCATTTAATCTAAAATACATGAATCAACAACATTAAAGCATGAAAGTAGAATTGGTAATAATATTGGCCTCTTTTTCAAGGCAAAAATGGAAACCATACCTCGCCTAAATATCATTGTGTCCAAATCTCAGTATATAGACATTCTCAGAACTGTAATGCTTCCATTTACTGAAGAGTATTTACCTGTAAGATTCTGCAAAGGCCGAAAAAAATGGGTTTTACAAAATGTGGCATAACTTGTAGCAAGTAGTAAAAGCGCAACAAGCAGAAAGCAATATAAAAAACAAATGATTTATTTATCCAAGTCGAAAGAGCCAGAAAGTATATACCAACGGTCAATACCCAAAATAAATGCAACGATTATTATAGCTATCCTATTAAATATTAATATGCATTATATACACCCTTAGTTTTGTATAGCGACAAGGAAACAAGGGTTGAAACATACATATGGGTAATGCCTTCATACAAAAAATCACGGTCGAATGTTCACGTAGTAACGAGAAAATATCTTTATTCGAGTCCGGTCCCGTCGCAGATATACGAGCGCCAATACGGGAATCCACCGTTACAAACAACGCTGGAATTTGCATTTCCTATGGACATAGTTTTCCTGTAGTTGGGTGCGATCGCAATGGCATCCTTAATTATGCACATTAATTATCGGAAAGGCTATGATTAATATCCACAAAAAATCCCAATGAAAAGACCATATGTGCGGCTGGCTATATTGCATAAATGTTTTGGTAAACAAACATTCACTATTCTTATGAACAGTGAAGTTGTTGTTGGATGTTATCGTCTGACAATAGGCTAGGAATATTATCGACTTTTTTGCAGATCAGTGAACTTGTATTACAGCTGTATTTTCGTAAATACAGAATAATCAACGATATGGACCGACTTTAACTACATTTTGGCTATAAAAATTTGGAAATTTTTGAAGAATTACAAAGAAATTTCTTTTTTGATTTTCAGTTTGACATTTATACATATTCTTCAGATTCGCGCTATTCAGCGATAACCGAATATATACCGGGTTTTTCTTTTGTCATTACTAAAGACGGCAGACTATGTGCCCACACTGTCAAATTTAATAATACACGGTTAAATTTTTTTAAAATAAATATATCGAATCCCTATACAAAACGTTAACAAAAAACATAAATAACTTACCCAACATGTTTACATTGTTGCAAAAAAATGCGGATGTGCGGCCATAATATATGTTTCTGTATTAGTCTCGGAAAGGTTCGTACGTAGCGACGTATATATATGTTTATATACTGAGAAGGATTGTTCGACGTTAAGAGATGTTATTTTTGCATAGTTAAAGTGCTCTTTGTATCTGTACAATGGATCTTCAGTATTGGTAAAAAGTTGCCCTAATTTTGTAAAATCTACATTACATTTATCTAATACACTGTTAAATTTTTGTGTGCGTGTATTATTAATTTTGACAGTGTGGGCACATAGTCTGCCGTCTTTAGTCATTACACATAGCTATCATGCAATGACTTTTTCATTTAGCCTTACACATAGGCATAAATGTATGGTGGTGGCATAGTAGGCAACTAGTTATACACCAGTAATATTTTTCAAATTATCAAATATTTCTGTTTAAATTAAATACATTTTATTGAAAAATACGTAATTTATTTAAAACAGTTAATTATCACAACAGGCCTATGCGAAGACAATTTCAAATATTTTTAACAAATTCAAAGAAGATGGTTGTTTTCTAAATTCCCACAAAAAAAAATTTCTACTGATAAGCAAACAGTTCCATAATAGATTTAAAGAGTTTCATGTACATTCTGTATGGCAATTTAAATAATTTCCCTTTGAATGTTTAAACATGCATATCTTTAATAACGGGTTGGCCATTTAATGTTGCGGTTTTAAAAATCGCGCTATTCCCTTGTATATATAGAAATTAATATAATATATATTTTTTACACTAGAGGACCAAGCGCGGTTTACAATAAATATATGAAAAAATTGCCTTGTCAGTTCAAGATGGCGTTGTATCCAACAGAAGTGCGTGTGGAATTAATAAAATATTATTATAGAAATGGGGAATCTTTTGCAGCTACGGCAAGACGCTTGCGTACTCTATTCGGGAGAAATAACGCACCAACGGAAAACACTATAAAAAGGTAAGGAAAACAAGATAAATTTAGAAAAGTAACAAAAGTATTCGTTATCGTGTTTCCATGTCTACTAATCCGACAATATCTTAGGATTGTAGTGAAATTTGAAGCAACAGCATCTGCGGCAGACGAAAGATCAACTGTTAGAGAACGTCAAAAGACCATCCGGGTACCGGAAACCATAGAACGAGTACGGGAGCACTTTACAGCTCAACCTTCAACATCGACCTCAAGAGCATCTCAAGAACTTGAAATACCCCGTACAACACTAAGGCGGATCCTAAAGCAAGATCTAAAGATGAAAGCATACAAAATCCAGATCGATCAGCCGTTGAGACCGTTTGATATGGAGCGACGCTACAATTTTGCGAACGAAATCATCGAACGCATTGAAAATGGCAGCATGTCATTGGAACGAGTGTGGTGGTCGGATGAGTCACATTTCGATGTATCCGGTTATGTGAATAAGCAAAATTGGAGACATTGGGGGACAGAAAATCAACATCTAGCAATTGTTCGTCCTCTTCACCCTCGACGGTTGACTGTATGGTGTGCTATCTCGTCGGCAGGAATTATCGGTCCCGTGATTGTCAATGGAACCGTTACTTCGCAAAAATATTGTGAAATGCTTAATGAGTCTTTTATTCCCGTGGCGCATGGATTAAATATGGTGGAGAATGCATGGTTTATGCAAGACGGGGCTCGTCCGCATCGCACGGAAGAAGTTTTCAACATTCTTGAAGAACATTTCGGTAACAGAATCATTGGTCTTGACGCTCAACAGTTTACAGGCGGAGGGATAACATGGCCACCATATAGTCCAGACCTCAATCCTTGCGATTTCATTAAAAGATACGGTATATCGCGATGGTATAGACACCCTGGATGACCTTGAAATGGCAATACGGCAGGGAATAGAAGCGATACCGTACGCCACACTTCAGGCAGTTTGTGGAGAATTTGAGAAGAGGCTGCGAAATGTTATCGTTGCTCGAGGCTCTCACTTCGAAAACCTGATTTATTTAACGGCAGATCTTGTTGTTTAATTGCACAAATAAATCATTTTTTTAATTAATGTTTTGTATGTTTAATATGACTTCAAAAACTGCAACCTTAAATGGCCAACCCTGTAGTTAGAAAGCATAGTAAGATGAAACCCATTGAGTTATTTTCTAGCAAATAGGAAAAGGTTGAATGTAATTTTAATCAAATAAATACTTAGGTTACTTATTAATATTTTTAAAATTTTTATTTAGGAACATTACCATATTAACATTTTTCGGTTATTATCATTATTAAACGAGCTGTACTATACACTCTCACTTTCTGCAGAACTCGCTGGATTACAGAAGTATTTCCTAGCACATTGTTTTAAGTGTTTCAGCTCCATTCATGTTACCTATAAGAAAATCCAAATAAAAAATGCAATTACCCTTTTTTTCGTAAAACTTACCTTCCATTGATTGATTTGAATTTGGCCTTTCGGGGTATTGCCTTTTAGTTATTATTACATCGGCTGTAATTGATTTTACTTTCTCTTATTCTTTCTTGCAAAAATCCAAATAATGAAAGTGACTTTTGATGCTGACTGATGCATGTTTCGATTACAGGCATTTGCTCTTTATTTTCAGGATCTATTTTCTTCGTAATATTAAACATTTCTTGTTCTAGAAAAGAAGTAGCGGTAGCCCCAGTTGCATTTTCAGTACTACGAAAACCTTCTCTTTTAAATCGAGGGTCTCGAAACAGTTGCTACCCTAGTAACTGATCCTTCTTCATATGAAAATAGCCTTGCTTTAACAGATTCCAAGAGTTTGTTGCATAGTGTCTTCCCGTCCTCAATCTTTAATTCCCGTAGTAATGCCCTCAGATAACAGTACAGTACAGTCCAAAAGTAATTATGATTATTAAAGAAATAGTAACATATTTATTACCTACAAGAATTTCCCACTACTGCTTTTTAAGATCAATTTCTCCATTTTATAAAACCGCTTATTCGTAAGATACCACGACGTGTTATTTGGTCTTATCGTGTTACTGAAATGCTCCCAATACGTGAGTTGCGTTCGGTAATTCTTTAGAAGTAACGTGAGGACGTTCTACAATTCATAAAATGGTAAAATCTATTTGTACTTTTTTGTTATATTTTCTACCTTTTTTGATACACTAATTTTACTATCTTAGATATATTTCAACCTTAAAGAAATACTATCTATTTTCTTTGAATTTGTTAAAAATATTTAAAATTGTCTACGCAGAAGGTATACGCCTGTTGGGATAATTAACTGTTTTAAATAAATTATGTATTTTTCAATAAAATGTATTTAATTTAAAATTTAAGTATGAACGAGAAAGAGAAATATTTGACAATTGGAAAAATGTTACTGATGTATAACTAGTTGCCTACTATGCCGCCACCACATACATTAAAGGATAAATGAAAAAAAGTCAATGCATTATACCTATGTGTAATGACAAAAGAAAAGCCCGGTATAATTATAAATAAATAAATTCTATTTTCTTTACGTTAGGTTTATCCTTTATTTTTTTTAACTAAAAATTAAAGAAGCTAAGACTCAAACTTTTCAGTTAAATCCAGCATTTGTAGTCTAAAAGACAAGTTGATAGTTTTGATGCGTAAGTAAATTCCAAGTGATTTTCGAATTTATAGAAGGTGGAATAATTATATATCCGTTTTTATTTCAACGTGCCCCGTTGCCAACAAACTGGTTGAGAAATATATATGAATCTCCATAATTTTGCTTTTAAATCTTAGTATAAATCTGACAAGTTCTATTCAAACCCTATCACTTCGGACTTTAACGTTTACCATTGATTAGATTTAACTAGCTCTTCTTGTTTTTAGATAAAGCGGCTAGATTTTCACTTATCTTGACATATAAAACAAACAGAAAAATGATTGCGAAAAGGCAATAATATATAGAAAGCAAACTAAATACGTTAATTGTTTTGATTAGATCATATTTTATCGCTTACGTGGAACTCAAGGATTTCCCTCTATATATGTATGTATATACAATACATTGTATATTGAATATTATGCAAAGGGATCAACGTTTATGCGAATATTTTACAAATATCATTCACGTTCCAAGAAAAGATCCAGTGTTTACAGATGAAACAGGAAATGGACCATTCATTTACACAACGAATATATATATATATATGGTAAACCTAATCAGTAGGCGATTAAAGGTCTGTATATTACTTCAAAATATATGTATTTAAAAAACTCTACATGTTTCGGCTGTATACGCCTTTTTCAAGAGAATACAAAATATATTATTATATATTATTATATTTATATATATATATATATATATATATATATATATATATATATATTTGTGTGTTTGTGTAGTTGAATTTCTTACGTAATGTTGTTGCAAAAATATACCTCATTTCGCGACAACTTAACGAACGCGTTTGTTTGGGTGAGAATTACTGGATATTATGTACAAATAAAATCGGGAACTTGTTTTTCTTTTCACATATAAATATAAACGAAACGTAAGAAAGAATCACCGGAACTTTGTATAAACACCCGAAGAATGTTTAAAGAGTTTTTTTAAAGGTGAACATCTCGAACTGACGAACCGGTTGCCTCCGATAGGAGTAGGTAGGTACCTCCTTAAAACGGAGAGCAAAGTTGATATACGCTCCGATCTTCCGTCTTATTCTTTCGTTCGGTCTTCCTTCAAGCACGCTGCTATCTTATAAATACAACGTCCTTTCTTAATATACGCACAAAATCTTTCTATATCTTATTTGATTGACGAGATGTTTCTTTCAGTATTTTTCCTTTATTTTCACGTAGATTTTATTTTCGTTTTTCTATTTTTAGATTAGCCGATTATATTATACAATCGGAGACAAAATCCAGGTTATAATATAATTTATGTGTTTTTATACAGTCGCCTGCAAAATAATGTATGTATTATAAAAACCAAAGTGTTTTTCATATTGTACGTACTAATCAGGAATCATGAGTACATGTTTTAGGATTATATGAAAAAATGAATTGACAATACCAACAACTTGTGTGGAATGTCTTTTTTGATAGAGAGAGACTAAATCAAGCACCTCTGATAAATATAAATGCAGCTTTTGAATTATTAATTATATTAATGTATTTTGAAATCACAATAAAGGCTTTTTGAAAGTCAATAACACCCGACGAAATGGTCAAAATTTTACACAGCATCTAAATATAAGCCTAAATAAAATAATGTTAAAACACTGTGATGAAACATGAGTAAGATTTATCAGTTCTTTTTCTTAACGAATGAAAATCATAGGTTGTGCTAATTTTTACAATCTGCGGGCTGAATTTTATTTCGGTCTTCTATTAGTGCATTTTAAAATATTATTTGAAGGAGATTTGATCATTTTAAATTTGCCATGGTTCTTCTATATTAAATAAGCTTTTATAGTAAATAAATACATTTTATGTGTTCTATATTCAGACTAGCACGATTTATTGTTGAATATTTTGGTTCTTTGAATAAATACATAATCTACATGTCATGAGATGAGTGATTGACATTACAGAAAACTTTCATTCATCACCTTCGTCTTGATGTCCTTGATGTTTTATTAAAATTCATTTTAATAAATACAGCTAATTTTAGCCAATGAATAAAAAATGTTATAAAATTTAGAATATTAGGATATAATCATTATCTTAAAGCAGTTTACTTTTAAATACAATTCGATTTTAAAGTAATGAATTTGAGGCAGAAGTGTTGATATGGTTCATATGGACGAAAATGAATGCCGTAAGTCAAAACATCGAATGGATTGCTAGTATGTGGAAAGTTTGCTAATAAAGCCTACAACTCAACTGGCCGAGGTCTGCAAAGACGGACTTCCTTTTGAAACGTTGTTGTAAGACTGACTACATAAATAGATAGAAAGGGCGCCACGGCGAATTACAGTTGAATTGTAATCAGAGGTCTGTCTGTAGTTATGTAAATCATTGACATCACGTTTCTTAAATAATGGAATCACAACTGCGTGCTTTAAAGATTTGTTGAGTCTATTATACATACCTAGTTTGTGTAAATGGGTTTCGAAGTTACCGAAGCCAGTTTCGTGATATTTATTTTTGCTATTTACCTGTAGTAAGAGTTGTCAAATAATTATTCGAGAAGCATGGCATTATAGTTTTAAATTGATCATCTCAATCAATATCCAAATCGAAATATAGAATTTTTTAAATTTTTATGCACCTAGAAGAAAGTTCCAAATTATAATAATTATCGAAGACATTAAGAAAATATTCAAGATCAATTAATATTTTCTTTGTTAAGAATGTGAAATTTGAAAATCCTGCTAGTTAATGATACACATTTTCAAAGCAAATTTTCTATGAAACGTTATACTTAGGGAACGGACACGAAAGGTCCATGACTCATCTCCCACGGGCGTACTATTAAAAATTTGTATTTTTAAAGAGTTTTTAATTGTATTTATATAATTGGAAAACAAACAGGTGGTAATCTATAAATACGAAATACATTTTATTTTGATCATTTTGTAGTTCAAGCTGAGTAAAGGAGTATTAATATTAATTGCTGGGTAATATTAATACTTCGCATCACTGTGGAATAACATCTAAACTGTTTACAAGGTATAGAACACATTTTCAAATTTTTGTCTATACATTCTGTTCGGAGAATTGCCCTTTTACTATAAACACGTCATCGCAGTATTCACTTCATGGCACTTCATATTAATTCACAGAATTTGCGCCTTAGAACTGAACGATCGAGTTTACCTGTTAGGAAGATTCTAGGATATGGATGTTCGTCATTAGTCAAAAGACGGCAGACTATGTGCCCCACACTGTTAAATTTAATAATACACATAAGGTGTATTAGATAAAAATGTAGATTTTACAAAATTTTATGATTTTAAGTATTTGAAATGTGTTTTAAAAACATATGAAAAGGTTGTAAAAGGGTATGAATCATACCCTTTTTTGTAAAATCTACATTTTTATTTAATATACCTTATGTGTATTATTAAATTTAACAGTGTGGGGCACATAGTCTGCCGTCTTTTCATTACATCTGAAGCAAATAAAATATCAATTATTGTATATTAACTAAGTACTCGATTGCAAACACAATTATGATGCTATTATAAAACAATCTTTATATTTACAGAAACTGTATTATTTGTATAAGTCTCTCCAACTTACAACTTATAGATTACAAAAGTAAGTGCCAAACTCCAACATAAAAACTACATTACAGGTATTAATAAAAGTAAAGATTGCAATAAAAACAAAATTAGAATTAATAATTAGATCAACAACAGAAAAGATATTTAGTTTGTATTCTTCAAACGTTTTACCAAAAAAAAAAAAATGTAGTTTGTTTCAACTTATTTTAATTTTACTAAATAGTAGATAAGTACATTTATAGCACTCTCTGCGGTGAGGCCTTAATGAAAGATAAACACATCTAAGATGTGAGCTGTTCTTTACTTCAATAGTCAGAGTGGTATTAAATTACGTATAAGTAAGCGAATTTGATTTGATTTTTTATATTAGTTCTGGCAATTAAATTTAATCGTCCGTGGTCATTAGACTCATTAGTTAACATAATTAAAATGGCATTACACCTTAATATTTCTCCTACATTCTTACATTTAAGTAATATTGTTCATATAAATTTTCGTTAGTAGCAAAATATAAATTGTAAAGTGAGAAAGTATATATTTAATTATAAAGAAAATGTGAAGACCTAGGGACGAAGACAGGGAAAGTATAAATAACGATAACTGTGACTCGGTGACGGACAATATAAATAGTGTCACTAAAAAGATTCATGTGGTAGTTCAACCTAAGGAAATACTGTTAAATGTGTATAATAATTAGGAACCGGACACGAGAGGCCCATGACTAATCGCCCACGGGCGTTTAGCAATACTTTCTCAAGGTTCTCTTCTGCAAAATTTGTTCTCTTTGAATGAAATACATCCTCGTAGATAGAAAACGTCCTTTCTACATCGCACCGGGTTATAGGCGCAAACTGGAAATATTCTTTTATTTCAGCGTATTTAGCAGCTAGATTTTGAGGCATTGTCCCCATATACAATTGCTGCAATGTTACTGAATCTGGTTTTCTATTAAAAACTGCTTCTAACTTTTGCCGAAGGCCACATCCGAAGTCACTTGGAATATTTTCAAATTATTAATAGCCACATCTAATAGGGTTTATCCATCATTTAATTTGAGATTTTGATTTTCAAAATAAGTGATTAGTTTTGGCAAATTTCCAAAATGTTCCTCCTGAATAAAGTACAACTTATTTTTAAAATTTGGAATTTGTATTAGTTCCTTGCACTCAGAAATACTTCCGAGCATCATTTAAACATGTAACAAAATTTTGTAAACTATTGAAATTCTCTGCATTAAAACTAGTTATTATTGGAGAGGAAGGCAGTGACAAAGATGGAAGCTTTTCCCTCTAAAGAGCTACTCTCAATGGTGCTTTTTTGAAAACTTTTTTGAAAGCGGATACAAGTCTACCAACTACCGGAAATGTGTCTGATATATTCACAGATTCTGTGGAGAGCATGTGCAACACAAGTAATATGCAGCATATTAGGATATGTTTCCTTTAATAGTCTGCCCGTTTTGAACATATATGCAGCAGTGTCACTGACAAATAAAAGTACTTTTTCTTTGTACCTATCGTCCGAATGAAGCATTTGGCGCACACGCAGAGAAATATATGTTTGTATCAAATAAATCTGCTTTGACTCAAGCAATTCTCTGTTTTGTATATCCACAAGACAATATTATCTTGTGGAGAGATAAATATATTCTTGAAATTATTTACTTCTTCAAAACTATTTCTTATTTGAATGAAACATATAAAATGTGTTTGCTTAAGAAAAATATTCGTAAATCAAATCCATTGTATTCTTACTTGAAGTATGTTTTGTCGCAGAATATTCTTATGGCAAGACGCTACGTTTTCTTAATGAAAGAAAATATTTTTTATGTGAGAATGTGAATGTTTTGCATAGAACTACCAAATTGTTTTGATTTTTATATACGAGGATACGTTAAAAATAGTTTTCGTATAACTTTAGAAATTATATAATGAATAGTAGACGTATTTTATTACTATTACACTTTTTAATTGAGAGCTCCCCGACAATGAGTATTCCTAGTTAGGTATGAATTAAATAAAAGTATCAAATTTTCAAGTATGTATCAATGTTAAAAAATTTATTATTAATATAAAACCGTTATTAAATGCAGAATTGATTTAGTAAATCAATATATGCATTGTAATGATAATTTTCTGATAAAAAGGAGCTAATATTTTTATTTTCGTAATTTTTAAAATGCCAAGGTTTAGGAGAGATGAAAATTATACATATAAATATACGACAATATTTTATTATTTCTATAACACAGTAATACATTTTTATAATGTTACATAGGATTCATTTAAAAATAAAGTATGAACAATTGTTGTTTTTCTGGAATATATATCGTTAAGTGAGATTTGTCTCTCCTCTGTAGTAAACTTAACTTTATATGCTCTATAATGCATAGTGTAATCTAATGTTTCTAATTTATTATTAGAGCTGAGGATGTTTGCGGTATAACCATGGTTATACCGCAAACATCCTCAGCTCTATTTATTATATGTAAAATAACAGATGCTAGTATTTTCACTGTTAATTAAAATCTTCGTAACTAAACCAAACTGAGGCGTATTATCAATATACTTTATTAAAATTACATCTGATAAATTAAAATGATTGCCATTTACTTCATACCAATTAGTAGATACAGGATGAAATGAAAAATTCTGACGATTTGTCAAAGAAAACTCATCCTCAACTTCGGTGGTGGTAATTCCCACTTTCTTAATATATCACTCACAAATTCGTCCATATTGATAACTATCACTTTAATATAATAATTCATACACATAAACAACGACACAAAGGTAGCAAATGCAGCGAACTTGTGTTACTTGCGTACAAAGACGTCTAACATTGCACCCCTGATTGGGCCTATACGTAAACTCGCAATCGCTAAAAATAGAAATGATATAATAAGTTTGCTTCCACCAAATAGATGTTTTTCTTTATAGAAACATTTATTCAAGAAATTTTTAGATTTGTTGGAGAAATACTGCTTTTCTTAATATAAGGAAACAGTTTTAAAGGAAACAAATTCTTTTCTAATTCCAAGAAAATAGTAGTAAAACAATATTTTTTCTTGTTCTAAAAATGCATTTCTCTGCGTGCATATTCTAATAAATGGTTTTAGCTACTGTTTCCGCATCAACTGTATTTATAACTTTTGTTGCTATTACATATCCGTTATATGGAATAGTTGGATGTAGTACACCAGCTATAACATTTACCACCACAGCGTCCTAATATATCGACAGTTTCATCGGCACTTATCCATAGGTACTGATTTGAAAGATGGCTTCTAATGCGTTCTACTACTTTCGTGTAGCACTTAGAAACATAATATTTGCGTAAGGTAGATTCATCAGGAACATTTCAACTATTATATTTGAATGTTTTGAAGGTGGGATGGTTAAGTTTATTTAATGGAATATTTGCCGCCATTAGAGTTTCACAGAGTTGTTCGTTAAAATTGTCAGATTTCAACGCGTCTAATTTCTGTGTATGTGTTTGCGATGCTAAGTGACGTTTTATGTACGATTTCTTGGAATTTTGTAAAGGTATTTGACATACTTTGCAATAAATTTAGGAATCATTGCAATCAGTTTGACTCTTAGTCCAACTCACCATTGTTTCACGATGTTGTTCCATATCATATCTGAAAAAGTAACTTAAACCATGTTCTAGAGATCTAAATAAATAAAAATTAAAAATGCGTACGCGTCAGTTATTTAAACTTAACGAAATTCACTGCGACAGTTACGTCAAAATAATTGGGAGAAGTAGATTTAATGAAACGATATTAAACAGGATCTATTACAAGAATTACGTAGTATGGTAATTAACAGTTAAAATAATGAAAAAAAGAAACTAACTCGCCGTACTTTATTTAACTTATGAAATATAAACTAATAAATAAAATAAATGATAAGAGCCCCGATTCTACCTACGCCCATGAAGAAAGGAATTTCACTATAATATTGAAGTAATTGCGTCGCAATTCAACGACAGAAACCAGATGTGCGGTTAACGGAATAGTGCTATTCAATAACTGCGTGTTGTACTTAGCGATATTATAGACTGTTTATATGGTCCAGCGTAATTTCGGCCTGATGCGTCCGTTCTCTAGTTATAATATAACTATCAAAGAGGTAAAACAATTATTCGAAGTTCCAAGTTTTATAAAACAAGAAACATAACTATAATAATTTCTGAAAGTAAGTGAATAATTAAGAATGCCTACGAGAATTTATCAGGGAATGTATAATACATCACGGATATTATCTTCTTCCCACTAGAAGAAATAATATTCCTTTTTTTTAACTGTTTGTGTTATTTCAAAATAATTATTTCGAAAGTATTTCATTTAATAACTAATATCAAGTATGTATTATAATCATTATAATCGCCATAGGGCGACGTTTTAACATAAGGTCCTCCCAATAATTTCTTGTCGACTAACCTTCCAGCAACATCCACGCATTTAATGATAAATACTAGTGGAGGAACGCGAAAGGTGAAATTTTCTGCTAATTGTGCAAACATCAATATGTAGATTACCACTTATCGACTGTAAAAACGTTTAAATAACAGGTTCAAACCGGAAGATTATTATGCACATGTACATACTTATACATATAGACATTTACCTGTATATTGTATATACATGTATACATACAATTTATAGTTGATAGCAATCTATGAAAGTATAGGTTACACACATCTGAAAATTAATATCGGATGATTTATTACTTACACAGTCGGAAAAATTGAATGTCATAAATGGCATAAATAATTTAATTTAAATTAAAAATTTTATTAGTTAAAGAAATTAGATACTTTCAGTCGCATGCTTTTTACATTTGAAATTGAGAAGAAATCCAAAGAGCAAACAAATATTGTTGCTATATGCTACTCAAGCGATGTTACTAAGAAAAACGTGATGGTAGGCTAACAGCAAAGCTAAAATTTATAGAAAAGAAATTAATGGAACAACCAAACAACTCCTAAGATGAGGTGAAATTAGGACGTTTAATTAATAAACAGTCGAAATTGTCATTTTCTAATTGAAGACAATCAGTAAAATTAAAATTTAGGACACAAATCAAATGTGTAAAATATATTACACTAATTTTGAAAATTGAAGGTTTATTTTCATTCATAAAATATATTTATTTATCTACAAACTTTTTATTTTTTTCAATAATTGTCTAAATGCAATAATATTCTATTTATTGCTATTACAAAATTTACATTGCTTCTTAAAGTATTATGAAGATATAAAATAGAAAACTGAATAGGTATATTCGGTTTCATAAACTAAGGTGCAAAATTAATGGGACACTTGAGTTTTTCAAAATATTTTTGGCCCACCAAATTAAAAATCATGTTTAGTGATTAAATACTTTAACAAATTAACACATTACAAATAAAATCCATTATAAAAAAGTGAAATCTAAGCCAAAAGAATTTAAATAAATAAACAACTTTAGAAACAAAGAATAAAACCGCTACAAATTAGAAATAAAAAATGTTAATTTGATGATGTCAAAATTAAAAAAAAGAATACTGGATAGCTTGTATTTCCACCATGAGCCTTATTAATTACAGCTGAGGAATTTGGTTCTATTCCGCAGTTAGGGCTTCTTCTAACGTGCCGTTCTAACATGTCCTATCCATGTTCCATGGGATTCAAGTCAGAGCTTCGTGATGGCCGTGGCAACAAGTAAGTCTTCTAAGTAAGTCCACGTGGTCCTTGCAATCTGTGGACGGACATTATCTTGCATTAAACGAAAATTTTCGCCAAGAAATAGCCCAAAAGGCATTACATGTTCCTCTAAACATTGTTGAATTTAGCGGTCGGCAGTAATTGTAACACTCCAAATTCTCACAGGCTCTGTAATAGCAGTCAACGACATACCCGCTCACATCATTACACCACCTCCACCGAATGGCACCTTTGGGGACAAGCAGGCTTCAGTAAGATGCTCGCCTGTCCTTTTCCACACCCTATCGCGACCATCTGATGTGCATAGAGTGAATCTGGATCATTAGTAAAAAGAACAGTGAATCATTCTTCAAGAGCCCAATCAGCATGTTGTCGTGCAAATTGAAACGCGTAGGTCTTCTGGACCTCAACCCACCTTCATTTAAGCGTCTGCGAACTGTATACAGTGACACTATGTTATTAGGACCTTCGTTCAACCTTTGAACAAGAGCAGATGCTCTCACCGTACGATAACCTAACGCCTGCATTCGACGATACCGATCTCTGGACTCATCAGTAAAGAGCACAGCGGTCCATTCTTCAAGACCCCAATCAGCAACTTGCTGTGCAAATTGCAAACGCTGTTGCCGATGACTTGCCATTAAAAAAGGACCTGTTGCAGGTCTTCTTGACCTCAACTCACTTTCATTTAAGCGTCTGAGAACTGTACACACAGACACTAAGTTGTTATAGACGTCGTTCAACCTTTGCACACGACCAGATGCTATCGCCGTGCGATCACGTAACGTCTGCATTCGAAGAAGCCGATCTTGGATGTGATTTGTTCCTCTTCGTCTACCTTATCTCAGCCTTCTTATGAACTCTTCTGTTTTCCGGAACTTTTGCAGGGTATCGGAGACGGTAATTGGCGAATTCTCAGGACGTTTGCGATATAACGCACATTTTGTCCGTTTTATCAAAGCAACCAGTTTGGACCAACTTATTCTTGGACCCATGTGTACTTTCTTGTTTTATTTTTGAAAAAATAACAATTAGTCAACAAATTGAACGTATTACTATGCGAATAGTTTTCGAGAAAAACGGAATAAGGCAGCTTTCTTTGTAACATACTCGTTGCAACAGTGCGCATGCGTATTTCACTTTAAACAAGTTGTAACATTTTCAAACCTAATCACTTATAATGCAGCACAACTGCATGTGCACAATTCAAGCGCAACATTGAAATATCTCGAAAAATTCAAGTGTCCGGTTAATTTTGCACTTCAGTTTATTTTAACCTTTCTTTAGACCCTAACAGTTTTACAACTTTACTCGATATACACACTACCAAAAGTAACCGAAATGGATTTAGAGACAAGCAAGAATAGTTAAATCTTAACAAAAGGCATTTTATTTATTCAAAATATTATTCATCAGTAGAAATTTCTACAACGATTTGCACGGTCAAAAACTCCGTCGTCTTTACTGAGACTTTAGCCTGGGTACTGGCTACTTGAGTTGTAGTTTTATTAGCAACCCTCAACATATGTAAGTCTTTGGATCTCTACCGTATATCGAAAAGTTACCGAACCCAGTTTCGTGGTATTTATTTTTGCTATTTACCTGTAGCAAGAGTCGTCAAATAATGATTCGAGAAGGATGGTATTATAATTTTAGATTGATCATCTCACTAAATGATCTTTTTATGTCGTTGACCGTTGAGTCTTCAACTTCAACTGATGTAAAATGGCCTGCTTTCATCGCCAGATGCAGCATTTTGGTAAAAAATCGGTGATAATTGAAGGTGCTCAAAGTGGTGTATTACCGTACCGCAAGTTTTCTGTTAAATTATTGTCTTGAATATTCCAAATTCTGCTACTATGAATTTTTCAAAATTTTCACGAAATTACCCACTTTTTCTTCTCTCCTGTATCGTTGTTTTCTCTGAACAAAATATAATGGAATTTTTACAGATTATTTAGGAAAATTAAGGCTTTGTACATAAATCTTTAACAAACAAACGTCGCAAATAATTTCTTTAAAATAGAGTCACTGAAAATAACCAGAACAGTAGATGAAGTATTGCGGCGACACCTAACGGTAGTATTCGAAATTAAAACATTTAAAATTGGGCTGTATTTAAGGCACTTTATATGAGTAATATTTTTTGAATAGTAATGGGGTTTGGTGTTTAGATAGAATTTACGAAAGCATTAACTGTGAAAACTAGCTGTCATAAGGGGCTATTCTGTAACTGTATCGGTTAAAAATAGCGGGGCGTTAAAACTCTAATTTTTAACGGAAATTCATATTCTGTAATTGGTGAAATAACGTGGGCGTTAAATTGGTTATTTTTAACACATACGTTAAACTATTCGGTTGTATTCGGAAATATTGGCGGAAGTGATATATATTAAGTATACATTTGTACTAAATTCAAGGTTATTTTTGTTTTATAATATTGGCGGTTTCACATGTTGACATGTTCGAATGCGACATGTTCTAAAAAGTTCAGTTTTTTCTTTTACCTACTCGTTTTTTGTTTATTCTGTATATTTATTTTATTATTACAAGGGAATTTAAGTTTGTTGCAATATTTATTTCTTTTTTTAAATAAACATTTTTAAATAAAAATCTTTTTAATCTTAATATGTAAAATGCAAAAAAAAAGGAGTACATATATTAAAATCTGATTTAATTCAATAGCAACAAAAAGTAAATCAATTTCCAAGGTATGTATTTACTAATAAATCACGGCCCTTGGTACCTTCATGGCTGATATTGATTTGCATCAGCCATGACTGGCCTTTTAGGTAAATGTACCATTTCATTTTCTGGCAGAGCCACATTATAATTAATGCAAATATTGTGTAATATCGCACAACTGTATATTATTTTAGCAGCTCTTATGGGATCATAATGAAGAGCTCTATGTCCTAGTAAACAGCGAAATCTGCTTTTAAGTAAACCATTCACATGTTCAATTGTCATTCTTAGCTTTGATAACGCGGTATTGTATCTTGTTTGAGATAAATGCTCTTCTGGGTTTAAAAAGGTACTAGCAACCAAGGTTCTAGTGGGTATCTACTATCTGCAAGTAAGCAATCAGAAGACCCAGTTGCAATGTATTTATTGGACATCTCCCTGCTCACTCCAGACATCATCCATATTGCCGCGTCATGGACTGATCCTGGATACCTAGCGTTGATATTAATAATTCTCTTATCACTATCACAAATTATTTGTGTATTAATTGCATAATAATTTTTTCTGCAATAGTATGGCTGTCCTGGGTGAACGGGATGTTCAGCTGATAGAGCAACAATTCGTATACATGTTCCATCAATTATACCTATAATATTTTCGAAATCGATAATCCATAGTCCTAAAACCTTTTCTTTTCTGTTCTTTTTCATCCTCTTGCATCGGAAATTTGACCCAATCATTCAAAAGATGATTCATTACGCGTCCGAAATTTCACGAATTATTCTGCTAACTACTGGTTGGCTTACAGAGAAATTGTGGCCATGTCCAATGCTCAGTTGATAACTTCCTTGACCAAAGAAATTTAATGCGGTCAACACTCTCAAAAATATTGAAACTCTGCTTCTACGGAGTGACCTACCAAGATGACCCGATAGATCGTTTATTAATTACTGGCAACAATGTTTATTTAATCGAAATAATTTCAAAAATGTATGTTCGGGCTATTGGAAAGGATCACTAGCATCACGAAGAGTCATTTGAATTATTCTATTTTGTTGACTACGTAAAAGAAATCGCAATTAAAAAATGTTTTGAAATGTCAATTTATTTACTTACATAAGTCTACGATTTCTATTATTCCGTTGAATAGCTAAATGGATGACACCATCAAAAGCCATTTCTGCTCTCTCTAAGTAATTTACCTCTATATATAAATGCTCAAGTACTATAGAACCTCCTCTGCACTGAGGAACGAAAATTGACGGCTATTCAGAAGGTACCTTTGAAATTAACTTTTTAACGACTTCAGTTAACGGTTGTCCGAAAAAATTAACCACCAGAAGAGAATATAGAATATGAATTTTAGACGTAATTTTTAACGGACGTTAAAATTAAGGAAAGTGTCTTTATAGAATACTGTTTTCAATTTACTGACCGTTAAAATTTTTAACGGAGAGTTAATTTTAACGCTTAGCTTACAGAATAGCCCCTATACCGCGTTAACTTTTTAATATTTGTAATCAATATATTCGAGCATAGACTCCTGTGCAACGCGACCAAATTATCGAAATATACTTTGAAAATCAGTCGTCGATTCCCGTAATTTGTTGACGACTTTGCGACTTTTATGGTGTATATAATTGTCCATCTGAGCCAAGCTATTCGTCGCAATGTGGATAGATTTTCTGCCACACACTCTCTAAATGAAGCAATCACAGCAGCACGTCGAAGGAATGTGCGTACTCAAGAGACTAACGCCGCTGTAAGCGAAAGGAAGACCATCCAAATTGATTCATTCGTTGTCGTTCGCAGGAATTTAGGCTCTGCCCACGATGTGGTAAATTTTGCAAAAAAATCTTTGCCTACACCCGCACAAGATCCAACTGGTACAGGAATTTAAGCTACAGGAGCATTATTTGCGTCTTTCTTTCGTCAATTGGGTCTTAGAGCAATTGGAAACTGACCCGTTGTTTAATCACAAAATTGTGTTGAGCGATGAGGCTCATTTTTAACTGAAGGGGTTTGTAATAAGCAAAGTTGTCGTATATGGAGTGAAACCAATCCATAAGAAATCCTGCAGAACCTGTTACGTCCAAAGGTACTTTTGGCATCGTCGTACCTTTTTTCTTCAAAAATGAGGTCGGAGCTCACGTTAGAGATTTTTACCGTACTATGTTAAATGATTTTTTGTTGGAAAATATGGTTGAGATTGGTCCGCACGAGATGTGGTTTCGACAAGATGACGCTACGTGGTATACACTACCGATCTCGAGAAATGAACCAATCACTTGGCCTCCAAGGTCGTACGATTTGACACTTCTCGATTATTACTTATGGGACTGCGTGAAGTTATTGGTTTATGCTGATAAACTAGCAACAATTGATGCAGGTTATGATTGGAAGTTAACATTGTTCGTGTTATTTGTGATATACGGCCAAAGGTAACCCATAATAAGCTTAGTCAAGAACCGCTGCTAGCCTGATATGTCTAAAATAATAGTGGCCTGTATGTCTGAAATAACTTTCAAGTGTTAATACCATGAATTGATCATAAAAAATATTGATTAACATTAAGAAGTTTTGTATAGTTTTTTCTCCAATTTCAAGTTCCACCGGGCTTAAAAAACACACTTCTTAAATTATTACGTTTGCAGTAATAATTGCGTCTTATGTAGAGCCAAACTTATACTTATGTCTCAGCATTTGCTTTTCCAAAGACAATTTTTAAACGACGCAAGTTGTATACAGGGTTAGTTAAAAGTATGGAGACGGCGATTTATTGTCGTTAATATTCATTTTAGGGAATTATGTTCAATATAAAAGTTTGTTAGGATATTTTGATCTACATTTGAGAATATTTGAATTTTTTTTCTTCAATTGTTTTTTTAGATACGCCTGTCCGCGCATTTTTTTTTAATGGGAACTGGTAAATTTTGCTCTACCATTCGATAGAGAATTTTTTTCTCTTTACAATAATATTTTTGTATTTTTAAAATTCATTTTAATAACTTTTTTACAAGAAAAATTAAACAAATTAATAACAAAGTTAATTAAAGTAAGTGTTCAAATTGTCGTCCATTACTAATTTGACAATGACCCAATCGATTTACAAAACCCCGAACAGAGTTCTGTAAAAAATCTCGGGGAATTTCTTGTATCGTTCTGGTAATTCGGATTTGTAAATCTTCGACGTTATCGGGCTTATCTTTGTAAACTTTGTTTTTTACGTATCCCCAAAGAAAAAAATCTAAAGGACTTAAATCTGGTGAACGGGCTGGCCATTCAATGGTTCCTCATCTTCCAATCCATCTGTGGGGAAAAACGCTGTCCAGATATTGACGAACATTTACACCATAATGTGGTGGGGCGCCATCTTGCTGGAACCAGATACTGTCATTGGGCAGGTGTTCATTGTTTTCATGAGGATAGAGCGTAGCACAAGCAGGTATTATTTCATTTTGCAATAACAGCAAATACAGAGCCGAAGTTAAATTGCCATTGATGAAAAAGGGACCGATAATGTGACCGCCTAGAATGCCAACCCAAACATTAACCTTTTGGGGGTACTGCGTATGGTGCTCCAAAAACCAAGAGGGATTTTACGATGACCAGTATCTGCAGTTATGTCTGTTTACTTCTCCGGTAAGGCAAAAAGTAGCTTCGTCAGAGAAAAGAATATTGTTGACAAAATTTTCATTATTATTGCAAATATTTAACATTTCTTCAGAAAATTGTAATCTCCTATCAAAATCATCTTCCGTTAACTCGTGTACAAGATGTACCTTATAAGGTTTATACTTTTCACTTTTTAAAAATGACACGATCGATGACTGTGAAATATTGAAATTGGCCGCTAATTGATTGGTTGATAAATGGGGATATTCAGATACAGCCAATAAAATATCCAGTTTGTTATCATCGATTTTTGCTGTTCTAGGTCTACCACTCCTTGGCAAATCTTTAACGCTACCCGTTTGTTCAAAGCGTCTTAAAGTTTTACCAACAACGGATTTAGAAATTGGATTTCTATTTGGATGCGTATCATTAAATAAATTACAAACGTCTTGTAAACTTCTGCGTCTATCTCCATAACCCAACATCATAAGTATTTCAATTCGTTCATGTTCACTTAAACTCGCCATTGTTATTATTAACAGCAACAAATTGCAAAAATGAATTATTTCTGTCAAAGCTTTGACGCACACAGTAACCACTGATAAAATTATGTCGCTCAAGTTTGTTTATCGTTACGCTTCTGTCTATCTGCGATGTACCAAACATCTGTTAAACACATGAACCGGCCTTTTCTTATGAAAAAGTTATTAAAATGAATTTTAAATAAACAAAAATATTATTATAAAGAGAAAAACATTCTCTATCGAATGGTAGAGTAAAATTTACTAGTTCCCATTTAAAAAAACTGCGCGGACAGGCGTAACTAAAAAACAATTGAAGAAAAAAAAATTCAAATGTTCTCAAATGTAGATCAAAATATCCTAGCAAACTTTTATATTGAACATAATTCCCTAAAATGAATATTAACGACAATAAATCGCCGTCTCCATACTTTTAACTAACTCTGTATATGTTCACCGCAGCCTTGTACTAAAAATACATTGTCTAGTGAGCCAAGACAATCCAAGCTGTAATATTTTCAAATGGATATAATGGAGAAGGTGAAGGAAGTCACAAAAGTAATATTCACTAATTCACTAAGACTTTTTACTTAGAAGAAATACTTATTCTTATATCTACCAACATTTTGTTCTTAATAATGTTTATGCATATTTTTCATAAAAATTTTTATTTGACTGTAATACGTGCCAAGGAAGATATAAAAAAATCACAAAAAGGTCGTTTAGTACTGCAATGCTACCCTAGTTCGAAATGAACTCTGACATTTCTAGGTCTGCGCCTCTAAATTTGCCTATTTTTTCTGCTCTTCCTCATATACAAACTCGTAAAACCTGTAAAACCTCGTAAACTATGACATTTAAAAACACAAAGAAATATTTAAAAACGTTCAGAAAATGTAAAATGTGTGTATGAAACTTAAAAAAAGGAAAAGTAATTGATTTAATTTTTACTCAAGCATACCTCGAGCTGAGTAATGAAATTATAAGGAGACGAATGAATTCAATTAAGAAAAAAGTCTTGTTTCGCAGTGACAACTGGTTCCTGCATATAATCAGTGAAAACAGCTTAAATAAATACCTCATTCCTTTCAACACAATCAAATTTATAACTATTCTCAATCTAATTCAGCTATGAAATACATCATCTAAGAAAATTTAGATTCACTAACCAAAATGGTGTATGTGCTCTGAGAATTACAGGCTGTTTCGAAGTAAGTAACAAATTAGCTTCCGAAAATAGCGACGTCTAATGCTACATCTAATCAATTCCTTCATCAGAAGTAAACTGATGTTTAAAAAGATTATATTTAATAAATATTCACATAATGTAACTAATATTTATTCATGTTCCAAATAGATCTCGATGTCACGAGAACTTTTGACATGCAGATTGTGCGTGTAAAAATGAGATATTTTGGCGATGCATTGCAGAGAGGCAGGGACGTTCACAAATCTTTGTCACTTTAAAACTTAGTGATGATGAGCTGACGGATCCAAATGAAATAGTTAAAAGGCTTTAACTATTTCATTAAAACTTTTTCAACTAAAACTTTTTCAGATGTATACCGACAACGGTTGATTTCATTCTCATTGACTCTTCGGGAAAGTCCGAACAACTTTTACATCGGAACCTCTTCAGAGTGGTGCACTAACAGCCATAAACTACCTTGAAACATCAGGTTATGCTGGACTATATACAGAGTAGCTTAACAGGCCATTCAGGCCCAGAGTTGTGTAATGCTTTTCCATAGCCTTCAATCTTTCGCTTTTATTTTCCAGTTTACCACATTTTTTCTGTCAGGTTTTCTAGCACTGCTTTTTTTTATCTTTTCTTTTCTTTTTCCTTCTTACCGACCGGCTCTTTCCACGGTATTTGTTTTGGTATCCCATCATCCGTCATCCTTTGATACTCTACTTCATGTATTGTTTTTGAGCTGCTCTCTTATTTTATTTATCTCTTGTCTGATGGGTTCCGATATTGGTTTTTATTGTACAGTAGTGGACATAATTAACTAGGACAAGTCAAAAAATTAAGTAACCTTTTTTTTATAAAATTTAGTTTAAATTTGGGTTTATAGTTATGACATTTGTCACGTTGATTTGTCAAAAATTTATTTGTCGAACTGAAGTAGAAAAAATGCCTCGAATTAACGATATCGTGAAGTGTTCTGTAATTGCTAGAGCGGAAGAAGGAATGTCGGTCAGACAGATTCTTCAGCGCTATAATATTAACAAAAATTCTGTCACTAACATTGTCAAAAAATGGAGACAAGAAGGGAGAATAGGAAGGAACCCAGGACAAGGACGACATAGGATTTCAAATGAAGAACATGACAGAAGATTAATTGAGGTACTAAGGGAAAATCCATTTTTCACCGTAATTAGAGCTGCTGAAGAAACAAATTTCCCGGGATCTGCACGAACTGGACGACGACGTGTTAAAGAGTCGGACTTGCGCTACCGTTCAGCAGCAAAAAAAATATTTTAAGCCAAGAACACAAAGAGGCGCGTGTGGGATTTGCTCTAGAACACATGGTTTTCCATAATAACTTTTGGAATAATGTCATCTTTACGGATGAAAAGACTTTTCAGTCCACATATAGTGGTGCTATTCGTGTATATCGACCTGCTTATTCGCGGTACGATGAAAGATATATTAACAATTCAGACAAGAGTGGCAGATTTTCCATAAATTTGTGGGCTTGGATATCAGCCCGTGGACCTGGTGTTCTGTGGCATATTGACAGTAGATTTAATAGCGAAGAATACATACGGATCTTAGATAATATCATGTTGCCTTCTGTGTCCCAATTATATCCTAATAATGAATTTATATTTCAACAGGACAATTGTCCCATCCATACAGCTCATGCAGTAAAAAACTGGTTCAGAGAAAACAACATTAATATGCTTAACTGGCCTAGTCGCAGCCCCGACTTAAACTGCATTGAAAATGTTTGGGGACTGTTATTAAGAAACATCCGAAACCAAAATATTAGACCCAGAAATGCCCAAGGATTATTAGAAGTGATTAATAATGCATGGGAAAATGTTGTTACCCAAGAGTCTTGTATAAATTTGGTAAACTCGATGCAACGGAGACTTACTGATGTTATCAACCGAAATGGTGCGATGACCAAGTATTAGAAAAGTTGTAGTTTTAAAAAATATATGTGTATTAAATCTTTACCGAAATTAAATTGTTCTGTTTTATATGTATTATAAAATTATTAACTTGCATTTGAATTACAATTCTGGTAAGTGAGGATGTCTGTCAAAGCCTAGTTTACATTAGAAAAAAAACACTGTCCTATTTATTTATGTCCATTACTGTACGTCCATTCTGCTTCTTCTAATTCTTATGTACTTTCTTCTCCCTTATTTAACAGTTGTGCGAAATATTCTTTCCACCTTGCTCTTATTCCCTCTTCCTCCTATTAAATTATCTTTTATATACACGATTTGTCTGGGTCTTTGTTTTTCTCTCTTGGCCTCATGATAAAAGTTTCTCATTTCTTTTTTTTTGGAAATAATTTTCCATTTCCTGTGTTCCTTATTTATTAACTGACCTTTTCTTTTGTCTGCATAGCTTTTTCTTTTGTTTTCAGTTTTTGTTCTTTGTATGTCTCTTTATCTTCTCTTTTCTGTGTTTGTATTGCTTTAATTCTTAGTTTATTTCTTATTTTTGTTTCCCTCTTACAATCTTCATTCCTTCTTTCTTCTTATTTTGGTGTCGGTTTTTGGATTATTTCCTCCTTTCTCTTTCCCATTTTATGTCTATATTCTGCAGGTTTTGGTGTTGGATCTTTTGATATTCTTTCCTTATTTCTTTTTTAGATTTTTTTCTGTATTTCTCGGTTTTGTAAAGCCTCCATATTGAATTCTTCTTTTCTTTTTATTCTATATTTTTTTCTTTCGGGTCTTTTAATTATCATATCAATTTTCACCATAAATTGGTCAGAATTAATGTCCGCTCTTATGTACGATTTCACATTTTTTTTATTATATGCTTTTGCTTTGCATTCACCATTACTACCTATTTTTATAATCAAGGAATATGCTTCTTTTCTATGTCATCTGTTATGCAGAATCTTGCTCTTCGCACATCTACGTTTCCAGATATTTGGAAGATAAGATCGTAACTTTAAATACTTTGAAATATCGACGTCAAATATCGAAGCAGTAGTTCTCAGCATCGAGTACTGGGCCCGAAGTGTTGAGGCTTTCTTTTCCTCAGCTAATTCTGCAAAATAAGCACCAAAGGCTTCTTCAGAAAATGATTTGCTTTGTTTTTTAGTTCTCTAGTCCATAAACTTTCTATAAGCGAACTCGTAAATGTGTTTCGACTTGGGAGGAATTAAATTAGAAAATTCAGAAAAAATTATACATAAAGTGACATTTCTCTTGTCAGCAACTGAATGTCAAACAATTTGAAATCCGAAATCCCGGTAGTCCGATAATTTCAAACTCCAGTGGTTGAAATGCAATTTCAACCATCGCAATCAATTTCAAAATCACAAATTTCAATGTCATGAGTAGAAAAACAATATGTTTCTATATATATTTATTTTACTTATATGTATATCAAAAGATACCATTTTGTTAGGATAATTATCCTAACAAAATGGTGACAATGGTAACAAAATTCGTGAAACAACAACGAAGTTGTTTCACGAATTTTTGTCTGTCTTTATCTTGAAAATGAAATTCTAGATTGGATAGCATTTTCAGGCCCTTTGCATCTCTGATATTTTAAGATGTTTAATTATGTGCTAAAAACGATGTAAAAAACAATTTAGCAATCGATTTATTGTCTTTCAAAGTATTCGTTTTTGACATCAATACTCTCGAGTACGCTCGAACTAATTTGCTAAGCATTTTTTCCGTTCTGAAGCCCATACTTCGAAAGTCAGCGTTCGCAATTTTTCAAGAGCTACTTCAGACAACGAAAATCGCTTACCATGCATTTAATTTCTTTATTTTTAGGAACAAATAGAAATCAACATTATTCAATTAGGTGAATGTGGGCAATGAATCATTAATCACAATTTTTATTTATTAAAAAATTTATAAGTTCGACGAAGTGAGTGAAAGTTTAGGTCATAATGAAGAATAATTCGCCGATTTTTATTATTCTTCCTTATTTCATCGATGATTTCCCGCAAACAAATTGCTATGTACTAATTATCGTTCACCATTCTTTGATTCATTGTCTTAAATTACGGTTGTAGGATGTCTAGTAAAATCGAAGAAGCAAGTGATCATTTGCTTGATAGAATTGCGTGAATGAACAACTTGTAGAGGTTTTAACTCGCTTTGAAAGACCAAAACGATGTTGACGCCTAAATATGAACCATCTCTGTTGAATGTGACAACAGCCTTGATATTCTGTCAAATTGTGTGGGATTTATAGACTACAAAGCTTCCGTACGTTGAATAATCATGCAAAATCGTGTGCCCATGACCAAGAATGCTTCAATCTAACGATATGTGGCATGCTGATGTCGTTCAATCATTCCACACGACATCGATGGGCGACCTTTACGAAACCTAAGAGTGGTAGTTGATGTTTCATCACCTAAAACCAAATAAAATCGATCGATGTTCTATTTCGGCCTTAAACGTTTGAAATCATAAAAAAAATTATGGCTCAAAAATTTCCATTTTTACACAAAACCATTTTCTTTTAAATGTTGTTTAATCAAAACTAGTTCACTTAAATATGAATTGTCAATGAAATTATTAGTTAGAAATCTAGTTCGTAGGCTTCGGCGGTCGTTGTCCAGTTTGAGTGTAGCAATAGTAGTAGCGACCCTGAAGATGTCTCTTGTTTCAATTACCCGGTTCCAGGAATCCTTTCAAAATCTCAGAAGCAATTATATTGGTTAAAAATTTCAAGTTTTACGAATATGAAAGTTGAGAACGCGGACACCACTTAAACTATTGCAATTTCTCGCATTTCATTTTTCATCATGATCTATCGCTCTAGTTCCCCCCTCTTCTAGACTTTCTCTTTCATTTCTATGTCCACTCTTTTTTCCCATTCTAATCTCAGTCTACGTCTTTTCTATTTGTTTTCCAGCATGCGTTTCAGGTGCCCATACCACAGTAACTATCTTTTTTCTACTTCTTCAACAATATTTTTCTCTACATGCATTCTCTGTTTCACAACTTCGTTTCTTATGTGTTGTGTGCGGGATATATTTCATTTCCATTTCAAATATAGTCTGTCCATCATTATATCGACCCGCCCTTTTAAGATTTAAAAGGATTATCGGGGACTATCCGCTACATCGTGCCGCAAGTATCGAGAAAACTTATAATGAAGTAATAAACCGTATTAGGAGAAATTAGGTTTTCTTAAGTAGAGATGTTTCGTTTAATATAATCTACCATTTACAATTTAAACTTTGTTATTCTAAAGTGAAATATTCTAATTTAACAGATAATTTATAACTATAACTGTATTAAAAGAATATTGTAATATTGTAATGGTATTTTAAATATTAGCATCCTTTTCTTTCAATTAACTAATTTGTAAAGCTGCTCGAAATATCACACAGAAAGATTAGAGAAATTGTATTCGACAATTTCCTGATGTACCAATCAGAAATTTATAATTCTTTAGGTGATAGTGGTGAAACGAGTATTGAAAATTTCGGCGAAGATTAATGCATCTAACAAGTGTTTATTTGAAAAGTCAATCTAGTAGCATGTGATTTACTGAGAACATTTTGAAGTTTGTCGTAAATTAAAATTTACTACTTAACTTACGAAGTCGTATATTTTGACAGTTTCATACATACAAATAAATAACAAATAATAGGTATTTATTGAAAACTATAACAAATGTTGAAAATGTTGTCCTTCAAGATCAATGCACTTTAAAATCCTCCGTTCAAAATTTCTGATGATATTCTGCAACATTATTGGATTGTTATTAATTTCCATGCATTTCTGTTCGATTCTGTGTAGCATATCATTCAAATTCAATATAGGTGTTCGAAATATGTTATTTTTTAGATAAGGCCACAAAAAGAAGTCGCAAGGTGTTAAATCGCATGAACGTGCAGGCCAGGCAATTTCAGTATTTCGACTAATTATACGTTCATCAAAAAATTCTCTTAAATAGTCCAAAGATTCTGCAGTACAGTGACAAGGTGCTCCGTCTTCTTGGAAATATGCATTTTGAAGTTCATCATCATGCAACTGATTGACAAATGGTTGTAAAATTTCCGTACGGTACCTTTGAGCAGTTAACATTCCCTGAAAAAATATTGGTCCAATGATTCGCGTTTGGCTTATCGCTGCCCAAATACCAATTTTCTCTGGATGTAGGGATTCTTCATTAATTACATGTGGATTTTCACTACTCCAAATTCTTGTATTTTGTGAATTTAGGTATCCCGTTTTATAAAACCTTGCTTCATCAGTAAAGATGACACTTTGCGAGAGTTCTCCATTATTGTTCATATTTACAAACCAATTACAAAACTGTAGTCTACGTGGGTAATCAATTTCTAACAATTCTTGTACTGCTGTGACACGGTATTGTAAAGTTGCATATCTTTTTTTAATAACTTGTGAGTTGTACCAACAGAAAGGTTTATTTGTTGACTCAAATGTCGAACAGATGTTTGTGGTTCATTTTCCATTATTTCTTCAACACAATTGACAACTTGAGGTGTACGTTTCTTAACTGCTCCGCTGCCTGATTTTCTTAAGAGACTACCAGTTTCATAAAAAAGTATTGAAGTTGTATCCAAAGTATTCTTAAATTGTATATAATCTATTACAAAATGTGGAAACTCAACTTGAAATTCTACCATGCAATCTTGAACTGAATAAACCCATAAACCATCAATTTTATTACCACTTCGAAAATAAGCCTGGACTAAAAAAATTTTATGTTCTAAAGTGAAAGCCATTTTAAAACTGAGAAGCAATTTATTTAAACCAGAATCGACGCACGATTTTTTTATGCACTAACTGATATTTGTGATTGACATTATCAAATGTCATTTGGATTTACGTTTACGGAACAACAAACACATACTAATATATATGCGTCTTATTCTATCAAAATTTCAAAGTAGCCTATATTGACTTTTCAAATGAACACACGTTATGTATATCTACATAAATTATTACTGTCATATTATCGAAATAAACGTGAGGAACCTTATTGTTAGTCCTAATAGGATAAAAATCAATACTTAATACTTTTCTATGTCGTTATTATAATCACTGTTTGCATTTCTCTAATTAAAGTATTTACACATTAGAAAATTATCTTCTTGTTATGTGAAGTCAAATCGTTATATCTATGGACAACTATACACTTAGAATTTTAATATTTACGCCATTTTTACACACAAGAAAGGGTTTTGTAACACTGGATTCTATAATGACAGTCTATGTCGTATCTTCTTGTTTAATACCCACACTTCAGCATTATAAGCGACACATCTTTCGAAAATCCTCTAGTATATTTGCTTTTCGCTTTTTCTGTTATGCTGGTATTCCACAGAAAAATATGTAGTTGTTTTGTTATTAGCATAAAGATATAGTAGCAAGTATGGAAACGCAAATGAGATATACGAAGAACTAAAAACTAATATGCAACAGACAAGTAACTTTTGGTTGAACAATAATTTGGAGAGCTGATACAACAAAAAAAAAAAACAACTCTATGTAAAACGGCTGACGATAATAGACAGAGAATGAAAGAGAATATAGCAGATATAGATATTTAGTTAAAAAAGCAATAAATGAAGCAAAAAATAAAACCAGGGAGAAAAATGTGAAGGTATTGGTTTATTGTTAGGATGCTCCAGATTTTACGAATGTGTCAGTTGAAACACATTTGACATTTAAAATTTTATCTAAATCAATAAGTAGAGCATACGATTTTTGACCAAAATCTACTGGACACCTTATTTTTCTGAACACTTGTTATGACTTACTAAATTTTTCATGTCTACTAGTTAGTTATAAATTTGTTAGTAAACTGGCGGACAAAAAACTGTCCGACTCATTTTCACGTTTGATAATATTTTAACAAATTTAACACGTTGTGAATCAGTTTTTAAGTTTTGAAGGTTATTGAGATGCAAAA
The DNA here is from genome assembly GCA_935421215.2 of Melolontha melolontha. NCBI lineage: Eukaryota > Metazoa > Arthropoda > Insecta > Coleoptera > Scarabaeidae > Melolontha > Melolontha melolontha. Next base: position 48,856,888 of record OW285242.1, read on the forward strand.
TGTCAGTGTAGGTGTATTATCTGTCATGTAGATCTATTTATAGTTATTTATGTATCAAGTCAGTAAAGTGATACTTTATTGAACTAGTCTGAGATTATGAGTTGAGCGAGCGAGGCGAGTAACAGGCGTGTTCAATAAAGTCACTTTACTGACGTGGTGCATACAAAATTTTATCGCCAAACGTAAAAGTTTATATTTAAAAAAAAATTGACTTATAACTTGATCACATTTTATTATGACAAAGTAAGCACAGAAAAATAACAGCGAATAAAAAACAAATCTACTTATTACTTGATATATTAGAAGTAAACGAACCTGATGCATTATAAAAATTAATTCCTGCAGTGGAAGAAGTTTCAATTGAACATACTTGAGGATTATTATCTATGTTAATAACTTGTAAACCATTAGTAGAATTATCTTGGTAACTATGCTGTTAGTTTGACTTTCACCTAAAATTGCCTCTGTAACCTTCATTTTATTGAGCATAGATTCTTCAACATACGACTCTGCAATCGTATCGCCTTTCCATCCTCCGTGGCGTTTTAAATTTTCCTTACAGCCGCCTGCATTGGCAAAGAGAATGGCGGACATTCCACGAAAACAATGTCCCGTATAAAGTGATGGCTCTGGCAAATGTAGATAAATGGAAATTTGCTTGGTACACTTCCAAAAGTATGGATTCCAATTGGCTGGACTGTGCATTTTTCATTTCTATAAGTTAAGAAAAGTCGGTCGTGGGGTATCTGCTTAGGACGCAGAACTAAATATTTGTTAAATAAATCTACGGATTTTACTTTTCCGTCAAACTCTGCATTGATCACATACAATCGGGGCTTATGGGTCTTTGTTTTAGTTATCTGAACAACCAAAATTGTTTCTTTATGTTCTATATCACATACTTTTAAATTCAAAAGTTCTTCATTACGTAAAGCCCCAGCAATGCTAAATACAACGCAAATCTAAAATAATTACTACATTCATAACAAATTGGTTTTTGAAAGGTTTGCATAAATTACCTTCATCATCAACTAAATTTCATCCGGTGCATTTATTAAAAAAGTAAGTATTTCTTCTTGTGAAAGAGTTTTGAATTTTTTTGGAATATCATTTCTTCCTTTTTGTTTTAAAAAAGCCGTAAGTTTTTTATATTTACTAATATCAACGTAATTTTTTGCTAAAAGAGTTGCTTTCACCATGGAATAATAGGACAACACCGAAGAAGGAGAATACGCTTTCGATAAATCGGAAAAATACGCCAGTAAAACGTTTTCACCGAACTTTTTAATTCCGTATTTGTTCACCACTATTCATGAATGTCATACTGGCTATTGTATTTTTTGACTTATTCTTGTGGTAGAATTTCGAAAGACGTCTCTAACGACTTTTTCAGAATTTCATTATTTTATATAAATAATTCGCGATAAAACTTTTACTCTTGTAGCTGTGACAGCGACAAACGATTTCTGTCTAATGCCATACAGTCATGGGTATGCTGATAGATATTAGCGACAGGTAAAGTATTTGATTTTTACAGTAAGATAAAGTGTTACTTTACTGCCGCAAATCACTATGGTAATGCATGCATCTATTGACGGTTGGCGATAAAATATTTTATTTATAACCTATAACAATTTATATGCTATTTTTGAAAGATCGATAACCCATTTTACAATGCAAAAAAATGGGTCGGACAGTTTTTTGTCCGCCAATTTACACTTCCCGAAATTGCTGACGATTTCTTATATTACCATATTATACATTTCAGTGGGTATACATATTAGTAGCCTATTTTCTGCAAAAATAAAAGAATATCACCTATAGGTAGTCTAAAATATTATGTAACTACAGCCTCATCAAAAAATCATCCGTTAAAAAAGCTCTTCCACTAACAGAAACTTTTGGCCACTACGGTATTTTATGTCATTTTAACTCTAACATTGAGTTAGAATAATATTTTCATTTATTAATAGAAAATGAAACCATTGAAACTATTTTCTTTGCTGCATACACGTAGTTAAATTGTAATAGTTATTTCTAAACTGTAAAATTGATTTCTTAGATGTATTTGTCCTTAATACATTGACATACATTATTCATTGAATTTTTATGACCCGCATTCATAATTTTTCCATAAGACTTCGGGCAGTATTTCTTCCTTAATGGGACGAGGGCCAATAACACAAAAATTACGTAACGTTCAATCGATTTTTTCCCCGATGCACACAATAAACGCGGGCGTCAATCAAGCGACAGTGCGTCGTCTAGGGTCAAGGTCACCATTGTGTATTTTCGTCGATTGTGTATAACCGATGAAAATACAAGGATCGATAATTTGCGTGTATGAAAATGAAGACGCGTTTATAGAATACATCACGAAATTCATATCATTCCACGTATGCTACTGAATAAAAGATTGCCACCTTTTTAATTAATGTTAATTAATCTCATACTTAATCCTAATTATCCATCGTACTTAGTGTATCTTCTTACCAAATTTCTTAATTAATTTCTCCTAATTTAGATCCTTCCGTAAGAATTTTTAACTTCATCGTTCTTTCGGTAGTTTACTTGCTAGTTCCTAATATTTATGTCTAGTTCCAGTCTCGATATTCCTTCTCGCACTTGAGTTCTGTATGAATCCCTTCAGTTTCTCGGACGTGCGTATTACATGAAGGTTAGTTGTCTCCTATTTTTCACATCTCCTACACCAGGGCTCGCTAATCAACCCATGCTGTAGACATACTTTCTTAAAGGACAGTGTCCTGTTATCAAGTTGGTAATAGTTTTAATTTCTTTCTTATTACTATCAATTAGGTTGGTTGAAAGCCAAACGTTCAACTCCTCTAGTAGTATCTTAGCATGGAGTTAACCTCCTGTTAGCCTCCATTTGTTTTTGCTTCTGGAGTCTCATTAGTCTCCATTACCAATGGAGTTTCAGTAGATTCTTCAGGTTTTAAATTCTCTTCAGATCCCACCTTGAGTTTATTTTGTTTTATATCTCGGTTTATTCTCTTCCCACAAGTACGGAACCAGTATAAAGTCAATCCTCGCAAAGCTTTCATTGCGGATACAAAGCGTAAATACAAGGGAGTACCGCTTTGTGCCCCCAGGGGAACATTCCAGACCACATATACCTCAGAGTCGATTCAGCTTTAAGCACGTTGCCTTACACCATAGTTTGGGAGAGCTAGTCCGCGCTGACAGCTTTCGCTAAGGATTAGAAGATTTTTAGGCCTATCCATTCCGCTTATGACTGCCACTAGTCAGGTTCCCCAAGAAAACCTGACCGTCCCCTTATCTGGTACCAAGGGACGCACCTGGTCGGTAGCTCAGGTCGCGGAAGAAGTTCGTAAACTAAGATTTACTTGGCGTATTTTATGCAAGGATTTGGGCTTATATCTTTACAAAATTGTTCTGCCGCAAGAACTCAAGCCTTCGAACCATTGCAAACGCCGTGCATTTGTTGATTTTACCTAGACTCAAAATTATATTTTCAGATCAAGGACATTTTCAACCTTTCTAATAATAATAATAGGCTGGTGATGGTGATTTTTTATGAAAATCATATTTTCACATACATAAAAGAGAAAAAGAAGCAAGTTACATGAATTGATTAATAGAGTCAACAACTATATATCATTATAATGCAAATTAACATCTCGACACATCGTTGTTAGTGGTGATGACTGCAGCATGTTGGTTCTCGAAAATGGGATGGAAAAAGTATATGAATATCGGGAACATAAACTAGGAACCATGAAATTAAGGGAGGATACGAGAAAAAGACAATAAATGACACCATTAACCAGTTTCCATACAAAACGCGCTCCATATCTTTCCCGGCGATCACTTAAAGCATCCATGTCATGCTCGGTTAGAAGAGTCGTATAATCAATGCCGCGAAGGGGGTACACGCCATCATGTTTAATGGATAAAAACTTGAGGAAGCGTTGCTGAATCTTCTCCACCGATAGTTGGAGATAAATATAATGTGGCGACCACACTTGTGACGCATACTCCAATATACTTAGGACCAGACTATAGAAAAGATTCTCAAAAACACGGACTTCATTGAAGAATTTACAGGAACGCAAAACAAAACCCAGACTATGGAGAAACAGTCATACACAAATGGAGGATATGATAATAAAAAGAGCAGCGACTCAAAATACACTCCGAAATCCTTCACTATTTCAACTTTTTACAAATCTCTACCATGTAATGTATACTCAACCGGATTTACTTTTCTACAATATGTAACATGGCAACATTTGCTTATATTTAGATTTAAACTAAACTTCGAACACCACTTACTGTGCCTAAATCGCGCTGTAGTTGAAGTACATCGTCCAGAGAATGGACACTAGTGTAGATTTTTAAATAATCTGCATTAGCCAAAACCGAACACGATAAGGAAGCAAGTAGGTCATTACTGTTGCATACCAGAAGTTGGAGTAAAATTAAAAGATATAAACCCATTATAAAATACATAGTTACACTTGTTATTGAGACAGGACCAAAGTAATTGCAACAGTGCGCGACTGAATCCAAATGCGGATAGTTTATATAAAAGTACACCGTGCTTAATACTATCGAATGCGCTACTAAAATCAGTATAAATAACGTCCACTTGACCATGCTGTTCCAATTCCTGGCAAATGTATTATGAGACTTACAAGGTTTAATTTACTTTTGATCTACCTCGAACAATGCCGTGTTGATATGGTAAGATCGATAGTTTAACATTATTATATATACATGAATAATATTACATTCTCGTATAATTTTGCAAAATTTTAAAGTATTGATACAGGCCGATAATTTTCAACACAATTCTTAGTCCCTCATACAGGAACAACCCTAGCACGCTGCCATAACGAAGAAAATACAGTCGTTTTAATAGAAAGATTAATTATGATTATAAGAGGTCTAGCTAAAGCATATCTTGCATCACGTACTATGAACGATGGAATTAAGTCATCACCCGACGTATTATTGTTTGAAAACTTAGACATTAATGAGATCAAATCATCTTTTACGCAATAAGACGCAATAAGGAAAAGAGAACATAGTCATTCTGACAAAAGTCTGGAGGAAAAGGTGAGCTAATACCGTAAATAAAGCAAAACGACCGAATGCTATATTATGAATCAGGGTATTGGGTATTCTTGAAGAACCCTTCTGGTTACGTAGGTATTGAAATATCATTTTAGGATTATGCTGTAATGATGCCTCAAGTGAATCCAGATATACTTTGTATACTTCTGATATTTTTGTCTTGCGCAGAGGACGCATTCTTTTAAATTCCTTTAAAAAATAGAATCTATTTGTGGTTTTTCATTTACGTCTGTAGTATAATTTCAATTTTAGAACATTAATAATATCAGTTGTAAACCAAGATGCTTACTTGGAACGCTTGCCAGTTGCAGCATACTTTGGAACGCAGGTATGAAAAACATTCTTAAGCTCTTTATAAAATTTTTCCAAAGCAACATCTACATTATCAAAAGATAACAGCTCTGGTATGGTAAACAAGCAAAATTATCGTTATTGGAGTGAAAATAGTCCACAAATCATTTACGAGAGATATTTACATTCTGTAAAAATGATTGCTGGTAATTTTTATCATGTAATTAACATCTGGTTCCGACAAGACACCACAGTACCCAGTTTATTGCGCTAAAAGTTTGATCAGTTGATTATTTCTAGAAATGGACCGGTCGAATGTCCTTCAAGAAAACTTCTTCTTGTCAGGTTATTTAAAGTCCAATGTTTATGAGTAGGGACCGGACACGAGAGGCCGAAATTACGATGGACCATATAAATAGTCTATACCATCGCTAAGTACAACACGCAGTTATTCAGTAGCACTATTTATTCGGTTCACCGCACACCTGTTTTTTTGTAGTAGAATTGTGACGCACTTATTTCAATATTATCCTTAAATTCCTTTCTTCATGGGCGTAGATAGAATTTATTAGTTTATATTTCGTTTTTTCATTGTTTTAACTGTTAATTACATATATACGTAAGTGTCCAGTGAATTTCGTTTTAGATTTCATTTATTTTGATCTAGAACATTGTTTAAGTTACTTTTTCAGATATGATATGGAACATCGAGAAAATATTCCATTAAATAACCTTAACTATCCCACCTTCAAAACATTTCTCCAAAAATATACTGGACGACATGTTCGTGATGAATCCACCTTACGCAAATACTATGTTTCTAAGTGCTATGCGAAAGCAGTAGAACGCATTAGAAGCCATCTTTCAAATCTGTACCTATGGATATGTGCCGACGAAACTGTCGATGATTAGACCGCTGTGTGGTAAACGTTGTAGCTGGTGTACTACATTCAACTATTCTATATAACGCATATGTAATACCAACAAATGTTATAAATACAGTTGATGCGAAAACAGTAGCTAAAACCATTTACGAGAATATGCACCGAATGCTTCATTCGGAAAACAGGTCCAAAAAAAAAATACTTTTATTTGTCAGTGACCGCGCTGCATACCGTACGAACGCCGGGGAGTGATTGATCTACCACAATGTAGTAAGACGAAGACGAATAGCGAGTTTATGTGGTTAGGGTTGAGAGAGTATATTCAATCGGGTTCTACTGTCTAACTGTACGGGCGTTCCCTTTCTTTATCCAACACATTCTACATACGATCTAAGTACGAATCAAATAATCTCTCTCTAACACATTGAATATTCCTATCAGTCGGTCATTGTGTTCAAGCAAGGCCAATATACTTGCAGTTGGCCAGTCATTACTTATATATCCATCGATCGCACGACGTTGGGCACACGGTATATGTTAAAAACAGGCAGATTATTAAAGGAAACATATCCTAATATGCTGCATATTACTTGTGTAGCACATGCTTTCCAGAGAATATGTGAATATATCAGAGACACCTTTCCGGAAGTTGATAGACTTGTATCCGCTTTTAAAAAAGTTTTCAGAAAAGCACCATTGAGAGTAGCTCTTTACAGGGAAAAACTTCCATCTTTATCACTGCCTCCTTTTCCAGTAATAACTAGATGGGGAACATGACTGGAAGCTACTAACTTTTATGCAGAGGATTTCGATAGTTTACAAAATTTCGTTACATGTTTAAATGACAATGCTCAAAGTGCTTCTGAGTGCAACGAGGACAAATTCCAAATTAAAAAAATTGTTTGTACTTTCTACAAGAACACTTTGGAAATTTTCCAATACTAATCACTTATTTTGAAAATCAAAATCTCAAATTAAACGATGAATTAACCTAACCACATTAGATGTGGCTATTAATAATATAATAACATTCCAACTGACTTCAAATGGTGCCTTCGGCAAAAATTAGACGCAGTGTTTAATAGAAATCCAGATTTAATAACATTGCGGTAATTGTGTATGGGGACAATGCCTTAAAATCTAATTTCTAAATACGCTGAAATAAAAGAATATTGCCTATAATCAGTTGCTATGTAGAAAGAAAGTTTTCTATCTACGAGGATGTATTTCATTCAAAGAAAACAAATTTTACAGAAGAGAACCTTGAGAAAGTATTGCTAATTAATATTAATACTCCTTTACTCAACTTGAACTACAAAATGAAAAAATAAAAATAGAAAATAAAATAAAACAATAACTTTGTTATACCACTTTATTCACATGTAATAGTGACCGCGGTTTCGACATACAATGTCATTATCAAACATTGTATGTCGAAACCGCGGTCACTATTACATGTGAATAAAGTGGTATAACAAAGTTATTGTTTTATTTTATTTTATTATTTTCAAAATGAATTACCACAACGTTACGGCTACCAGTATTAATTTTCTTAAATAGAAATATATTTCGTATTTTATATATCACCACCCATTTCTTTTCCAATTATATAAATAAAATTAAAAACTTTTTAAAAATACAAATTTTCAATAGTACGCCCGTGGGCGATGAGTCATGGGCCTCTCGTGTCCGATTCCTATTTATGAGAATAGATCAGAGACAATTGATGTATTAAAATTGAAAATTCAATGCCATTTATGACATAAGGCATAATTTATTGAATAGAGTTCGTGAAAGTTGGGTTAATCGAATTCAGCCCTGTAGGAGAAGCAGAGGCGGTTGTCATGTTATTTTTAGAATTTAATTGCATCGATCACATATTTATATTTGTTGTTGTTTCATTTGAATTTAAAAACATATCGTTTTTATTGAAAATCCTATAATAAATACTTTAACAAATCTACTGATCTATGTTCTAAAAATGGATTTCTATTATTTATTAATTATAATATGACCCGTATAATAAATTATTATAAAATAAGGATATTTTTAGCCTATAAATTACAGATAGATCATAAATATTCATAGACCTTTAAATTTTTCCATACAATATCCACACACCCAATTTACAATTCCAGTCGTATATGGTAGGTGAAGCGGAGCTTTCTCTGGATTGTTAATATTTCAGACGCCCGCGTCTATTCACTTCTTTATTTATGGCTTGCCATTAAATTGCCCAAAAAATGTATTATTACCGCTTCTTATTATTACTGTTATTTCAAAACCCACTTTGCTCTCGACTGCGCGATAGTTCCACGAAAATTAGATGTATGTACGCGCCGGACGGCCATGTTTACGAAAATATCACTTAGCATGCTAATATTTATATTTTATTGTCATCGTTGTGGTTTTCGGGATTAGGAATGTGAAAATTATCTTGAAGAAAGAATAAGAGTTCGTGAAAGAAGTGTTCTTTAAGAAATGGATATTAACGTCACGGAAAGGATAAAATAAATTATTTCACAGTTTTGTAACGGGCTAAAGAAGTACTATGAACTGGAAAATACTCCTTTGAAAAATAAACTTTGTTTTTGAATACCACATAAATTCTTTGCCAAGAGAAATACAGTACAGGGAAATTGGATGATGCATGAAAATTACCGCAATAGAAAGGCATCTTTCTATTGATTTTAATATTCTGAAAATATCTTTTTTTGTTTTTATTTTGCATCATAAATTCTATAATAATATTCATTTTTTTTATAATTTTAAATAGAAGCTCAATAAAATACAGTTTACATGTTCCAAACATGTTTTAAATCTTCAGAAGCGAACACACATGCAACCAGCAGTCAGAACTAGTATATTTTTGTACATATTGCAGTGGAATGTGCTTTTAATTATGAATTTGAATTGGGTTCACACTACAACTTAAGCTTCCGGCTGACTTCAGTCTCGTAGTTTTCCTTGAGCTCAATATCTCCAGGGTCGATCCTCACGGATGTGGGCCAAGTTTAAAATTTAAAGTTAAACAATAAGCATTAATAAAAGTCGCATTTAGTTTGTTTACAGATTTAATAAAAAAAGAAAAAAAAAAGAAAAAATCCCTTTACTGAATGTACAGGGAGCTAAAGCAATTTAGCAGTAGCTTAGGAGGAAAGACTCTTTATGATAATGACTCGCACAAAGAGAAAAACCCCCTGTGACTCTCGAGCAAATATATAATTAATAAATAATTTAGAAATTTGTCAAGTTTAACCTCTAACTGTAACCCCTATAAATCAAATGTCAACAACCACAAAGTTATCGAGTACGCGTGACAACCTTACAGTCATGCGCAATAAAACATGACAAAATCAAACCCAGCAACAAAAAACCAACCTGAATTTAAAACGATCTAGAATATCTTATCTTGAAGAAAAAACTCCATTCCAAAAAACATGACAATTTTCTTTAATATTCATATACCTACTAATTTAAATGTCAAAAATTATCGCAATTTATACACTAAAATTTACAAACATAAGCAAATTATCATAGTAGCAATTATATAAATTAAGTGTTTTATTTACTTACATCGATCTAAGCACTTTTAACACAAAAACTACATGAGAGGTACCATAATTTAAATAAAATATCAAAAACGAGATCACAAACTCTCGTAAGAATCGTAATTACTTTGAAATGCACAAAATAATTGCACCAAACATAAAAAAAAACCCGACTTTACTCAAAAACAGAGACATAAAAATGAGTTTCTTATTCTCTGTGACCACCTGGTTTGCAAGATCTGGTATCTCTAAAATAAAATATCATGAAAATCTCTTACATCGAACTCAATAGTACAAAATCTGGCCGCACCCATCAATCTAATATAATATACATACAGGGCCAGTCAAAATATAAATCCAAACACAATAAATATAAATATACATAAAATTCAATAATGCATTTTACATCCAAATTATTCAAATATTGTTCAATATTAAATTCTTCCTCTTTTTCTCTCTCTGAATGGAAAAATCCACGACAATATGTTACAAGGGGGTATTGATATATTGTTAGCCTACTATTGAAACAATTTAATGTTGGGACTTGGAATATTTTTGTTATTCAACATAGTCTCGTCTTAAATTAATACACTTAATACAGCGATCCTGCAACATCTTTAAGCCCTCTAAGAAAAACGATTCTTATCATCCCTCCACAGCTTCTATTATCCCTTCGTTGCACCAAAATTGACGTCCTTTTAAACTTTTTTTCAATTGAGGGAACATATAATAGTATGAGGAATAGGGCGGGTGTTCCAGTGATTCGAACCCAGATCCCGAATAGTATTGATGATAATGCGCGATTTGTGTGTAGGAGCATTGTCCTGCGAAAACAACATATCCTTCACTAACATGCTACGTCTTGTTTCCTTAATTTTCTCTCTCAGGGTGGTTAGTAATTTATGGTCTAACCCTTTTTTAGGTAATCAACTGAGAGTGGACTCGAGCGATTGATGATTCATAGCCCATATACGTCTGGTTTGTATTCGCAATAGGTTCGTTTTTGTAAGCGATCCGTGAGTTTAGAACAATTTGATACGTGTGGCCGCGAGCTGCATAAGTGGCACATACCTACATATGCAGTTAATATGTATCTGTCAATGCACAATAGAGCGAATGTAATAAACGGTTTGGTAACCGGCAGCAACTACTGCTGAAACAAAAGTAATACTGACAAGCGAATTCCGTATCGAATTTTTGTTAAAAATAATTTACAAAGAACAAAACTCAAAACTATGTATTTTCTGTGAAACATTGAAAGTGTAAAACATTACTATGAACAAATAAAATTTGTTCAAGGTGTTCCTGTGTTAAATTAGTTCCATTAGATGTTAAAACATCTTTAAAAATAGAAAATGTCCATTCCACATCACAACTGGTGATAGGTGTGTTATTAAGATGTTGCAAAAGTGCACCATACTTCGAATGTATAGATTTTTCTATCGGCTCTGTGCAGAATTGATAAAATATATTCAAATCTGGATTTCTGCTAAATATGGTATACAGTTGTGTCAGCTTTGGGTCTCATCTGTTTAGATGATGAAACTAACATATCAACATTTGGAAAATGACCGCTGATGTATTCACATACCCTGTGTAGTGGATATGCTGCACAGGTACGCATAGCATATTGGGATAAGATTGCTTTAATAACTCCCTGTTTTTAACATATAAGCTACCGCATCAGTCAAAAATAATAGCATATTGTCTTTATAGTTGTTATCGGATTACAGAATATTATGAATACATTGATCAATTACTTCTGCATCTGTTTCACCAATTACGACTGGCAATATTTTAGTTGCAATTAAGTATGGTTGGTATGAAGTTGTCGGATGAAGAATACCAACAACTACATTTAACACATATCGTCCCATTGCATCCGTTGTTTCGTCTGCACTTACCCAAAGATAATGACCAGATAAGTTGGTTCGTATTTTATCAATGATTCTCAAATAACATTTTGGTAAGTGGCTTCTACGTAAAGTAGATTCATCTGGTATATGACGATTAGTATATTTTGTAAGAAACCTCTTGAGGACTGGATTATTAAGCTTTTTGAATGGGATATTGGCCGCCATGAAAGCTTGGCACAGTTCTTCGTTAAAAGTGTCAGGTGCAGATGGTCATATGTTATCTTGATGAGTTTTCGAATAAACATGTCTCTGTACATTACACTTTTGTCAACGCCTTAACTTAATGAACAGACACTGCAATATATCTCGGTATCATTAGGAATATGCAACCAATCTGTATGGCCTCTAGTCCATGGTTGCCCTACGAGAATTGTCCATAGTTGATGAAAATAAAGAGAAATACTAAGAACAGAAAGAAATTGACTAAAAAGAATCAATGAAAACTACTCCAAAAATAAGGTAGTAAATTAAACTTAATATTTATAAAAAAATTTAGGATAAATATACAATATAATAATATTGTTCGGGCAAAATAGATTTAATTTTGTATTTTTAGTTTTATTTAGATGTAGGTATAATATATTTAATTCTAGTTTTTAAATTGTAAATATTATATATTGTATATAGAAAAGGTCTTGGAGTTCAGATTTAATATTGTTAATTACTTTAGGACTGGTCAGGTATTACATTTCTTCATTGTCTTATTTTTCTACAGTCGTAAAAACTATTTATTTTTATTACAGGCAAAACCCTCTGCATCCATTAGGTAAATAATGTATTTGAATAAGCATAATTATAATAGAATAAGTTTTATTGTACATATTTTCTGTTATATATTATTATAATAGATTTAATAATTTAGTTCGAGGCGATTCTACGAAATATTAGTTTATCTCTGTGCATTGTATATTTATTACTTTAAGAAGTAATTTATTTTCTATAATTAAGGGTTTCCGGCGTATATTGTTTATTTTAATACATTTATGACGTCGGAAACTACAGCATATACTTTTCTTGGAAATGTAAATAATTGTTATATGGAAATTTCCGTATACTCTTTTTCATTGTTTTCTCCCTCTCTTTGACTGGCGGGGAGAAAACATTCTTGCCGAAAAATAAGGTAATGAAGAAGTAGTTCCAATCAAGATCTCTTAGAGCTCACTACAGTTCCAAACAAGAGCTCTTAGAGCTCACTACAGTTCCAAACAAGATCTCTTAGAGCTCACTACAGTTACAAGTACGATCTCTTCGAGTTAAAGCTTAGGTCTCAGTGATCTAACAAACAGTTCCTACTAAGATCTCAGTGATCTAAATAGGAGCAAATATTATTTATTAGCCAGTTTTTCTCGGTCTTTAGTATTAAGACCAAATACTGCATTTATTTAACGGAACTCCAAGATTAAACTTGTAAATATATTAGTGTAATAGAAAAAATATTGTATTATTTCAACACATACTTCGGTCTACACATACCGACTTCCTTCAAACCAGGAGGAAGAAACAAATATAAAGCGGATTTTTTTAAATACTAAACGTTGTAACCAACTAATACTGAAAGAAACGAAACCAGAAACAATCCCTTATAGAAAAGAATAGAAAATATACTATCTCAAGAACAATAAATACAATATATGTATATGCATGTATAATAGCATGTAAACACAAGAATACACTTTGGAAATTAGCAGATATAACGAAATAATATATAAATGTATATTCTGTCTTACACGCCACCGTTGAAATTGAAGTTATGTGAAATATGAAATATTTATATGAAATAACAATATCTGCTCGACGAATGCAATCGAGCAAGCAAATAGTGGGGCTGTTATAACATGCATACTATACCTGATACCGCCACAACGTTTTATCGGGGCAATTAGTCATTCAATCGCTTCAGTCCGTTCTCTGGTAATCAATCATAATTACTCCACGGATATCCCAAATAACTGAAGTAAGAACTTTTCCAGCGGACTCGAAACTTCTTAGGCCTTGGAGAACCATGATGCCTCCAATCCATCGATTGCTGTTTTGTTTCTGGGTCGTAAAAATGGGCCCATATTTCATCACGGTTCATAAATCTGAATCTCCTTCAAAACTGGCACAGATTGACCGTGATGCTTTCACTCTTGCTCGTTTGTGTTCGGCGCTATCTAAATCGACGTAAACTATATGATGGACGCATTCATATTAAATCTTTAGTGCATCAGCCTGATGATATCATGTCATGAACTGCGTCAATATTTTCGTAGGTGGACACCGAAATCGGTCTTCCTGGTAGCTTCTCATCTTCAACGGAAAGTTTTTCTCTTTTAAATGACGCAATCCAATTTTTGACAGTCGCATATGATGGGCATTGTTCGCCAAGTGTGTTAAGCATATCTTCCTAAATTTCCTCACCACTTAGCCTCTTCAAATACAAGTATTTGATGATGTCTCGATACACCAATTTATCGATTTTCACATTTGTATTTGACATGCTTTCTTTTAAAATTTACTGCACAGCAATACTTCAACTTATTGACGTAAAATTTTACGGTGACACTTTTAAAATGTCTTTATTTCTTGCCATTATAACAAGATTTTGTTTTGTTCAAGGAAAATGGCCTAGGCTAACTAGATATCAGTACCCCCTTAATTTATAATGACGTTTTGGCCCTATATATAGAACCTTTTTCAAACTGCAATATTCATTGGTTCAATTTAGTAAAAGTACAATGTTTAAACTAAAATCTGCTTACATTAAGTTTTTAAATTTTAGTTAGTACAGAATCTCTTGCATCAACATTTAGATATATTATTTATACACAACAAAGTGCTGTGAATAATTTCTCTTTTGTTGATCGCCTATTTTAGTATTTATTGTTGACGTGCTAATAAATATTATTATTATTATTATTATGTGTTCGCACAGGAATCTTCAACTTTCAATATTTACTTTATACCCGCTAATTTTAGTACAGAATAGTTTGCATCAACATTTAGATATGAAAATGCTACCCCTGAGATGTAACTTGTAACATTCACGACTTAATTCACTAAAACAAAGAAAATAATTATTTGATTATCGAATTGTTCAAACCATATTTCTGCTTCTCCGTCAAGATATCTTGCAGTTTCATCTATCGTTCTCGCAGGGCTTAATGTCTGTGCTTTCAGATGCGTTTCTGAATGTTGGAGAAATACTTCCGGCCCCTGGAAAATGTCTCCACGGAAAACATCCGATTTCGTCGGTCCTTCGATCTTCGATATGGGTTGTTCGTTGTCCGCTGGCTACGGTTTTTCGCCCCCGGTCTCGCAGATCGACGGCATGCAAGGGGTACGTCGGTTGAAGTTGACCGTTTCTACCTGATTTAAGTCCCTTGGCCGATGTATCGGGCGTCGATTCTGAGAATCCTTTCGAGGTAGCTGCGTTGACCTAGTTAATTTAGCCGGTTTGAATTTCGGCAAAAACAAACAGATTCGTTTGCGCGTTGAGGTGGGATTAAGCTTAATGATAGGATATATTTGGTTCGATAGTAGGTTTCGTATGCTGTAACGAATTTAATTGTGACACGATTGCGTTTCGAAGAATGACATTCCAAATATAAGATTTTCGCGCAAATCCGGTGCAATGATAACAGGCACTTCCATTTTCATTTTTTTTTTGGATATCGTACACTTACCTGTTTTGCTTACTGTTGAACAAATGCGAAAAAGTGTTACTATTTCAAATGATTACGTGTTCAAGCTCAAACGAAGTCCAAGAGGATTTTCTCGTCGATATATCACCGTAGATAAAAACTGGACTTAAGAGACGAAAATGAATTCAAAACAATGGATGTCTTTTGATTACTGTGCTCCAAAGGAGGCAAAAACCGTTTTTGCAGCCAATAAAACTATGGCCACGATATTTTGAGATTTCTAAGACGTAATATTTGTTGATTGCTTACAGAAAAGAATCACAATAACAGCGGTGGCGAAACAACTGATTACACAGATCAACAAAATCATAAAACACAACAAAATACCAGGAGAGTGGAAGACGAGCATACTGATCTTACTGTTCAAAAGAGGCGATAAAAATCAACCGGAGAACCACAGAGGTATAAACCTATTAAATACCATTCTGAAGCTCACAATCAAAATTTTGCACGAACAAATAACGCAACGGATTAATCTAGCAGATAAAAAGCAGGGCGAAAACCCTGTTTCTCATCTGCTAGGTTTATCCTAACCTTATCTGCTAAGTTTATCATCGTTGCACAGGAAGATCGTGTAAAGATGCGATTTTTGTCATAAAACAAATCACGGGGAAGGCTCTAGAGCAGGGGTCGGCAACTTGTGGCTCGCGAGCCACATGCGGCTCAGTAGAATCATACCTGTGGCTC
Organism: Melolontha melolontha; assembly: GCA_935421215.2. NCBI lineage: Eukaryota > Metazoa > Arthropoda > Insecta > Coleoptera > Scarabaeidae > Melolontha > Melolontha melolontha. The sequence goes on from OW285242.1 coordinate 48,873,021, forward strand.
TTGAGTAGTTTAATACTTCCTCCGTCCAGAAATAAGTGTCTGGTTTGAGATTTAATGAAAAATTAAGAAAAGTATGCCTTGACTGCTGATAAGTAAATGTCAGATTTGACGCTAAAAAGGAAGTTAAGGGTAAGAAGTAATATGTAATTTGTAAACATATTAAAGTTTTCTGCGTTATTTGAAAAAAAGTGGATCTTTGAAAACATTTATTAACGAAAAATTTCAAACTGATTTGTCTCAAATGTGGACAATTCAATGTTTTGGTTGCAATTTCACAAAAGAAACCTAATTTGGCTTCAAACTTACGGCAAGCTCGCTACCATTCATTGTTAGAACTCAGTAAGAACGGCAACGTGGCTCCATAAAAATTACTGCCAGCAAATTCAGAGTATCCTAGAAAACTGTTAGCAGAATAGGGCATTGAGGAAAGCAATAATTAAACGATGTATTAGTAATAGTTGATGTATCCTCTCGTAAAAAGGGACGTATTAACTGAAAACCAAGAATGCTTGATATAGAAGCAATTAAAGTAGTTCAACTTAATAATCGGCGTACCATTCGTTCTCTTGCACATTCTATTAGTATTAGTAAAAGAACATTTCATAATCGATTAAAATCAGGACAAGTAAGGCGACATTCCAATGCTATAAAGCTATATTTGAACAATGTCAATAAAATTGCACGGTTAAAGTACTGCTTATCAATGCTTAAGCTAGAAAGTATAGCTGATGAAGCACTTCATTTCAGGGATATGACTGATCAAGTCCATGTAGACCAAAGTGGTTTTACATCACGAAAACATCCAATACATTTTATCTGGTAGAAGATTAACAGAAACCGTACAGAACCTGTAAAAGTAAACGCTTCCTTACGAAAGTAATGTTTCTAGCCCCTGTTAGTTCTCCTCACTACAATCAATCTCAGAATAAGAACTTTGATGGTAAAGAGAAGCAGCAAAAATCGCCCTACTGGTACAATGGAAACTAAAATTATTTCGAATGTGACTTGAGAAGATTGCAGAAAAATGATAGTCGAAAAATTACTATTTAGAATTGAACAGAAATGCCCTACATTGAATCGTCATTAAACCATCTGGATTCAACAAGATAATGCCAAACCGCATATCGATCCTATCAATAAAATTAATATACTGTCATTTAGATTTTATATTCCTTGATAAAGGCATCATTTGCCGAAACATGTAGGGTTGTTTTAAATATATATGTTTTAAAGTAAAACCAGACCTTATATCGCCAGCAAATTGAATTTTACCATATATATATATATATATATATATATATATATAACATATAAACGGTACGAAATAATTATCTTTATATATATATATATATATATATATATATATATAACATATAAACGGTACGAAATAATTATCTTTATATATATATATATATATATATATATATATATATATATACAATCGTCTTCACATTCATCAATTTTTTTTTAATACTTTTGTGGCATTTATGATTCAGCATAGGCTGAATATTCCAAGACTGCTAGATTTTTAGCCTCTGCTTCTAATTTATCAAAACCATGTCGCAGTTTTGTTAAGTTTTCTTGCGCATTACTGAGCAATTTGCACGTCTCTTCCAAGACACATGAAGTTGTTTTGAAATTAGGTTAACAATATTAAGAATTTTACTCTGGAAAACTAGCAACAATCATCAATTTTATTTTGTAAGGACGTTTCCTTCATTTTGGTCAATTTGCTTTTACACACCAGAATAAATTTGGTAAACATTACATTACAGACTCATAATTATATTTTATTGAGAGTATACAATCAAATTTTGAAGACCATCTTGTTACGCACAACTTTTTCATTGTGTATTTAATTTTACTTCGATGTAATGTCGCTTGTTGAAGAGCTTGCCAATGTGGCAAACTTTTACTAAATAAAAAACACATAAATGCTTTGTAAAAGATTTGTAGTTTAATGATGTTTCTAACAGAATCATTTAAAACTAAATTTAAATTATGAGCTGAGCAGTGAATATAATCAGCTGTAGAAACTCGATTCTTAATTCTGGCTTGTAAACCACTATATTTTCCAGACATATTAGCTGCTCCGTCGTATCCCTGCCCCCGACACTTTTCTATTTTAATTTGAAGATTTTCCAAAGTACTTTTGTTTATTTGGACTTTACTTGTTGTTTGTGCACATTAAATCGATACTTAATTGTTTTTTCTTGGATATGTCTTGCGTAGTAATTATAAGGGAAAAAATGGGCTTTATTGATATTTTCTGTTATATAACATACAGTTTTTTATACATAAAGGATAAGGCGGAAATATTCTTGTAAATTTCTTTACTAGTGCGGGGCTCTGAACCTTTGCCTCTCCCCCCGCCTTGCTGGCGCTTTATCTACGCCACTGTGTGCGAGGAATAAACAAGTGGACATTAGATAGAAGGGGAGTGTCGAACGATCATATAATTAGAATGGAGGGCACAAGACTAGTCAAGATAGCAAGGGATAAGTCGGCAAGTGGCAGAAGGAGCATCAACCGACCCAGAACAAGATGGAGCGACAACATTCTATAGAGGCATTACCCCTTTAATGAACAAGCATAATACTTAAAAAAAGTAAGAAGAAGAGGTACAATAACTTATCAATATTATGCTGATGTATTGATACATTTCGATGCCGAATTGGAGAAAGAACGACCGCATTTATTCATAAAAAAATATTTATTCCATCAGGATAACACATCTGCTATGACAACCGCTAAATTTGTCGATTTAGGATATGAATTGCTTCATTATCCATCATTCACCAGATTTGGCTTCGTGTGATTTTTTCTTGTTCTTAAACTTGAGAAAATGACTTGGGTGAAAGAGATTCGGAACGAAAGTTGCTGGAAAGTGTATAGAATTGTATGGGAATTATTTTGAAAAAAAAGATATATTTTTTACCATACAAAATAAGTATTCCATTGAAAAGCCCCATTGAATGACCCTCGTATATCTCTGCTAAACGCCTCAGTCACTTTCAATAGCTGTTTTAGATGGTCTGCTATGCTACAGTAGCTCTCTATGTCGCATACATTAGATGACTTCGCTCTTGTATATGGTTTCTTCGCAGTATCTGATTTGAACTCTCTGCGTGACATTTCAACATAAATGGTGTATTTATCCCTTCAATTTCGTTAATATTTACTTTATTGTTATTAATTCTTATCGTTATTATAAATTAAAAATTGATCATTTAACTATTTCTTGAATGTCTTTGATCGGCGCGATAGAAACAAAAACCGTCAATTGATTAGACGAACACGCCACAGACATATCCGTCAATTTCGGGTTTTTAATGGCTCCCGTTTTGATGGCCACGTCCTTCGTCAAAACGTAAACACTCCATCCAATAAGCGATGGAAAGATGAAAAAGACCGCTGCTATTACGCATACGAAGCTGATTTCTTGGGAACGGCCAAACCCGGTCGGACCGAGCGACGACTAACATTCGCGTTTCAACTCCCGACATTGATGATTTCCGTTAGTCGGGGGATGAGTGAGAAACGGACAGACTTTTGACTTATCACTTCGCGGGAAAACGAGTCTGCCTTTGTGTATATATACATGTAGATAGGATGCGTACAGAAAACGAAGAAGACGGGTCGTACACGTCGGGTATAAAGTAAATATTAACGGAATTGATGAAAGTTGAGATTCCTTGGCGAACACATAACAACATATACGTGCATATCGTTTTACTCGTAAAGCTTCGAACTTAATTTTTTTATAGAAATTGACAAAATTAAAATTAAATTAAAATCACATTAGTATTGCTTTGCATTTTGAATTAAACAAAATCTAGACGAGAGTAGGTAGACTGAAAATATTTTATAAAAATATATTACTAGTATGTAATTTCAGGGTATTCAGATGATTCATCTCCATAAAAGAAACTCCCGGTTAAATCTTACGTTTTTTTCTTTTAATTTATGAAGCTCAAAATATTATTATTATTTAGATTAATTATTAATTAGATTAAGGTTGGAACCATGTGAACGACAGGAAGCGTTTGTAATTATTAGACTGCGGAACCTGCGCTATCCCGTATCGGGTGTGATTCATCGGTGCCGACATTGTACAAACGATCAACTTAACAGTATATATGATTGTTATAGCGCGATGGTATTGATAAAAGTGGTCTGTTTGTACGTCTTTCAATGCAAACAGACGGAGTGTGAAATATATTTCGCCATAGTTGCAATAAAACCAATGAAACGTATATACGGAAATTTATTTTTAGGAAAATAAATAAAACACTGAAGTTAAATGAACTTAAACTAACTTGAATTGAAATTAATTCAAGATATACAGGCTGATTCATTTTCGGCCTCACCATGGCGATCTCTCTTATTATTGGAGATAGAGTATAGGTTTAAATTTGGCAAAGTTGTTAAATTTTGTGTTTGTTATAAATCCGTAAAGAAAATAGACCTGCGACAAATGACCTTCGTTATTAAAAAAAAAAACGCGAAAACCCCATTTTCTTCTTTTACATGTAGCACCGACATTTGGCCTTGTAGAGAAAAATAAAAACACATCCTTGTGGCCATTTCTAAACCTCTATCCAGTGGTGTACTCTAAATTTTTATACGACGTTTCGTTTCTTTCTGGCCATCATCAACTATCTAATCTGTTATAGGATTCTTATTGGATTTAGACATCTTCAGAAAGAGTTTTTTTTTCTGATTTCAACCATGTACCACATGCTGACTATAGTTTTTGACATCAGGTTTTATTTGAAAGAATAAATTATAAGATTAAATAAGGTAGCCTTTGGAATTTCAATCTGTCAAACATTTCATTTATTGTTCATTAATAATACAAAAATGTCATACACTAACGAAGAGAAACGAGATATGATAAGTATTTTTTATTCTTCGAAACGAAATTCAACAGTAGCGAGTACAAGATAACAAAAACATTAATAAAAATACATAGAAAAGTAAACAATAAACAATTACAGTAAATGTTCAATTATCTGGCCATCTTCGATAATGCACAATTGGGCACGCCTTCTGGCATTTTGTACTGCCCTTTGTATAGTTCTTCTAGGAACTGCATCGAAGGCATTCTGAAGTCTGTCTCGTAATTCTTCAATGTTTTGGCGACGCATCTACTTTATAAATATTATTTTTAACATATCCCCATAAAAAAAAATCTAGCGGACTTAAATCAGGTGATCTCGCAGGCCATTCAACAACTCCCCTATTTCCAATCCAACGGTTTGAAAACTCTTGATTTAAGAAATTTCTAACAACAGCTGCATTGTGTGCTGGTGCGCCATCTTGTTGCCACCATAAATATTGTAATTGATTTAATGGGATATTGTCGTCAAGATAGTCAGATACGTATGTACGTAAAATGTTTAAATATCTTTCTCCATTTAAATGGTCTTCATACATAACTGGTCCTAAGAGACGATTTGCCAAAATACCCATCCAAACGTTTATTCCAAAACGATGTTGTGGTCTTCTAGCCCTGTTTTGTCGGGGATTTTGTACTGCCCAATAGTGCTCCGTATTTCTGTTGAACATTCCAGAATTTGTAAATTTTGTTTCATGTGACCAGATGATTTTGCTTAATTTTAATTAATTTTCTATCCTTCCCATTAACCAATTATAATATTCTAGCCTTCTCAAATTATCTCCAGGCAGTAAAGAGTGACTAACATGGATCCTGTATGGTTTAAACCTACTTTTATGTAAAGTTCTCCAAACTCTGGACTGGCACAAATTTAATTCTGACGCTACTTCGCGTGTAGGAATTGATGGATTATTATTTATCTATAAAAATACAAGATTAACATGAAATTTGAAAACACGCTTTTAATTTACCATTTGTAAAATATCTTGTGGATTTTCATTTAAATTCCTGTTGTCTTGACCATTACGCGGCTTAGTAAACGATCCATTCTCGACCAAATTTCTGTCGAGATCTAGAAAAATGGTACGATGAGGCTGTTGTCGTTCTGGATATAATTGTAGATACCTTGTACTCGCTACTGTTGAATTTCGGTTCGAAGAATAAAAAATACTTATCATATCTCGTTTCTCTTCGTTAGTGTATGACATTTTTGTATTATTAATGAACAATAAATGAAATGTTTGACAGATTGAAATTCCATGGCTACCTTATTTAATCTTATAATTTATTCTTTCAAATAAAACCTAATGTCAAAAACTTTAGTCAGCATGTGGTAGGTACATGGTTGAAATCAGAAAAAAAAACTCGTTCTGAAGATGTCTAAATCCAATATGGCGCCTATAAGAAATTAGATAGATGATGATGGCCAGAAAGAAACGAAACGTCCTATAAAAATTTAGAGTACACCACTGGATAGAGGTTTAGAAATGGCCACACGGATGTGTTTTTATATTTTCTCTACAAGGCCAAATGTCGGTGCTACAGGTAAAAGAAGAAAATGGGGTTTTCGCGTTTTTTTTCTAAATAACGAAGGTCATTTGTCACAGGTTTATTTTCTTTACGGATTTATAACAAACACAAAATTTAACAACTTTGCCAAATTTAAACATATACTCTATCTCCAAGACACCCCAATGGTATTTTTGGCACATTCAGATAATCTATTCACTTGAACGCCAGTTAACTTGCGTATTTTTGAGTGTTTGATGCATGGTGTTCCTTGTTCGCATTCTAAAATTGTACGATATATAGTGCTTTTGGATATGTTTTATTCACTAAACATGTTAATTATATCTCGTTTGGACAGCTATCCAACCAGGTTTTAAACGGACGAATATTTAGTTTGTACGACATTATAGAACTGACAGACACTAATGTGAAATATTGAATAAATTAACAAGACACCGATAAACACATTTTTTATATATAATGAAACAGATATGCAAAATACATATCCGTCACTGTAAACATGGACAAACACCTCGTATTTTTAGCATTTACTTCTGTTCAATACATATGTTTCAGCCATCTAGTCCTCATCGGTTGAACTAGTGAAGCAATGTGTATACAAATTAATACAGATCTGTTAAACAACGGATCTGTATCTGTATCTACATTTACGCTAAAATCGTCTCCAAGCTGTAACCAGTTTCGTTCTATCAGGCGACACCAATTTAATCAGTGACATCTGACGGAAGAAAGCGACTAGGCCAGAAAAGGCGATCTTCGGCTCGAATAGCAAGGCTATTACGAAAAAAAGCGGAAAAATACGTATATTGGTGCTGTCCATTAACACGCGCCAGATGGCGGTAAATATACAAAAAAGGGATATTTATCAATACGTTTTTGCCGTATTACGCAGTTGTTATATAATGAAACAGATATGCAAAATACATATCCGTCACTGTAAACATGGACAAACACCTCGTATTTTTAGCATTTACTTCTGTTCAACACATATGTATTGAACAGAAGTAAATGCTAAAAATACGAGGCGTTTGTCCATGTTTATAGTGACGGATATGTATTTTGCATATCTGTTTCATTATATAACAACTGCGTAATACGGCAAAAACGTATTGATAAATATCCCTTTTTTGTACATTTTTTATAGCTTACTAGATATATTACTTTTACTATACTACAGAAAACATTAATATTTTTCCCAAAACTTATGTAACAGGTGTTTGTCCCACCCTAAGTCCCAACGATTTTTTTACGTTCCCAAAGATCAAGAGTGGAATGCGCGATCCACGATTTCAGTCGCCGAAAGAAGCAGTAGAGGCCTTCAAAACGGCAATCTTGACTGTCCCAACTGAAAACTGGAATAACTGCTTTCCCAATTGGTATGAACGAGCGCAGAAGTGTTTCGGTTTCTGTAGAAAATATTTTGAAAAGCAATAAAGCACTTTGTGTTGATCCTCTGTATGATTTTATGGCTGTATGCAACACTAAAAAGACATCCCTCGTATAAAGGGAAATTGCAATATACCAGAATATCAAATATAAATTGCTACGTAAGCCGGTTTCTTGCATTAGCTTTAACACAAACAAAATAAATACATTTCCAAGATTAATTTGACTGTTTACACATTTCCATATCTGCTTTCCATAAACGCCTCTTTATATAAGTAATCGTTCACCAATATCTTTGTTAGATATGTAATATTTATGATCTTATTTTGTATAGGAGTGACTTTATAAAAACGACCTGACCGTAATATTAGTATATTTAAGGCCAATACAATAAAATAACTGTCACAATCAAATTCGACAATATCTGTAGTATTATTATTAATTAAAAAGACATGATATCGTGCCGAGGTCATTCGTAAGTGATGTTTATGTGCGGTGATCCATTCATATTGGTCGCTATTAAGATAAAACGCAATCAAAGAGACGGCGAATGTTGGCCATCGAAAGTGTTTATGTGAAAGACGGGAAAGACCGAAGTGAGAGAATTTACACAATGTTTCTCTGGTGTACGCAGTTCTCATATTCAATAGAGATATGCCTATACGACTTTCGTACTGGAGAAACAAGTTAAATAACTATTTATTGTTATCACATTGGCGAGTAACGACAAATACAAACACGAAGTATAAAGGAGAACTGGAGAATAATGATTTTTTTAAAGATAATTCAGTATTACACAATTCTTAGTGATTGTATTCATCATCCTTAGTGGGCGGATTAGTGTTTTATAAATAAGACTGGTTTGGGAGAGAATGCAATCAGTAATTTATATTTAGTTAAGTGTGCTGAATCACACCGAGAAAGCAAGAAGTCGTTGAAGAGCCAATGCATCTGTATGTTTGTTAAATGTGTTATGTAAAACGTTAATCAAGCAATGCAATAAAATAAACAACTTAGTAACAACTAAATGTTATTTATAGAGCAATAACTTTGTATACAGTAGCCGTCAAAAATATATCAACTAGCATAATCTAACTTTTTCTTAAAACTGAACAAATTTGGAAGAAATTTTTATAGGACTGACTATATTAAGGGCCGGTTGTACAAAAGACGTTCAACGCTGAACATATCGTGCCTTCAGAAACTTTCCTTATTACAGACGGCTATGCTTTTTTTAATGGTCGGTGACAGTGCACGTAATCTGACACAAACGTATAATTTTGATAGTTCGGCAATACACGACTGTATATGCAACATTGTATACAAAATGTGTTCACAGCGCACAATAGTAAATATCTTGCATTGTTATTGGCTATTCAAGCACGTGATTATATGGCTTTCATATAGCGTTTGTGTGCTGCCAGAATGGCAGCGTGAGCGGAGACATTTCACATCGAACTGCTTTCATCTACCGATCTACTGATTCATTGTTAAATCTACCGAAATTAAGCAAATTTAACCATCCTTAAAAGAGTTTACTTATATGTAAAACAAAATAGAAAATAATCACTTTATTAATATTAAATCAGTATTTTAAATGTCTGCACTAGGCGCCTTCTGTTGTTGATGTATAGTAAATACTATTTTAATAGAAATGGTAAAAAACTCGATATAACGTGCCTTCAAAAACATTGCACGTAATCTGTGACAAACGTATAATTTTTATAGTTTGGTTATGTCATGTACAAATGTTCGTCTAATAATTAAATTATTTAGTTTTTGAAAAAATATTTATTCCAATAGTCAAAATTAAAAGAAAATAATACTGAAGTAGATGTTGGAAATGTTGACCATTATTTTGAAGACAAAGTTGAACTCTACGCTTCATGCTTTCAACGCCATTTATTAGGAGTTCTTGGGTTATGTCAGCACAAGGATTCACAATAACTTTACGAAGCTCTTCGATTGCGTGATCTCTCTGGTTTTGAAAATGGTATTCTTTAAATATGGAAAAATAAAATAGTCTAAAATTGTCAAATCTGGAGATCTTGGAGGAAAATTAGAAATTCTTGTAGCGAAAAATTCTTGCAAAAAAGCTATTGTTTCTCGAGATTTGTGCACTGCTGCATTATTTTGCTGGAAATATCCTTCCGTAAGTTCATCATCATGAAGTTCATTAATAAACGGCTCTAATAATTTATTTCAATATCTTTCAGCAGTTATGGTGTGATTAAAAAATATAGGTCCAATAATTTGTCTTTTTGAAACTGCTAGCCAGACGCTTATTTTTTGTGGATATAGCATAGTTTCCACAAATTCATGTGGGTTTTCTGCGGACCAAATTTTCATTTGTTTGTTTAATTATCCTGAAAGATGGAACCTAGCCTCATCCGAAAAGAAGCATCTGTCGAGAATGTCATTATTATTTATGTTATTCAAAAACCATGGACAATACTGTGTTCTCGTAATAAAGTTGTTACCTGTTTGAGTTCCAAAATTGCTTGAATTTTATATCGAAACAACTTTAAGTCCTTTTTTAAAATAGTAGTATGACATGTTCCCACTGACAAATGTACTTGTTGTGATTGTTTAGCGATTGATTTTTTGGGTGAGTTGTCTATTCGACGTCGAATATCGTCTCTGCAATTTGCTATTCGTTTTCTAGGTGCTTCACCTCCAGAAGTTATTGCCTCTGTTTCATCAAATTTAATAACACAAGCTTGAATATGTTTTTGCAGTTGTGCGTAAGTAACTGGCAGATTCGGATACTCTTGCCGACAATCCTGTAGGCACGATTAGTGGAATAAACCCAATCTCCATTTTATAATTTTTGGTCAGTTCTATAGTAACTTCGAATAATAAATATTTTATGTTGTAACTCTAACATAATACATAAAATAATTTAATAAATATAAGCTTTTATAACTTGAATTTATGTATGACAACTGTTAGAACTTCCTATGAAAACCTTCACATATATATTATACAGACATGCAGTTGAAGAAGGTTGAAGTTTCAAATATTACAGTGTTAGTTTTGTTTTAAAATGTAATTTTCAAGTGTTTAGTAGTGAGTTACTAGTTACAATTTTGTGCAAATTAATTAATAAGACTTAATATGCTTAACTCTAGCTCAGCTCCTGATAAAATCATTAAATAAATGACGAAATATTGAGAATGAACATTTGAGTTTTAATAAAAACAGACCGATAACCCAAATATTTATAATTATTTGGGTTATCGGTATGTTTTCATTAAAACTCAAATGTTCATTCTCAATATTTCGTCATTTATTTAATGATTTTATGATTTTCTATAATTATATATATATATATATATATATATATAACAATTGATAAATTATTGGAGTTTTTCGGCTTTTATATGAAATATTTACAAATATCCAATTAGAATGTATGTAATTGCAGAGTAAGTGGAGATGTAAACATTGCTGTCTACAAATTACAAAGCAAATCATACGAAATTTTTAATTGAAAAATATGGTCTACGTTGGGACTCGATCCCAAGTCTACAGCTTGCCGGGCTGTCGCTTTTACCACTTAGCCACAATAGACCTAGGTTCAAGCTATTTAGAAATGCATTATAAAGTAACAGTGTTAATGAATCAGATGTCAGTTATTGAATGTAGATGTCTGTTTTGAAAGTAGGTGTCAGTTATGAAAGCAAACGTCAGATTAGAAAGCAGATGCCTATTTTGAAAGTAGATGTGAGTTATTGAAAGCAGATGTCAGTATTTTGAGAGCAGATGTCAGATTTGAATGTTTGAAAATGCTAATTATTACTCCATAGCTATATGAGTGTTTAGATAATTTCTTAGCCGTTTATTAAATATACCAATTGATAAATTATTGGAGTTTTTCGGCTTTTATATGAAATATTTACAAATATCAAATTAGAATGTATGTAATTGCAGAGTAAGTGGGGATGTAAACATTGCTGTCTACAAATTACAAAGCAAATCATACGAAATTTTTAATTGAAAAATATGGTCTACGTTGGGACTCGAACCCAAGTCTACAGCTTGCTGGGCTGTCGCTTTTACCACTTAGCCACAATAAACGGCTAAGAAATTATCTAAATACTTATATATATATATATATATATATATATATATATATATATTTATATTTATATTAATATATAAAGATATAGATATTCTAAAAACATCCATCGTACCGTCAAGACTCCGAGTCAATTGGTGGAAAAGGCTACTCCAAGGTTATTTAATTAAAATATTTTAGAAAATTTATTTATACCTACTTAATTTACCTTCCTAAGGTTATTATTCTTTCCGATATTCGCAATAGAATCATTTTTTTGAATTGTAATCATTTAAATTAGTATCATTTTCCTAAAACAAAGTATTATTAAAGAGAAGTCATAAAATTTATGTAATATACAGATTTATTTGAAATTTCCTAATCTAATTGTGGTAAAAGTAATTAAAAATATAAATACAAGTTATCATAGTAAGCTATCATAGTAAAAACAAACAAACTTTTATAAATACGAAGTATAGCATAGAGATACTTACCTGATACATGAAAGGTGCTTTTTATTTCCTTGCTTTTGTTCTTATAAACAATCAATACGAACAATTTTTAGTATCTTCGTATCAAACTAATATAGATAATTCTTGTTTACTTTCAAAAGATATTAAATTTCCCAAAGTTTTGTTCTTGCATATTTATATTTCTAATAAACATAGTATTATTTACCTTATCAAATGTTTTAATTACGAAGAGTAAATATTAACTTGTAATTTCTAAGCGAATATATATCTAGAGTAGAAATCTTCAACATAAAGTGAACGGAAGGATACAGGTAAGATTACAGATACCCGCTTTCAAATAGCTACAGAATTTGCAGATTAAAAAGTCATATATTTCAACATTAAAGAGTATTAAAATTTTAATAATAAATAAATTTAAATAGATTTTCGACTGAGCAGCTGTGATAAAACCCAAACAAAAGAAAAATATAATTCTTTATCTATTATCCGCGTAAAGACCCACTCACGGTTAAATAGTGATACAAAAATTTCAATAAAAAAAAATATTTTCAGTAGTTCAAATATGTGATAAATTAAGTTGTATCGTACGTGGACTATTATAATATGTGCATATTTTGCAATTTTTACATGCATATAATCAAAGCTTTAATCATTACTATTATTATACATATAGTAAGTAAAATATTTTTCTAGAAAAATCATTCAATATTAAAAAAATTGTTTCGTAATAACAAAATATAAATAAATCGATTTTCCCGTAAGAATACACATACTAAAATATAGCTTCCGCCCGGGTCTTAATTTAGAGTCTCTATTACGTAACCATTTGTAATGATGTAATGATTGTACCATCGTTATCTATACTTTCGGGCTATTTTCATGTATACAAATTATATTACTTAAATATCTGAAGACATAAAGAACTAAGAACTGTTGTAAAAGCAACTGATTAGAAGTGAAGTTTCGTTTTTCGAAGAAATTGTCATTACTTACGTCTTCATTTGAAATTCAAGCCACACATTCGATTCGATTGCTATGCAGAATACACTTCCTGTTCAAAACGACTTCAAAAAATCATTCCTTTTCCATTTTTTGAGTACCTGAAATTAAACTGAATGAACGCGTAAATATTTACTACTAAAATGTTATATAATGAAATGTCATACAAGCTACTAATATAAATTAATATTTAGCGGAAGATATATTAGTCGGATGAGTTAAGTAATCTTGAACGCTGATTTAGAAATTAGTTTATTAAGAACAATAAAACTCTTTGAGTTTTCCCACCATCTATCTCTGCTGTCGTTATTTGTTCCGAGTTTCTTAAAGAAAAGCATTACAGAAACAATTTACACGCAACAATTAATTATTCAAAAACTACGTCATTAAAATAATATAGCTCACAAAAATAATTTATCAATTTCCTAAAGATTTTAAAATTTGTATGTGTTAAATGAACCGAGAGTATAGAAATATCTTAACTTTCAAAAGAAAGTAAAAATATCCACACTGTTGTAGTAACCGTAAATTTCTTAAAAACAAACGTTTAAATCTGAGGGGATACCTTTAATTATGGGTTTTCATAAACATTTACAATAATAATATTAATTTTCACTGAAAAAGGACCAAAAGTACGATCTAAACCACTTTTATTACAAGGCATTTGACAGCGTAAACCACTCTTCATTAATTAACAAACTCGACCTATATGGAATTAGAGGAACGGCTAATAAGTTGATTCGTTCGTATCTTGAAAATAGATTTCAACTTGTACAATGGGACAATCGCCGTTCAAGACCTATATGTCTATGCCTATCAAGTTTGGTGTGCCTCAGGGATCGGTTCTTGGTCCAGTTCTTTTCCTCAATTATGTAAATGACCTGCCTCGCAGCATTTCTACAGATAAAGTAATTCAATTTGCCGATGACACATCGACATTGGTTAGAGTGAGTCGACGAGATGGCGCTACACATGTTGTGGAAGATAGATTTAACAGCAACTCTCTGAAGCTAAATGAAGACAAAATGCAAATGATTTTAGTAACAACTCGAAAAATGAGAAGTGACCCAAAACTTACCCTTAAGTTTTTGGGAATGCATGTTACCAGCGACATCAGCTGGAATTGCCATATCGACCATATCTGTCGACGACTAGCAACTGCAGTTTATAACAATTAGAAGATTTAAAACTAATTGTGACTTATGAAACGGCAAGAACTGCTTATTTCGGCAATTTTTATGCAAAACCGAAGCAGTGTTTAAAATACAAAAAGATACTATCAGAGCCTTATGTGAAGTTTCCGGAAGAACCAGCTGCAGAAACCTATTTAAATACCACAACATACTTACTAACTGTACTATCTCTATTCATATTTTCGTGTCTTGATTATATCCATGAAAAGCAAACAGATTTTACTAAAAATAATGACTTTCACAATTTAACACAAAAATGGAAGAAATATTACCATCCCTTTTCAAACACAATTAAGCACGAACCATTTTGGGATTAAATTATACAACAAGCTGTCCAGTGAAATAAAAGACTTGGATTGTCGAAAATTCCATGCAGTAATGAAGAAATGGCTTGTGTACCAGTCCCTGTATACTGTTGAAGAGAATATTTTCCCCGTGATTTTTCTGTGTTGCTTTAAGCTGCTGTGGGATATCAGATATGTATTGGTTTTGATTATAGATAGCCTGTATCTTGTTTTTATTATGTCCGTTGTTTTTTATTTTTTTATATATGTATGTTGTATTGTCAATCTAAATTGACTTTTGTAAATTTACAACAATAAAGATTATTGCAAATTTATTGCATTTTCGCGAAGTAACGTGAATGTAAATATGCTTTCTACAATTTGCGACACTAATTATCCGAATTTTTTAATAGAAAAAATTCCCCCTTAAGCAGGATTCGAACCCACGTCCATGGTTTTCCGGGCCATTGCTTTAACCACTAGGCTATTAAGGACTGTGATTTCGAATCATTGTGGGAAGGCCTTAAGTCACATTAAGGAACCAGATGTATATTTCGCCCGCAGTCGGTAGTTGTTGCAAATTTATTGCATTTTCGCGAAGTAACGTGAATGTAAATATGCTTTCTACAATTTGCGACACTAATTATTCTAATTTTTTAATAGAAAAAATTCGCCCTTAAGCAGACTTCGAACCCACGTCCATGGTTTGTCGGACCATTGCTTTAACCACTAAGCTATTAAGGACTGTGATTTCGAATCAATGTGGGAATGTTTTAAGGACCTTTCCACAAGTCCCGTCAAATATTCGTCGTATAGTAACATATTTGATAAAAACATTAAATCTTTAGTCATTACATATTGCCCCAATCCTCATCAAACAGAGTGTTTATTTAACTGTTCATGTATGGAAAAGGAATAATTTTATTCGTGTATGAATTCTCAATTCTTTCATTATTTGCGTCGCTCGTTTACCTTTCGGCGTTGAATGGCTGAACGCACCAATTCACAGTGTTATTTTTTCATTGGTCACCCATCCAGGAATTGACTATGGTAAAGTCTATTTGACTATGTCAATAGCAATACCGTTATCTTAATTAACTGTCGTACTTTTGAAGCTCTCTTTTAAAAATTAGTTAAAGAAATTCTTAGTGAAATAACATTCTACTATTTGTCATGTCTGAAATGCATTTATTTCAAATAGAGTTTAGAGTTATTACTACAAAACTAGATATAGTATTTCTCAAATTGTAAGAAATGCCTAAGGGTTTGGATAATGATTTTCGTTGCGGTCTATTTAAACAGTGATTAGGAACCAGATGGTTTGGCTATACATATATAAAACGTATTTATATTGTTAAAACAGTTTACTTTTGGTTGACCCGTGTGCAATTCCATGTACAATTTTAAATAAGTTAGCTCAAAGAACTAATCGAAAATTAGTATCTGATAATTACTTATAAAATTAATTTAATCATTTTTATTAATAATATTAATTAGAATCCGTCTATATTTCAACATAAATAAGTTATTTTGAATTATTAAATATCGTTGAAAATGTCACCAACTGTCCATCTTAAAATTGCGCGGCTAAAATATTGCACATGATTATTAATTCCCGTTTAAAATTTAAGCAAAACTATTTGAAAATTAATATTAAGGTTTACAGAGTATGTTGACACATTAGTAATTATTAAATTAAATTATTAAATTAAATTATTATTAAATTAAATTATATTTATTCAAATATAAGCAATAATTATTAAACCAAGGCTATGAATGAAAAAACAATAGGGTGATAGCGTCGGTATGAAAATTTAGATACAGGCTGGCCCAAAATGACCGAAGGGGTTTGAGTTCATTATAACTTCTTATTTAAGACATAATTATTAAATTTTTTTAAATTTTAAATACAGTATATTAATGGAGAATATTTTTAATTTAATAATGAAAAATTATATCTCGCAAGTGGTGGCCATTTTCTGCTTCGCATATTCGTGCTCTTTCAAAACATTTTCCAATTCCCCAAGTCTTCTTTACAAAATACTGAAAACAAAAAAAAAATTATAATAAAAAAGTTATAAGGAATTAAAACCTCTTCGGTCATTTTGGGCCACCCTGTATCATTTTAAATTCCCCAAGTCTTCTTTACAAAATACTGAAAACGAAAACGAGTTCATTATAACTTCTTATTTAAGACATAATTATTAAATTTTTTTAAATTTTAAATACAGTATATTAATGGAGAATATTTTTAATTTAATAATGAAAAATTATATCTCGCAAGTGGTGGCCATTTTCTGCTTCGCATATTCGTGCTCTTTCAAAACATTTTCCAATTCCCCAAGTCTTCTTTACAAAATACTGAAAACAAAAAAAAAATTATAATAAAAAAGTTATAAGGAATTAAAACCTCTTCGGTCATTTTGGGCCACCCTGTATCATTTTAAATTCCCCAAGTCTTCTTTACAAAATACTGAAAACGAAAAAAAAATTATAATAAAAGTTATAAGGAATTAAAACCCCTTCGGTCATTTTGGGCCACCCTGTACAACATTAGAAATTGTCTCCGTTAAAAAAGACAATAAAGCTGCTGAAAAAAAAAGTGTTACGTATCTGAAACTTATATTAAGCTGTTTCCATAAATATAAATTCCTAAGCTAATCAAAAATCCGACATGGAAGCTGTATTTTTGTAGCAAAATTTGAATAATTTCACCAGGCGACTCCTGACCCAGCAAAAATACCTGAATCCTGTGTTCGCCACCTTATGTCCCATCAAGCATACCTGCATACCTTACGTTATCGCGTACCTCTAAAAATAGAAAGTGTTAATATGCACAAACGAAGGTATTCACATTAAAAAATATCAATTTTATAACATACCACTATCAATTGAGTTATATAAGTAAATAAATACATAATCTAGTTCTTACCTGTGTCATAAGGTATTTAGAATAATTATCTACAAACTTTTATTTAAAATTTCACTTACGAATGTGCCTTTCACAATAACCACATAACTATTTACTTACCTTAAATATATTAAACTGCCTGTTAAACTCAAATGTATCACAAATGTATAACTTACAGTCATATTCAAAAATATACATACATCTTTAGAAATTAGAACTCGTTTTTTATTTAATCAGTTAAAAACGTTATGTTAAAATTTGTGAATTAAATAGAAAGCAACAATATCCGTGCAAAAAGTGCAATTTAACCCTAAGAATTTCTATATTAATTAATTGCGCTAGCCCTTTTAAGAGAAAATCATCGTAAGTACACCTTTACTTATTATTATAATCATTTAATAATTATAAAGACCGTCTCTGCGCTTTTTCGTCAATATATATGCTTATATACAGAGAAATATAATTTGTTTTTGTGAAAATTCAGAAATATCTTAAGATGCATAATATTAATACCTGTTTAATTACTCTCGTTTAATATATTTCGCGGCAACACTTACCATTGTTCAAATTCTTGGAACAGCTTCAATTATCATAACATACAAAAACATTTTAATCCTCCAGCATAGTGTTGATGTTATATTATCGACAGAAGATACAAAATTTTCACGTCGGCAAAAAAGTAAGAGCTTGTTTAGGGATTCATATACTTAAAGATCTATATAACATGTGATCAGTAAAATAAGGAATCCGACAAATATTACCGAGACGAGCAAGGTGTCCTAGAATGGCCTGTGATTTACAGCACCCTACACTACCGAATGCCTAATTGCACAAAGAAAAAAGCACGTCTCAATGATGACTGTAAAAAGCTCTAATTAACGACCAAATTAGAACGTTGCGTTCTTTGATTATAATAAATTCACAAGTAGAATTAATTAAATATGTGTTAGAAAGTACGAAAGTAGGTCATTGGGTGATTGAAAATCAATTTTATGGGTTTCATTTTGTAGGGTGAAATTTTCGGGTTTCCCAACTTTTGTTCGAAGCTAATGAAATGATCGTGTTACTGAAGTATCTAGTAACATATAATTAACAACGGGCAATCGAATTAAAATAACAAGAAAGAACCAGAAAAGAAATATATCCGAAAATTTTAAAAGCATACGTTGTGGCATCTGTTCGTTGTATCGTTAGTTAAACCTTTCAATAATTCCATATACGCTACCACAGATATTTTTTTATATAAACCGAAATACATTTATTGACTTATATAGCAACACATTATGCCATTGGCTTAAATACAGTCGAACTCGTTTATAACGTACTCCTTGGGACCAAAAAAAAATAAACGTTAAGTTATAAGTAGGCTTCGGATAATTATGCATTTGCATATACAAAAAGGTTGTGTTTATGTATAACAATACGTTATGCACGTATAAAGCATTTGTTACAATATGAAACAGACATGTAAAAAATTTACATATCTGTAACTGTACACATGGACAATACATCTCGTATTTTCAGCATTTACTTCTGCTTAATACATATGTTTCTGCCATCTAGGCGTCATCAGTCAAGCTAATGAAGCAATGTGATACAAATGAAACAAATCTTTATGAATAGATTTGTATCTGTATATACATTTCATTGAAATCGCCTAAAAGATAAAGCAAATTTCATCCTATAAGGTGGCACTTATTTCATAAGTGACATCTTACGGACGAAAGAGACTTTGCCGAAAAAGGCGACCTTTCGCTTGAATAGCTAAGCTATTACATAAGCGAAACAATACGTATAGGTGTAGTCCATTAACACGTGCCAGATGGCGGTAAATATACAAAAAGGTTTTGTTTATGTATAACAATACGTTATGCACGTATAAAGCATTTGTTACAATATGAAACAGACATGTAAAAAATTTACATATCTGTAACTGTACACATGGACAATACATCTCGTATTTTCAGCATTTACTTCTGCTTAATACATATGTTTCTGCCATCTAGGCGTCAAGCAGTCAAGCTAGTGAAGCAATGTGATACAAATGAAACAAATCTTTATGAATAGATTTGTATCTGTATATACATTTCATTGAAATCGCCTAAAAGATAAAGCAAATTTCATCCTATAAGGTGGCACTTATTTCATAAGTGACATGTGACGGACGAAAGAGACTTTGCCGAAAAGGGCGACCTTACATGTCTGTTTCATATTGTAACAAATGCTTTATACGTGCATAACGTATTGTTATACATAAACGCAACCTTTTTGTATATTTACCGCCATCTGGCACGTGTTAATGGACTACACCTATACGTATTGTTTCGCTTATGTAATAGCTTAGTTATTCAAGCGAACGGTCACCCTTTTTCGGCAAAGTCTCTTTCGTCCGTAAGATGTCACTTATGAAATAAGTGCCACCTTATAGGATGAAATTTGTTTTATCTTTTAGGCGATTTCAATGAAATGTATATACAGATACAAATCTATTCATAAAGATTTGTTTCATTTGTATCACATTGCTTCACTAGCTTGACTGATGACGCCTAGATGGCAGAAACATATGTATTAAGCAGAAGTAAATGCTGAAAATACGAGATGTATTGTCCATGTGTACAGTTACAGATATGTAAATTTTTTACATGTCTGTTTCATATTGTAATCCATTTGCATAAGTGCATATTTTAGTTGCTGCTATGTATAAGTCCATATTTTTAACCTTTTGTCATTATAAATGCATATTTGACCTTTTTTTAGTACTATTTTAAAATAGAGTTCACATAAATATTTAATGTTCTTGTTAGTATTAGTGTAATTATTAATTACACGTTTGCGATTTCTATTGTTTGTATGTCTAGCGATTAGTATTTCTTAAAACTTTTTAACACTCAGACATTTTGCATACTCTCACTAACTGAATACCAAACGCAAACAAATACTTTATAGCAGACAATTAAATAATCATAATAGCCAACACAATAGTAAATAAATATAGTGGGGATTTCCTTAATTTTACCAGGTCCTTTTACATTCCAACAATCTGTATTCGTTGTGTATTAGTTAAATAGTATTAACATCCATCGAGATGCCAAAAGAAAAAAGTGTGTAAGTACAAGTTTAAGACAATTTGTGAAGGATTATAGTGATTTTACAACAAATGGGCGTTATTTTGCAAATACTGCGAAGTTCATGTTACGGCGACAAAAAAAGGATCAAGTCACTCAGCATCTTCAAACCGAAAAACATGCAAGCAATAAAAATCGTAGAATGGGAAATAACGAAGGACAAGTGTTAATTTCTAATTTACTCCGGCATTGACCTAAACGCAGGGTGTTCTGTGAAGAGCGTTGTACGGCTTTTATTTCGATAAATTAAGGAATGAAGGTTCTGGCAATTTTATGGAGAAGTATACAAATGAAAATATTCTAGATGAATGGACGTTATGAAAAAAATACGTTCCCAAGTTATATAGAACAACACTGAATAATTACAAATGAAACAGATATGCATTACATAAATCTATATCTATACACATGGACATACACCTTGTATTTTACAACATTTACTTCTGCCAAAGACACGTGTCACAATAATAGACTTCGATTGTGACAGAAACACGTGAAACGATGAAACAACCAATGTAGAAAGAAGATGCTAAGCAAATTTTGTATTTGGTATAAAAGGAGTTAATGAAGAAAAAGAAAAATCATATCTGTTGATTTTAAAAGTGCTGGACAAAGTGAATCATTCAACAGTCGCAGCTTTTTTCAAAAATTCTCGTAAGTTTATTGTGGTTGTCTGGAATTTTATACGAAAAAGTGCTACTAGTTTGTACTTATGTTGCACCATATACCGATAGGTCCAGCCCGCTTCGGGCCATAGGCAACAATATACGTATGGAACGTAATGCGATGTGGCAACGTGTATACGATGCCACTTCGCGTGCGCAACATAAGACCGATGGTCGAGCGCAACAGATTGCCCGTCATTCGTATTTAGCTGTGCATACGTAAAGGTAGTTATCATGTCAGTGTATACAACCGCATAGAAGGCACAAATAGTTTCGTGGTATCTTGCCGGCAATTCCTGTCGAACAACCGCTGATTTATTTGCTGTAGAGTACGTAAATCGGCCTATTCCTTCGCATTCGACGATTGAAAGGATCGTAAATGCGTTTAGGAAATATGGTTGTGTAGTCGGAAATTGCCGCAAATGCCAAAGAAATTGACGAACAGCCTCATATCCCTCTAATACCTGCCGATCGGGAGGAGAGAGACGTGAGGGTTTGTTCGTTAGTTGAAATGGGCGACCTTAAGTGTACACGGCAAATTGCAGACGAAATCGGTGTTAGTAGAAGTACAGTAAAGCGGATTCTAAAACGCAACAAATATAAAAGTTACAAAGTTCGAAAGTGCCCGGAGATTTTTCCCGAGGACAATTTTGCAAGAATGGAGTTTTGTGAGTACGTGATGGAAAAGGCTAACAGGGACGAATATTTTATAAAAAATATTCTGTTTACCGACGAGTCTTCTTTTCCACGTCATGGCAAGCATAATCCCTCAGTCGTGCGATATTGGTCTCGAGAAAATAAACATATAGCTCGTAATGTTAAAACTCAATACCCCGAAAGACTTAACGTTTGGGCGGGTATCTTGGGTGATAACATTATAGGACCATTTGTTATCGACTGCAATTTGAATGCAGTAAAATATTTAGATTTGCTGCGAACACGAATTATTCCTGCTGTCCGTCAACTAAACGTCGATTTTGATGCAATTTGGTTAATGCAAGACGGTTGTCCCGCGCATAACAGCAGATTAGTAAGAGAGTTTTTAGAAAACACTCCTAATCGTGTTATTTCCGGGAGGGGTACGATAATATGGCCACCTCAATCACCCGACCTCAACCCTGCGATTTTTATCTGAGAGGTTATGTCAAAGAAAATCTTTACTGTCTTCTAACAATACCGAACTTGCAACAGTTGCAAGTTAAACTGTTTAGAATTTTCGAGACAATACCCCCTAGAAATCTCGAGGGAGTGAGGCGGGAGTTTTACAATAGGCTCGGCTATTGTTTGGGAAGAGAGGGCGGTATTTTCGAATCCTATATTGGGTGATTTTCTTAAAATTTAAATTTATTTTGCAGAATTATTGATTTTTTTACTTTTATCTTTTAGAAAACGTTATTGTTTTTTTATTACTTAAAATTACTTTTCCGTAGCAGCTAAGAATACAACAATAATAATAAATTGGACCTTATTATGTCTGAAACAAATGGGCAAATTACGTATACAGAACGAATATGCAAACGACTATATCCTTGCGCGGTTTAAGTCTTACTAAATTCTTAACTGCAATGTGCTGCAATTGGCGCGTAGAGGGGATTCGCTGTTGCCACTCATTGCTGACTATGGCCCGTTCCGAGCTGGACCCATCGGTATATATATGTGCAGAGCAATGCGGGGATGACATATTTTGTACCAAAACATGATACATATGACCTGTGTAGCGCCAGCTTTATACCAAGTAGCTGATTTAGTTCGTACTCTTTCTCCAGGCGTTAATATGTTGATATTGTCTGTGAAAAGATTCTTTTCCTCACGATCGGTTAGTAAACTGAACATTTCTAATCTTAAAACCGGCTAGAAAATATGCTATTACATACCGAGGTAGATAATAGCACTTTACCGGCTAGCTTATGTCACTTTTCCGGCTAGGTAATGCAATTTCAGTATTTATAAAACGTCAGTGTCATTAAAATAAGTAAATCAAATTATAATAAAACTATGTACTCACAAATCTTTATTAAGTAAATAACAAGACAACGTTTTAATAAAAAAATTATTCGCCTTTGGAATTAATATTAATTGCTACATTAGAATTTCCATGACTGTTTACTGTTACAGAAAGACCATGTTTAAAATCGTAGGAGAATAATTTAGTAATCTGTCAGAAAATATCACTATTAATTGTTACCTAGCAACAGTAGGTACCTATCAAAAGCATTTATCAAAATGCCATGAAATTTAATACTATTATATTTTCGAAATTTAGTGATTTAATACTTTATATAATAATTAATTACTAACCGATCATGAGTAAAATAGTATAAAATCTCGGCGGAAATATTTTCCCGTCTCGAGATTAAATTCTCCTCGACGCTCTGCGTCTCGGTAAACTTTCTAATCTCGACGGTAATGAACGACTTTCCTCCTCGGTATGTAATATACTACTAAAGCACCAACTCGTGTCCAGAGGTTTCGGGAAATCACGCTGAACATTTTGAAATTCTGTAGAAATTTGTTGATAAATTCGCCTCTGAAGAAGGCAGTGCATTGGAGAAGCCCATTGTGTTCTGAGAAAAACAAATGTTCGAGAAGATTTCATTTTTATTCGAGTTAATCTGGCGTGCATTTCGACTGCAATCTCTAGGCTAGAAGCTAAAGGATTATCTTCACAAGACAGCATTGAAATAGTAGAAAACATAGTAGTTGAACGTTTATGAAAAGTACGGGCTATCAACAACTGAAGAATATCAATAAGGTGTTTCGAAATAAAACAACCCTTAATAAAAAAAATTAACATTTAAATGCCAGTGACAGTGTAAAATATGAATTTGTACCAATAGTGCCGTGTGATGTTGAGAGAGTTTTTTCACATTAAAAAAATATTCTAGTCGACAATAGGCACAAATTTATTTTTGAAAATGTGTTACTTTGTTTTCAATAATTTTGAATTTTTAAAAACTTGTTTGTATGTTCTACTGGAAAAATAAAAATGTCTAAATATAAAATATTAGTATTTATTTTTTAAAAGTTAATTTTTTAGTGCATATTCTGATTGTTTTTGGTACATATTTTGAAGTTTTTTAGTTCATAATTATCCTAAGCCTAGTAATAATACATTGAACAGCCAAAATATACTGGGTGTTAATAAATGTTGTTGGATATTTTACCAAATTATGTGTATGTATGTTATAACAGAATATGAAAACATCAGTTTTATATAGAACAGACTGAGACCAACTGGCTTAGTACAATATAACAGAAATACGTCATATCCGAGTACGTTGTACCAAAGTTCGACTGCATTTTTTTGAATTAAGTATATGGTGTGCTTAAATAAAACTACTATACTTAAAACTATTTGATTGCTACGCAACTGATAAAGATATAAATGTGAAGCTAGGTGTTTCTTCTTGGCGCAATAAGACCTCATTAAAACGAGAAATTATGTACAGTTCATTTCAGTTACAAAGTCATTAATATTAATAAAAACATTAGAAGCACTTGATGCGTTCACTTTAATTATTGTTTTATGTAATATTTATTTTTTCTATATTACCAAATGTGTAATAAAAATATTGTTTAATTCTTCATGAGAAATAATTGCCATCATAAATATTTAAATAAATTAGTCCTTTCAATTATGAGTATAACCCAAATATTATTTCGAAAGTAATTCGGAAGATCAATCTTTTTTTATCTTATATATTACATGAATAAATTATAGTTGTTAATGTAAAAAATTATATAGTTTTTTGTATGCTAGATATATATGTATACTAAGATTTGTCATTTTGTTTCAGGTTTCTTTAAAATTATGTTTCCAAAGTATTAATAACTGGTAAGTATTTTTTTTATTCTTAATAATGAAAAAATAAAATAATAGAAAAATACAAATGAGCTTTAGGAACTTGTAGGGTAGAATGCAATCGTATTTAAAGAAGAAAAAAATGTTCTATATAATTTTTTACTTTCTCGCTGAAATTTGTTAATAATTCTTTAACTTTACAATGTCTATATTTGTTCAATGCAATAAATACATTAGCAATACATTTAAAAAAACAGCGCTGTTTATGTTTCGACCGCGGAACTATATAATAATAATAATACCTACTTATAATTCCAACAGGTATTAAGCTTAACTACAGGATTGATAACAAAAATACATATAGTAATACAAAACAATAATACAGTGAAATTAATAAATACAGAATAGAATGAAATCCAACAGTTGTTTTAGATGTTTTATAATAAAACATTAACTGCTTATGCCTAACTTCGGAACATGAAAGTATATATATATATATATATATATATATATATATATATATATAATTAATCGGGTAAGCGATCTGTCAACTAAAAAACTCATTTATTTTAACATCTATATTTCGTAGCCATTTGCTACTTCATCAGGAGACTAAAAACAGAGTTAAAAACTAGCATTGGACGTCACTAGACATGTTAAAATCTGAGATATATATATATATGGTAAATTCAATTTGTTGGCGATTTAAGGTCTGGTTTTACTTCAAAATATATATATATTTAAAACAACCCTACATGCTTCGGCAAATGATGCCTCTATCAAGGAATATAAAATATAAATGGGAGTATATTAATGTCATACATTTGAGTTGCTATGGATAAAATTATTCAAAGATACATGTAGGGTTGTTTTAAATATATATATATATATATATATATATAGTAAACCTAATCAGTAGGCGATTAAAGGTCTGTATATTACTTCAAAATACATATATGTATTTAAAAAACTCTACATGTTTCGGCTGTGTACGCCTTTATCAAGAGAATACAAAATATGAATGACCCTAATCGCCTACTGATTAGGTTTACCATATCATACCAAGGTCACGAAGTTATTATATATATATATATATATATATATATATATATATATATATATATATATATATATATAGATTAAATTAGTCGGCGATTTAAGGTCTGGTTTACTTTGATATGTATATGTTTAAAGCAATCTTACATGTTTCGACACATAGTATCTTTTTAAAAAAAATAAAAAATATATATGGCAGTATATCAATGTCAAACTTATATATATATATATATATATATATATATATATATATATATATATATATACATAGTTCTCACGGATAAAATTAAAATATTCAAAGATACATTCAAGTTTAATAATAATAATTCATGGTTCAGAACACTAGACAGCAAAACGTCAATTACGGGGGATTGGCAAGCCATGAGTTATTATTATGTCTGTGCCCGTGGAGCGACTTAAGATTTTAAGTTGTCGGCATTCGTCTTGCACGAGAAGGAAAACCACGAAAACCTACTTGGACAGCCCAACCAGGGATCTAAACACGGAACTGCCAGCATGATAAGCCAGTGTACAGATATTTAAATAACATATGACAGATAATTATATAATAACAACATATATTTGTTATTTAAATATATGTACACTGGCTTATCATATATACATATTAAAGTAAACCAGACCTTAAATCGCCGACTAATTTAATCTACTTAACGTACAAAGGTCAAGAAATTCACTAATATTTGGGTTATGGGTCTGTTTACATTAAAACTCAAATGTTCCTTCACAATATTTCGTCATTTATTAATAACTTCATCAGGAGATGAACTAGAGTAAGCGTTGGCAGTGTTATTTATAAATGTAGACACAATTGCATCCAGCAGCTCACAAATAATAAAAACTCGAACGTTACATTACAAAACACAACCACAACTGTAATATTTAAACTTGAACCCTTTCAACCGCATGCCTGCATAACATGTATGTGCAGGCATGCTGTTGAAAGGGTTCAAGTTCAAATATTTCTAGAGAAAATTTCTATGTAGAAGGCAAGGGACCATGTAAAAAGTTAAATAAAAGTTTTTCATCTATTTTGTTCTGTCTATAAAAAAAAATATCTCCGGACGTTTTGAATGCACTATGTATGTTTATAAATATAAATTCAATCAGATCTAGTAATCTTATTTACTTTGGTTTGTTCCATCAATTAGTTTCTTGGAAATTACTATTGTATGTAAGAATTACACAGCACAGCAAATATTTTATACAAGATTTATATAGAATTACGTTCTATACGCAAGAATAATCGTTAATTAAGATATTATTACGCTCAATCCTGTAGCTGAATACTATTCATTTCTAATTTATTTTTTACGTAGAGTAGTTGTATTTATAAAGAGTTTATTAAAAGGATTATAACGGATTTGAAAAGAATTTACCAGAAAGATTGTAACAAACTCGACTTTTTTTAGTCGACTTTAGTTTAGCGAATATAGTATTCTTTGTAAAAAATATTAAAGCTTTATTTCGAACAATAAAATATTGAATTATTAATGAAAAACATGGAAAATACACAGTATATATATCGTCATTGTGGTAATCACGTTAATACGAAGTTATATTGAAATCTTGACAACATGGATTTGTTAGCGGGCATTCTACCACAACTAACCTTGCAGAAATTACACAATTCATTAGCAAACCTATCGATTATTACTTTAGGGTTGACGTAATGTATACGGATTTTACTAAAGCTTTTAATTCCATCGATCACTCTATTCTGCTAGCAAAGTTAGAATATCTTTGGACTACCTCCTCTCTTATTAAATTGCATTTGTTCCTTTTTAAGTTTTCGCTCAGGTTATATTTGTTTTCACTTCCGTTATTTCTATCCACCATCAAGTGTACTACTCCAAGGTCCTAATTTGGGGTCTTTGCTTATTAATATTTTTCTTAATAACCTTCTCTGTTCGTTGGATTACAAAGCTTTGGCTTACACGGATGAACTGAAGGGTACTGCTAATTATTCTGAGCTATGACAACTTGAGGCTGGTCTACAGATGGTGTAACATAAACAGCATCTTTCTAAATACATGACATTCTAAAATTCCAGGATTGTGATAATTAGAAGATCCGAAATAAAGAAGTTGGAAATTCTGTTTGATGTGTCCCTTAAGTTCCCATAGCATATTTCTTCTGTTTGCAAAGCTGTTTCCAAGTCTTTGGGCTTTTTTTAGTACGAACTTGGAAAGTTTAGCAATTATTTGCCCTTGAAGTGTTTGTATTATACCGATGTTCATAGCAAATTAGTGTATCGTGCGGTTGTATAGTATACATTTTACACATGTCAGTAGAACGCTTTGAAAAAGATACAAAAGCGTTTTCTTAAATACCCTATCATCCTGCACGTGGCACCGATTATAACACTCTTCTGGATAAACATAGTTTCCGCTCTATCGGTAGTAGAATAGACAAAGCGAGTATACTGCTTTCCGTATAAAACTGGTCAACAACTCCATAAAATCTTCAGGTCTTCTATCACAGGTTGATTTTCTTGGGCTGTCTTATTGTACGTTTTAGGATTCTCTTACCGATAGCCAGATCTAACATATTAAAGATTACTGCGGTTCATATGATGTGTAATTACAGCAGCTTTTATTTCCTGTTTTGTATCTATTTTTTATATCTTTTTGTTTCTTGCAAGTCCCTTCATCTCTCTTATTGTTCTCACATAACCATACACATCGATGGTAATGAAGCGACGCAAAAAATCTACTGGCTTGATATTAAAGAGCTTCAATTTGTCGTTGTAAATTTGCGCTTTTTCATGTTTTTGATATACATTCAGTAAACGTGGCACTCGCCTAGCAGAAAGCTTAGACAACAGCCCACTGTCTTGGCAATCTCCTTCACTTTCATTCATCGCTCATGTAATACAGCTTGAACTTTCTCAATCATTTCTGGAATCGTAACACGTTTTAGTGGTCCAAGACGTTGTTGCGATATTTTGTCAACTACTCTCGTATACCTGGTATAGCTTAGGTAACAAAGTGATAGCGTTTTTGTAGTGACATTTCCGTTTGAGATATCGAACAAGCTGGTCGTGTAGATTTAAAACCATTTTATATTTTGTGTAATGTCTCGTGGAATGTAACGATTGAAATCACCTTTTGTGGTAGATTTGTTGTTTTAAATCTGATGGCGAATCTGTTGGCGACAACTTTCAGTTGAACAAATACATGATGTCAGCCTTTGTGGTAAATATTGAATATTGCAACTTTTACATTTAATAATTAATTAATAATCTTAACATTTTGTGGTCAATATTGTATATTACAATTTTTACATTTAATAATTAATTGTTAATCTAACATATTGTAGTCGATATTGTCTTATAACAATTTTTCGTCAGTTTTATTAAGCCTATATTTCGCATTTATTTCTGTAAAGTTTTGTATGTACGATCGTGAAGATCTCTGAGACATTTTTACCCGTCTATCAGGCATGTAAAAAAACTGCAATATTAATTATTTAATACCTGCCCATTATATACAAGTCATTTTATACTCTTATATATATACACTTATATATTGTATATCTGTTAATATTTTTTAGGGGGTATATACAGATCCTTTCACATTTTTATATATTGATTATTTGTTAATATTTTTATTTGGAGTATATACAGGCTGATTCATTTTCGGCCCTCGCCATGGGATCTCTCTTATTATTGGAGATAGAGTATAGGTTTAAATTTGGCAAAGTTGTTAAATTTTTTGTTTGTTATAAATCCGTAAAGAAAATAGACCTGTGACAAATGACCTTCGTTATTAAAAAAAAAAACGCGAAAACCCCATTTTCTTCTTTTACCTGTAGCACCGACATTTGGCCTTGTAGAGAAAATATAAAAATACATCCTTGTGGCCATTTCTAAACCTCTATCCAGTGGTGTACTCTAAATTTTTATACGACGTTTCGTTTCTTTCTGGCCATCATCAACTATCTAATTTCTTATAGGCGCCATATTGGATTTAGACATCTTCAGAAAGAGTTTTTTTTTCTGATTTCAACCATGTACCACATGCTGACTAAAGTTTTTGACATTAGGTTTTATTTGAAAGAATAAATTATAAGATTAAATAAGGTAGCCATGGAATTTCAATCTGTCAAACATTTCATTTATTGTTCATTAATAATACAAAAATGTCATACACTAACGAAGAGAAACGAGATATGATAAGTATTTTTTATTCTTCGAACCGAAATTCAACAGTAGCGAGTACAAGATATCTACAATTATATCCAGAACGACAACAGCCTCATCGTACCATTTTTCTAGATCTCGACAGAAATTTGGTCGAGAATGGATTGTTTACTAAGCCGCGTAATGGTCAAGACAACAGGAATTTAAATGAAAATCGACAAGATATTTTACAAATGGTAAATTAAAAGCGTGTTTTCAAATTTCATGTTAATCTTGTATTTTTATAGATAAATAATAATCCACCAATTTCTACACGCGAAGTAGCGTCAGAATTAAATTTATGCCAGTCCAGAGTTTGGAGAACTTTACATAAAAGTAGGTTTAAACCATACAGGATCCATGTTAGTCACTCTTTACTGCCTGGAGATAATTTGGGAAGGCTAGAATATTGTAATTGGTTAATGGGAAGGATAGAAAATGACGAAAATTTTTTAAGCAAAATCATCTGGTCAGATGAAACAAAATTTACAAATTCTGGAATGTTCAACAGAAATACGGAGCACTATTGGGCAGTACAAAATCCTCGACAAAACAGGGCTAGGAGACCACAACATCGTTTTGGAATAAACGTTTGGATGGGTATTTTGGCAAATCGTCTCTTAGGACCAGTTACGTATGAAGAACATTTAAATGGAGAAAGATATTTAAACATTTTACGTACATACGTATCTGACTATCTTGACGACAATATCCCATTAAATCAATTACAATATTTATGGTGGCAACAAGATGGCGCACCAGCACACAATCCAGCTGTTGTTAGAAATTTCTTAAATCAAGAGTTTGCAAACCGTTGGATTGGAAATAGGGGAGTTGTTGAATGGCCTGCGAGATCACCTGATTTAAGTCCGCTAGATTTTTTTTTATGGGGATATGTTAGAAATAATATTTATAAAGTAGATGCGCCACAAAACATTGAAGAATTACGAGACAAACTTCAGAATGCCTTCGATGCAGTTCCTAGAATATACAAAGGGCAGTACAAAATGCCAGAAGGCGTGCCCAATTGTGCATTGCCGAAGATGGCCAGATAATTGAACATTTACTGTAATTGTTTATTGTTTACTTTTCTATGTATTTTTATTAATGTTTTTGTTATCTTGTACTCGCTACTGTTGAATTTCGTTTCGAAGAATAAAAAATACTTATCATATCTCGTTTCTCTTCGTTAGCGTATGACATTTTTGTATTATTAATGAACAATAAATGAAATGTTTGACAGATTGAAATTCCAAAGGCTACCTTATTTAATCTTATAATTTATTCTTTCAAATAAAACCTAATGTCAAAAACTATAGTCAGCATGTGGTACATGGTTGAAATCAGAAAAAAAAACTCTTTCTGAAGATGTCTAAATCCAATATGGCGCCTATAACAAATTAGATAGTTGATGATGGCCAGAAAGATACGAAACGTCGTATAAAAATTTAGAGTACACCACTGGATAGAGGTTTAGAAATGGCCACAAGGATGTGTTTTTATTTTTTCTCTACAAGGCCGAATGTCGGTGCTACAGGTAAAAGAAGAAAATGGGGTTTTCGCGTTTCTTTTTTAAATAACGAAGGTCATTTGTCACAGGTCTATTTTCTTTACGGATTTATAACAAACACAAAATTTAACAACTTTGCCAAATTTAAACCTATACTCTATCTCCAATAATAAGCGAGATCCCCATGGTGAGGGCCGAAAATGAATCAGCCTGTATACAGGACCGCTCTTAATATGTATTAGATCTTTGTTAATAACTTTTGAGGGGAACGCATTTGCAATAAATATAGTAATGTCTGTGCGAGTAATGATTTGTAGTTGTAACTTCCTTGTGTTTTTTTAATCCTACACCTTTTGGGTACGTTATAGCCTCTACGCCATCCATACGACGTATGACCTCTGATTACAATTCAACAGTAATTCACGGTGGCGCTCTTTTTAACTATTATATTGGTCAGTCACGTAATAAGGTTTCGAGAGGAATCCCGCGCTGTCTTCACTGGGACCTTAGCCTGGGTACTGGCTTGCTAAGTTGTATTTTTATTATCAACTCTCCCACAAAGGTAAGTCCTTGGAACCGTTTATCGTAAATTTTCGGAACAGAGTTTTGTGATAATAATTTTTGCTATTACCCGTAGCAACGTTCTTCATCTTTGGACATACTCGTATTATAGCCTCCTATAGGAGCATCGTTACCCAGTGATTGCTGAAAATCCGCCAAAATCTCAGTTGTGTTTATCTTCTTAAAAAAGAAGTACTGTATTACACCACTAATAGCTATTTTATCTTTTTTACAAGTTTCACTAAACTCTTCTTCTTTAAGGAACCGCACTTGTCAAACTAAACATCAGACAATAGTGAAAATGTAAAAGCCTCTTGAAAAGCATGGCCTAGTCGAAAATAATACCAATTTTTTTCACAAACCAAACGCTGACAGGGAGTCCCACCTTCCGTCAAAACCAGACACTCGGAATAACACCTTTATTCCACGGGATACTTTTCAATGAACTCGTTTGTTTTATTACCTTATGACTTTTTTCGAATATAAACTTCGAGAATAAAAATTCGCACAGCTTCATACTGCGGGTTGCGTTTTAAATGAATAACTCTGTATATGATTTTTTATGTTTAGTTTACTATTATTCAAAAATAAGAACCAAACTAGAAACGTACTCGATGAAAAATTAATTTATAAATTAAAAATTTAAATTGTTAATTGAAAAAAAATTAAATGAGACATGCTTTTTCGTATATAAATCTTCAAAATGTATACAGTTGGAATAGAAATATTTTACATATATGTATTATACAAAAGTAAGTTGTTTTTGTATTAAATTAGTTTAAAAAGTATTTTTTCTTGTATACATCTTTAAATCAAGAAGCCAAAACTTATTTTTATTCATTCACACAGAGAGCATGTCCAACATGTTTTTTTAACGAACAAAAATATTTAGTTCAAACATTGCTGTTACTTTGGCTGCAACTGTATATAATCTTATCCGGGATTTCATATTTAGTGGAAATTACTCAGTTAAATATTTTCTTTAAATATATAAATAAACTTAAAAGATTTGAATACTTACCATGAAAGAATCCATACTAAATTTAACAGTAATATAATCCCGAAAGAATTTCATTAACGAAAGTTTGTTTTCTGTTCAAGGAAAGGTTATATTTATATCCTTTCCTACTTCATCTTGATATGGATATTGCAACTGCCTAGTCTAACATCTGTATTCTTTTAAATTTTGTCACGTCTTACATATTCTCCGTTATTTCCTCATAAAGCTCTGACGGAATAGGTTTTTATACTCTCCCAAGATGATGTGCTGTGCGGAATTTAGTATTTACATTTTTTTCTTAAAATATTGTGATATCATCTATATTCCGTTTTATAATTCGGAGTGGCACGAACGCAAACCACATTAATAATGTGTAATTTGACAATTTTGTGTTATAAAAA
Source organism: Melolontha melolontha (assembly GCA_935421215.2). Taxonomy (NCBI): domain Eukaryota; kingdom Metazoa; phylum Arthropoda; class Insecta; order Coleoptera; family Scarabaeidae; genus Melolontha; species Melolontha melolontha. The sequence continues at coordinate 48,907,078 of OW285242.1, forward strand.
AGCAAATAAAAATGTTTAACATTTTTTTAAACATACGAGGGCGGATTAATGTATTAGGTCTCTAATTCTATAAAATAAAAATAAGAAAAGACAAAATAAGAAAACCAGTCCCGAAATTAAGTAAATTTATTATATTACCAATGTAAAAGTGTTAGCAAAGCCATTACAGAGTGTTATTAATTTGGCCCTGAAAGCTGATCAATGGAAGAAAGTTAGAATTACACCAGTTCACAAGGAGGGTGGTGTATTGTGCTTCGAAAATTATAGACCCATAGCGATTTTGCCAAATTTTAGTAAAATTTTTAAGCAGATTTTATACAACACTATTCTTTATAACACTACATATCCATTCATACATCATAGCTCGAGATCAGAAAAACTTACGTTGATTGTCAGTCCCGCGTAGAAGCAAAAATAATTCAGGACCCTGCTTCATTCTGGAAATTTGAAAATAACAGGAGAGCCAGTTCTAGGATACCTGATTGCATGGTAGTTAACGATCATGAAATTACTACGCCTCAGGGTATAATGGACGAATTTGGTAAATTTTTTCATCAGTCTTTCGTTCACAATCTGCAGCTTCGTCTTCTACGTATTTTTGAACTAATAATATCACTATATGCCCTGTTACTCCCTGTATAGTCTTGAACTGCATCTGCAAGCTGAAATCTCAAACGTTTGATCGCGACGGTCTACCAAATTTTTACATTAGAGATTGTAGACTTGTTTTATGTGAACCCTTGTGGGATGTGGGTGGAAATATAGTAGCATAATCAAAAATTATTTACAATAAACATTAGCTTTTGTTGTTATAAGATACTAATACGTATTTGATTTGTTTGCCACACGTTTTAGCGCCAAATTATTAGAAAGGGCACTGATTGGATTTAATTTATATTCGTTTGGAGGGAAGAGAACCCAGTAGCTATAGCATCTTAACAATAAAAAGAAAATTATTAATTTATGATGACCATCAAAGGGCCAGTACATGTAGGAAACGGAAAGGAAAATAGTACTAAAAGAACATCAGTTTTTAAATAGAAAAAATACTAAATGGAAAATACATATTCAGGAAACAAATAATTAATTTAATTCCTGCAAGAAAAAAATAAAGTTATACAAGGAGTGACTAAATAATATAAGTATCGAACGATACTTGTGGTACACTTACATGCTTTCAATGAACAAGCTGTTAGATATCGAGAACGCGATACGCGATCTATAGGAATTAGCGGGCAAAACATAGTTGGCGCCTAAAACGGGCTACCCTGTTTTTTTTCTAACCCAGTCGCGCAATCTATACGACGCTTTCGGAATTTCCTCATCACACGTGTGTCAGTTTTCCGCTAAGCGGCTGAAAGCTACAGGCTTCACTCAACTCTTCTATTGGGCTCATGTGCGTTTTTAGTGAACAAAGTTCTAAAATCAAAATCTGCTAATTAGGCAAAGTGGGGTACCAAAGGGTACGATAAAATTTACGACATTTTGCCCGCCGTATACGTAAGTTTTAAGTAAATAATATTGGTTTTGTTTTCAAATAGTGGTTAAGTACAACAGAAAGACTGACAAACAAATTGGTCAATAGAAAGTATCCAAGAGGCCGTAAATGCTGCAGTAAAGGGCGAGATAGTAATTTTCAATTTAATTATTTCTACTGGTTCCTTTCCTGAATTTCGGAAGATTGGCGGGATTGTGCCAGTCCATAAAAGTGGCAATACCAGTGATATTTCCAATTACAGACCAGTTACTATATTATGCAATTTTGCAAAGGTTTTCGAATCCTTAATATGTCAACAAATAGTGTCTGAGGCACGTCATCTTCTATCTCCGCACCAACATCATTTTATTGCTGGGCGTTCTACCACCACTAATTTGGTAGAAATAACGCAATTTATTAGCAAAGGTATCGATGATCGCCTTCAGGTCGACGTAATATATACATATTTCGCCAAAGCTTTCGATTCCATTGATCACTCAATATTAATATCTAAATTCTTGGTTTCTCCCCCTTGTTGTTGAATCTCGTTTCTTTTTATTTAGCTTATCGCTTATGTTATGTCGGCTTTAATGGTTTCCACTCTTGGCATTTCCATCCAATATCCGGTGTACCCGAGGCTCTAATTTAGGGCCTTTACTTTTTAATATATTTCTTAATTTGTTCTCTGGATGGCGGAGTGTTGACTTATGCGGATGACTTAGAACTCTATATGAAAGTTACGAACATTGAAGATTGTAACGAGCTAGACAACAACTTGAAGTTGATGCACAATTGATGTAATGAAAACAACATCTCTTTCAGTATTAACAAATGTGCCATTGTGACATATTCAAGAATTGCGAATTCATATCACTTTCCCATATAGTGTAGACCAAATGGTGGTACCTTGTATATCTGAAGTTAAAGACTTGGGGATGTGTCGCTTCATTTACCGCCTATATCTTTTCTGTTTGTAACGTTTCTTCACAGTCTTTGGGCTTCCTGATACGAACTTGTCGTGACTTCGGCAATCTGTCGACTTTAAAGTGTCTGTTCTATACTATGTGCAGAGTGTGCTGGCGTATGGTGCAGTTGTGTGGTGGTATCTATACTTCGTCTACCAACAGATCGTTTGGACGAGAATTCATAATCGTTCTCTTAAATACCTCACCTTCAAGTGCGATAGAATTTATCCATGCGTGGTACGGATTATAACGCTTTACTCAACAGACTTGGTTTTTGCTCTCTAACTAGTAGAAGGGAAGAAGCAAGTGCTACCTCTCTTTTGAATCTGGTCAACAACTACATGGATGCACCTAGTCTGCTATCTCAGGTTGATTTTCTTGTGCCGACTTTCTGTTTCTGTTGCCAACGGCTAGATCTAACGTTTTAAACAAGGCAGTTCTGGTGCACATGATGCGGAATTGCCACCTTGGATCTGAGCGCGTTCTCCAGTTAACATTGTTTCTTTTATTCTTACTTTCCTTTGTTAAAATTGTTTTCACAACATAACTTTTAATTTTTTTATTTATTTATATATATGTACTATTATATATAGCAACTGTTTATAATTATCATAATTATTATCCTGTAAATGGCTTGCTATTGGATAATAAAGGTTATTATTATTATTTTTATATCCAGCAACCAACATGGATTCTTGCCATTGCGGTCTACCGTTACTAGTCTAACAATTGTTACCCAAAATATTTGTGAGGTATTGGATAATAATGGTCAACCAGACGTTGTATACACTGACCTTTCTCGAACCTTCGATACAAGTGACCATCAAATATTATTACAACAAATTGAGTGCTTTCGGCTTTAGTCCATCTACGTTAGAACTTATTGCCACATACGTTGTGAATATAGTTAATTATGTATTTTATAACGGCTTTTACTCTTACCAATTTTTTCAACATCTGGTGTGCCACAAGGCTCTAATATTGGACCGTTTCTTTTTCTGCTTTTCATCGATGATCCCCTCACATCATTCAAGTGTTCTGTGCTAGCCTACGCTGATGACACTACATTATACTTATCCGTCGAATCGCAGAATGATGTTGATGTCTTGCAAGATAATATTAATGTGTTTGCGGATTAGTGTAGTAAATACAGGATAAAGATTAACGTGAACAAATGCTGTGTCGTATCTTACACTCGTAAAGTGAATAAAGTGAAGTCATCATATAGTATTAATGGCCCAAAGTTAATGTAAAGGAACTCCATTAGTGAATATTGGCGCCAAATTCGACTCGGATATGTCCTTTAACTTGCAACTTTCGGATATTATCTCGTCTGCTTCTAGGATGTTGGGCATTGTTATAAGGTCTACCAGTCAGTTTCAGGATCTAACTGTTCGTAAATCATTGTACCATGCCTTTGTTTTAAGTGTATTGTAGTACGCTTGGGTAATATGGTCTCCTTACTGCTCGGCGCATGATTCCTCACTTGAACGGGTTTAGAGAAGATTTCTGAAATACCTTTCCTTCAGATATGATGATAGATATCCAGAAAGAAATACTGATTACAACCGCCTTCTGAACAGACATAACTTCAAATCCTTAAAACATCGTCGAAGGGTTAATGCTGCGCGATTTATGTGTAGGTTAATTGATGACACTGCTTCCAGTTATGGACTCGTCCATGACTGGAGGCAGTGCCGGAAATCTTCACGTATTAACGTGCTCAATACTCCCTGCGATTCGGTCTGGATCTCCTCAATCGTCGTAAAGGGGCTTGAGCTTCAGTTTCAACTTCCGAAACAGTAAAAAGTCACAAGGGGAAGATCTAGGAAGTAGGAAGATTTGGGTAGTACTACTGTCTTCGCTGGCAAGAAACTGATGCACAACAAGTGACATGTGGGTTGGTGCGTTGTCGTGATGTAGAATCCATGAATTGTCGCGTCGAATATTTTCTCACAGTCACCGAAGAACATCGCAAAAAAATTGTGCATTAAGAATTTCACCTTTTGATGTTGCTTCGAATTTGCCGTGCTTTCTTTGGTCATGGTGGTGATGGCGTCTCGCACTGCGATGCATGCTGCTTTGTTTCGGAATCATACCCGTACACCCAGACTCGTCCCCAGTAATTATTCTGGTACTGAAATTCGCGTCCCTTTCGGTAGCTTCTTTCAGCTCTTTGTACACATGAACACGGTCTGTCGCTTTGTTCAAGACTGGGTAACCTTGGAACAAGCTTAGCAGCATGTTGAGTTTGCCGGACAGAATACGCTGACAAACGCTGTACGACAAGCCGACAATGTTTGAAATGTCATGAATTGTTCTCCTTCGGTCTTGCATGATATCATCACCTACTTTTTGAGCGCTCATTATCATTAACCGGCTCACGCCTATTTTTAAAATGGTTGTACCACTCATAAGTTTGCGACTGGCTTAAAGCATCCTCACCAAACGCTTATTTAAGCATTTCTGAGTTTCCGCTGCCGTTTTACCAAGTATGAGGCATAATATGAGGCACCTTCTTTGCTTTTCCACACCAGACATTGTAGTGTCGCAGCAATTCAAACAAATATAAACACAAAAACTGTTTGTCACCATCTAATAAAGATCCGCATGACAGACTGAGTTAATATAGACGTAGTTCACACCATCCAACGTTGTAGAACTATACTACCATTACTTCGCGCGCTACATTTAAATTTCAGGAATTCCTACGAAGCGCCTCTTATGAGCCTATTGCAAAGTTTGAAATTGCAAATCAAGATCTGTTAAAACTTGAATTCAAGTAAACACGTAGATCAGGACTACAACCTACACACCGGCAAAGTAAAAAGGCGTCCGAATTATCACAATATCCATACTACAGCGATCCGGAATATCGAGTCTCTACTGTATTTTTTAATATTTATTCACAAGATTTCTTATTCATTGTTCATTTATATATACGTATATTCCATGTACTTTCGTTTAATAACACGCCAAGGTGATAGCCTCTTAATAACTAAAAGTTATTCTCCTGTAAATAAGTCATTTCCTCCAAAGATTAAGCCACAATACTGACGTGTCTGTATACGTATGTCGTGCATGCAAACATTTGAGCCATTAAAAACAGGAAAATTAAAAACGGATGCAGGTGTTGCCAGAGAAAAATTCAGCATCCTTTTTCATTTCAGTTATCGCCGGAGAATCGCATTATAAATTCATAAATAAAAATATTCTTACCTTGTAAGTGTTTCAGGATTATGTAAAGAAGGAAATCCACTTTTAATTGCTCGGGATTAAAGACAACTAGTAAATTAAAATAAAGTCAAAGAAGCTTTTTGTTATTTTAATTTTAATGAAATTTTATGATCTGTAATTAAATCTGTGGATATAATCCAATCTTTAAAGCATAATAGTTATTTATATATAAAGGTCGCGAAAACACACTTTAACGTACGAAGAGGGAAATTGTCGCTGAGGCAGGACAATCTCGAGTCTTGCAATTTATTATAAGCCACTTGCCTTTTATTTATAACTAACTAGGATCTAATGTCAATTTGACATTTGCCATTTTGTAATTTTTTCTTACAAATTTCTTTTTTAAATTAGTAAACAATACTGCTAAACAATGCACACATTGCAAGAAAATATTTTTATTGTTGAAGCATATTTCCGAAGTGCACAATTTCTTAACGGAGAATGGCATAATTCCTACGCGGAATGTGACAGTTTCACTTGCAGTTTCCTAATAGAGTTGTGAACTATACTGCATCACATATCATTGCAATACAAAAGTATTTTTAATAATATAAAAACATATTATTAAAAATGGGGTGTGAAGAACACAATACAAGTTCATTTATGTATTTTTGAATGTATCTTCTCCAAAGACGTAGATACGTATTTCACATTTCTACATGTTCGTCGGTACGCCCCTGTTGGAGAAGAGACACATTCAAAACAAACATAACTACGTTACTATCTGGCCGAAATTATTCAGACAGAGCGTGAAGGAATATTCAGCGCTGTCTATATAATAACAGCCGAACTAGACGTGTTTTTTATAGTCGGTAACCACCGTATCTATAGAAAACTGTATTCTCCCCATTTTTAATAATATATTTTTATATTATTAAAAATACTTTTGTATTATACAAATTTAGTGAGGTTTTACCCACTCAAGTATGTTTCAAATTATGTTGTCACATATCATTACATTCGTCAGTCGTGGAGAAGTTTCGGGCTACAGGATCTGTGCTAAAAGGCAAAAGTTCAGGTAGACCACGTACACACCAAAATATTGTTAAACACGTAGAAAATCTTGTTGGAGAAAACCCACCTTTATCAGTTCAAACGAACGTATCTCCTAGTACCGTTCATACAATTTTGAAGCGTCGTTTACATATTGCTATGAACTTTTCCCCACAAATATTTTGAAAAGTTTAATTATTTATGAGTGAATTATTATTTTGAATATTTATATTTGACTAGCGCAGTTGGTGCAAGCCGTTTGGATCTGCTGTGTACGATTGTAAAACTGTATTTTTATATACGAAGCCTACGTGCTTCATGTGGACTAACCAGACACAAGTGTACTCTGGGTTTAGAAAGACGTGTTTATTATAAGATAAATCTTTATCTTTGTTAAGTAACTTCGTGATTTTTGATTAATTAGTGGTTGGTGTTTGTATTCATTACCGATTTTTTACGAGTTGGTTGATCTCGTTTTTGTTAATTTTGTACGCTTTCTAATTCATGTGTCTCGAGAAAATATATGAATATATTTTTTATTTTTACGTGAGTAAATTATATTAAAAGATATCTTATTATTATTAATATTATTTTTATTTTGAATTTTGTATTTTTCCATTGTGTTAATTTTGATATATATATTTTATTCTTAGTTATTTCATTTAAATGACAAAGAACGTTTTTTAAAATTTCTAATATAAAAAATTTCTGTAACTGTAAAATTTTATTTCGTTTGGTTTTCAAGGGAATTTTTTGTTACATGTGTGCGCGCATGTAGTAGATTTTCATCGCGTTGTCAAACCTTATACAGTGTGCTTCTCTAGGGAGAAATTAAAAAGCATCTTTGTAATTTATTAGTTTTAATTTTGTTCGGCTGTCATAAAGGAAGTTTTTTATCGTATGCTGCGGTCATTTCCATACGATATTTTTACCTTAATAATATTGTTTAATGAGGCAATATTAATCTTTATACTTTATAAATATTTTTTTAAATTTTTTTTTATTTTGGTATTAAAGATTCATTTAAAGTTTACTATGTGTATTTTTTACATTTGACCTTTTTTTTTTCGTTTGTGCTCATAAGTAACTTAATAACATTATCATAACTTTTCTCAAACAAGTTTTGAGTGGCGTCCAATAAAAAACTATTGTAATAATTCAATTGTGTTTTCCACTTTTCCGATTGCAACCCTGAGGGAAAAGCAGTCTCATATTGAAAATTAACCGACAGAATATCCAAGCTGGACAGATTGGTTGTGAATAGTGGTATTATCAAATTCAAAACCACTATTCATAGCAATATGTATCCATACAATGTTCAACAGTATCGGTTGTTCAACAGATTTTATCTAGAGATCGAGCTAGTAGGCTTAATTATTGCTTCTTTCAAGAAAATTTAAATAATGACGAAATTACATAACACTTTGCTAGTTCTGCAGTTGTTATGTAGACTGCGTTGACTATTATTCTTAATAATTTCTATGAGATAGCGAAGTTGTTGTTTTTCGTGAATGTATCTCTTCTCCAGCAGGGGCGTACCGACGATCCTGTAGAAAGATGAAATACGTCTCTGGAGAGGATACATTCACAAATATGTATATGAAATAAACAATGAATAATAGTTAATAATATTGTTATATTAGTATATATATATATATATATATATATATATATATATATATATATATATATATATATATATATATATATAATATATTATTAAAGATAACTACTTAAATTTATTACAAAATGATTTAGTCGTCTTTAGACATTGAGATTTAAACATCAATGCAAATCTACTACCAACACTATGGAGCTCATGCACATTTCGCTGATTTAGTCAAGCAATATTTGGACGAAACGTTTTCAGAGCACTGGATTGGTCACGGTGGTCCTATTTGTTGACCTCTATGATCTCCAAACCTCACAACTCTAAATTATTGTTTATGGGACTGGTACAAATATGAAGTAAAATGGGCACTCGTGACGCACTAATTCAATGTATGTATTAGAAACGCTGCAGCCGATCGTAAACGAAGACATGACTCAATCAGGAGAGCAATAGACGCCTTTCGTAGACGAAATAAATTTTTAATGTTAAAGTTAAATGGCGGTATTTTTGAATATTTAATAGGTTTGTTCCACCTACGGGTTTCGTTACGGTACGCGTATCGTTTGGTGATCGTTTTATGTATAGGCACTGCTGTTATACCGGTGATAATTAAGAAGTTGGAACGTATTTCTGATAGTTTGGTTATCAATCTATTTTGCAGTATTACCAACAGTAATAATTGTAATAATTAACTTTGTTCTGTCCTATGGCATTGTGTGATATTGCCATTGCCAACGGTAGTTCTCCCAGGATGAATTATGTAATGTCAGTACACACGGTACATGCTTCAGTCTATGAACTCTTGATCATTCTGTGACTGGTTTGTGTAAGATCACAATTTAGTTGGAACACTTTCGATATCGTTCAGTATACGGTCAGAAATTAAGTTGAGACGCTTTTTCTGCAGTGCGCATCTTCTTCTTCTTCTCTGTTTTGGGTTGGGCGCCACCACATCCAGGCACTTGGGCACACTGCTCTTTGTACTATCCCCAATAGATCTCTCAATTCCACTCTGTTAGACTTGTGTCCTCGATAAAAGCCACTATCCTCCTCAGGGGAAGTTTGAGTACACTCGAAGGATCCAATAGATCTCTCCCGAAATATTTCTGTCTGAGTTCCTTCAGTTCCTCACACGTGCATGCAGTGCGCATGTACCGGACCGTCACCGTACCGTTATTAGCAAGCTGGAACAAACCTAATGGTTACCAAAACGTAATATATGAAATTTTGTTTATTTTTAATATCGTTATAACTTAAAAACAAATCAAAGTCGCATAACGACATTTGAGTTTTTTACATTGTTTTCACGTGCACAATACACTCCTGGAATTTAGTCCGTCCCTACCGACTCACCCTGTATAACATTAGATTAAATTAAACAACACTAAAATCGACTAAACCAACTGATACATGTTGACTAAAAAGACCCCATTTTGTGGACTGTTTAAATTAATTATGTGTGTGATGTTTTTCTTAGAATAAATTAGTGTTTATAGAAGAAATTTCAATTTCAATATCAGAAGATTAGCTTGAAAGTACAAAACATAGTATGGAATTACATTTTTTATTTAATAATTTATTTCTTATTATGGGTAAACTGAAAATTTATATTTTGAGTTAACATCGTTATAAATTGTTTATGTTGCACATACTCGTACATATAACTAGAGCTGAGGATCTTTGCGGTACGGCAGGACCGTATGTAGTGCATCCCCACATTTAACTATTTATCTAAATATTCTCTGAAATGATTTGCCGGATCTCATAAATTAACAGAGTGATATTTTAGTATGCACTGGATATTGTTATTATACAAAATCATAATAGCCATTTGTATTTATGGATCATAAATAATAATACGCATGTTTTTGTATTTGGTTGTGAATTCAATTTAAACTTAAAACGAATCGTAATATTTTAACGACAAGCCGTCCTTACAATACATGCATTCGAGACAAAGTGTGCAACTCTACGAATAACTTCCATAATTGATCGAAAATGGACATTTTGGAGCTGAAGTAAAGCCCCTATTCTTAGAAAATTTTATTACTGTCGTTAAGAACTATTATTATAAACAACAAAGGCCTTTTATTAGTGTTGAAGTTTTAGTTTCATTGAATTTCCATGTTGTAAGTTGTCAATTGTAAAGTGTTCATTCACAATATTCTAAAACAAGGTGTAAATTTAACTAAAATCCAGAAAAACACATTCTGATAATATATTACTAGATTAGAAGCTGTGTTTATTACTATTTATTATATTATTTTTATAACCAAATGCAATAAAAGCTACGAAAACAAAAGAAACCTCGATTTATTAAAATCTTGTCACACAGCCTTTCAAAGCCTGGCAGCACATATTTTGCATATATTTTATATATACTACCTACTTGAACTAGGTGAATGAAGTTAGAAGTATAACTTCAAGTAGGTAGTATATATAAAATATATGCAAAATATGTGCTGCCAAGCTTTGAAAGGCTGTGTGACAAGATTTTAATAAATCGAGGTTTCTTTTGTTTTCGTAGCTTTTATTGCATTTGGTTATAAAAATAATATAATAAATAGTAATAAACACAGCTTCTAATCTAGTAATATATTATCAGAATGTGTTTTTCTGGATTTTAGTAAAATTTACACCTTGTTTTAGAATATTGTGAATGAACGCTTTACAATTGACTACTTACAACATGGAAATTCAATGAAACTAAAACTTCAACACTAATAAAAGGCCTTTGTTGTTTATAATTAAAGACGGCAGACTATGTGCCCGAACACTAAGTAAACTAACTGCCTTGGTATACGTATTTATATGATCGTCTCTTTGTTCTTTTCTGCTTTTTTTTTTATTTTGCCAACGCCAATAAAAAATTCAAAACATTTTAATAAATACAATTTTATAAATACAATATTTTGAAAATATAAAGCATTTATTAATGCATACATATATATAACAATAACATCATGCGTTTGAAATTCGTTTACGTTAGACAACCTTAATAAACACACATATATGTATGGATGTTTTTATTGATTGTTAAATATAAAAAAAAAACGCAGAAAAGAACAAAGAGACGATCATATAAATACATATACCGAGGCAGTTAGTTTACTTAGTGTTCGGGCACATAGTGTGCCGTCTTTATTTATAATAATAGTTCTTAACGACAGTAATAAAATTTTCTAAGAATAGGGGCTTTACTTTAGCTCCAAAATGTCCATTTTCGATCAATTATGGAAGTTATTCGTAGAGTTGCACACTTTGTCTCGAATGCATGTATTGTAAGGACGGCTTGTCGTTAAAATATTACGATTCGTTTTAAGTTTAAATTGAATTCACAACCAAATACAAATACATGCGTATTATTATTTATGATCCATAAATACAAATGGCTATTATGATTTTGTATAATAACAATATCCAGTGCATACTAAAATATCACTCTATTAATTTATGAGATCCGGCAAATCATTTCAGAGAATATTTAGATAAATAGTTAAATGTGGGGATGCACTACATACGGTCCTGCCGTACCGCAAACATCCTCAGCTCTACATATAACTAAGCTTATTCTCTAAAGAGATAATAATAATACTTTTTTTTTGCACAACAGAATACAAAATTCCGAAGTACAGGACAAATTATAAATTTAACCTGTAGCGTAACTAATTATAATTAGATCTAATCGAAAGTAGTAATCATTAAAAATATAAAATACAATGCTTAAATAAAGGAATACCAAGAGATAAACAAAAACAATGATCGTAAAATCATTTCGAAAACAGAGAGGATCCAAGTAGTATTTGCGAGATTGTATACCATATGTGACAAATGTGCTTTTAATAAAACATTCGTTTACGCCGAATGTGTGACGAACGAGCTAAATGCTTGGGAACTATAAAGTATAACTGTGATAAAAGAAAAGGTCAATCAATCCTGTTTTGTAGCAAATGAAGCAGAAACCCAGACACTGAGCTGCTGCCTTCTATCACTAAGGGAATTCAAGGAATGGCGTTCAAAAAGAGACGTATATTCGATGCCTTTTTCACTGTAGGAACGGTCACACTTAAATTGTTTCAAAAATCGCCTCTGATTATTTTCAACGATCCATTCCCGTATTCCAATTTATATCTTACATAAGCATAGTAAAGGAATTTTAACGTTAAGGCATTACGAAATTATTTTTTTCTTTATTGTTTTATTGTCAGTAATTGTCAGTGTCACGATTAGCATTAAATTCTCCTCCAATCATATAATAATAATATGCTATTATGAAGGTGTTATTTAATATGTATTTAACAAAAAAACTTTTAATTTACTAAATATCTTTATTTTACAGTAATCAAATTTTTCGATCACAATAAATGTTATAGCAAATGTATTTGAAATTTCTTGAAGGATCATAAAAAATATAGTGCTGGAAGTTAAAAGAATGATACTCTAAAGTTTGTCTTTTCGGGTTCTTAAATAAAACTAACAATAACTTTAGACACACACTATATTAATAATACAATGAATAACAATATAAAAACTAATTACTAGATAAGCACATTTAAGTATCTGTATTTATGTTCACTCCGCGAAGCTCAGGTATTGAATGTCCCCATCCCTTCTTCGGCGGCTTTTATATCGTGGCTTATATTTTTCTCGACGCATGTGGAACACTCCAGAGACTACCAGACCAGTATGACGCGTCTTTGGATGAGTCATCACAGTACGTAATAAAATAACTGTACCAATAACAACTTTATGCAACGGAGAGTTGGGTAATACAAAGAAAACACGAGGCGAAAATAGAGGCAATAGAGACAAAACACTTAAGAACAATATCAGGGAAAAGATATGGGACACGTGTAAAAACGAAGAGATAAGAGAAATTACAAAACAAACATCAATATTGGGAAGAATAAGAAAGAAACAACTGAAGTGGTATGGACATGTAGTAAGAATGAACTAAGAAAGAATTACAAAAAGAATAATGGAAGTGGGAAAAATAAGGAAAGGGCAACGAGGGAAGCCACGAATAAAATGGATAAACCAAATAGAGGAAATAGGAAGGAAGAAAGGGAAGACGATGGAAGAAATGAGAATGATGGCAAGAGATAGAAAGAAATGGAAGAAATGTATATAGGAAGACTCCCAATCCGACGTCTGAAAATGCATAAGGAGTAGGACAAAGAAGAAGAAGAAAGGGGGACGTAATCTTTTTCTTAATTTTCTCCCTCAGCCTAGCTCTTTCTATCGTGGGCGCATGGATTGGTGTTAAACTATCCCAGGTGTTTTTAAATTTTAAAGTTTTATGTTGGAATCTATTAATTAAAAGCTGATTCGTGGATTTTCGAAAAACGTCGTTGAAGAACTGCTAATGTGAAAATTTCTATTGACTCTTTGAAATTGAATTAATTATTTTTGAATTACGTTTTTGAATTATATTATCTTTTTTTATATTTATAATTTGACGTTTATGAATTTGCAGGTTATCCTGGAAACTGTATTAAAAAATTGACAAAAAGATAAAACCGTTTTCGTTTTTTTTTATCTAGCTACTTAAATTGATATTTATCTGACCTTATGTTGGTGAATGATAGATGACTTTTTTTTCTGGGAATCTTTTTTCTTTCTGGATTCTCGTATTTATATTTAGGCAGTGCCTGACTCGTTTGATTATTATTAAAGACCGGACGCATCAGGGCGAAATTACGATGGACCATATAAATAGTCTATAACATCGCTAAGTATAACACGCACTTATTGAACAGCACTATTCATTCGGTTAACCGCACATCTGGTTTTTGTCGTTGAATTGTGACGCAATTACTTTAATATTATACTTAAATCCCTTTCTTCATTAGCGTAGATAGAAGCAGGAGGAGTTTTTATAATTTACTTTATTTCTTAGTTTATATTTCGTAAGATAAGTAAAGTACGGTGAGTTAGTTTGTTTTTTACATTGTTTTAACTGTTAATTACCATACTACGCAAGTTTTGTAATAGATCCTGTTTAATATCGTTGCATCAAATCTACTTCTCCCAATTATTTTGACGCAAGTGTCGCAGTGAATTTCGTTTAAGTTTCAATAACTTGCGCATACATTTTTAATTTTCATTTATTTAGATCTAAAACATTGTTTAAGTTACTTTTTCAGATATGATATGAAACTATGTCGAGAATGGCATCGTGAAACAATGGCCAGTTGGATTAAGGGTTAAACCGATTGTATATCCACTTGGCATCGCAAACACATACACAGAAATTAGACCCGTTGGAATCTGACAATTTTAACGAAGAACTCTGTGAAACTTTTATGGCGGCTAATAGGTATTCCATTAAATAAACTTAACAATCCCTGCTTTAAAACATTTCTCCAAAAATATACTGGTCGTAATGTTCCCGATGAATCCACCGTACGCAAATATTGTTTCTAGGTGCTACAGGAAAGCAGTAGAACGCATTAGAAGCCATCTTTCAAATCAGTACCTATGGATAAGTGCCGACAAAACTGTCGATATATTAGGCCGCTGTGTGGTAAATGTTATAGCTGGTGTACTACATCCAACTACATATTCCACATGACGCATGTGTAATAGCAACAAAAGTTATAAATACAGTTGATGCGGAAATAGTAGATAAAACCATTTACGAGAATATGCACCGGACGTCAAGTATAAAGAAAAAGTACTTTTATTTTTCTATGACAGTGCTGCATATATGTTAAAAACAGGCAGACTATTAAAGGAAACATATCCTAATATACTGTATATTACTTGTGTAGCACATGCTCTCCACAGAATCTGTGAATATATCAGAGACACCTTTCCGAAAGTTGATAGACTTGTATCCGCTTTTGAAAAAGTTTTCAGAAAAGCATCATTGAGAGTAACTCTTTACAGGGAAAAACTTTCATGTTTGTCACTATCTCCCTCTCCAGTAATAACTAGATGGGGAAAATGATTTAAAGCTGCTAGTTTTTATGCAGAGGATTTCGATAGTTTACAAAATTTCGCTACATGTTTAAATGACGATGCTCGAAGTATTTCTGAGTGCAAAGAACTAATACAAATTCCAAATTTAAAAAATTTGTAGTACTCTCTCCAGGAACACTTTGGAAATTTGCCAAAACTAATCACTTATTTTTAAAATCTCAAATTAAATGATGGATTAAGCACATTAAATGTGGCTATTAATAAAATGAAAAGTATTTCAAGTGACTTCGGATGTGGCTTTCGGCAAAAGTTGCGGCAATTGTAAATGGCAACAATGCCTTAAAATCTAACTGATAAGTACGCTGAAATAAAAGAATATTTCCAGTATGCACCTATAACCAGTTGCGATGTAGAAAGGACGTTTTCTATCCACAAGGATGTATTCCATTCAAAGAGAACAAATTTTACAAAAGAACCTTGAAAGAGTATTACTAGTTAATATTAATACTCCTTTACTCAACTTGAGCTACAAAATGAAGAAGTAAAAATGTATTTCGAATTTTATAGATCACCACCCGTTTGTTTTCCAATTATATAAATATAATTAAAAACTCAAAAATACAAATTTTCAATTGTACGCCCGTGGGCGATGAGTCATGGGCCTCTTGTGCCCGGTCCCTAATGATCGTATATCATAACTAGAGAACGGACATTCTTACCACATGACTCGGCGTAATTCAATGAAGTATTTGTTGTCGTACCCGGCCATCTGGTCCGTTGCGATTACAATGGGCAACACAGCGATTGTATTCTGAGGAAATATTCCATTAAACGCAATCCGCAATTGGAAATGTTTATAAACTTCGCCGAGTACATCCCGCCGTAATACAATGAAGTATTTGTGTTTGGCTTTCTCGGCCACCTGATTTTTCGCAGCGTTAACAATGGACAACGGCTATTGATTCGGAGAACTTAGTCATGTGGTAAGAATGTCCGTTCTCTAATCATAACATAATATAGAATTCCTCAGAATAAATTTTATTTTTGATATGTTATATTATAGTTCCTTGTTTTTCATAAACGTTGAGATTTATTTATCACTATCAGTCACTGAAAGAAGCATAGAATTGTTAAAATTACATTTTAAAACTGAACATTCCAGAGTTTCTAGGACTACATACATGCATTCTTTAAACTTATGGTAACCTAAAAATAAGAAAAATAAATAAAAACATTTCATTAACATTTACTCTAAAATATTTTGACTTTTTTCATTTGCAAAATGCTGTAACCAAACAATTTTCACAATGCACATAACTCAATTCCTGAAACGTTGTTTGTAAACATTTAGTATAAATTCCGCCGTAACTTTTTTCCACATTCATTTTTTTCCTCGTGCTTTAGTTCCCATGGAGTAACGGTTTTTTTTTGCCATCGCAATAACAAAAGAAACAGACTGCAGATGTGTACGCACACCTACGCGAATAAATTCAGTGCTCGACGATAAATCCCAATGATACATAAATATTAACTCCTTTTGGATAACAGTTCGAGTTACTTTATTATATACAACTTCAGATTTATAGGATTTTGGAGGAATTATCTCAGGAACAATTAAATGATCGTCAACTGTAAAAAAAATATATATGAAAAATACGTAATATTTACTAGACACGTTCGAACATTGACTATGTGATGTAAACAGATCAATGATAGATACTCTATTAAAAAATACGAGGGCTGTATTTAATCGCCTAATCTAATAAAGTAAACCGAAAATAATTTATTCAAAAATTTTTATTACATTTTGCTGAGAATAATAATAATAATAATTCACGTGTCACATGATACATTTTTGATTAATTTTATTGGTTCAAATACAAAATCAAAGTCGCTGAATAGGCTATCAAATCGATGATAATTCTATCACCGCATGTTGACTGTCACCTGTTTTTAATGAATAAAATATTTCGACCAGTAGATTACCGTCGATGGGGAGATGCTAGCGAGGAGGAGATGGGAAAGATAATTAAGAAGAAAATCCAAAAAAAATATCAAAATAAATGAAGAATCGCGGGGAAGCAAATCATGGAAATTTGCGCTTCAAGGGGAATCAAATTAACGCAAGAGACTACGATTCCAGAAATTGCATTAATATAAAGAAATTATGCTTGCAACACGAGAAGAAAAGACGGTCAAAAATATAAAGAGTGCGTCGTCAAAACATTATGGAACTCCGCGGCAAAGATTATACAAGAAAAAAATTTCACTGAATATAATATCAAGTTCAACCCATTTACTGACATGGAATTTGAAGAAGCAAGGCTATCTCGCAATTGTAAAAGAAATCAACTGCAGGAAATACAAGAAAAAATAAAGGTTAGTGCAATTGCTTTAGGCCAGCAGAATGTAGAAAACTGCAAAAGGCTTGGGACGAAAATACTCCCGAAGGGCTCCAAACAAAGTTCTTTAACATTATCGCCAAAAATTAGCATGGCGTGCTAACGAAGGTGCATCTGCATCTATTTATCGCTTCAAGAAAGAAACTGACAATCCTGGAAATTTCACTAACCGAATTGAAAACAATTCAGTATTTAACAATATGAATCTTTAATACCTAATACAGTAGATCCTGATGTGTGCCCAGTTCGATTATTTCTAAAACTAATGAGAAAACTATCAAATAACGTAACGACCGATAGGTTTTTCTGACACCAAACTAACATTGGAGATTAGGAAGTACTACAGCATGGTATAAAAGCCTCCCTGTAGGTATTAATACTATCTCCAAATGGACAAAGGAATCCACTCAAAAAGTGGGAATTGATACCACCAGCAAAAAAGTGACAAATAATTCTTATAGATCAACAGCTGTAACCCATTTGGCGAAAGCAGATATATCAGAGCAGCAAGTCATGAAGATAACTGGCCACAATAACTCAAAATCTTTAAAGTCTTATTGGAACTTATGCAATCCACAACATTCTGAAATAGTACCTAAGATGAGAGGGACTAAAACATCTAATAGTGTTTCAGTTTCCCATACCGAATGCGGTAACCCACAAGTTGTATATCAAAACTGTACATTTGAGGTTCAAAATATGTATTGTTATAAATAAATAATTGTTGTGTTGAGTATCCTGTAACTGTAATTATTTACTGTCGAACTGGCAGATCGTGTAAAATTTTGGACTTTTTTAAAATTAATTTTCTGTTAACGTTCCTTATATTTTCCCAAATATAACACGTATTATGATTAATCAACGATGATACCACTCGTTAAAAGATATAGAAAATTGAACTCGTGCTTCGCACTCGGTAAATTTTCACCGGTTTTAACTCGAGCTATCACCGATGATAATCATCTAATTATATTATACCCGTAAAAATTATCACCCTTTATAGTCAATAGATTTGTGCATTCCAAGAAACCACTTAAAAAATATTTTTTCTATATTTCTGATAATCATCTAATTATATTATACCTGAAAAAAATATCACCCTTTATAGTCAATATATTTGTGCATTCCAAGAAACCACTTTTCAAAATACTTTTCCTATATTTCTGGGGTAACCCTTAACTTACCACCACCTTAAAAGCCAAGTCGCATTGGTTAAAGCTGCCTCGCATGATTTACTCACAGATTCTTTCATCTAGATCTATACATATAATTCCTAAAAAAATCTGGCAGCAGCAGTTTGAGAAGCTTCAAACTTTCAAGTCGGTTTACAGCAATTCTATAAAATTCACGTTCTACGCCTGAATCCGCATAAGCGACTAAAACTCAAAATCGTCGTAGATTTCGTGAAAAACTAACTTCCTCTTTTACGAAAATTCACACACTACTACCACTGACAACTGGATTCGATCACCGCCTCAGTACAAATGATCTATATGCCGAAAAGCAATCGGAAACGGCGGGGCGGGCGATACGGTTATAAAATATTAACCCAGAGGACGAAACAGTACGCGTTGAATAAATTTAAACTCGTAAATGAAAAATAGTATACCGGGACATGACGATAAAAATATAATAAGAAAAGAAAATTACGAATGTAACAACACCTCATTGTCAGTTAGAGAATTGTTGTCTGGGAAAAGTACGCTCACACCCACCCTACAGTCCAGATATGGCTCCATGTGATTATTTTCTTTTTCCAACGCTTAAATGGAAATTGAAAGGATACCTTTACAGAGTAACAAACAACAATAGTTACGATGCAGGTTCTAAACAACCTAAACGAACAAAATTTCCAGAATTGCTGGAGATGCTGTGTGCATACCCAAGGAGCATATTTTGCAAGGGACAATGTTAAATTGTAGATACATTCAATAAAAAAACTTTAAATAGATCATTCTCATTACTTCTGAGTAGGGAGTAGGGAGTAGTTCGGAATCACTAGCAATGGACATATTGTATGTCTGATTGAGTTTGACCCTTAATCCAATTGGCTATGGTTTCACGATGCCATTTTCGACGTTGTTCCATATCATATCTGAAAAGTAACTTAAACAATGTTCTAGATGTAAATTAAAAATGTATGCGTAAGTTATTGAAACTTAACGAAATTCACTGGACAGTTACGTATATATGTTATTAACAGTTAAAACAGTAAAAAAGAGAAACTAACTCACCGTACTTTAATTATCTTACGAAATATAACTAACTAATCAATAAAACAAGTATCAGAATAATTGAAACACATGAGTAGGTAAACCCCACCAGTTTTGTCCCTGCTGCCTTCGGCTGTCTGACAACAGGCAGCGCTGAATTTACTTCTACGCTCGGTCTGAATAATTTCTGTGATGTGGCGATGTGGTTCTTTTTTGTGAATGTGTCTGAAGATATCCTTTCTCCAGCAGGGGCGTACCGATGAGCCTGTAGAAAGGCGAAATACGTATCTACGTCTCTGGGGAGGGATATGTTCGGACACGTTCACAAAAATATTAATAGTGAACCTGTATTTTTGTTCTTCACACCAGATTTTTAATAATATTTTATATTATTAAAAATACCTTTGTATTATACAAAACTGGTGGGGTTTACCTACTCATGTGTTTCAATTATTCTGATACATTACACATGCGGTTAGTCCGTAGTATGAGTGAAGACACAAACAAAATGCAGTTTCTAGAGAGATGGCTGTGCCACCTTTGGAAGGGCGTCGTTACTTCACATTGGTGGACGGGGCTGTACTTCGGCTGTCTGACAACAGGCAGCGCTGAATTTACTTCTTCGCTCGGTCTGAATAATTTCTGTGATGTGGCGATGTGGTTCTTTTTTGTGAATGTGTCTGAAGATATCCTTTCTCCAGCAGGGGCGTACCGATGAGCCTGTAGAAAGGCGAAATACGTATCTACGTCTCTGGCGAGGGATATGTTCGGACACGTTCACAAAAATATTAATAGTGAACCTGTATTTGTGTTCTTCACACCAGATTTTTAATAATATTTTATATTATTAAAAATACCTTTGTATTAATAAAACAAGTTATAAAAACTCCTCCCGCTTCTATCTACGCCCATGAAAAAATTAATTTAAGTGTAATATTGCATCACACTGCAACGACAAAAACAGGTGTGAAGTTAACCTAATGACTATTCATTAGGATAACTTCACACCTGTTTTTGTGTGCTATTCACTAACTGCGTGTTTTACTTAGCGATGCTATAGACTATTTATATGGTCCATCGTAATTTCGGCCTCTCTCTTCGATAGGAAACATTGTTTTTGTACACAAGTATTATTTAGTCTTCCTTTGATATTAAAAAAAGGATTAATATATCTTTAAATTTAAAACATAAATAAAAACAAAGAAGATTTGAATATTAAATTGCTTAAACAATATATTTCATAACAAAAAATAAATTTTCGACATGTAAATACAAAGCTTACATAGTAACATTGTACAAATACATTAAAGTCGCAATAACCATACAAAATTTTATCCGAGTTCGTGCAAATTTAGGCTTCTGTTCCCCTTTAATGCGCGCAACTGCACTACTCAAGACAGTGATGGATATATTCTGCGTACAAGGACTAGGGGACCGTTTTTCCTCTTTAGTCGCCTGTTCGTAATATTACTGGGGTAAATGTGGATAGGGAAAGTGGAATCAGTAGGTGCGGGTTGGAAATTCGCGAAACTGCGTCGTTGCAGTCAAGTTTGTGAATAAAATTTTAACACGCGCACACATACACAACACGTACATCTACCTGCATGCTAAGGGGTAAGTAAAATTGATGTTAATAAGCAGGATTTCGAACACTTTAGGAAATAGAACAAACGTAAAACGCGACTTCCATCTCTATGTAATTTTAGACAAGTACTAAGGGAATTAAGTGAGAATGGTCTAATGGCGTATCGTTATCTTGAAAATAATACCAGTGTCGGGTACGGGTTTTTAAAAAGTTAATGTTAAACGGTTTAATATGCCATTGTAACTCAAAATGATTAATGTTACTTATGGTGTATACTTGAAAGTGCATGAATCCTGTCAAAGGATTAAGTATCATTTGCTTATTTTTAAATAAATGTAAGATACATCGTGCTCAGAGTTTTTAGTTTACTAACAGCAATGAATATGTATATTCTGAAAGTATTTTATTTATTATTACATACTTGTGACAGAAGAAAAATATTGCTTCGTCTATTTTGTCTCGTACATATCGTATGAACTAAAGAATGTCCAATGTTCTCAAGAAACTTTTTATTTAAAATTCAATGGTGGAATTCTGTATAAAGAAAAGTCTTCCTTTGGAGACTGTGGTTAAGTAAAAGCTTTTAAAAAAACTTATAAAATTCCTTACCACAATTAATACTTGAATCCTAAATACTGTGTTGATTATCCTAAATAGCATTATTGTGGCCCACTGTGATTATTAATTTCTTCCTACTGAGGATGACAATTTAGTTGTCGAAATACGTATTTAGGATACGAGTTTTTAATGTGAGTTTTATACCATTGCTTATTTTAAGAATTCGGTAAGGGTCCATTATTACTTAACGAAATTCAATTTCTTGTATCGACACATGGTCGTCGGCTACATTTTTGGTTTCGCGTGCGTGAACTAATATTTTGACTAAAGCTCCAATGGTCCATATGGCGATAAACACTAATAAATATTATGCGGATCCTTTTAATAAGTGTAAAGATGAAATTATATATCCTCCTGAGAACTTGCGTCCATTTGAATGGACATTTCATAAGATCGTTTTGTTGTTTGTGAAATAGTTGACCTAAGACCTTCAGAGTTTAATTTGGAAAAATACGTATTGTCCATTTAACCCTTTCGTGGGCGGTGGGAGATATGTTTCCCACCAATTTTAAATGTCCTTGCAAACGTCAGAATTCTAAATTAATTTTTTTTTGGTGGCGTCATCTAGTGGTACAGTTTAAAAACACAAAATCGTAGGAATCTACTTAATTCTTTCTTGTCAACAACCATGAAGTTCATTTGTACGTCGCAGCGGGCGCACTTTCTGCAGTTTTTAGTCGGCAGTTGGTGGTTTTTTGAATTTTACTTGTGTGATTTTTGGAAAAGTAAGTATATAAGCTTTTTCTTTCGATATTTAGTTTTTCTATTATGTAGTGGTCGCAAACATACAAAAATAACCATAAATTTTGTTTATGGACATACTCAAAATGAACTTTGAATTGGTGGGATATATTTTTCCCACCGCCCAATTTACCACAATCATTGAAAGTTTGTACATATTTGTAGTTCACCAACAAAAAATGTCCAAGCAATATGTTTGGAATCTTGAAGACCCTCAACAGGCCGAAAAAGCTTTGGAATATTTTTACAGTTTGCCGGAAGACGAATATAATTCTGAAAACGAAGCTGACTCCGATGCCGAGGAGCAATTGAATGCTTTGGATAAGGAATCAACCAGAAATAACAACATTTATACAAGTTCGCCTGTACCCTCAGTGTCAAGTGGTAGTAACAGCTTTTACTCAAATTCACCTGTGACAGCAGATTACGATCCAAATGAAATATCGCAAACAAGTCCGCAATTAGATGTTTCTACAAACGTACAGCTTTCGCCAAATATACATCAGGTAGACAATGAACCAGAGGAAACAGGTATGACGAAAATTTTCTAACTGCAGCTTATTTATGTTTCATTTTTAATTTTTTTGAATCTAGTTCGTCTGGCAGAAGAATCTGATAATATTGCCCCAATATTAGCAGAAGTAGAAGAAGATGAATTTGATCATTCAGAGTGGACAGAAGATTCTGAATATTTTGCAAATCTGTCGGTCATATTCAATCAACCACCTACGCCTCATACATCTATAGGGATTTCCAAAGAACTGTCATACTTCATGGAATTTTTCGATGATTACCTGTTTTCTCTGATTGTCGAACAAACTAATTTGTATGCATTACAAAAATCAGTAAAAAATTGCAGTCCTTTGAGCGTTCCTGAATTGAAGGCATATATTGGATTTCTAATTCTGATGGGTATACACGAGTTACCGAGACTTGAGAATTATTGGAGCAGCGATCCATTGTTGAACGTTAGTGGTGGGTAGGCTCTACTGTAATGATAATGAGACCTGTCCCCCTCGAGAGTCCCCAGAATATGATAAACTTTATAAACTTAGACCGCTGATTGACTATCTAAATAATAAATATCGTTCTGTTTATGATTGCTCTGCAGAATTGTCTGTCGATGAGTCAATGATCCCCTTCAAAGGACGTTCTAGCTTCAAGCAATATATGCCGATGAAGCCGATAAAACGGGGGTATAAAGTTTGGTGTCTTGCAGATTCTCAGACCGGTTTTGTTTCGAAATTTGATATTTACACGGGCAAAAGTGCCGTCCCAGAAACTGAGGAAGATGTTGGGCTGGGAGAACGAGTGGTGTTCGAACTGACTGAGAATTTGACCAATAGAAATTGTTTAGTAGCTTTCGACAATTTTTTCACTTCTGTTACTTTGTTGAGAAGGCTTCATAATAAAGGAATTTATTCTGTTGGCACAGTAAGAAGTAGTCGGAAAGATTTGCCCGAAATGATGAAGAAAAAAGATAAGATGAGTCGCGGTGAATTTCAGTTCAAATGCCGAGGGTTGGTTTCTGCGGTGAAGTGGCAAGATAATAAGCCCGTCACTCTACTTACCACTGCTGTGTCCCCAAGAGAAGTGACCACTGTGAAAAGAATCCATAAAGATGGCTCTAAAAGTACTGTATACTGTCCTAAAGTTGTAGAGGTCTACAACAGAATCATGCGAGGTGTTGATCGATTCGACCAAAAAAAGGAAGCATACGCCATCGGAAGAAGGTCAGTGAAGTGGTGGCATAGAATATTTTACTTTCTGGTTGACGTAGCGATTGTCAACAGTTTCAATATATACTAAAAATTTCGACGAACCAACATAGATCAGTTGGCATACCGAATCGCTTTGATTCGTCAGCTTATATCTGGATACAGCAGTCGAAAAAGAAGAGGTAAACCTGCTCTATTTTTGGCCAATAAAAAAAGAGTCCCTGACGAAGTTAGGCTGTCAGATGTCGGGTCCCACTTACCCGAAAAAGGATCATATAGAAGGTGTAGAATCTGCAGCACTAAAGTGAATGAGAAACGAACACCATATACATGCACGCAATGTAAAGTTCCCGTTTGTGTGCCAATTTGTTTTAAAAAATTACATGGAAAATAACAATAAGTTGTAAACATACTCATTTATTTAAGTTTATATAGTTAGAAATTAAATTTAAACAGAAAATTCATAATTGATTTTTATTGTAAACTTTATTTATTTATTATTTCTCATTAAAACATGGTAAATTAAACGGGTGGTGGGAAATATGTTTCCCACTTCTATTTATTTAAACAAAAAAGAAAAATAAGACTTAGTTATGCCGAAATTTTATTAATCAGTGCTGAAGAAAAGTATTTCTGCCAAAAACTATTTCAAAATGCATCAGCTTATTATTTGCCCGCGAAAGGGTTAAATGGACATGAGGTCATCTTCACTAAATTTTTTTTGACGTGAAAAACACGTTATTTAATGTTAGAAATTTTTGGTAAAAATCAATATCTTTACTTAGGCAAAGATGGCGATAGATTATTACAACTATTAGAACTTAACAATTCGGAGTGGGAAGGATGTTCAAATGATCAGGCTGATGACAAATTTCTTCCCGCGGAAGACAGTCAGTGGCAACAAGCAGAAAACCAAAACGTGGAATTTTTATTAGAAAAAAAAATTATGTACTGGAACAATTATAAAATCTAGAATTCTAGCGGCAGTACATTTGACCGAAGAGAAAATTTTACAAAAATTACCTAGAAGGTTACTGAACAGACTGTGCGATAAGATCAAAAGATCAGTATTGTTCAGTGGTACGCTCAAAAGTCTGTTATTCTAGCTTCTACAAGTTTAGCAAAAGATCCAATTGACGAATGTAGGAGGTGGTCTAAAAAGGAAAAAAAATCTAAATGTTACTAGACCAAACATTGTGAAACGCTACAATGAATGTATGGGTGGGATTGATCTAATAAATCCCGTTATTAGTTATTATCGAATACATAGTGGAACAAGAAAGTGGACTGTCAAGTGTATTTTCCACTTAATTGACCTTGCTATTGCTAATTCCTGGGATCTTGTATATGGAGGATCGCCAATGCTTAGGGGATAGACCGAAGGCAATTAAGCAATTTTGGCATTTCAAAACAAAGGTTGCCGAATTCTTATTGAAGAATAAAAATTGTAATGATGAAAATGATGTGTTATATTTGTTACTTAAAACAAGAAATAATCCACAAGACTATAGCGCACGTCCGTCACAGTCACAGTCTTTAACACCAAAAACATCTAGGGAAGGCCGTTATCATCTGCCTGCATTGATTAATTTGAAAAATTCTGCTAGGTGTAAATATGAAAAATGTTGTAATAAACCTAAATTTTATTGCACACGATGTGAAATCTATCTAAGCATAACAGAAGATTGTAACTGTTGCTTTATATCATGTGTACACAAAACATTAAGTGTACAAAATGTGCAATTTCAAAATAAACGTTCACTTTAGACTATTTCTTTTTTATTTCGGGTAAGACCCAGTGTCCATCAAAATGAACACAATTTTTTTTTTTTAAGGTGTCTAACCCCTTACCACAATTATTAATCGTATCCTAAATACGTATTTCAACAACTAAGTTGCCATCATCAGTAGGTAAAACCACTAATCAAGGTGTCGCAGTGGTTTTACCTATTGATGATGACAACTTAGTTATCGAAATACGTATTTAGGATACGATTAATAATTGTGGTAAGGGGTTATGTACCATTTTTAAGTTTTTACTTAACCACAGTCTCCAAAGAAAGACTTTTCACAATTTCTTTTATAAACAATGTTTCAGATATTTCTGAAAATAACATTCCTGGGTATAAGAAGCCGAAACTCTTCGAAAAATTTAGTTTCATGCAGATCGCACGTGTGCGTCAGGCTCGGGTTCCAGAACGATATAATACGAATCCAAAATATTGTGAGTCAATCACGAAGCGAACACCAAAATTAAGAGCCTCCTGAAAATTGTATCATGTTCCGCCTATGAATTGAAAATGTTCGGTATTCATAAATAATAAATATGTACTTCTATTGAAATTACACACACTCCGTATGTTTACATATGTAACAGCTCTTGATATTATAAAAACATCCTGTATGCTAAGTGAATTATTAAAAAGTAAGATATGTATAGCAAACGCCAATTAAGTTGGCGCGAGGAGGGGTAAGTTCGCGCAGGATTAGAAGAAGTGGGGAGATTTATATTTGGTTTTACATCAAATGTCAGATAATTCTAACCTCTGAGCGTGCACCTTATGATCTCTTAGCAAAGACATTATGTTCCGTCAAACGTCAATGACAAATGTATTCTGACAATTACTTGAGTAGTGGGGGTGGACGTTTTTAAAAACGGCTTCTGCGCACCCCCTCCTCGCGCCAACTTAATTGGCGTTTGCTATAGTTACATTAATTTATAAACCCATTTTAAAAATCACTAAACATAATTCATGGATTTTTAGAACTGACGCCATTTCATGTGTATTACGAAACAAAATGTTTTTTTTTGTTAGGATCAGTAAGAAATAGAATGTCGCTATTGAATTTAAAGGCGACAATGTTTATGTTTACAAAATCGCTAGAAAATAACATTGTGTTTTGTTATGGCAAGGCTTCGATAACCTGAGTCAGCTATTTATATTTATACTTGTGAATTTCTGAAGAAAATATATTAAAAGAACATGTAAGATGTGTGTTCTATCGGCATCTAACATCTTTTTGATAACAAAAATCGAAAAAATGTATCGAACGCACGTAACAATCGACGACTGAATGAAACTTAAAGCGAGATGGATAGTAACAAAACTATTTTTTTATTATTGGCGTTCAAATTTTATAATAAAGCCCATCGTACAGTGGCGTGATAAATTTTTTTTTAAATATCTTTGTCATTCTTTTCTCGCTTATAAGAGGGAATTTTGGGAAAATATTTTGCGTATGTATTCTATATAATGTAATCTTTCCATTTTGCATACGTTATCTTTTTATTTCAAGAATACCCGGTATATATTGTAGGTAATTGTTTTATTTTAATTTGTATATAAAATTAGCACTGTAATATATGTTTCTGTATTAGTATTCATATATTATCCTTTAAGTGGATATATCTGTTGGATAATAAGACTATAATTATTGTTACTATTACAGTGCAATCTTGGTAATCCGAATAGTTGCGGACCAGGGCGGTTTCGGATTACCAATTTTTTCAGATTATCGCGACAGTAAAAAAGAATAAGCGTACCTAATGACAGAATATAAATTTAATATAATTTATATTCTGTCATTTATATTTTTTATATCCTTGACAAAGGCATCATTGCCGAAACATGTAGGGTTGTTTTAAATGTGTATACTTTGAAGTAATAGGCCAGACCTTTAATCGCCGACTTATTGAGTTTACCATATCATACCAAGGTCACGAAAATATATATATATATATATAGAACTCTTCTCTTTTAAATTCCTCGAATATCTAATACTGAGTTAAAAGAAATTGTGTTCTCTTTCCCGAATAGATATGCATTTGCTCATGTTTTAATACCTAACTTTTCTGTGAAGGGTGCTCGAAATATTCTTGCTATTTCTTTAAAGATGATTAATACTTCCATTTCTTTATGTTTTTCCTAGATTGTAGAAGTGAGCTAGAATTGTCTGTCTTCAAAAAAGGCGACTAAACCAATATAACAAACTAGCAATATAATTTTACACATTGCAAGAAAATATTTTTATTGTCGAAACATATTTCCGAAGTGCACAATTTCTTAACGCAATGGCAATATTCCTTCGTGGAATGTAAGCGACAGTTTCATTTGCAGTTTTCTAATAGAATTGTGGATAATACCGTTTTATATCATCGCATTCGTCTAGTCGTGGAGAAGTTTCAGGTTACAGGATTAAATTTAACGCTTTTAGAAGATTACTTCCCTCATCGAGTTATGAGCAGAGGTGTTTAGCCAGCGCGGATCTTACTCCGTTTGATTTTTCTATTTTCGGATTGCTAAAAAATGAAGTACATATATAAGACAAGAATTAATAACTTAAATGACTTGATGAATATAATTACAATTAAATGTAATAAAATAACACCAAATGTATTACAGAATATTTTTGACAACCCGTAACGTATTCAACAGAACCATTGACCATTTTGAACACAAATTATAATAATTAAAAGTAGCATAAATTAGTTATTTACCTTGGTTGTTTGATTAATATCCCATCTTTAAAGTTTTATTATTAAATAAATTAATAATCTAATTGTACTTGTTATTAATTTCATCACCATATCTCTTGATGATAAATTTTGACAATGACAGGTAGATAACCTCCATACCATTTAATCTATATCCGAATTTCAAGAATGCAGAATATAATAATTTATAGGAGAAATCCATGGACAACTAGATGTAATTATTCCTGAAACACGTTGTATAGGTGATACCATTGCCTGTCAAGGTCAGGTTAATAACATCTATTTTGTCCACTCCTGTGCATTTGATTCTATCGATTATGTAATACTTTTAAATAAACTTTCTTCTTTTAGGTTTTCTCTTTGTCGTTTAAGACTCACGAATAAAGGCCGGATTATATAAAAAAAAAAAACTGAAAATATGCGCATAAATATGCAGATGTTTTAGCCTAAATATGCACTTCCTTATGAAAAATACGCAGGTAAAAAAATACGAGGAATGTTAGAAAATGGAATACTGTAGGAAAAAATATTCTATTATGTTTACTACAAGTTTACTTAGAACATTTGACAACATAATTAACTATGAAAACAATTTACAATCACATATTTCTCAATGTTTTCAACAGAAAAATTGTCGCCCTTGTCTGAAAACATGTATTTATATATTGTAAAGGTTCGTTCTACGTCGACGCTTGTTATAGGAGCATATTTCAAATTAGAAATATCATCTGTCAACTCAATATTTTCTACTGAATCACCACACAAGATTTTAGCAATGTCCTTTAGCTTTTTAAAACCCTTATTTTTTCCTATTACACTTAAAAATTTTTCATACACGGATTGTACCACTTCTTTAACATCAAAACACGACTTTTCAAATTTGTTTACTATTTCAACGCTTTTGATTAGCGACAACTGCAATATAGAAATGGAAATATAACTGTAATTGGCTTTAATAAACGCCAACTGTTGAGGTATTTCTTTACTCGAATACACCTTTTGCGCGTCTATCACAGATTGTGCATCTCTATCAAGATCCATAATAATTGTCTCTATTCCTTCATAATGATTTGCATGAAAAAGAGCAGCCTCCAACCTAGTTTCCCATCGTATGATTACTGGTTGAAGAGGAAAATTGAACTCGTAATGGGGCCTAAAAATACTTTCTTAGCACTACTAATTAAAGTGTTTACTAAGGGAAAATGGTTTCTGACTTCTGCAACACGATTTAGTCCGTGCGCCAAGCAAGTTGTGTGAATTAAATTTGGATAAAATATTTTCAAGTTGAAAGCTACCTTCACCATGTATGGTGCAGCATCCGTCAAGAACAATAGAATTTTCTCTGTTGGAATCGATTCTGGTAAGAAGAAAGTTGCCTTGTTATTGTCAAATTATTTGCCTTTTCCAACTGTTTGTATGAAATTAAATAAGGTTTTGCTGTCAGTAGTTTCATCTACGCATATATAAAGATAATTGCTTGCAACAACCTTCTTAATGGTATTCAATGTTTCTGCATAGATACAGCGAGTATATTTTTTTCTTAACGTGCTCTCGTCGGGAATGTTATATTTGCTGATGTACTTTTGCAACAATAACTTGACACTTAAATTGTTTAATTTATGTAGTGGAATATCTGCCGACCCAAACATTTGACACAAATCTTCATTAAATTGTTCTTGTTCCGATTGTTTTGCAATCATTGCGGTAATGTTTGCTTCTTCGCCAATTTCATCGTTGTTAGTTTTGCAGCATGAGATGGAGTTTTCATATGTTGGTCGACTTGGAACTTTCTCTCATTTGTAACCTGTAAAGAAATATGACATCATCGGTTGTTTTCTTATAAAATAAATGTCAGTAAAGGATAAAGAAATAATTAAAAACTTAATTAATTATTAAGAGGAAAAAACTTAAAATTTTACTCACAATCTTGCAGCATGCTACGCAAAACACTTTTTCTCCATCCATACGCAATTCTGAATAAGGTGCAATTCATTCAGGCACAGTCGCTATTTTCGGCATTTTTTTTATTATATATCACGACTCACAAGTTGACCTTCGAAAAGCCAACGACGTTTAAAATAAAATTACTTTCGAATTTCTTTTCGAACTTTTCGAAATTTCTCCGAATAGCAAAGAAACACATATACTCCTAATTTTCTGGTCAAATGTATTTTTGTATTTATTTAGAAGTTCTCAAGATAGGCCTGGATGTATGGGAAGAGCATTAATACATTCTTGGAGACGCTTATCGGAAAAGTATTGGGAAGAGGCTTAATAAAATGCTATTCTTAATTTAAAGGGGCTGTTTAATTTTTGTTTGTTTGTTACATCCACAAAATATTTTTAGTGATGCCTATAATAAATTTAATTTAATAAATAAATAAAACTCAGATACTTAAAATATACAAAAATGCTGAATTACTACAAAATATGCAAATAAATGCTGGATTACTACAAAATATGCAAATAAATGCTGAATTACTACAAAATATGCAAATACATAATATACAAAGTGCATATATTATGCAAATTTATGCAAACTGCATAACGAGTGTTCATTTGAAAAGTCAATCTAGTAGCATGTGATTTACTGAGAACATTTTGAAGTATGTCGTAAATTAAAATTTACTACTTAACCTACGAAGTCGTATATTTTGACAGTTTCATACATACAAATAAATAACAAATAATAGGTATTTATTGAAAACTATAACAAATGTTGAAAATGTTGTCCTTCAAGATCAATGCACTTTAAAATCCTCCGTTCAAAATTTCTGATGATATTCTACAACATTACTGGATTGTTATTAATTTCCATGCATTTCTGTTCGATTCTCTGTAGCATATCATTCAAATTCAATATAGGTGTTCGAAATATGTTATTTTTTAGATAAGGCCACAAAAAGAAGTCGCAAGGTGTTAAATCACATGAACGTGCAGGCCAGGCAATTTCAGTATTTCGACTAATTATACGTTCATCAAAAAATTCTCTTAAATAATCCAAAGATTCTGCAGTACAGTGACAAGGTGCTCCGTCTTGTTGGAAATATGCATTTTGAAGTTCACCATCATGCAACTGATTGACAAATGGTTGTAAAATTTCCGTACGGTACCTTTGAGCAGTTAACGTTCCCTGAAAAAATATTGGTCCAATGATTCGCCCTTGGCTTATCGCTGCCCAAACACCAATTTTCTCTGGATGTAGCGATTCTTCATTAATTACATGTGGATTTTCACTACTCCAAATTCTTGTATTTTGTGAATTTAGGTATCCCGTTTTATAAAACCATGCTTCATCAGTAAAGATGACTCTTTGCGAAAGTTCTCCATTATTGTTCATATTTACAAACCAATTACAAAACTGTAGTCTACGTGGGTAATCAATTTCTAACAATTCTTGTACTGCTGTGACACGGTATGGATAAAGTTGCATATCATTTTTTAATAACTTGTGAGTTGTACCAACAGAAAGGTTTATTTGTTGACTCAAATGTTGAACAGATGTTCGTGGTTCATTTTCCATTATTTCTTCAACACGATTGACAACTTGAGGTGTACGTTTCTTAACTGCTCCGCTGCCTGATTTTCTTAAGAGACTACCAGTTTCAGAAAAAAGTTTTAAAGTTCTATCCAAAGTATTCTTAAATTGTATATAATCTATTACAAAATGTGGAAACTCAACTTGAAATTCTACCATGCAATCTTGAACTGAATAAACCCATAAACCATCAATTTTATTACCACTTCGAAAATAAGCCTGGACTAAAAAAAATTTATGTTCTAAAGTGAAAGCAAAACTGAGAAGCAATTTATTTAAACCAGAATCGACGCACGATTATTTTATGCACTAACTGATATTTGTGATTGACATTATCAAATGTCATTTGGATTTACGTTTACGGAACAACAAACACATACTTAATATGCGTCTTATTCTACCAAAATTTCAAAGTAACCTAGATTGACTTTTCAAATGAACACACTTTATAATCTGGCCTTTACTCATGAATAGTCATGAACCATCAACCGTATCTAAACAATAGGATCAATTATGTTTTGTATAGTGGTTAGGACTTATCAATGGTTTTTGTATCTAGCGTTGCCGTTCTCCAAGACTCTAATTTGGACACTTTATTGTTCTTACTGTTTATAAATGATTTACTTACCAAGTTTGCGTTTTAATGCCTTGAGTTATGCTGGCGATATTAAAATATTTAATGTAGTTTCAAGTAATGCTGATTTTAAACGTTTACAAGAAAGAACTGATATTATCATTGCTTGGAATAGTATTTGATCACTGAATCTTCACACAAAAATCTTCTGTACAGCCCATGCATGTACGATAGATTAAATTTAAAATATTTAACTTTATATGTAAAAAATCCAACGACTTTTTAAACTAAAGTTACCCCATGTCGAGTACATTTATAAAATAGAATATCGTTAATGTTGTAATACGTCTTCAAACTTCGCCGTTCTTCCCTTTGCAACTTCGGTCATTCCTTCAGGCAGAGCACCACAACCGCTCGTTCCCATTGAAAACGACGAAACACGAGCCCCAGCACAGAACGACTTTTATCACTTAAAAGAGTTAGGAAGAAGTCCTTGAAAAAGCGCTCCGACAGACAGAGAGGAAAGAGTCGAGACGATACAGTCGCCTGTCGTCGTCCTTGTCCACCGTGGAACATGCAGTTATCGCGTACAGTTCGGTGTAGTTGATTTGGTGTTCAGTTCAGTCGTTGCGGCCGTCCTACCATCCTCTAGCATCATTTCAATTTTATTGTTAGACTTGGTCGTAAAAGAAGATGAATTTTCAATTTATCAGAGGTTCTCTTCTAACAGGTCCTTTTAAGTACACCACATTTTTGTTGTTTTATTTTGTTTATAGACGTGTAAAATGCAAGTTTATTCTTAAAACTTAAAACAACATGAATCTACTCACATTTTAAAGATTAACTTCACTGAGATTGTTACCACTAAACGGGGTGTTAGTTTTCAAAAAGAATGTAAAATATAAGTTAAAAGTGCAATTAGTTGTAATCATTATATTTGTTCAGTTCGTATAATTCAATCAAAAATAATAATAATAATCTTTATTTCAATCAACAACAGTACAAATATAATAACACAATAAAATTAGCCATTATTGTGTCTTTTTAATAACAAAGGTCAACCCTAAATACTAATACAGGCAATCAACAAAAAATATTATTCACAAATATTATTGTGTACAAAATATACAAAAAAAAAAATCATAATACTAATAATGAAACACATACAGAATAGTTATTTTTGTATCTAGAACTCGAAATTATACTTTTGCGATCAAGAATGGAAGTTACAATTCGAGAACGCAAAAGCATTTCGCGTTCGAGATATAAACAATATTTTTTCAAAAACTGCAATAAAATAAGTCACTTGTGTTATAGGAGTACACAACAATTTAGTTTATATTTAAAATCGTTTCAACAGTGTTTGAAATAAGACAGTTTAGGCGCGGTGACTATGATAGGGATAGCGCCCTAATAAACAATAAATAGTAGTTGTTTGAAAAAGTAGTCCTTCTAAATGTTGTCATTGCTCCGCTAACTTTTGACAAAACAGATACATATTTTGTGTTTAATGTTTATTTTAACATATTACAGCTTACAAAATTAAATTAAAAAGAAGAAAGTATATGTATAATTTATAAATACTGCTCAAAGGTGTCACCTTCCTGCTCAATACATTTTCGTGCCCGCTTCAGTACACTCTGGGCGGCTCTTAAGATTGTCCTTCTATCTAATTGGCGAAAAACTTCTCTGACCTTGTCCTGCAATTCGCGCACGTTGTCGTATCGCGTTTTGTACACCTCATTTTTTAAGTATCCCCAAAGAAAAAAAGTCTAAAGGTGAGAGGTCAGGGGAGCGTGCTGGCCATTGAATTGGACCATTTGTACCAATCCACTTTTCGGCAAAGATAGAGTCGAGGTAGGTTTGCACTAGGTGGTAGTTGTGTGCAGGAGCACCGTCCTGCTGAAAGTATAAATTTTGGCGCATCAGGTAATTGGCGTTATCAAGAAAATCCTCTAGAACGTTACGAATAAATTCCAGATATCTGTTTCCTGTCATCGTACCATTGTAGAACAGTGGACCAACGACTACCGAACCAATTAATCCGCACCAAACGTTAAAACTAAATCGAACTTGTGCAGCATGTGGACGAACTATTAATAAATTTTCTTGAGACCAGTAGTGACTATTTTTCTTATTAAACATGCCTCTATTTGAAAAATTTGTTTCGTCACTCCATAAAATACACTGTGCTCCATTCAAATTTTCATCACAAAAACTAACAAACCAATGACAGAAAGCTAATCTCCTGGCTGTAATGTTTGAGAGATTCTGAACTTAAAGGGGATATACTTATTTTTAAAAAAGGTATATAACCCCTTACCACAATTATTAGTCGTATCCTAAATACGTATTTCGACAACTAAGTTGTCATCATCAGTAGGTAAAAACTACTAATTAAATGTCGCACATGGGACACAGTAAAGTAAGAAAAACGCTTCCGCACAACTACTATACACTGCAACCCTGTAAAGACTGTCAGACTGTAAAGAGTCTTTACAGGGTTGCAGTGTATAGTAGTTGTGCGGAAGCATTTTTCTTACTTTACTGTGTCCCATGTGCGACTTTTAATTAGTAGTTTTTACCTACTGATGATGACAACTTAGTTGCCGAAATACGTATTTAGGATACGACTAATAATTCTGGTAAGGGGTTATATACCTTTTTTAAATTTTTATTTAACCACAGTCTCCATTGAAAGAATTGGGATATACTTATGCTTTTTCAAAATTCTTTGAACTGATGAATAACTTAATGCCAATTCCTTAGTAGCATCCCTAACGAAAAATTCGCGATGGGCTTCAAAATATGCTAACACTGTAATTTCTACTTCTTCGTTGACGACGATATTTTTCTTTTCTTTCTAAATCAGCAATCATGCAGTCTAAACTGATTGTAAAGTTTTCGAAAGTAACGTCGATCTGGCTGCTGTCGTAAAGGATAGTGTTCAGCATAATATTCGCTAGTCCTTATTAAATTTTTAAAACATAAAATGTATGCTTCCAACATATCGCATTTCTCCAAATGAGGAAATACCATAGTGAAATATTGTCAAACACCAAGCAACGAAAATAAAACCAAAATGTACTAATGAACACAACACAAAATTTAAAAAAAAATATTTTTAATTATTAAACTATTTGAACTATTTGTTCTGTTTAAAGTGAAAGAAGCCTACTACTGATTTTACAGAATGAAAGAGTATCTTTGACATCAACTAAATTCCACCGTAAATACTTTATTATTCGTTTTAGGACAATAGCGTATTGAAACTTTTATATTACAAAGAACATTATCATTCAGAATTTTAAAAAATATACAGGCTGTTCTATTTAAAAAAATTATAAATTTCAAAATTTCTCGAAAATGCGTTATTCAATTTTTTTTTCATTAACTGCATGCTAATCAATGTTAAAAACACTAATACTTTGCTAATTTAACCTACTTTCTAGAATCAATAATAACAGAGATAGCAATAGTGCGCACTTAATTTTAATCAGCTTGTATATCTTACATTATATTGAATTTATAAAATAAAATAAGATGGTTTCAAAGATTAGTCCAAAGTAAGACAGTCAGTATTTATAACCCACTTCAAGTTCAAATTAAAATTTTACTTTTATGAAAATAGCAGTCTGCATCACCAGAATTATAGTAAATATAACGTGTGTTCATTTGAAAGTAAATCTAGGTTACTTTGCAATTTTGATAGAATAAGACACATATATATTAGTATGTGTTTGTTGTTCCGTAAACGTAAATCCAAATGACATTTGATAATGTCAATCACATTTGCTATTTATTTGTATGTATGAAACTGTAAAAATATACGACTTCGTAGGTTAAGTAGTAAATTTTAATTTACGACATACTTCGAAATTGTTCTCAGTAAATCACATGCTACTAGATTAACTTTTCAAATGAACACCCGTTAGGTATAATGCATTGATTTTTCTTTTTTTAGTTTTACACATATGGAGAAACGTATGGCGGCATAGTAGGCAACCAGTTATACACGTACTTGGATGTATTTTTCCATTTGTCAAATATTTCTGATTTTTCATTCATATTTAAATCTTAAACACATTCTATTGAAAAATACATTATTTATTTAAAACAGTTAATTATCCCAACAGGCGTATACCTTGTGCGAAGACAATTTTAAATATTTTTAACAAATGAAAAACAAGGAAAATGGTTGTTTTCTAAATTCCTACAAAAAATAAATAAAATAAAACCAATCACACGTTAACAGAACACATGAGGCCGAATATCCTGTGTTATTTATGTAGAAGAACAGTCTGTAGGGTCACTTTTAGATGTAGCCAGGCATTTTGGGAAGAATTCAAATATAAATCATACAAGATATCAAAGCATCTTCTGAGGAAGATAAAATAAAATGAACTGATTTCTATGATATAATCTTTAATTTGTTAAATGAAAACGAAGTAATTTTAAATAAAATATTTTTTACTGATAAGGCAAACAGTTCCGTAATAGATTTAAAGAGTTTCATGTACATTCTCTATGGCAATCTAAATAATTTCCCATTGAATGCTTAAACATGCATATCTTTAATAGTTAGAAAGCATAATAAGATGAAACTCATTGAGTTATTTCTTTAGCTAATAGGAAAAGGTTGGGTGTAATTTTAATAAAATAAATACTAGGTTACTTATTTAATATTTTTAAAATTTTTATTTAGGAACATTATCATATTAACATTTTTCGGTTTTAGTCTTGCACACCTTTGTTCTATTATTAAACGAGCTGTACTATACACTCTCACTTTCTGCTCAACGCGCTGTACTACAGAAGTATTTCCTAGCACATTGGTTTAAGGGTTTTAGCTCATTCCTGTTACCTAAAAGAAAATCCAAATAAAAGATACAATTTTTTTTTAAACTTACATTCCAAAATAAAAGATTGTTTTAAATTTGGTCTTTCGATGTATTACATATTAGACTATTAGTTATTACTAGAGCAGACCAATTTCCTTGCGCGCCATTAGCGCCGGTATGGGAGTGTAATTCGTAATATATTAGAATATGTGATAGAATAGGGACGCAACATGAGCTTGTTACCGATATAAGTATAGAAGTAGAGACATTTATTCTATCAGAAATAATTAAATATACATTTGGTTTTCTGCTATTAAAGTAATATGAATAAACACACGAAAAATAAGTATAGTACATATTATAGCAGCGTTGTATCTACCTATAAATAAAATAGATAATGTATTAAATCAGTGATTGTGTGCACGACAGAGGATTTAAAAAATCACTTACCGTTTTAAGCGTCTTCCAATGATTTAGAAACTGGAGAAACTCGATTGTATATTTTCAACATCAGGTGCGTTTCTAAGGTTATTTCTGAAAAACATGTCCGTCGTGAGGAAAAGATATGTTTATATTCGGAAAACGAGCGTTCTACATCTAGTGATGTTATATTCGCATAATCAAAATACTTTTTTAAGCAACTTAACGCATCTGTAGACGTGCCCTGACAAATACGTGTTAAGGTGTCGAAATCTGCATTTCTGTCTAAAACACTTTCAAATTTAATTAGAACACTTTCACTTTTTGCGTCTTCTACAGCACACAGTTGTGCGTGAACATCTTTAACGATTTGCAGTTATTCCCCTAACGACAACGACGAATTTTCTAATTTTGTTATTGCTTCTTCTAGTCCCAAGTAATTCTCACGAATACTTTGTAAATCCATTTTAATCAGGGCATCTTGGAATTTTTTCTGGCATGTATTGATAGCTGCACTTTCTTTCGGATCAAATGATAAAACCACGTCCTTAATTTTTTCAAAATGTTCATGATAGTAAAACCCCGCCTGTAACCATGTACCCCAACGTATCAGAATCGGCTGTGGTGGCTCAGGGGTATGGGG
The DNA here is from genome assembly GCA_935421215.2 of Melolontha melolontha. Lineage (NCBI taxonomy): Eukaryota > Metazoa > Arthropoda > Insecta > Coleoptera > Scarabaeidae > Melolontha > Melolontha melolontha. Next base: position 48,946,074 of record OW285242.1, read on the forward strand.
ACACAATTCGTAAAATTTCCGAATACGTTTTGGAGAATTCAGGAATACTGCCTTTGTACTCGATATTAAAGCATCTACCTCTGGATAACATCTGGATAACAAGCATTGAAGTCCGGGAATGTGTTTTTACTACAAGGTACACATACTTTTTTTCCTGAAATCGGAATCAACATTATTATAAATTAAAGAATTTTTATAAATACATAACATTTTTTCATTACCATTTAATTGCCTATGAAATCGTTTCCTTGACAATCACTATTTGTTTGTTGTTGTGAAAAAGGTCAGAGATTCATTACTTATTTCGCTTTAATACCTACTTATCACTAAAAAAAAAATAAATAGATGGACAGTGATGATGGTGTGCGGGACATCACCGGAGTTAGTAAAAGCCGCTGAAAATGTTGTCTGCGTGTATTTATTTACTGTCTAAAATGTATATAAAAAACCGGTACGGGAAAGCTACCGACTTTCCCGGCTTAGGACGAAAAAAAACCTTCCCGGACTGTTTTCTGATGATTGGTTAGGAACGGACTACAATACTTGTTTATTTTGGGATCTGAAATTGCGCCGAGAAAATAGGCAATCTTCACCGATTTCAGAAAAAGTATTTCGCATCTGGGTGGAAAAAAAAACTCACTTTGTCAACTGAAAAATTAATGAAAATGTCAACTTTTGATGACAGTTTTTGAAAAAAAGTATTTCTATATTTGAGAAACTTTTTTCTCTTAAAAGTATGTATTCACTTAGTATCGCGTGTCCGTTAATGATTGAAGCTGAGGTTTGCCAAATTTTGGAAATTTCTTTGCTTAGTATTTGGCGTACTGAGAATTATAGTTATTGTCAATTGGTTGATATAATATCAATTTAAATACGCGTCTGCCATGTTGCAGTTTTGCTATCTGTTGAAAAGTGGATAAATATAACGGAGCACCTATAAAGATACACAATTAGGAAGTCTTGTAGCTCTGGCGAATATACCGTTTGTTCCTTATTAATATGCGAATATCTAAAGGTGTGAATCTACATGAAAAATAAATGATAGTTTGCTTTATAAACTGTGGTCCAAAAATGTTCGGTTACGAAAATACAGGGTGTTAGAAAATTACAATATTATGAAGATACCACTGACAAAAGCTCACACGCATTGTAAAATCTCTGAAATATGATCCAGATATAATAAAAAATCCACTAAAATTCTCCAAACAATTTGATGCACAAAACTGCACAAAAAAGATTAAAAGCTAGTGAATTAAGAATTTATTTAGCTGCAAACAAACCGTTCTTAACAAAGCAAAACAGGCAATACAGATTGGAACTTGCAAACACAATTATTAATAGAGATGCTGCATACTGTCGTGTTTAGTAACGAAAATAAGTTTCAGTCGTGTCATAGCGGCCGTTGTAGAATTTATCGACCAGTGAATAGACATAGTGCATGAAGTATGCAGAAGCGATTTTTTTGGAGTCAATATGTGGGGATGGATCAGTCCCATGGGTTCTGGAATTTGCGGAGCGATTAATTGCAACAGTTTATGTTGACATTTTGGAGAACATAATGCTACACGATAGCTCTCCAATTCATACTGTCAATGTGGTCCGGACTTGATTATCAAGTAATTATATTAGTGTTTTAAGATGACGCTCCAGGAGTCCAGATCTAAATCCCATTGAAAGTATTTTTGGGGGTTATTTTCATCCGAGAATATGGCGATTAGAAGCAGTAACTGCTGAAAATGAAGCAGTAACAAGATATTAAATACTTTTTAAATTTGCCTATTAATAACTTATTTCCTGTTTTATTATAACGAGCCATCGAAAAAATTCATAATTGGAGTAGACTGTGAAATTGGGTTGGTACTTTAACCACTTACATATAATGACATTTATTATTTGACATTGTAACTATAAGTTTATGTCAAATTTTTCCAAACTCTTATTAAGAAAATTAAATTTATATAAAAAATGGTATTCAACATAGAACAAAAAGCAAAAATTATCGAATGTTACTTCCGTACAGGTGTGAAAGTAAATGGCGAGTGGCAGTATTCAATTACGGAATGCATGGCTGATTTTAGTGAAGAACATCCTGAATTAGCGTTTGACTACAATGATTTTTACAATGTTTTGACAAATTCTGTAAAGTTATTCAGAGAGACTGGTAGCGTCGGTCGAAAAACTGGAAGTGGACGGCCATCTAAACGTACAGATGATAATATTGAAACCCTTCAGCATATTATTGATGAAAATCCAAAAACATCCATTTCAGTAGTGAACAAACAAATTTTTTTTTTTAGTTTGTGTTTAGATGTAATTGGACAACATTTTCAACAACTTCTGTAGCTATATGTAAATTTTGATTATGATTTCGATATTAAATAAATTATTTGTTTTCTTTTTTGTTGTAGTATCATTTCAATGCCATAACCTGTTTTTACAATGAAACCAAATGAAACTGTCAAGCATCAAGTAATGTGTCATTATGTGGAAGTGGCTAAAGTACCAACCCAATTTCACAGTATACTCCAATTATGAATTTTTTCGATGGCTCGTTTATAATAAACATGTTTGTCCTCGAGTAAAAATATTTATCATTTGTCTATTTTGTTTTTTTCTGATGACTTCTACAAACAAACTAATCACCAAATCTAGACGCAGCCATAGTTTTTATGATCGTTGTAGTATTACCTTTGTCCAGCATATGTCTATGTCACACAAAATTCAAAGTTTATCAATGCTTACTAACGGCTATAATTACAACACAACAACTTTAATGTCCCGATTTCTAGGGCACCGACTGTACATGTAGTTTTTAATAAACCTATATGTATTGTAAAAAAGTAAGATGTTTTTACGCAAAAAATAAATTATGTTATCAGATTACATTACTTAACACTTTCATTCCAAAGCGTTACTTGTGAACTGATACGCAAAACAACAATCATTAAAATGTCATTAAAATTATGTAAATTTTGTATTATGAGGATACCTGAAATTTCGCCCCTTTTCTTTTACCTGCTTTACTAGAGGGTGCCTGATATATATGGTCATAGCTGTGCATATGTTAAAATATACAATTTAAATTATATATGTATATACTGCTTTAAAAAAAGTAACATTTTAAATTTTATGTTTACCATTAATGATACAAGTACGTATGCTTCGTTTTAATATTTTCAAGAACATTATGTAACTTAATTGTCTCGATTCTTGTTACTGATTTGAAAGATGGCTTCTAATGCGTTTTACTGCTTTCGTGTAGTACTTAAAAACATAATATTTGCGTAAGGTGGATTCATCAGGAACATTTCGACCAGTATATTTTTGAAGAAATGTTTTGAAGGTGGGATTGTCAAGTTTATTTAATGGAATATTTGCCGCCATTAAAGTTTGACAGAGTTCTTCGTTAAAATTGTCAGATTCCAACGGGTCTAATTTATGTGTATGTGTTTATGATGCTAAGTGACGTTTTACGTGCGATTTCTTGGAATTTTTTAACGATATTTTATAGACTTTGCAATGAATTTCGGAATCACTGGCAATGGACATACAATCAGTATGATCCTTAATTTAACTCGTCATTGTTTCACGATGCCAGTCCCGACGTTCTTCCATATCATATCTGAAAAAGTAACTTACACAATGTCCTATATCTAAATAAATTAAAATTAAAAATGTATGCCTAAGTTGTTGAAACTTAACGAAATTCACTGGACAGAGTTAAAACAATGAAAAAAAGCAGCTAACTCACCGTATTTTATTTGTCTTACGAAATATAAACTAGTAAAGAACACAAATTATAAAAACTCCTTCCGCTTCTATCTACGATGATGAAGAAAGGAATTTAAATGGAAAATTGAAATAATTGCGTCAGAATTCATCGAAAAACAACAGATGTGCGGTTAAGGGCATGAATAGTGCTATTCAATAACTGCGTGTTGTACTTAGCGATATTATAGACTATTCATATGGTCAATCGTAATACATATTGGCATTTCGCGTCCGATCCCTGTTGATGAGACAGGCATTTGGTGAAAAAAATGCCCAAAAGAAGGTTTATTTCAAAAAATTTCTCCAGGTTTTAAGGTAGCAAAAGACAGAGTAACATTACTTATGTGTAGTAACACCTCAGGTGATCACGTGGTTTAGCCCATTTTAGTTTATAAATTCCGCAATCCACGTGATATGAAAAATCTTAATAAGAGCGCTTTACTGGTATACTGGACTGCAAATAAGAGAGCTTGGGTTACCACCGTTTTATTTAAAAAATGATTTCTAAATTGGGCTAAAGACCACGACTATACAATGCACCGGAAATTGATAAAACTTTCAGAATCATTGAAGGACCTCAAAAGAACTTATTTACGATGTAAACTAATGGGGGTAACGTACCCTTAGGCCAAAATAAAATAAAAAAATAAAACTAACCTCACATTTTGTATAATTTTAATACGTCCAGAACACGTCAAAATACCGGATAATCGTATTATTTTTGTGTGCTAATGTTTATCTTAAATATAACTTTTAACTATGTATGCTATACCAATCTTCGTTTTGTTTAAATAATCTCGTAAAACGATGTTAAATATTGTTGTTTTTAGGGTCCATTTTCGCATAAAAATTGACATTGTCAAAAACGTTTTCAAATCCAGGCTGCCAACTTAAACATTCACAAATAAATATTACTGTTATGGTATATATCTATATCAATTAATTTTTTCTCTACGTCAATTGTAAAAAAAACCTAGGGCCAGAGGCCACGAGTGAACCAAAGCGACGCCATGAACAGTAAACCTGTTTGGGGGTTTGGAAGCAGGTTTACTGTCCATGGCGTCGCTTTGATTTACTCGTGGCCTCTGGCCCTAGGTTTTTTTTTACAATTGACGTAGAGAAAAAATTAATTGATATAGATAGATACCATAACAGTAATATTTATTTGTGAATGTTTGAGTTGGCAGCCTTGCTTTGAAAACGTTTTTGACAATGTCAATTTTTATGCGAAAATGGACCCTAAAAATAACAATATTTAACATCGTTTCACGAGATTATTTAAACAAAACGAAGATTGGTATAGCATAAATAGTTTAAAGCGATATTTTTTTTGAACAGTAGCACACACAACTTACACGATTATCCTGTATTTGACGTGTTCTGGACGTATTAAAATTATACAAAGTGTGAGGTTAGTTTTTTTTTTAATTTTATTTTGGCCTAAGGGTACGTTACCCCCCATTAGTTTACATCGTCAATAATTTCTTTTGAGGTCTTTCAATGATTCTGAAAGTTTTATCAATTTCCGGTGCATTGTATAGTCGTGGTCTTTAGCCCTAAATTGTTTTGTTCCAAGCGTAGAAAACTACTGTAAGAAGAAAAATTTAGATTTTCAAATTCTACTGATATTGGGTAATGTACCAAGCCATCCGAAAGGATTTTCGTGACAGAAATATCGAGATAATATTCCTACCGCCAAAAATAACTTCATTACTTCAACCGTTAGGTCAAGGAATTATAGCTACATTTAAATCTCATTACATCAAGATGTCTTTGCAATGGATTTTGAATAAAATTGAAGATGAATCTATCTAAGTCAGACAGGCGTGGAAACATTTGACAATTTTGGATTGTATAAATCTGATAACTTCATGCATCAAAGAATTAAAACCGTCAACGTTGAATGCTTGCTGGAAATATTTATGGTCAGAGGCTGTTCAAAGTGGTAATTTAATTGATCCAGCAGAATACAGAATGGATGCAATAGTAGAACTTGCAAGGTCTCTAGGTGGAGATGGTTTCGACGACATGACTGTCGAAGATGTTCAAGAATTACTTATGGAAGAAGTGAATGATGTAGAAAATTTGTTGGAAATGGCATCTGGAATAAACCAAACGTATTCAGAGGATAATAGTGCCGATGGAAACAATAAATTCAAAATTTTACTCCAAAAGAATAAAGAAAGTCCTAGACTGGAGTTATCCATATTTTCTAAATGGAGATCCTTCTATTGATAAAAGCACAAAATTTAAAATAAAACTTCACAAATGCTTGGCTCAATACAACGAAATTTACAAAGATCTCTCAGCTAAAAGCAAATAACCTAAAATAACAGATTTTTTGCAAAAAATAGAGAATGAAACTGAATAAAGAGCAGAAGATGAGAATATTTCTTCAAAAAGAAAACGCTCTCGAGTGATAACCAATAGTAATGAAGAAGACATTATGTAATACCTATGTACAACTTTTTATTAATTATAGCTTTAATAAATAAAAATTGTTTTAGTTGAAAAATTAAATTAGTTTTATTTATTTTCAATTTTGGAATCTAACCTTGCTTACTGTATTAGATCATTGCTTCATACAACACGAATTTGTAAAACAAGGTGTTTTTTAGGAACCTAACTACCGTGTTATGCGAGAGTTTCCTGTATTCAAGAACCTACTGCAATATTATATCTCTGTATTTACCATTAGTTTTCTTATTAGTGTGATGTTGTAGTTAGGCTTATTTAGAAAATTTCAAAATTACAATGCTACGTGCTACGTCCATTCCAAAACCGATGTGAGACGATAGCCATAAATATAGAAATCCTTTTTATGTGTGTCACTGTAATCTGACAATATAGAGAGTACCATCATAATTAAGCCATTAGAAACTAAAAACACGTACAACAATTTCAAATTTTTAATTAATAAGAACTGTCATTTTATTACAGCAATATAGACAAGTTACATTTGTTGTTAATGTTTAACAATAAACTTATTCAAAGATAAGTTCATTTTATCTAACGCGACAACTACCACCTGTAAAAGAAAAATATTATCTTAATTATTTTCTTCATTAAATATTGAAAATGCATATTACATGAGTGAACTTTGAAAGCGACCATAATCCATTATATCGTCCAATTATGCCTTTATCAATTCGCCGGATTATACGTATCATATACACGAGATAAAATGCACTATTTATAATTATTACGCGTATTTTCGCTTCCATAAATGACATCATCGTAGAAAAATCAGACTTCTAAATATTGTATATTTTCATGAATTTACATCACAAAAGTTGATGCTAATCAAATCCCCGTCGAACTGAAAAAGTCGAGAGGAAACTTCGTCATAGACCTCCTGCAGTGAACAATGGATAGCCGGTTTTGCTTGGTGAGGCCCGGTCTGTGCTCACTATCCTCTTAAAACGCAGACTTCCCACTCTCTTAGTTTGCGCCGGCCCACTGGTAAACCCACCTCTTTGACTTTCTCTTGGATGTAGCCGCCTTTCGGAACGCTATCGCAATTATTTTTTTGTCAATTTTTTTTTAATTTCTTAAAGTAGAACGTTGTATTATCAAATCCAAAAATTGAAAATGTTGGATAGAATGAATGTTTTGAAGAACATGATCGTATTTATAGTCAACAAAAAAGCTAGTAACTTCGCGTAAAAGGCGAAGTTAATTTTTATAGAAATCGATGTGCAAGTAGTGTCCACAAAGAAATGTTCGTTTATAGTACTACTATCGCCTTGCCCTTTGCCCGTAGGAGTACCATCCCTTTGGTGATTTTGGGAATTTAAAAATAAATTATTTGGCAGCGACACCTCTTCTTCAAATTTACCAGTTAACAAATTACTTATGTCACGATTGGTATTCTTCTGTATTCCACGATTAACAGTCCCTCGCATTTCGCTATTCCCATTGGTTCCTATTTTTTCGGCACTTACCGATAAACCTTCCAAGGCTTCGCATTCGTCTTCAGCTTCTTCCTCTTCTATTATGTTGTTTTGAGATAAGTGATTATTATAGGACTTGTGGTACGTAAAACTTTCATTCGCTGTTAATAAGGTTTCAAAGGGATTCGGGACTTTCTGATTAAAAAAATTAACTTGAGTGACATTCGAGGAGGCGGTGTATTTGGACTTTGCCGTTTTAAAACATTCCGGTTCCAATTCGCTTTTGCAATCGTTCGATTTACTCGAAGTCGATTTTTTAGGAATTACTGCAAAATCACTTGATGCTGTAGAAGCCTTAACAGCTGTAAAACAATTCAAGGAAATTAGATAAATTGTTGATTATTAAGTAAAAGAAATATCGTGATATAAAGATTCTAGGACGAAGATGGCATTGAAGTAGAAAATATATGTCTGAACTCAAGTCATATTATCATACTCGTAACTCAACCTTTATTTTTGAAAATTATTTTTATAGTGTCATCGTGACATAAATAAATATGTCATTTGATTTAAAGATATAATAAAAGAACAAGCTTAGATGGTATTCAAGATTATTATAGGCCTTTCACGATACGAAAACGTGCACGTCATTTATTGAACTTTCGGCATGACAAATCTGTAGCAAATAAAATACCTATGTACACCTGATAAAATTCAACGTTAATATCGCCGTATAAGTTTGTAGGGCTAAGAAAGAAGCGTCCATTGATGACAAATTTGTCAATTGGTCATTTGACACATGTGTTCTGTCATTTGATAAATGTGTTCTATCATTTGACAAATTTGTTCTGTCAATTATTTTCCTTGATGTTTGTACGTTTTTATTACTTTCCACCGTTTTATCTCGTTTTTATTACAAACAGTTATTCGTATAACTAAAGTGGAATTATTCGCTTACGCAATAATGCCGAAATCGTTCTCTAGCCAGAGTAAATCGCTAATTGTAGCTACAATCGCGTATTTTACGGAAGAACGTAATAATGGTATAACTATAATGAACTACATTATTAGTTAGCAGAATCTCTACTGATGTTGGAAAGGGCAATACACTGGTCAGCCCTAAACGAAACCTTGACAGGAAGAAAGTAGTTGTTCATATTGACAGCTTTACTGAGTATGGACTGTGTGGACGTTCCATTGATAATTAAAAAATAATATCGAAAAGTGCATTGAAACCAATTTTATCTGAAACCTGGCAGAACAGCATTCATCATACGGAAAAACTAGTACAAGAATGGTGGGATAGGGAAGTGGGTATTGATCGTATAGATGAACCTCCTGAATTTTTTATTAATGTTGGATATGAAAGTAACGATGAAGATAGTTCATCAGACTGATGTGTTTTTAACCTTATTAATATAATTAATGATTAATAATATACTTCTCTATGTTTGTTTACTATTACATTGATGAAATGTATTCCATATTGTAGTATTTGTGTATAAATAAATTGCATGTGTTTCTATTTAATAAAATCGTTAAAAAAAAAGCAGTTTTCTTTATTAAATGCAAAGATTATATCTGATAAATAAACAAAAGTATAAATAATAAATGTATTAACTAATATGTATGCATCTACTTCATTATGAATAGAGCTGAGGATGTTTGCGGTACGGCAGGACCGTATGTAGTGCATCCCCACGTTTAACTATTTATCTAAATATTCTCTGAAATGATTTGCCGGATCTCATAAATTAATAGAGTGATATTTTAGTATGCACTGGATATTGTTATTATACAAAATCATAATACGCATGTATTTGTATTTGGTTGTGAATTCAATTTAAACTTAAAACGAATCGTAATATTTTAACGACAAGCCGTCCTTACAATACATGCATTCGAGACAAAGTGTGCAACTCTACGAATAACTTCCATAATTGATCGAAAATGGACATTTTGGAGCTGAAGTAAAGCCCCTATTCTTAGAAAATTTTATTACTGTCGTTAAGAACTATTATTATAAATTAAAGACGGCAGACTATGTGCCCGAACACTAAGTAAACTAACTGCCTCGGTATATGTATTTATATGATCGTCTCTTTGCTCTTTTCTGCGTTTTTTTTTATATTTAACAATCAATAAAAAAATCCATACATATATGTGTGTTTATTTAGGTTGTCTAACGTAAACGAATTTCAAACCCATGATGTTATTGTTATATATATGTATGCATTAATAAATGCTTTATATTTTCAAAATATTGTATTTATAAAATTGTATTTATTAAAATGTTTTGAATTTTTTATTGGCGTTGGCAAAATAAAAAAAAACGCAGAAAAGAACAAAGAGACGATCATATAAATACGTATACCGAGGCAGTTAGTTTACTTAGTGTTCGGGCACATAGTCTGCCGTCTTTAATTATAAACAACAAAGGCCTTTTATTAGTGTTGAAGTTTTAGTTTCATTGAATTTCCATGTTGTAAGCAGTCAATTGTAAAGTGTTCATTCACAATATTCTAAAACAAGGTGTAAATTTAACTAAAATCCAGAAAAACACATTCTGATAATATATTACTAGATTAGAAGCTGTGTTTATTACTATTTATTATATTATTTTTATAACCAAATGCAATAAAAGCTACGAAAACAAAAGAAACCTCGATTTATTAAAATCTTGTCACACAGCCTTTCAAAGCCTGGCAGCACATATTTTGCATATATTTGCTAGCATATATTTACTAGGTGAATGAAGTTAGAAGTTATAACTTATAACTTCTAACTTCATTCACCTAGTTCAAGTAGGTAGTATATATAAAATATATGCAAAATATGTGCTGCCAGGCTTTGAAAGGCTGTGTGACAAGATTTTAATAAATCGAGGTTTCTTTTGTTTTCGTAGCTTTTATTGCATTTGGTTATAAAAAATAATATAATAAATAGTAATAAACACAGCTTCTAATCTAGTAATATATTATCAGAATGTGTTTTTCTGGATTTTAGTTAAATTTACACCTTGTTCTAGAATATTGTGAATGAACACTTTACAATTGACTACTTACAACATGGAAATTCAATGAAACTAAAACTTCAACACTAATAAAAGGCCTTTGTTGTTTATAATAATAGTTCTTAACGACAGTAATAAAATTTTCTAAGAATAGGGGCTTTACTTCAGCTCCAAAATGTCGATTTTCGATCAATTATGGAAGTTATTCGTAGAGTTGCACACTTTGTCTCGAATGCATGTATTGTAAGGACGGCTTGTCGTTAAAATATTACGATTCGTTTTAAGTTTAAATTGAATTCACAACCAAATACAAATACATGCGTATTATTATTTATGATCCATAAATACAAATGGCTATTATGATTTTGTATAATAACAATATCCAGTGCATACTAAAATATCACTCTATTAATTTATGAGATCCGGCAAATCATTTCAGAGAATATTTAGATAAATAGTTAAATGTGGGGATGCACTACATACGGTCCTGCCGTACCGCAAACATCCTCAGCTCTAATTATGAATTATGACTTCAACATAACCTATATATCTTTCATGTCATGTCAATTATTTGATACATATAACCTATAACGAGCCATCGGAAAAATTCATAATTGGAGTAGACTGTGGAATTGGGTTGGTACTTCAGCCACTTCCACATAATGACATTTATTATTTGACATTGAAACTATAAGTTTGTGTAAAATTTTTCAAAACTCTTATTAAGAAAATTAAATTTATTTAAAAAATGGTATTCAACATAGAACAAAAAGCAAAAATTATCGAATGTTACTTCCGTACAGGTGTGAAAGTAAATGGCGAGTGGCAGTATTCAATTACGGAATGCATGGCTGATTTTAGTGAAGAACATCCTGAATTAGTGTTTGACTACAATGATTTTTACAATGTTTTGACAAATTGTGTAAAGTTATTCAGAGAGACTGGTAGCGTCGTTCGAAAAACTGGAAGTGGATGACCATCTAAACGTACAGCTGATAATATTGAAGCCCTTCAGCATATTATTGATGAAAATCCAAAAACATCCATTTCAGTAGTGACCCAACAAACAAATTTATCTTATGGTACGTGCCAATTCATTCTTAAAAAAGTCTTACATTGTCATCCATATAAGCTGCAATGTTTTCATGAACTTTATCCAGTGGATTATTTAAGACGAGTGGAATTTTGTCTATGGTTTCAAAATAATCTACACAATCAGGATATCCTTAACACAGTTTTTTTCACGGATGAAGCCTGGTTTTATCTTTCTGGATATGTTAATTCACAGAATATGAGGTGTTGGTCCTCCGAAAATCCTCATTTTTTTGTTGAAAAAATATTGCATCCCCAAAAAGTTGGTGTTTGGGTTGGAATATGTCAAAGAAGATTGGTTGGTCCAATTTGTTTTGAAGGTACACTTACTGCTGCACGATATCGCAATGAGATACTCGGCTCATTCATAAATCAACTGGATGATGAGGAATTACAAAATGGGTATTTCCAACAAGATGGTGCAACAGCACATACGACCAGAGAAACACTTCAATATCTCAGAGAATTTTTTGATAATAGAATAATAAGCAGGAACACTGAAATCCCATATCCAACTAGGTCTTGCGATTTAAACATATGTGATTTTTTCGTATGGCCATACATCAAAAATTCGATTTATTCAACGCCAATTCATAATCTGGAACAACTGAGAATTCGCATAACAGAAAAGTGTGAAGAGATCAACAACTCACCGCAAATGCTGCATAAAGTTTTTGCTGGATTGCGGAGAAGAGTTGGTTTGTGTTTAGATGTAATTGGACAACATTTTCAACAACTTCTGTAGCTATATGTAAATTTTGATTATGATTTCGATGTTAAATAAATTATTTGCTTTCTTTTTTGTTGTAGTATCATTTCAATGCCATAACCTTTTTTTTTTACAATGAAACCAAATGAAACTGTCAAGCATCAAGTAATGTCATTATGTGGAAGTGGCTAAAGTACCAACCCAATTTCACAGTCTACTCCAATTATGAATTTTTTCGATGGCTGGTTATTAGAGAATCATTATTCATTAGTATTCATTACATAACAAAGATGCACATCCTTGCTACACTGTGCAAACGTCATCAATGACGTGCACGTCTTCGTATCATGAAAGGCCTATAATAAAAAAAGGCGAAATTAAAACAAGAGTTGCAATTGTTGTCCATTATTTTCAATTCCCAAGTTTATACGCCTTCTCATACTGTTAAAAGCATTTTGCAATATTGCGGGCGTTATTAATGCACATTCGTCAATAATTCTTGGTTGCAAATCTTGCAAATTAGCAACAGGCCTTTCAAATATTCTATTCTCTAGGTGAGGAAACACGAAAGTCCATAATTGTCAAACAAGGTGATCGTGGTGGAAATTCAACTTCCGTTCAAAAAACTCGGAAAAAGCAATATCTTGCTGGAAGTAACCATATTGTAATTCATCTTCGTGCAGTTGTCCAATAAATTCATTCAAAATTAATTGTAAAATTTAAAAAAAAATATTTTTTTTGATGTCACGATGACACTGCCAAAATAATTTTCAAGTTAAAATTGAGTTACGAGTATGATAATATGGCTTTAGTTCAGACATATATTTTCTATTTCAATGCTATCTTCGTTCTACAAACTTTATGATAATTAGTTTGTAACTAGTTAGATAAAACCAATAACTGTACAAAAACTAGTATAATTATCAATGGATTAGGAAAATTCTTCCTGCTCGACGTAATTCCACATGATAAAATTATATTAATCTTGTCCGTTACTGCCCTTTATATGTGTAAAGCCTCAGTTAATTTAACGATATATTTTCGTAATTTAATTCGTACTACTATCTGGTTCATAGCATTAATAGAGTTACCGAGGAAATCAGAAATCAATTTCCCCTTTTGAATGTTATTTTCTAATGTAAAAAAATATTTTTAAAAACACCATTGCGGGTTCAGTTGTACAAAGAATTATTTCCCGATTTACAATTACGTCCACAGCCGGTAATCACTAGGTGGGAAAAATGGCAAATGCTGCAATTTTTTATTAAAAAAATGATCGAAATATTAAAAATTTTAATTTAAAGTTCTGTGACGATTGAGTTGCTATGGAAGGGCAAAGGAATCTTAAAAAATAATTTAATATGGTATTTATTGCAACAAATGTTTCTATAATAGCAGAAACAATTTGGAAATTAGAAACAAGAGAACTGCTTTTAACTACATCTGAAAGTTACGGGGGTATTTACTAGTAAATTAAAAGTTCATACAATAAAACGTACTAATTAATACAACAAAACTAACTGCAAAAATTGTTGAAAATGACTTCTTCAACTGCAATGCAGGCTTCTGTCCTCTGTTCATTGATTGGTGAGTGTGTTCAAGAATACCGGGAGTATTTCGAATTATCTCAAATGCTATAACAATACGATTCATTTGTTATAGTATAACTAACATGATTTAATATCACACCTGTCTCTGTAAAAACATTAGTTTTGATTTGTTTCTCTGGGATTACCTTAAATCACTAGTTTATATGACTTCCTTTGAAAATATTGAAGAACGAGAATTCGTATTGTTGCAGCATTTGAGACAATTCGAAACACCCCCGGTATTCTTGAACGCAGTCAGCAATCAATTGCAGTTGACGGCGGACATTTCCAACAATTTTTAGTTAATTTTGTTGAATTAGTACGTTTTATTGTATGAACTTTTAATTTACTATTAAACGATCCCGCAACTTTAAAACTAAGCCGTTTAAGGCAATCATTCATATGAACTTTTATGATCATAATAACCCCATAAAGTTTGTCGCAAATATTTGGAATCATCCTGTATATTTTTAACAAAAACAATTCGATTTATTTTTGAATAGGTAAAGTAAAATTTAACCTATTTTTATATAAAACAAAAACATTTTTAATAATATAGAAATATCATTAAAAATCAGGTGTGGCGACTACATGTTAATATTTATGTGAAAATTGCATGGCAAATTTATAACAAGATGAAACACGTGGCTATATGCCTGGACAGTAATTTTCACACAAATATAAACTTGTATTATGTTCTCCACACCAGATTTTTAATAATATTTCAATATTAAAAGTGTTTTCATTTTATATATTCTTAGATTTTTTTTTCAGCTAAAGTCTCAACCCATTGCGCGCGAAATTCAAATTTACAATACAAACTGGATTTAATTTTAAAAAAGCAGATTTTACCTTCAAGAGACAACTTATCGATTGAAGATGATTCATATTCCCCTTTAAATGGGTTCTCTTCTTCGTAAGTCTTCTTCAAGATATTCTCGAAGATTTCGGAACACGCACTAGACACTATTTCTTTTGACTGGTAGTTGTTCTTAGGCACGGTCTGTGATACAATCTTCTCCATTTGTGGAGGGATGATTCGACAAAAATTTTGACAGTACTTATCAAGTGAAAATACAAATAAAAGTTGTCATGGCACCACTATCTTATTAGCATTGCCTAATGTGTATGTAAGTTATGTCAATTTTATCAGCTGAAACATTTTATATATAGAATAACCAAAAAAATTGAAAGTTAACTCCATAATGTCGATATATAATATCGTTTCTTAGGCAAAACCATGATTGTCGTAATTACGTTGCATACATTGTGTACATATTATTAGATTTTCAACTAGAATATATGTACACTTGTGCTCATAAAAATTGCATACAATCCTTATAGCCGATTTTTGTAATATTTTAGTTATGTAACGCCGGTTGTTTGAAAGAAACATTAGTGATACGTTAATAAGTAATTTGAGGTAGGTTTCGTATATTAGTCCCATGCCCTATTGTTTGTTGTACTCAATTACAAGAAAATAGTCAAATAAAAGAAAAGTATATTTATCTAATAATGCAAGTAATACGACTTTTAAATTGGAGCATTAAAAAAACGATAACAATATAAAATATAAAGATATAATAACAAAGAAAAACATGAACCTAGTCATACTGCCGTCTTGTGTTATTACTAGAGAACGGACACGCTTACCACATGACGCAAAGCCCAGTGCAGTACTGGCGAAAGGCTGTATTTCCAAAATATTTAATTTTATTTATATAATTGGAAAACGAACGGGTGGTGATCTATAAAATTACGAAATACATATTTATTTTTTGAAAAGTTGTGTTTATAAAGTTTTTAATTTTATTTATATAATTGGAAAACATACGGGTGGTGATCTATCTGTCTAAAATTACGAAATACATATTTATTAATTAATTTTATTTATATAATTGGAAAACAAACGGGTGGTGACCTATAAAATTGCGAAACACATATGTATTTGTTGAAAAGTTGTATTTTTAAAGTTTTTAATTTTATTTCTATAATTGGAACATTTTTATTTGTTCATTTTGTCGTTCAAGTTGAGTAAAGGAGTATTAATATTGACTAGCAATAGTTTCTCAAGGTTTTCTTCTGTCAATTTTGTTCTCTTTGAATTAAGTACATCCTTATAAATAGAAAACGTCCTTTCTACATCGCAACTGGTTATAGGTGCATACTGGAAATATTCTTTTATTTCTTCATATTTAGCCGTTAGATTTTGTGGAATTGTCTCCATACATAATTGCTGCAATGTAATTAAATATGGATTTCTATTAAGAATTGCTTCAAACTTTTGCCGAAGGCCACATCCGAAGTCACTTGGAATACTTTTCAAATTATTAACAGCCACATCTAATGTGGTTAATCCGTCATTTAATTTGAGATTTCGATTTTCAAAATAAGTGATTAGTTTTGGCAATTTTCCAAAGTGCCTGTTTTTAACATATACGCAGCACTATCACTGACAAATAAAAGTATTTTTTCTTTGTACGTGGCGTCCGAATGAAGCATTTTTTGCATATTCTCCTTGATGGTTTCAGCAACTGTTTCCGCATCAACTCTATTTATAACACTTGTTGCTATTACATATGAGTTATAGGGAATAGTTGGATGTAGTACACCAGCTACAACATTTACCACACAGCGTCCTAACATATCCACTGTTTCGTCGGCGCTTATCCATATGTATTGATTTAAAAGATGGCTTCTAATGCGTTCTACTGTTCTCGTATAGCACCTAGAAACATAATACATATTTGCGTAAAGTTGATTCATCAGGAACATTTCGACCAGTATATTTTTTCAGAAATATTTTTAAAGTGGGATTGCTAAGTTTATTTAATGGAATATTAGCCGCCATAAAAGTTTTACAGAGTTCAGATGTGTTTGCGATCCTAAGTGACGAATTTTTGACGATATTTTACGGATTTTGTAATAAATTTCGGAATCACTGACAATGGACATACAATCAGTATGACCGTCAATCCAACTCGCCATTGTTTTGCAATGCCGTTCTCGACATTCTTCCATATCATGTTTGAAAAAGTAACTTAAACAATGCTCTAGATCTAAATAAATGAAAACTAAAAATGTGTACGTAAGTTATTGAAACTGAACGAAATTCAATGCACACTTACGTCGAAATAATTGGTAGAAATAGATTCAATCAAACGATATTAAACAGGATGTATCACAAAAATTACGGTGTAATTAACAGTTAAAACTATGAAAACAAGAAACTTACTCACAGCACTTTATTTAACTTACGAAATAGAAACTAATAAATAAAATACATTATAAAAACCCCGCTTCTATCTACGCTCATGAAAACACTTTAAAAAACACTATATTCTCCGAATACAATAGCTCAGTTGTCCATTGTTATCGCAGCGAGACCAGGTGGCCGAGTAAGTCAAACAAATACTTCATTGAATTACGCCGGGATGTACTGAGCGACGTTATACACAATTCCAATTGCCGATTGCGTTTTATGGAAATTGCATCCGTTCTCTAGTTATTACAGCATTTAAACGACTAGGCATTGAATTAATTAAGTGTTGTGCTAGACTTCTTTCTGCCAGTTCTTCCCAGGTATTGTTAATTGCTTCCCATAATTCGTCTGAATTGTGTGGTCGAAAATTTCTTTTTCTAATTTTTAAATAGTACCCTAAACATTCTCAATAGGATTTAAATCTGCACTATTTGTAGGCCACGGTAAAATTTCGATATTATTTTCTCGAAACCAATTTCTAACATTATTACAGGTATGGACTGGACAGTTGTCTTGTTGATAGATGTAATTGTTATTCGGATATAGCTGTTCTACCGAAGGCAACGTTACATTTTCTAAAATCCTGATATCATTTTACGGATTAAACCGCCCATCAATTTTCCAACAGGTTCCCATTCCATTACAATTAATCCAGCCCCAAACATTATCGCCGAATCTTCCAGAATATTGACTTCCTGTTACATATCGTTCATCAAATCTTGAATTTTGTGGTCTGTATACCCGAATATGTCCATCATTGTAAGATTTAAATATTTTCCCGTCCGTAAATATTACCCGTTGAGAAAATTCCAAATCTCTGTGCGCGAATAAAATTCTTGATTGTTTGTTTCCATCCGTCAAGAGTGGTTTTATAGCTGCGGTCTTGTTCTTCAGTTCTGAGGCATTAACCCTTCTGGAAGCTGTTTGCCGGGAACCGGGAAAGTTTGATTCTAATTTAGCAGTTCTTATATTTACAAAAGGGTTTTGCCTTAAATATTGCACAAGAGCCTTGGTTTTCTTCTTGGTTAGAGAGTTTAGGTCGGGAAGACCCTAGTCTTCTACTCAGAGTTTAGTCTTCTTGCCAGCGCTTCTTAATTCTGAATACCATGCTACTATTAACGTTTAGAAGACGAGCAACTCGCCTTATTAACCAATGGTCTTTTAATTTAGTGATGATACGCATTTTTTCGATTTCAGTCATATGCCGCGGCATTTCTGATAAATTTATTATAAGTGACAGGTAAAATTGGCTATTATTTTGAATGAGTATTTGATCTTGACACATGTCATGCCAACTTTAGCGAGAGTCGCCAAATATCAACGTGATATTTGTGTACGGTCTAAAACCGCATTTACACAGTCCAATAGTAAATGTATGCAATTTTTATGAACACAAGTGTACAATTATGCTCATATAAATGTAGTAAAAGTCTCCTAATTTTTATTTCGCATTAATACATATTTTAATTGTCAATTTGACAATGTGTCAATTTTAATTATTTTAAATAGCTAAAATGGCAAGATGAAGGTAACTTGAAAAACGGTTATATTATTAGAGGAATCACCGAAGAAATGCACATAAATAAATCTACCGTATTCAATTTAAAATGAATGGGTGGAAAAATTAAGAAAATTTTAACTGGAAACAAGAAGGTAGTCTTACTAGGATTTCCAACCAGGAACAAGATCACATTTTAGTAAAACATTTGGGAAGCCATGCCTTCGAAAGTGTAAAAATTCTATTCTTCAAACAAATTTTTGTGGTTCTCCTCAAATTACAACTCGATGGATAAAAGAAAATGAATTACGATACAATATAACAGCAAATAAAATTCACTTATCTGAAGAACACAAGCAATGCAATCTTTTATTTGCTTTAAATCATACAAATTACCGAGCAGACTTTCGGGAAAATGTGGCCATCGATAAAAAGAAATTCATTCAATAAATAGTGGAACCGGGCATCTTGACAAACCAGGAAATACTCCATCTTTAATAAGTTGTTAAATGTTAGAATATTAGAACATAAGAAAGATAAAATGAGTATAAGTTATTGTATTATTCAGTCGGTTATTAAGATTGTGGATTTGTTCATTAATAATTTTGGCTTCTGAATCTATTTAGTATCTTTATTTTGCCTCTTTGTGTTCATCTTCCTTTCTTCGTATGAAGGATTTTACACTTTAACAATCCAAGTTTCTTGCATGTATCGTTGATTGTGTTCTGTTATTCTGAGAATTAGTTTCATGTTTGTGTATGAGGTAACATACAATTTGATGTTTTCTATTAATTATTATTAATATTTACCGATTTGTTTTCTCGAAGTTATAAAGTGTGATCAATATAAACAAAACAAAATATCTGTGTATTGGCAACCAGGACGGAAATCTGGAAGTCGACAATGGTCAAGAAATAATACAATGTCAGGAATATGAATATCTGGGCATAACTTTCGACAACACCGGAACATATGTGAGAGAGATCGAAAAACGTATAGTCAAAGCAAAAAAGTGATCGGATGCCTGAATGGAATTCTATGGAGCAAGGAAATAACAAAGAAGAGAAAATTTAATATATACGAGACTATGGTAAAGAGCAGCCTTCTATATGGAGCAGAAACTTGGAGGATTGCAGATAGACAAAGGAAGAAGGCTGAGGCGGTTGAAATGGATGCCATTAGAAGATCCTTGCGAATTTCACGAAGAGAGAGAATAAGGAATGACTATATAAAGCAACAAATGGGAATAGAAGGCACGATAGTTCAAGACATCGAAAAGAAACAACTTACTTGGTACTGACACGTAGAACGAATGCAAAATAACAGGTGGCCCAAAACAATAATGCACTGGCACCCAAGAGGGAGAAGGAAACGGGGAAGACCGAAACTGGAATGGCAGAAGAGCATACAAAGATCCATGAGTGAAAGAAACCTCACACCAGAGGAGTGTGACGATAGAAGAGGATGGAAGTTAGGTGTCGGACAACGAAGAAAAACGTTCTAAACCGGCATATATATATATATATATATATATATATACAGTTCATAAAGTATAAGTTCAGTTCGTACTGCCCAAGTGTGAACCGCAAATTGTACTTTATCTCTTTCTAACACACATGAATACGCGCTGTGATACTACACACGTTTGTCATTTTAAGTTAAGACGTACGTCTTTGAAATATTATATTAAATAAAAAGGATAGGTTGTCTAGGAGATAGTCTTATGACATTTGACTTGTTGCCAAATTATTTCAATATTGTTGTGTATTGTCTTTGTTTCCGGTATTCTGACTTCTAGGTTAAGCATTCTTCCAATTTGAATATTTAGTTTATCAAAAATTACAAAATCTGTTCTTTTCAGAACAATACTGATAATAAATAGTAATATCAATTATTGGCAATAAGTACGAAATTGCTTGATTATCACTTTGACATTTCTAACCTAATATTTTACAGAATATTTCTTAGATGCCAGGTAAACCTCTTGGTTCTATTAAATCTTACAGCATATTTTAATGTCCATCGACTGTGTTCATGAGGTAATTCACAAAATCAGTTAGATAAGGCGGTGTTATGAAATAAGTTTTATTTTAGAGGGTAGCAGTAGCCCTTAATATTTCTAGTAGAACGGTCTACACTATTAAGCATTGTAGCATTCAGAATCCAGTCTTATCGTCTCCTGGCAAAAGAAGGTCTTGTAAGAAGCCAAAAACTAAGGACTTAGCAGAAGCAACTAAAATGGAAGTTCGAAATACTGTTTATGACATGTATAAAGAAAGTATGTTTTTAATATATTGTAAACATTTATTACATGTTCAAATTTTTTAGAAAAACATCTTACCTTAAAAACTCTAAACAATGTTTTGGCTATGAAAGAATTTGTTCATACATGTACAACTACTTTAGCAATATTGCTTAAAGATATTGGTTTTTAATATACGAAAGAGCATTACAGGAGAGCGCTCACAGAGAAATTAAATATAGTCTGTATGAGAAATGTGTTTTTAAGGATTATATGAATAACTTAAATTCAACTTTACGTCAGGTCATGTTCCTTGATGAAACTTGGACCTTTTCGAAAGAGAATAGAATGACATCCTGGCAAAATGATAAAAAGTGTTTTAGGAAAAATGGCAAACGGTTTATTATTATACATGTTGGCACAGAAAGTGGCTTTATTAAAGGAGTCTGATTTTTTCATAAAAAACGATCACTGATGATTACTATGGAGACATGAATGGTGACTCCTTTAAGCAATGGGTAAATGATAAGCTTATACCAAATCTTGAGGTACCATCACTTATTATAATAATGGATAATGCTCCTCATCATAGTGCTATTCAAAATAAACAACCAAATACCTCAAAAAAAAACAAATTATGGGATGGTTGAGAAAAAAAAGATAGAAGCTATTCACCTACAATGACTAAGAATGAATTAATTCAATTAGTAAAATATCATAAAGAAGATAAGATATTTATTATAGATGAAATAATAAGAGAAAGTGGACATGAATTTTTAAGATTACCCCCGTACCATTGTGACTTGAACGCAATTGAAATGATTTGTGCTAAGGTTAAAGATTATTATAATTCAAATATTGGAAGAAATGGTTATTCAGATGAAAGAATTAAAGAAATGTTGAATGAAGCTTTGCAACAGTGTGATGAAATTACTTGGTATAACAGGGCAGAGATTGCTCCAATAATAATTAATGTTAAGTTCTTAAGTTCTGAGTCAGAATCTGACTAGTTTTCATTCATTTTTGTAATATATACTTCATTCACATTAAAAATAACATATTGCAAGTAATACAAGTAATACTTTTGAAGTTTTATTTGGTTGGAACAAGGAAATTTACTTCTATAAGTTCACTAAACATTAATAACAAGGTAACATCTTATTTTGACAAAATATTTTTGTATAAGTTTAATTCGTAACATTAATACTGCCATAAAAACCATCAATGTGCATCATTTTGCATGCACATAATATGAAGCAGCGAAGAAATTACTCGAAACATTACATGATAAAGATCTCGTGGCAATGTTTTATTTGAATTAAGTTTGTTTTTTTCTTATTGGTGGTGTACTAACTTGCAAAATTATCAAATGTAGTTTTCAGAAAATCCTCATGTGTTTGTTAAATATCTTCATGTAATAAAGAATAATATGGATGTGGATTGTATTATATGCAAGACGAATTATTATACCATTATTTTCTAAAGAAATAATAAAATATTAAATGTAGACTAATATAAATGTTTTCTTTTATGTATAATTTTATAAATGTAATTTGACAACTCTCAAAAGGTTTTCTTTTTTAAAGAGTTACGAACATAAATTTTACATTCTTTTCCAATATATTTAAATTTATTTAAAATATAAACAATATATAAATTAAGTAGAAATCTAAATTATTCATCAAATTAATACATTCCAATCTTCTTAGCCCAGATATAGTGCAAGAAAATGATTTCGGTAGGTATGTCATTCTTATGCAAACATTTTTAACACTAAAGATCTTTTCAATACCTATGAATTTTACTATTGATATCTGACTTGAAATACTTCTTTTTAAATATATTTTTGATCGAATATTTTCGTGAGTTTATAATTACAAATACCATTTAAAATAATTTTTGTAATATTAAAGTAATAATTTCCGCATAGTTTTCTTGGATATAATATACTTATACAGAACTAGAAAAGAAACAATACTTTTGAACTATTCATGTTCCCACTTTACTCATTAATTATTATTATTTTGACATGTAGGTTATGTATATGCTTTGTTTGGTTATATGCAAGTAACATACTAAAATTTTGACAATATTGCAAAACATGACGTTTATATTTTATGATAACAAACGGTTGTTTCCGCGATTGAATACTGACTTCATTTGACTCTGCAGTACTGATTTGAATCATATGCTTCGAATTTGACCTTGAACTGAAAACTTATACTTTATGAACTATATATATATATATATATATATATATATATATATATATATATATATATATATATATATATATATATATAAAGTGTGATATTAACCCAGTCTATGTGATATTTTTTATGATTATCTGAAGTAAAGAACGAACAACACCAATATATTATCGAGGCTTAATATTGTGTAATGCTATATTCCTTACTCGTTTTACCTAAGCAATGTTTCGGAATTTTAAACGATTTATGAAAAGAATTAAAAAGATCCGGAATCACAGATAAATTTACTTGAGAATTTTGCCATTCGATTTTTACTGTTAACAATTATAAATAAAAACGTTCATAAGCTCCTTTTTTATATATATTAAGGAAAAGAAAACATAAAATGTAAGTGGAATTAAATTAAATATCATCATTTTGTTGTTTACGAGCGTTAAAGAAACGTTTTTAATGTCCGCGAAGGAGTCGTCAAGAGCATTAGCTTCAAACAAGGGGAATTTATTGAATGTGTTGTGAAGACATCGGTAATTGCTAAAGTTTATTTGCAATACTAACAGATATTGCAGCCGCACATAATTTAATTTTCAAAATAAATTAATGAAAGTATTCGAAAGAAAAATTGGAGATTCTATCTTTACACACATATTGGATTGAGAAATAAATCAACACCCAATAAACGTTTGTATATTTTAATGAAATTTTCAGGAAAAATAGTTGTTGAGGATACATTTAATATCCTTTTGTAATATTTTAATTTCAAACATTTTTATTGTTAAATATAGTAAATCTAGGATATAAAATTCAAACATAACATTTCCAATTTTATAAATATTTAACGTTCATTTTCGAATTTAAACCACTGTATAGCAATTTTATTATCACATTCAAATCATAGAACTTTCTTTAAATTCTGAGAAAGCGGTTATCTTTTACATTTACAAATTTATTTATTGCTTTATACATTAGACCACTCGTTTTATTACCTATATTACGCATCAATTGTACTTGACATGAAAATTGTAACATCAAGAACGCGTGCGAAGTTTTGACCAAACTTCGCAGAAACGTACCAATACAATGGTAATAATTGATTATAATTTTATTTGTTAATCATTTGTAAACATCACTTTATCATAACACCGTATTAATTATGAAAGTTTATTTTTACAAGTTAATACCATCATTTACATTATATAATTGTTTTATTTGTCTCATAGATGCTAAAAATCATAGTATAATAGTACATAGTACCAATTATTTCGGTTGATGTAAATTTGGACGATGAATTAGTAGAAATTGAACCATCAACTGGTGTAGACTCATTACTATGCAATAATTTTTTCATTTCGATTTTGTTATTGATGGAATCATCGACATAACTCGTGGCAATTTTACTGGATTTCCATCCTCCTGCACGTTTTAGTGCTAAAATATCTCTAGCCGCATCCACAACCATAGTTGCTCCAGTTCGACGAAAAGAATGACGGTATATGACTCTGGCTCTTTTAAACCTAAATATTTCGCAATTCGCAGGATAGCGTGAGTAGTGTGCTTGTCAGCATTAAGGGAAACGCATTTTCCATTTCTGTACGTTAAAAAAATACGTGAGATTTCTGATTTAAGAGGCCGAAGATTTACGTCTTTTTTGTACAAAATATAGGGCTCGAAGCTGCAGCTATCTTAGGTTATTATGTTAAATTTTTCGTTTATCACAATTTCACAACAACGTATTTGCCAAGGTCTAATTAGGTCTTTAGAATGGAAAGGACTGGAATATCTACCTTACAGTCCACACCTTGCATCCAGTGATTTTCGCTTGTTGCGGTATTTAAAGGAGTTCCTTGATAATCAACGGTTTGACGACGACGAAGAAGTGATAATTGCAGTCATGGATTAGGCTTCTTTACAGGCGGCAGATTTCTTTGACACCGGAATTCAAAAATTTGTTGGATGGTATCACAAATGTTTGAACAAAATTGGGAATTATGTAGAAAAGTAGATGAAAGCATGTAGAATGTTTTTCTACGACCCTTTATAAAAAGACATTTTTCGTCACCGAATACTGCAGCGAAATAGTATATTGCGTAACGAGTGACGAAAGTAACATTTTTTTAAGCGAGAGAACAGCTTCCAAAATGATTTCGACGAGTTAACCACTATACTTTTTCTACGACCTCGCCTATGGACCTTTGGAAACTGAGTCGTATTGTATCAATTTTTAAACATGGGGATAAGAGCTTTATGAACAAATATCGACCCGTAAGTATTTTATCTACTTCTATACTTGAAAATATATGCTTGTGTATCACCATACATTTCCCCATACCAGCATGGCTTCAAACTGGAAAGATCGGCAGTAACAAACTTGGTTGAAATTACGCAGTATATTAGTCAATGCTTGGACAAAAGAGAACAGGTAGATGTGATATATACAGATTTCGCTAAACGTTCGATACGATTGACAACAATATACTCATCATTAAAATGTACTCCTTCGGCTTTTCTCCCGAGACCGTAAAGCTAATTGATTCCTATTCGGACAATGGATATAGTTCCAGGATATTCACTGCGTCTTCTGGTGTACCACAAGGGTCCAATCTAGGGCCTCTACAATTTATAATGTATATAAATGATCTTTTAACCTCAATCGACTGCCAAGTTCTTGCGTATGCTGATCTAAAAATTTTTTCAAAAATCGATACCATCTCCGACTGTGAAACATTGCAAAGGAATATCAATATTATTACCGCCTAGTGCCATGCAAGCAAGTTTAAATTAAGTGTTAGTAAATGTGCCATTGTCACTTATTCCTGGAACTAGCAACTTATTTTTTATGATTACGATGCTGAACATACACATATTCCAAGGAAGCTGGAAGTAAAAGATCTAGGTGTTTTATTTGATACACAGCTTAAATTTACTGGGCACATAGAATCAATCTTCCTGCAACTCTGCTTCTCGAGCTTTAGGCTTCCTTATAAGAACGTGCAGAGGATTCTCTAGCGTACTTACACTAAAACGTTATATTTTAGTATAGTCAGGTCTAAACTGGAATATGCCTCTGTCGTATGGTATCCTATATATATATACTTACCAGCAACTGGGTTCGGAAAAAATTCAAAGGAGGTTCTTGAAATATGTTTCGTTCAAGACTAATGGAATATATCAACCGCGTGGTGTAGACTACAATAGCCTTTTAAGGGAGTGCGGCATGGAGTCGTTGTCGGAACGGAGAAATGCTTCTAGTGCCAACTTTTTAATCAAAGTTGTTACAAACAAAATTGATTCTCAGTCATTACTCGGTGAAGTACTGTTTCTTGTACCTAATTACGGCACGCGTTCATCGGCTACATTTTCAATTAATTCCTTGTGCTAGAACTAATGTTTTAGCTAAAACCCAAATGGTCTATATGGCGAAAACCCCAAATAAGTATAATGAGGATCCTTTTACTAAATAAATAAGTTAGTATATCATTTTGTTTATTTTAGGATTTAAATGTGTAAATGAATTTGCACTGCAACATATATTTTTTGTTTTGGTAATTTTATATTATCCTTTAAGTGGATTTTTGTATCTGTTGGATAATAAAGGCTATTATTATTATTATTATTATAATAAACTTTAAAAAAATATGTAAACAAATACTTTATTGTCAATTAAAAATGACAAAACGGTAATAGATGATATTTAAATTAGTTATGATTTAAACATTGATCCATAGATAAAGTCGATGGCTTCAAGTTTTCCCACAATTTTGCAAAATATTTAAGCAGCACAATTTCCGAATATGAATTTATGCTATTATCAGTCCTCTATTCAATGAATTTTACATAGACTTCTTCATACCTCTTTCTCGATTTTTCTCATAATAAGCCCGCATAGGTTTTCTCAGGTTGATTTACTATTTCTGATGGTGTATTGGGAATATCTAAATCACTTTCTGAATCAGAAATCATGATAAAGCTTCAAACAGCACAAACTGACTTGATTTAAGATTGACACGATCTAGCAACAGCAGGCATTACTCGACTACGCCGCGCTTGGTAAACTGTTCTCTCGCTTAAAAAATGTTACTTTCGTCACTCGTTACACAATATACTATTAATGATATTTACAGTATTTTTCTTTTTATTCAAAAATGGACCCTATTTAAAAAAATATCCCTGGTAATTTGTATTAAATAAAAAACTTACCTATCTTGACAATAGGCTTCTAAAACATGGCTGAAATCAGCATCATAGCGAAAGTGTCGCGAACTTTTGAAAAGTTACTCTCCCGTCAAATCACCCCCTTAAATCTAATTTTTTCTTATCAAAAACAGATCACGGATATATCTCGAAGACAAACAACAATTTACATTAGTTATTTCCTTTACTACTTAAATGTTCAAATATATTAAGAAATCTTTGTATATGTTAAAACAAGCAGGTACATTTGAAGTTTGAAACACTATTTTTGATTGTGTAGTTAAGAAAAAACGCTCTTACATGAATAGTAGATAAAAAGCTCGCGGTCTAAACCCCAGACTTCTGATCATTATATTGTTTTATTAGGGGTCCATATTCGAAGCCAGGTAGAGCTCCGAATGGAATTAGTTAACGAACACCGACACAGTTCAAGTGTTCTCGTAACATGTTCGTCTGTAAGTGGTGTTTGAATGGAAAAATGGCCAAAAGAAAAAAGATCGTGAAAATAAAAGTTCATATGTGAAGTGATAGCCATAAAATTCTTATCGAGTTTTAATGAGTGTTTATTTAGGGGTGGATGACGATATGTTTAATGTGATGTTGACGAGTAAAATAAGATAATAAGACCGAGGGGACTAGTGATTTTAAGTTGTTCGAACTGGAAGAGTAATTTGAAAAAAATATCGAATAAAGTTTAAACTATCAAAGTGTAAATATATGTATTTAAAAGAGTTTAAAAAGTCTTTCTTTGGAGAATGTGGTTAAGTGAAACTTAATAAAAAGGTATAAAACTCCTTACAGCAATTAATATTCGTAACCTAAATACGTATTTCGACAACTAAGCTATCAGCCTCAGTAGGTAAAATTAAAAATCACTGTGTCAAATACGGAGCACATCGTATCTTCTAGTTTATTGCCAGAAAAATAATCTTTAAGGTACGAACGTGAATATAGAGATTTTAAAAATTGGCAGAGAAAAAAAGAAGTGATTGTGATAAGAGAAGATGTTCTGTTAGTTTACATGAATCAACTATCTGTAAGATTCAGTCCTAATGCATTATGGGCAAAATGGTCTTAAGCTAAAAAGTTGCTTAGAAATCAAGGAAAATGTTTTTTTTGTTCTCGATGTAATGAACTTCGACTATGGATAACATAGAAGATATGGACAAAGACGTTATTGTTAAATTTTTCATTTATCACAATTTCACTTCACGTCATACACATTAACCTGTCAATCCTTAAACATTCTCACCCACTTTCGAACTTTACTGTCACTGATAGCATTTGTGACAAAAAAAACGTCGCCCCGGCGGAGCGCGAAAATTTTGTTACACAAAATCGTAACTATGTATAATCAAACGAAACTAGCTCTTCAATTCCCCAAATTTCAGTAGCGCTCATGGGACTTGGTGAGCGAACTGCTGGAGCTACATACGAAACCAACAAGCTAGACCCAGACTAGTCTGTGAAGACGACGTGCAGTTCCTATCGAAACCGTTGTATAAACTTTCTAGCTCAAATATATGAAAGAGAGCGCCGCCGTATACCTTAAAACTTAGTTGGTCTGTATGAAGTAATCTACGTCACACGGCGCTCGTTAAGGGTTGAGATTAACTCACCAGGTGACAAGAAAGAAAAGATGGTCTACAAAGAAGCTACCAAATTTGCTTTTTTTTGTACAAAACAATCATATAGACATTTAAATAATTAAGTTTTGTCAATATCTTATTCAAGCGTAAACAAAATACAAATGCAAGAAACAAATCGACATAGTAGTTTGAATATTAACCCCTTACCGCATACTGTGCCAAATATGGCACACGTTAAAATAATTGTTTTTTCTAAGTCTACACATATTTTAAGCTGCTAATGCAATCTGTTCCAAATTCGGCACGCTCGCTTCTTTATGTTCACCAATAAAGAGCGCTATCTGGCGCATGTTTTGAAAGTTGCGTTAGTTGACGTTTGACCACTACAGCTGGCTATTCGTTTCTATTATTTACAAATTTTGCAAGTTCATAATAATTTGAAATAGCAAGATATAGTGAAGATAAAAATATCTGGCTACTGGTAAGTGCCTATATTTACTTTTTACATAAAAGAAATAAGCTTAGTAATCACAGGTAGAAGTCACGTGTGCGTTGTTTACTTGTGCTATATTTGGCACAGTTTGCAGTAAAGAGTTGCTAAGGATGATTTTTTTGTAGATGGATACAAAACGGTTTTATGGTCGACAATCCAATCAAATTCCAGATTTAGTTGACAGCGAAGACGAAAGTTTATCGGATGATGATGATTATCGAAATATGGCAAAGTTTTCCAAAGTTTTAGTCGACGAATTTAGCAATGGGTGTTCCTATGAAAATGTAGATGACATTATTGAGGAAACTGATCATTTCGATAGTGAAGATGACGTTCCACTTTCTACCTTAGTTGTAGCCAGTAGAAAAACAAAAAAAAACAATTATCAATTAGACTGGCAAGATAAACATTTGAATATTGTGGAACAAGACAGCACGTTCAAAGGATCTGAGTCCTTACCAGAGGAAATTTTGAATTTTGATACTATTTATCACTTTTTCAAATTCTTCTTTACCGATGATATACTTACATACATAACTGAACAAACTAATTTATTTGGTGTTCAATGCAGACCAGACAAACCACCAAATATATCAAAAGAGGAGATAAATGTGTTTATTGGTATTTGTATATATATGTCTGTAGTGCATTTACCCTCAACTAGAAGCTACTGGAATAGTTCGCTAAATATTCCAGCAATATCTCAAGCAATGACTTGTAACAGGTTTGAAGAAATAAAGCGCTTTCTTCATTTCAATGACAATGTAAATCAAAAGAAACACGGAGAGGCTGGTTATGACAAGCTATTCAAAATTCGCCCTTTTCTAGATAAAATCCGAGAAAAATATTTACTTGTTCCAAAAGAAGAACACCTTGCTATCGATGAACAAATTATTCCCACCAAAGCAAAATCTACTTTGAAGCAATACAATCCTAAAAAGCCTCACAAATGGGGATATAAAGTTTTCGTACTTAGTGGCGTATCCGGCTTCAGCTATGATTTTGATTTTTTTTCTGGGCCAACCGAGTTGCTACCTCATCAACCAGATTTAGGAGCAAGCAGTAATGTTGTAGTAAAACTAACTGCTTCACTTCCAAGACATCAAAATTATAAAGTATTTTTTGATAATTGGTTTACCAGCATACCATTATTGATCTATCTAAAAAAAGAAGGCATTTTGCCTCTTGGTACTGTTCGGAAAAACCGTGTACCAGATTGTGAGTTTCCTAAAGAAGCTGAAATGAGAAAAAAGGGTAGAGGTACAATTATAGAAAAAGTCGAAAAAGTTGACGATGTTGATATATCTGTAGTTTCTTGGTTTGACAATAAAATAGTCACCACGGTCTCAACGTATGTCGGTAGCCAACCAGTTTCAAAAGTACAGCGGTTTTGTCGAAAGGAAAAAAAGTATATTGAAATTCCACGTCCCAAATGTATACAGATATACAATAGCTATATGGGTGGTGTTGATCTCTTGGATTCCATGTTAGGGTACCACAGGATCCTTATAAGATCGAAAAAATTTTATCTCCGGATTTTTTTTCATTTCATAGACATGCTATGTTGCAATAGTTGGATTTTGTGGAGAAGAATTATTGGTTGCAAAAGTCCTGGAGATACTTGTGATATGTACTTGCCTTTGTCTGAATTCAAGTTAGGACTGGCAGAAATTCTCACCAGATCTAGTGTCACATCTAAGAAGCGAGGGAGACCAAGCCATTCTTTACAGCCACAGTTGGAACTAAAGAAGAAAAAATATCCATTTTCGCCGATACCGGCTCAAGAGATCCGTACAGATAACATGGGTCATTTTCCACTTTGGCACAATGATCGCCAACGATGCAAGTACCCCGAATGTAAAGGAAAATCACAAGTGTCGTGTGATAAATGTAACGTGACATTATGCCTGAACAAAGACAGAAACTGTTTTCGACGTTTCCATTTAGAGTAGCTGTAGCATTCCAAATCTTATAAATATATTTTGAATATAAAACTATCAAATCTAGTTTTTTTTTAACTACACATTGTGACAAATTTGGCACGTGTCAGTATTTTGACAGTTTTTGACAAAAAAAATTACTATAGATTTTTTTGATTAATTTTCCTGCATTAAGATTTGTTTAAACTACTATGTACAAAAAAGTTATCAACAACCAAAAAATCATGCGGTAAGGGGTTAAATCTACAAATATTGATATAATATCCAGAAATAAAGAAACAAATGATAAACTAATTCATCTTATCACTAGGTACAACTTTACAATCTTAATATATAAAAAAAAGAAATGAACCGGAGCATATCTCCACCCCATTTTTTTTGTTCGCGAGAACCTTAATTTGAACCAGTCTATACTGTCTATTTATTTTATCAGGTAATTAGTTCGACATATCGTCCGCCTTTAGAGCGTCTAGTTTTCCACAAATTACTTCCACAAATTATTGCCAAAATTAAAAATTAACCCCCAATGGCTAGTCACGGCCTTCAGAACAAAAGTGAAGTCTCACCTAGTTGTGGTATATTAGGTCGATTGAAACTCCATCAGCAAGAAATATTTCCACTTTCTGTCAAAATTTCCCCCTATCAGTATAATTTTAAAGTACAGTAGTATATACTGCAATTACCTATTTCTAGGTATATTGGATGTAAATAATAATGAAAGTTTGCATTAAATTTTATTTACAAAAATGTTTACTTTTTATAATACTTTCTAAAAAAACAATAAATAAGGTTTATTTACTCTTTGATTTGATTAATATTGGTATTAAATCATCTGAGATTCAGTCGGTTCAAATGACACACAGGTAGTATTTTTTTATTTGAATGCTGACCTCACTATGCTCACTGCATTTAAATTGTTGCAACCCGTTTTATTCTTTTTTTTTTGACTTCACATCATTTACTACAGAAAATATCCGCTCACAATCGGGATTAGAATGAGGTAATGACGCCAATTTTCCAATATGATTATATTTTAATTGACCAGCAAAATCTTCTGTTTTACTTATTTTTGACTACATCTCTTCAACACACTGAGGCGTCCAAAATCTTCAATATCATTATTAGAAAAATAAACATTTCCATTCATTCATAGCATCAGAAATGTTAATATAATTTTTAAATAGATTACACGAATATGGCAATTCATTCAAATGGCGTCTGTTTTTACAAAAAGCAACCGTTGGCAACAAAAATTCTAATTCGGAAAATAAATTATTATTTATAGGAAGTCTTTTAATAATTTCTTGTGAAATACACACACATATTTGCAGTCTTACTTCTCTTTGATCAGCTAGGTTTGGACTATTTAAAATTGTTTCACAATAAAATCCTGTCAATTCCTAAATAATTATGACGATGAATTAAACTCGCTTTTAGATTTTCTCCTTTCAAAACACTTGATTTTATGAAATTATGACATAATTGCATAAGTAGCCTCCTACTTTCTTTGTAAACTCTTTGTGGTTTTTGATTTAAAACTATTTAAATAATTTAAGCTATACTTTATAAATTCAAAGTAACATTTAATTTTTAAAACAAAACTATAACCAAATAATAAAACATAACCTCTTTCAAAATGTCTATTAGTTCTTCTGTCTCTACTTTTGCCAACACATTTGAAATTAAAGAAATACATTTCTTACGTTTTAAAGACATTTCTTGTAAAATTTTGGAATCAGGAATTATTTTCAGTAGCATTGGTACCATATGATCCGCAATTCGGAATGCTATATTATCTTCAGCGAAAAAGCCAGCCAAACCTAATTATGCAGATTTAACTTGATTTTCAAACATTATGCGTTTCTTAATCGTCGACGCATTCGTAACAAAATCATCTAATTTTTTAGATTTATTCTTGTCCATATTTCTTTGACATAGAGCACCCTTAGCATGTTTTTGAAGTTTGGATTTTCCAAATGAAAGAATTTTGTTGCAAGCTCGACACTTGCATTGATTCTTACTTGTTGGAAAGGGTTCCACCCAATGATTGAATTCTTCATTATTGCACCAGTTTAGATAAAATGTTTTCTTTTTTATATTACTCATTCTTACATCAAACTTGACAATTGGGTTTTTGGAATTTCGCGTCAAACATTGGGGGGTTTCATAAATGGATAATTTTTCACAGTAAACAAAAAATTTCCCACATTTCGGGAAATAATCCCTTTTTCCCATATTAGTGATAAATTCCCACAAAAAAAGGAATTTCCCTCCCATATACCATCACTGAGTCTCACGCAACCTTGCGTCCACTCTACGCAGACTCCGGAAAAATTCGACGTATCCATGACCGATAAGACAATATATACACCCCTGTCCAGAATATTGTAACACATTATCACCGTAAACTTCACAGATCCGACGACGAATTTCTTACACTCAACAATCGAATTACAGATCGTATCTCACAGCTAGCGGGCGACTTAATTTTACGCAACCTTGCGTCCACTCTACGCAGACTCCGGAAAAATTTGACGTATGCATGACCGATAAGACAATATATACACCCCAGTCCAGAATATTGTAACATTATCACCGTAAACTTCACAGATCTGACGATGAATTTCTTACACACAACAATCGAATTACAGATCGTATCTCACAGCCAGCGGGCGACTTAATTTTACGCAACCTTGCGTCCACTCTACGCAGACTCCGGAAAAATTCGACGTATGCATGACCGATAAGACAATATATACACCCCAGTCCAGAATATTGTAACACATTATCACCGTAAACTTCACAGATCTAACGATGAATTTCTTACACTCAACAATCGAATTACAGATCGTATCTTACAGCCAGCGGACGACTTAATTTTACGCAACCTTGCGTCCACTCTACGCAGACTCCGGAAAAATTCGACGTATGCATGACCGATAAGACAATATATACACCGCAGTCCAGAATATTGTAACACATTATCACCGTAAACTTCACAGATCTGACGATGAATTTCTTACACTCAACAATCGAATTACAGATCGTATCTCACAGCCAGCGGGCGACTTAATTTTCTTAAACATTATAAACTTCTACAGCTTAGTAAACAGACAGACAATACCGCTACAAATGGCGTCTAAACGCGCGCAAAGCATGTTGGAAGCAAACGCGCATACGCACTGCAACAATCGCGCGTCATTTTCACTTTCACTCACAAACGGACTTTAATCCCTCGTATTAAAACACTGAGTTTCATTATGTTGTTCTTTCAAAAAAAGAGCAGTTTTTACGAAAGAAAATCTAACAAATGCACAAAGAGAATTTTTAAACCATCACCACAAAATGGTCAAAATAGCCGCTATCCACTACATAAATACATACATTATACATACGAATATACATAATAGTCGTGCGCAAGATCCTGGATAATGATGGAAATGTGAAATTGATTAAATGTTTTTATAATTTGTATTAAATATACAGGTGTCCTTGAAATAAAAAGACAACGTATGAAAATTGGAAGGATTTATTTATATAGAATATGAGTAAATTACGACGCAAACCCCAAAATTAAAAACCCCTTGAAAATTGTATCATGTGCCGCCCATGAATCCAAAGATTCAGAATGTGTATAGATAATAAATACCTCTATTAAAGTTTCACACGCACATACGCTACAGCGTATGTTTATATACAGATGTTATAAAAACTTATAACATTTTTGTATGCTAAGGTCAATAACCTTGTACAAAATCAGTTAATCAGTTAATACATTCTAAAAATTTCATGTATATTGAATGTTTTTTTTTTGTTACGAAAAATAATAAATATTCAAATTTAGAATACTGCTATTGAATTTACATGCTGCATTGTCTATGTTTATAAAAAATTCAAAGAATAAAATTGTTTGGGCGACTGTTAATGTTATGATAATACATACATACGACAAGTTTGACGAGCAGTTATTTACACCGGTTTCACCATAAATGTATATAATAACGAACCGTTCAAGCGTTGTGTAAGGCACAATCGAAATGTACACATGTAACGATCAAAATTAATTGAGACACATGCAAACTTGTTTCAGTAGTTATAGCCCAAACAAAAGTGGGACGAAAAAAATTTTTTTTTCACTTACGTATTATTTGCTCATTTCACCTTAAATACGGTAATCATAAACACGGTCATAACGCCCGTGGTCGTAATAACCGGGCATTATGGCCCATAAGGCCCGGTAATTTATTTACAGTTTTTAATGTTGTGTAAGTATAAATAAGGCCCGAGAAGAAAGGATATACATTTTACAGAACTAATAATTTTAGTTTTTAACAAACTCTAAAGAAAGAAGAAACATTTTAACATTCTTTAATAAAATTAAGAGTATCTAAACATTGACAACATGAAAACATCAAAGTGTCAACAACTTGTCATTTAAAATACGTACATGTCCTGAAAAGTTATGTGATCTTTCCAAGTTTGTTAAGCTCTTGGATAGAAAACATCTCCACTAGTATTTTAACAAGCCAATGAGGGTTTATCTGATGCTGTAACAGAATTTAGTATCATGCTTGGATACTCTATTCTTAGAAGAAATGCTTTCCTATATCGTTGATTCAAGGAGTCATATTAGATGCGTAACGACTGTTAACGACATAATAGTTGACAGAAATCTCGGAACTTTCCAATGTAATTGGTATTTTTCGTGAAAAATAAAACCTTGTATGAACCACTGGCCTTATGGCAATTATATTGTCCTCGATAGACATTCATCCCTTGGGCCAGAGGCCCTCGGGCTGAATTCTAGTCGACCACAGAGGTAATTTTTACTCATAACGCCCTTGGTGCATAAATAACTATTCTAAATACATTTTTTTTCTCACTTGTGAGAGGGAATTTTGGGAAAATATTTTCTATATAATTTAATCTTTTCATTTTTCACACGTCTTTTTATTTCAAGGACACCCAGTATAATATTTTTCGTAAGTTGGCAATATTTCTGCAAATTTATGTTGACATACCTGATTTTTAAATTTACAAGCAAAAAATATAAAACAATTTGTTTTTTTTTACATTCAAAATCGTCTTTACTGTCGAGTAAAATGCATACATTGTAATGGCCTATTTTGGAAACGATTTGCTAAATAAAGATGGTAATTTGATATATTCATTGATATAACTTATAATCATTTTATTAAATTAAAAAGCGTTACTTTTCAGAACACAGTGTTATAATCGAACTGTTTTTAAGCATTGGCGAAGTGGCTAAAGGTAGTAAAGCCACGTCTATCCCGAAACGTGCATATACTAGCATTTCATTCTCATTAGAAATCATCAGTACACGATATTTGGAGAAGACATGACTTTCATTTTTACACTGCATGTATATATACGAAAAATGTTGAACTTAATGTATATGAGAATTAATAATCATTAAAATCTCATTTAACATGCAATTCTCACTAAATTTGTTACATTAATTTCTTCAATCCTGCAAACCATGTTTGTACCAGAATGCAGACACAACACGTCGCGACATCAACCTTCCTGATTGTGAGGACAAATGAAAAAATGCGTGAATGCGGATTGTAGAAATTAATGTATCATTTCCCGGAAGATAAAAATGATTTATCGAAGAGATGGGTACTGAATCTGTCTTTGAAAACGTTGTTGCAGCTGCTAGGATACCAGTTGAGATTCACGACCAGCTCATCGAAATGTCTGCCGACAAAACGCTGCAACTGCAATTTACATCTGAAGATTTAAATACGTTTTGGCTTGCTGACCGAAATGAATATGGAAATTTATTCACAGAAGCATTTTAAATATTAATCCCTTTCTTGTCTCTGTAAAAAGGGTTTTTAGAAAGAATTCGCCTCTCACACGAAAACAATTTGCTTTTGTGTTTCTAACGTAGATTCACGTATGGAGAAACTTTTAAATGAAAAACAAATGTCACCATCACGTTATTTTCTTTTTTTTTTTGGATGTGTACTTATTAAAAGTAAAATATTTATCATAAATGATTTTTTCTCATAAAATGATTTTTCATTATTGTTTAGGTTATTTCGCGACATCCCCTTTAATATCGCCGCAACCCCCAGGTTGAGCAACAATGATCTGGAGTAATAAAACTAAAAACATATCAAAGAGAATGCAAGAACAATATATAAAATCATATTTATGAATATCATTTTAACAGCCAGCCCCAAAACACTATTCTCTCACCAAAAACCGAGCCAAAACACTAAAGCCACACTTTCTTGAGTGCTCGTCAATGTTGCAACCATAAAAATTACTACAAAATATAGTGCAAATAGTGATTAAGTAACAGGGATACAGGGCATATTTGGAGGTGTCATAAATTTAAGTGTAGTATACCATTATTATTATTTCTCAACGAAACAAATTTTCCATTTAAAGTATCTAAGAAATAAAACGTTTAGAACTTGTTTAAAGTCTAATATATTAGGTGCTTAAATATTTTAATTAGGTTATAAACAACTTCATTCAAGAATATTTTAGAATAGAAATGTTTCCGGTTTACTTTATCCAATGTGACCTACTCAATCTAATTTTACATTAAGTTTTAAATAAAGGAAGAAACAACGTTTAACACAAGTCGTAAATACATAATTTTTATATTCTTTTATGATAAAAACACATCTAAATTATTTCTATTCTTTTGACGTTTACTTATTTCATCTCTGAAGTTGCGACTTGTATTTAGAAGTTATCGGAACGTTCTCCAAATACGTCTTGAATGCTTCATCATAAGACTGCGTTATGATATAAACTCTTGTTAGGATTCAGACGTGACCTGATGTTTTACGAAAAAAAAAGAAAGAAAAAATTCGAAAACAGGAAATAGATATGGTTAAAAAAAGAAGTACCCGGCTTCGAAGACCACTTCAGTTTTACTTCCCAAACTGCCTACGCAGCGCGATTTTATCTCTGTTAACTTCGAGCGTGTTCACTGACGTCGTCTTCGTATAGTCGCGCAAGAGGAATATAAGTACTTAAGTTTGAAAAGGATCGCGACCGCTTGCCTCGCGGCATTTTTCCCCTTCCTCACTTCTTCTCTTTCTTCAACGA
Source organism: Melolontha melolontha (assembly GCA_935421215.2). Taxonomy (NCBI): domain Eukaryota; kingdom Metazoa; phylum Arthropoda; class Insecta; order Coleoptera; family Scarabaeidae; genus Melolontha; species Melolontha melolontha. The sequence continues at coordinate 48,984,658 of OW285242.1, forward strand.
ACTAGCGTACGGAGGACTGCCTGTTTCTCAGTACCTGCATCTCTCTTTTTACCACTTCCCATCGCAACTCACCGCCGCTAAACTTGCACTAATGAAATTGTGAATCTACCACGTAAATGAGTGCGTGTTCTTCTCTCTAAACAATATTTAATTTTTTCAACAACACGTGGTCGGAAAAGGAGAGACGAGAAATAAACGAAAAGGGGGAACAGAAAGAGAATGACAGAGAGGTTGAAGAGAAATGAAGAACGATCTCTGAAAAGAATTATTGACGTCCAAAAATAGTATATCGCTTTTTGTTGCCTCCAGGTTTCTGGTTCATTGAAGGGGAAAGAAATTGGAATTAATTGCTACTGATTTTTTTTCTTCTTCATTCGTTTTCCTCTTCTTTTTTTAAAGATTAACTCGAGTTTGATAAATAAGATTAAATAAAATTTATTTACAAAACCATTTAAGATTATATTTTCTAATTATTTTCTAAGTATCTCCATCAATTTGCTAGGAAAATAATTTTTAAGCGAAACACGGGGTGTGGTGGAGAGTTTAGGGGCTCTTATTTTTATTAAAGGTTTCAAATCATTTTCCCTTATCTCCTAGAGGTGCAGCGGTGTATCTTCATGAATAATATCCGATTGCAATTTTTTGACGTGAATATTTTCTTGTTTATGTAAATGCTTAGATCTTAATTTCGATAACAAATTAGAAACTTTGCAAAGTTTTTAGTTTTAATTTCTTAGTCTGTAACTTACATTTTCAAATTAAACTATTTCTGAAAGCTTATGAACTAATAAGCAAATACGAGGGACAAGCTGAAATTATTGAGAATAAAAAACACGGTTAACATTTTCTAGGATTTTATTTTAAATATGTTCAAAGTAATTCCCTTCAGCAATGATACACTTGATCCTTCATTCTTTCCACTGTTTGAAAGCTCTCAACCAATCTTCTTTCGGAATACCTTAAAAATAAGCTTGAACTGCGACATCAATATCTTCTTCAGACGAAAACCTTCTACCTTGCAAATTGCATTTAAGCCCAAAAAATAGCCAAAAGTCACCACATTGCTAAATCAACTTTAAAAGATATAATTAAAAAATATAACATTTATATTTTTTTTCAGCCAAAAACTAGAGAGTTAAAACTGCCATATGGGACGATGCATTATCATGGTGGAGCATAATTCCAATATCTGGAAACTCTACTGAACACTTCAGGCAAACACTTTTCAGTGTACCATTTAACTGTAACTGCCTTTTGTCCATCTAGCTTAATTGCATTTACTAAGCCCGTACTTCTGAAGAATACCACATGCATAACCTTTTTCAAAGCTCGCTGCTTCGTAGTCATTGTAGGAGTTTCCTCATTTTCGTGAATCAATACACGATTCTCTTAGCGGGTAGGAACGTTGAAAAAGGGAATATAAGAGTCGTCACCTTCACTATTTTGGAAAAAAATTGGTGCCCGCCATTATTTAAGAAATTTTAAGTTTCATGGCAAATTCTTACACGCTCTGCTTTTTGGAAGTCAGAAAGGTGATGCGACACAAACGACTTACCATTTTTTGTAAATGCAGGTGATGGTGTATGATTATTTTAAAAGCTGATGATCCAATCTTGAGTTGATGCTCTATTACCGCATAAATGGCTTTATTGTCCTCTTCAGTTATTTTTTTACAGCAGCAATGTTTTTGTCGATAATAGCCGTAGGAGGACGCCCTGCTTTGATGCTGAACAGAATTCCTTTCGCGTTCAAATTCGTTATACTATCGGTAAATTGTAGCCAAGGAAAGTACTTGTTCACTAAAAACTGAATCTAAACTCTCTTTGCACTTATAAGCGCTTAGACCTCTTTTAAATTAATAATAAATTATGGTTCGAAAGTGCTCTCAGGTTAGTTAATTCCATTTTCTTTTACTTTTAAAAAATCAGTAGCTGGGTTATAACCATGGATGTAGTATATATGGATAGCGCATATCTAACCAAAGCAGTGCATTCGATTGACTCCAACATTAAAGAGAGAAACTACGGAGTAAGATAGAGCTAGTACTGGCAAGAAAAGGCGCGTTCCCTATTAAAATACATGGGCGATCGACCGGGACAGGTAAATATACCTGCGGCATATACTTACCTGGCTCTTTAACTGTAATACATTTATCAAGTTACTTTAAAAAATATTCGTGGATTTGTGTGTATCTTTATAAAATAAATATTTTGTTACTGAATTACAATTTTAATTTAATTTAAAGATGCGGTATATGGAATATAGAGTACAGCTTTAAAAAATCCGATTGAGTATGAATTAAATGCACATGTATTTATAGGATGAAATTAATTAAATAGTTACTTAGTAATAGATGGCAATAGAAAACTCATGGGTAGTAAAACACAATTAGATTTAATAACGTTTTAATTTTATTTTTCATTCTTCTTGTTTTTGATTCAAAGTATTTAACTTTGTGTTTCAGATGCAAATTAATTGCATTTTTGCGAAGTAATGTAAATGTAAATATTGCTTTCTACATTTTAGGACGCTAATTATTCGAATTTTTTAATAGAAAAAATTTCGTCCGGGTGAATTTTTTCAATTGAAAAATTCGAATAATTAACGTCATATAATGTAGAAAGCAATATTTACATTTATGTTTCAGTGTTTTAACTACTTTCTGAGATGTTAATCAATATTTTTTCTTTTTATGAGATTTTCTAAATATTGTAACCCTCAAAATATCTAAAGTGGTGTGGTTCTGTTCTTTTCCTACAATATAAGGTTTATATTTTGTATAATTGATAATATATTTACTTGTTACCATTTCCTCTTATTAAATTTTTTCGTTTAGATACATTGGGAGCTTGAAGCCCCAACAATCAATTTTTCCACAGGTGCTTAAAATCTTGTATTTTGTGTTTCTTCAATTTCTCTATTGTGTAGTCCTAGAATTTCGTTTCCACTTTCTGTATTTGAAGTGCGTACAATGACTCGTCTAGATTTAAAATTCGTTGGTATAGAACCTTTCTTCAAGATTCTATTGCCATGGACATTTATTTCGTATTCATTTGCACTGAAATGGGCACTACAACTACAAATTACTGTTGTTTTTGAAGGTTCAAAATCTTTTCTTTTTAATGTTATAATCCATTTTTTCCGTAACTGTGAATCACAAGGGAATCTACAAATTAAAAATATATGCTAATATGATAGAAAAATGTAAAAATAAGTACACTTATCTATGGTATTTTATGTTACTATTTTTAAGAAAACGGTTTGTGCAACCGTAAGCGGAACACGAATTGACCATCTTTTACACAAACTATAACGCAAAATAAAACTACTACTGTTTATTAATGATAGATACAAACAGGTGTAACTTTACTTAATGCAATTTTACCACGTGCTTAAAATAAATCTGATTTAACTATTCAAAATAAGTCACTATCAGAATACGAGCTCGGAATGTTTGGCCAGTACTAGCTCTATATCGCTTACAATTTTCTCTCTCTAATGTTGGAGTCAATTTGTAATACGCATAGGCAATCCATATACAGTAAACCCTCGTTAACCCAAACTCGGATAAACCAAACACCTCAATAATACAAACTCAAAGTTTGGTCCCGATTGTTCACCCTATACTTTTCATGTCTTTTATTTTCGCATAAGACGAATTCTCGTTAACACGAATTTCGAACACAGATTTTGTATCGAGCGCCTTACTTACTCGCTTAACACGAATTTTACGTGTACGTATGTCGTCGAGTTTCTTCGTGCGTTCGTGTTCTAGCTTTGTATCATTGGCCAGTCGATCAGTTGTCGGTTAAATATGTAGTACATCGTACGTATCAGGTCACATAATGGCAGAACAAAAACCTAAATGTTCGCAAAAAGCATTGGACATTAAAACAAAAATTAAAATACTTAATGAAGTTGACGAAGCTCAACTCAATAAAACCGCTATAGCAAATAAATTTAGTATTCTGAAATCCACTTTATCTACAATAATTAAAAATCGGAATAAAATTGAAAATAATTCAGCATCCGGATCATTTGCTACAAAATGCAAACGAATGCGAACTGCGAAATATGAAGACATTGAGTATGAAATAATGGAGTGGTTCAACCATATAAGAGCATCTAATCTCCCAGTTTCTGGTTCTATTATTCAAGAAAAAGCCAAGGAGATTGCTTTAAAATATGTCATAGAAGATTTTAACTGTTCGAGTGGCTGGCTGTGGCGATTCCAGAAACGGCACGGTATTGTTTCACATGAAATGTGCGGTGAAGCAGCAAAAGTAAATGAAACTACAGTTACTTCTTGGTTATCAGACTTTGAAATTATTAAGAAATCTTTCCTACCCAAAGATATATTTAATGTGGATGAGACTGGAGTTTTTTATAATTTACTACCAGAAAAAACTTTGGACTTAAAAGGAAATCGATGTCATGGAGGAGCTAGAAGTAAGCAAAGAATTACCGTGGTATTGTGTTGTAATTCTGATGGATCAGAAAAACATAAAGCTTGGATAATTGGAAAATCGCAAAATCCACGATGTTTTAAAAACATTGACATGCTAAATTTATCTTGTGAATACACCTCCCACAAAAGTTCACGGATTGATGCAAAAGCATTTAGAGAATCGCTTCTTAAGCTCAATCGCTGTATGACCGCACAACATAGAACAATTTTATTAACACTTGATAATTGTGCTGCTCACAAAGTAGAGGGTCTGGAACTGTCAAATATCAGAACATATTTCTTTCCTGCAAATACAACAAGTCGTCTACAGCCTCTTGATCAGGGTATAATTGCCAATTTAAAATCTCATTACAGAGCAAGATTAGTAAAATTTACTTTAAGAACATTGGAAACCGAAGGCAACGTTAAAAAATGGGATCTATTACAGGCTATACGCGGCATTGCTTCTGCGTGGAATGCGGTAACATCAGAAACAATAAAAAGATGTTTTCATAAGCTTGGTCTTCCGAAATAAGCCAAGAGATAACTGACGTTGATATTTCACCACCAGAAGAATGGGCTCTCCTGACTACAACACATCCTATAAACGAATCTTTTCAAGATTTTGTAGAGGTTGATTCAAATGTATTAGCTTGTTCAGAGCCATTACAAACAGAACCACTAGAAAATGATTCACCACAACTCGATTCGCAGACAATATCATCAGATGAAAGTGACGAAGAAATAACAAAACCTTCCAGAGCAGAAGTCAATTCAGCTTTATCGACTCTTCATAGATATGCTGCCACGTCTGATGTATCGCAAAAATTTGACTCAAGTCTAGAATTTATTTCAACTGAGTGTACAATTAAAATGAGATCAGGCTTAGTTCAAAAAAGCATTTGCGACTTTTTCTCTAAATAATTACATATGCATGTACATATGCGATATGTACATATAATTTATTTTTTGTTGACATTTATGTATGTTCAAGATTTTGTTTATTTGTGAACTTTATAGTTTATTTTTCATTTTTAATTAAAAACATTTTCTTTATAATATATTTCTTGTTTTTTCAATAAAAGTGTTTTCTTTTAAAACAGTTTATTTACTTACCTACATACATATTTATCATTAAAAATAGAAAAAAAAAAATGTAAACATCGTTTAACACGAACTTCATTAACATGTACTCCCGAAATATCGGTCCCTTCCAGTTTGTGTTAACGAGGGTTTACTGTATACTACATCCATGGTTATAACTAGAGACCGGACACATCAGGCTGAAATGGACGTCATAACGACGGCACTATTCATTCGGTTAACCGCACACAAAAAATAGATGTGCAGTTAACCGAATGAATAGTGCTATTCAACAACTGTATGATGTACTTTCAGATGTTGTAGACTATTTATATCGTCCGTCATAATGGCGTCATTTCAGCGCGATGTGTCCGGTCTCTAATTATAATGTACGTAACTTCAACAACAAAACGTCAAATGACAGATAAAAAATAGCTCTAAATAAACATTGTATGATTGTTTTTCACAGCCTACTAGATTTTCTTATTCTCAATAGATTCAGCTTATCCCTCGTAATTCTTACTTTCTTTCTTTTTTTACTTGCTTTGACATACGTTTGTTAGCGAACATTTTAACGAAGGAACCTGCAGTGCTGTTCTATATTCAAAATATACTTTTTTGTAATTGATAATTGCAAAATATTTACAATTTGTTGCAATTGGGCAATGACTTTATCTTTCATTCATGTTACTTATTTTTCTGTAGGTTCCCTACTTAAACTAAATATGATTCTCTCTAAGCGTGAAATATCTTAGTATTGCTTTAAATTCTAGCCTTATTTGTCTTTAGCGAAAGACATTTTTGATCAATCGACTACTTCTATAGTGCCCTCGTGTAAATTTAAAATTTTTAGTTTTCCATTTTCCTTGACTCATACACTGAGAACAATACATCATAGTATAGATTACTACAATTGTAATATCCCATACTACAAACGATAGTTATTATAGTGACAGCTATCGAGATGTAGTAACGAATAACAATATTATTGTGGTTTCTTGTAGAATACAATTGTGTTAAAATAGTATAATAAGTTGTACTAAAACGACACTATACGGCGTAGAATCTCTTAAGAGTTGATGTACGATGGTTTGCTTCGCCCCTGACCCATTTATAAACCAAAACAACTACTTATCTTCACGTCGCTTTGTAACCTGCTATGTATAAACTAATGCTAGAAACTTACAAGTCTGAACCTGTCAAAGCGTGTCTACAGTAGACGCCCGAGGTCGGGAGAGTCACATATCAGTATCAAAATGGATCGTGTCAAGCAACGAGTGATACTTACGTTTAAAAGAGATGACCCCAACTCAAATTCATCAAGATTTAGTGGATACATTAGGAGAATCTGCAGTATCATATGACATGGTTAAAAGGTGGTGTCGTGAGTTTAAATGTGGTAGATGTGTGCAGATGAACATGCAGGTAGAGCGCCCACAACCGTCACTACCCAAGAAACTGTTAAAAGATTCATGATCTCATGCTGCATGATCGACGTGTGACTATTAGACAAATAGCTGAAGTTACTGGTCTCTCATACCATGTGGTATATAATATAATTACAGTCGAATTGAAAATGAAAAAAATCTCAGCAGGATGGGTACCATGAACAGATGCACACAAGCAAACTCGAAAAGATATTTGAAGTTGTATTTTAACGCGATATAGACACGACAAAGAAAATTTTCTTGCAAGATTAATGACAATGGATGTATCCTGGATCCATTATTATGATGTAGAGATCAAAATACAGAGAAAGGAGTGGACACATTGAGGCTCACCACCTCCGAAAAAATTCAAGATTCAACCTTCGGTAGGGAGAGTCATGCTAACCATATTTTGGGATGCCGAAGGCGTAATTTTAGTAGATTTACTGCGGAAGGGAGACCACAATTACAGATGCTTATTATGCCAATTTAATTCCCAAATTACGTGACTCGATAAAAGAAACACGTTGGGGGAAGTTGCATGATAACGCACCCAGTCACAGGTCAGCCATTGCTACAGCTGCAATAGCTCAAGCAGGCTTCGAATTAGTTGAGCATTCGCCATATTCACCAGATTTAGCCGCCAGAAATTACCGACTGTTTCCAAAACTTAAAAAACACAACACTTGCGTGGTAAACGATTTCCTTCAGATAATGATGTGATATGTGCGGTTTTGCAGAGGTTGAACAATCTTTTCGAGAAGCACTAGAAATGCTAGACCATTGATGGGAAAAATATGTTAGCCGTAATGGAGACGATGTTGAAAAATAAAAGTAAGATATTTGCCAATCTTTTATTGTGAATGGGCCAGGTGTGCGCCTGTGTGATATTACACAAATGAATCTCTCTATCTGGTACTGAAATTAGCGTCCCTTTCGGCAGTTTCTTTCAGCTCTGTGCGCACATGAATACCTGTGTCGTTTTTGTTCAATGCTGAAGCTTGCGGAAATTGGAGTCGAGGCACGTTAACACAGTTGCAAGTTGCGGATGTGTGACTTGTTTTGAAGATAGCGATGGTTGTCTTGGGGTTTGTGATGACAGTAAGTCAATGAGCGGCGCTGAATGTTCTTCTCCGCTGTATCTTAATAACTTTTGTAATATGGTAAAAATGTTATTTATAGTGAAAGTATCTCTGCGGCTGCATGTCTGGAAAAATACTTTCACACAAATATGAACTCGTATTGTGTTCTCCTTAATTCTTTATTGACTATTTACAGAAAGGAAGTATAATAACTAGCCATTATTATGCTGGTGTGCTAACATGTCCCGATGCCGAAAAACATCGGAATTTATTCAGAAAAAAATGATTGGTTCATAGGATAATGCACCCTCTCATTTGGCCGCTATGATAACTACTAAATCTGTCGAATTAGGATGAGAATTGTTGCGTTATCCACAATATTTATCAGATATGGGTCTGGGTGATTTTTTCTTATTCCCAAACTTGATGAAAAGAGACTGAGGACAAATGATGAAATGGTAGCCCTATTTTGACGAACTTCCGAAAAATTACATTAAGACGGTTTTAGAAAAAAATGAGCTAATGTTAAGTATACGGGATAAAAACTAGTGAAATTTGTAAAGGATCTAAAAAGGAGCAAGTTCGAGTATTAATTTAAAGAAGAAAACCTAATTTTAAAAACATTAAAGAAAACATTTACTAACCTTACATCTATTTTCAATACAAGCAAAACAAGCCGAATTTAGGATAATCCTGTTCTTTGAATGCCCTAATGTATTAATTAAACATCACTCCCACATAGTTTTGCTATATTAATCTGCAATTGATTAAAGTGACCTCGTAAAAAGTTAATATTTTTTTCAAATTACGTTTCCGCCTTTATGTTTATACTCAGACTTGTTCCTTTTTAGGTTTTTTACAAGTTCCACCACTTTTTATCCCATAACTTTCAGTTCCCGTATGCTTAACATTAGCCAAAAATTGGAGTCGCTAGGTTTAGTGTATAGAATAGGGTGATAATTATGTTGAAAAATAAAATATATTTTTTACCTTAAAATAAGTATTTCATTGAAAAGTCACTTTCCCGTCAAATCACCCTTGTGTACATAGATATTAACTTAACTACGTTATCTATAAACATTTTCCTATCGTCTGTTTACCCCTTGGAATGCTCCAATATTAAGATAAATCGAACGCTGTCTCATTTTTTTCTCACTTCCATATCTACCGCAGCTATTATTGTGTTTGTATAAATGAATCATAACTGCATAAATATATATTATGTACTGTGTACTTATTTGTTATATACGCATGTAGATACGAGTGTTTTGGTAAATATAGGTGACAAGCACCCCATATAATCAATCCATCAGTCATGTTGAATTAATAATACCTGTCACACGTCTAAAGTAAAGGAATTTTGCAAACGTATACACATGGGCATTTAAGAAAGTGAAATAGGTTTTTGCATTATGCGCGCTTATAAAATTGATGTGTTTCGCGAGAGGAAATTAAAAAGGTGACGAATAGCTTTTGATAAAGTCAATATTATTCACTTGGAAGGAACAGATTAATGATAATTTGATAATATATTTAAAGCAATATGTAATATTGATGGAAATGAAATTTTATATGGCAGATTATGTTATACAAATATAGTTTTTTTTTTATTTGAAGCTGTTATCTTCATAAAAGAGAGTAATATTATAAGATTAATAATCTAATTATTTTTACAATATTATATTGTTTTTTTATATTTTTGTATAAGGGACGACAGTAAAACGGAGCTATTTGAACTTTAATTATCCAGAAAATTAATTTAAAAGTCATAGATTTCAAGACCGTCGATAGTCTCGAACTATTCCAGTAGTAATTCATTTTTCCGCATTTTGACAGATAATTCTAGTTTACTAAATTCAAAATCGTTTATTAACGTGGCACTTTGCCACATAGAAATGTCACTTTACTGTACAATAATGTCACTGTTAATTAAAATACAGTTTGACAGAAAATTGTTTATTTAAATATTGGAGACATTGTTATATATATTTAAAGTGCAATTATTCAAATTTGAGAACTTAACAACACGAAATTTATTCAATTCTATTTGTTCTTCAAGAAAAATATTATGATTCTCCATCTGCATTCCCGAATGATCTCGAGGCACAAGTTCTTGCTGATGAAATATACTTTTGAAATTTTCTACTTAATGGCGATACTTTTTTAATGCTACACGCTATGACTTTTGAGTGTTTGAATTCAGCTCCACTGTTAGGGAGGAAGGTGGCAGACATCCTCCTCAAGCAATGGTCAGTGTAATTGGATGCATCTGGCAGTTTTAAGTATTCTGCATGCTACATAGTTCATGCCATAAGAAACTTAATGCTCCGAGGTGACTGTAACAGCTGCCTCGTTTTCCTCGAAGAAATCCAGCCCTACTATTCCAAATAATCAAACACCACACTATACAATGACAAATTCAATATAGGTGTTCGAAATATGTTATTTTTTTAGATCCAAAGATTCTGTAGTACAGTGACAAGGTGCTCCGTCTTGTTGGAAATATGCATTTTGAAGTTCATCATCATGCAACTGATTGACAAATGGTTGTAAAATTTCCGTACGGTACCTTTGAGCAGTTAACATTCCCTGAAAAAATATTGGTCCAATGATTCGTCTTTGGCTTATCGCTGCCCAAACACCAATTTTCTCTGGATGTAGCGATTCTTCATTAATTACATGTGGATTTTCACTACTCCAAATTCTTGTATTTTGTGAATTTAGGTATCCCGTTTTATAAAACCATGCTTCATCAGTAAAGATGACTCTTTGCGAAAGTTCTCCATTATTGTTCATATTTACAAACCAATTACAAAACTGTAGTCTACGTGGGTAATCAATTTCTAACAATTCTTGTACTGCTGTGACACGGTATGGATAAAGTTGCATATCTTTTTTTAATAAATTGTGAGTTGTACCAACAGAAAGGTTTATTTGTTGACTGAAATGTCGAACAGATGTTTGTGGTTCATTTTCCATTATTTCTTCAATACGATTGACATCTTGAGGTGTACGTTTCTTAACTGCTCCGCTGCCTGATTTTCTTAAGAGACTACCAGCTTCAGAAAAAAGTTTTAAAGTTCTATCCAAAGTATTCTTAAATTGTATATAATCTATTACAAAATGTTGAAACTCAACTTTAAATTCTACCATGCAATCTTGAACTGAGTAAACCCATAAACCATCAAAAAAATTTTATGTTCTAAAGTGAAAGCCATTTTAAAACTGAGAAGCAATTTATTTAAACCAGAATTGACGCACGTTTATTTTATGCACTAACTGATATTTGTGATTGACATTATCAAATGTCATTTGGATTTACGTTTATGGAACAACAAACACATACTAATATATTTGCGTCTTATTCTATCAAAATTTCAAAGTAAGATTGACTTTTCAAATGAACACACGTTATATCCACTTAGCATTGCAAACACATACACAGAAATTATACCCATTGGAATCTGACAATTTTAACGAAGAACTCTGTGAAACTTTAATGACGGCAAATATTCCATTAGATAAACTTAACAATCTCACCTTCCAAACATTTCTCCAAAAATATACTGGTCGAAATGTTCCTTATAAATCCACCTTACGCAAATATTATGTTTCTACACGAAAGCAGTAGAACACATTAGAAGCCATCTTTCAAATCAGTACCTATGGATAAGTGTCGAAGAAACTGTCGGTATATTATGACGCTGTGTGGTAAATGTTGTAGTTGGTGTACTACATCCAACTATTCCATATAACACATATGTAATAGTAATAAAAGTTATAAATACAGTTGATGCGGAAACAGTAGCTAAAACCATTTACGAGAATGGTGCATATTCTCGTAAATTCCACAGAATCACCTTTCCGGAAGTTGATAGACTTGTATCCGCTTTTAAAAAAGTTTTTAGGAAAGTACCATTGAGAATAGCTCTTTACAGAGAAAAACTTCTTGTCACTGTCTCCTTCTCCAGTAATAACTAGATGAGGACCATGGTTGGAAGCTACTAGTTTTAATGCAGAGAATTTCGATAGTTTACAAAATTTCATTACATGTTTAAATGCCGATGCTCAAAATATTTCTGGGCGCAAGAAACTAATACAAATTTCAAATTTAAAAAATCAGTTGTACTTTCTTCAGGAACACTTTGGAAATTTGCCAAAATAAAGGAATATTTCCAGTATGCACCTATAACCAGTTGCGATGTAGAGAGGACATTTTCTATCTCTAAGGATGTATTTCATTCAAAAAGAACAAATTGTACAGAAGAGAACCTTTAGAAAATATTGCAAGTTAATATTAATAATCCTTTGCTCAACTTAAACTACAAAATGAACAAATAAAAATGTATTTCGTATTTCATAGATCATCACCCGTTTGTTTTCCAATTATATAAATAAAATTAAAAACTCTTTAAAAATACAAATTTTCAGTGGTACGCCCGTGGGCGGATGACTCATGGACCTCTCGAGTCCGGTCCCTAATCATAATTTACGTAAAATTCGACAATTTAATTTTTGTATCTGCGATTATGGGAAATATAAAGACTACGCCAATTGCAGCAACCAATCCAAATGCTGTAAACAAATTTCTTCTAAATTGTGCATGAAAAAGTCCACGTAGTCGAGGTTTCCCGTATTTTGCCACACCCTCGTCAGACATTTTAAATTTTCTTCTTAATTTTGGTTTACTCTTTAGTTACTCTTTTATCTCCTTTCTGTGTAATTGGATTGAAATTCCTACTAGAAAATTATATAATAAATAGGCTGCAACATGTGTCAATCGATAGGCACTTACTTATAGGGTGGGCATGAGTCACATAATCTAGACGCAATCTTCTCATTTCTCCCTTTTTTTCCGTTCCACAAAACAATTGAATTACACCACGAACTCAAATTCTATCCATTTGTCACTTTCACTCGAAACGCTTGTGTTCAATAAACTATAAAAAATGAATTAGTGTCAGAATGGCTTGAAGAGATTTTATCCACGAGAAAGAAGCTTCCTGTCTATCTACATATACAGACATCGCTATCATCCTATCTCAGTATCCGCACCATGTTAATTGTCAAACCACCCTCATATCTACAGCTGATATCGAAGCTTAGATTGATTAAATTTTCTCCTGAATCTACATTTTGTTGCGTAAACATAAATCTCATTCGAAAAATTATATATTTTTGATAAATAAAATCTTAGACAAACAGGAGCCTGAAAAACCTGAAACTAACATGGTGGAAACTTTGCACGAAATTTAAATTACGAAGGCGATTCGTACAGTATGTTCCGTTTGGTTATTAAAAAAGACACCAATAGATGAAGAGGTTTTTATTATATACAACTTAAACCTACTACTTTCAATTATATTTCTACATATTAATATTGAGCCATTAATATTGAGACATTTGTCATAGCAATGAACCAGCTTTTTAATACGCTCTCCATTAAACCATGCTGTAACACTGCCTTGCAGCTCTTCATTGCTCTGAAACCGTTGGCTTCCAAACCGTTTCTTCGCGTTAAGGAAGAGATGGTAGCTAGAAGCCAAATCAGGGCTGTAGGGAAGACACTCAACCTCTTTATACTTAAAACTGTGCGGAACAGGTAATATACCAAAATAAGGTAAGGGAATTGTGGATTTACGTTGTTTCCTATTTTGCGGATGATACATTTTTACAGGATCAATGCTTGCATATAAGCATAGTAGGCCTACAGTGTGGGCGGCGGTATGCGGGTGGACATTGTCATGAAAGAAAACGACGCCCGAATTAATGATCCACGTCGCTTGTTTTGAATAGCTCTTCTGAGTTTCTTTAAAGTTTCACAGAAGACTTCAGTGTTTATTGTGATTCCCCGTCACAGAAAATATGTAAGAAGGACGCCTTTATTGTACGAAGAGACCGTGACCATGCCTTTTCTCGCAGGAAAAGTTTGACGGCACTGTCTTCGTTGGCAAGTTAGAGCGACCCCACAGCATTGACTATCTTTTCGTTTCAACTTTGATATAGGCGACCCAAGTCTCATCATCTGTTACTATGCTAGAGCATCTTCACCTTCAACATCTTAACATGCCAGAAAAGTTAATGCCGATTCCATTTTACTTGTTTTATGGTCTTCAGTAAGAAGTTTTGGCACCCGCCGTGAACAAAATTTGTGGTAACCTAAATTTTCAGTAACAACTCATACAAAACTGTACATGTAATTTGGGAGAAAAAGGTTCTATGATTGTGAATCGCCGATTTTCACGAATTTTTTCTTCGACATTATCCACAAGTTCGTTCGTCATAACCGTTGGTCTTCCACTCCGTTCTTTATTTTGGAGGTCCGAAATTTCGAAGGGAAATTCAAGCAGTTTCTGCTTAGTAGTATATATTACATCATTGACATCCTTCACGAAGATACAGTACCATCTTCTAACCATAGTGTTACTCATGATATTTTCACAATAAACAGAACAAAGTTCATGATGAATCTCAGCAGCCTTCATGTTCTTTGCAGACAGAAATCGGATAACAGCACGCAATTTACTGTCGGCGAGATTCTCAATTACAATAGCTATTTTAAATGACCAAAATTGCGCGAAAGAATATCCGAACGATTCTCTCACTAGCACTGTTAGACTCACACTGAACCAGACTTAAAGAGCATGTCATAAGAGTGCTATATTCCATGTTAAAAATTAAAGCCTTTCGTTAGCACCTCTGATGTTACAGCATGGTAGTACTAAATTCGTAAACAACCGCGATGGCGGCATTTTTAAATTACTATAAGTTCTTTTTGTTCTAAATATGCTGTAAATACATGTTTCGATCTTCTTTGATCTCATCAGTGCGATATATCTATAAATTTAGAAATCGCAGACACATATTTACGTGCATATAAATAAAAATTAATTCTGTTAAAAAATAAATTTAATCTCTATGTAAGAATAAATAAATATTCAAAATTCAACAAATATATAAAAAAATGCAATATTCTTACAATAAATCAATTTAAACTATATACTTATAATTATAAAAAAACAGAAATTCTAATAAACAGCAATATAAAATAAGGACAATTCTTCATATGCACAAAAGATTAGAAAACCCTAAACTTGCCAACGTACCAAGGACCTAATTTATCTTCTACAAATGCATCAGCTGCCTAATTTTTCTCGAGTTTAGATTCAGAGATCTATCATTAGAATCATGTTATCATGAAATTTCGTAATAATTAAAGTTATAGATATATTTAACAACTGCTCTTGAACTAAAGTTTGATGATCGGATTTAACACAAGTATACCATGAAAAACTAACCTTCTGCAATGTTACCAGCTTTTTCTTGTAAATAGAATTTACATGGCCAAAAGATTTTATCGTAAATGGTATTAAAATATAATTTTTAGGAAGAATCCACATATATAGGTGACAACTTGATAATTAAAATCATTCTCATCATTAATCGGAACATTTAGAGAAGAATCTTCTAATTCATTCGTATCCAATGTACCACTCCTAGCACTTTTAGGCTAAATAGAAGACATAAATGACTGGAGATTAGTTAAGTTGTGCCCACTATCCTCCTTACAATTGAACCCGATGGAGTGAGAAGATACTAAATTATTTAAGTGTTGTTCAAAATGATGCTCGTAAACGTATATTTGTTTTCAATTCGAAGAAACATCATTACTTGAAAAACTTTTTTTAGAGTTCAACCATACCTGTTTTCTACCATCATCAGAAGGGAGAGTAAAGAAATGTTTATTTTGATAACTAGATTCAGGAAAAATATTGGAATAATATCGATTTTCACAACCTGGAATTTTACATTTACATTTGTGCATTCTTAGAAAAGTCATAAAAGAAAATTTTTATTCAAAATATTATAATTATTACTACAACAATTAATAATAATAAAACTTACCCAAATACTTGTTCTCTTCAAAAATAATTTGTAAACACTAAGTCTTGATAACGTATATTTTTACTCTATCCTCGGTATCGTCCACTGTTGCCATGTCGCATAGTCTTACAGACAGGTAATTATACAGCGTGGCCCAAAATGACCGAAGGGGTTTTAATTCCTTATAACTTTTTTATTATAATTTTTTTTTTGTTTTCAGTATTTTGTAAAGATTTTTAAAGCAATTTAAAATGGAACAGTACACAATTGAACAACGTGCCAAAATCGTTGAACTTTATTTCTCAAATCAACGATCCATTGCGATATATATATAAAAATATTCTCCATTAATATACTGTATTTAAAATTTAAAAAATTAATAATTATGTCTTAAATAAGAAGTTATAATGAACTCAAACCCCTTCGGTCATTGCGAGATATAATTTTTCATAATTAAATTAAAAATATTCTCCATTAATATACTGTATTTCAAATTAAAAAAAAAAAAATTATGTCTTAAATAAGAAGTTATAATAAACTCAAACCCCTTCGGTCATTTTGGGCCACCCTGTATTTGTTCATAGATTTCTTAAATATATATCTCATTCTCCATACCCAAAACCTTCTTTGATGTTTGATTATAATCATTTTAGATACACAGACTACAAAGACTTGGCAACAATACTATATTTCCATATGAAACCGAGATAGCGCGCACATCTTGTCCGAAATTTCCTATTTGATGGAATACTCCCTGACCAGACTACATCGCAGAACCGCGTCCTCGCTCGTATCCCCACTATCCCCCCTCTGTTCACTAAGCGGAAACGAACTTACTTTACGAATCGGCCTCGTATAATGTTAAATATAGTCTAAGAATTGATTTCGAAATTCAAATTAAAAAGAAATATAGAAATCTTGTTTCATATTCTCTCTACCTCTTGAACATTAATTATCAATGGAATAAATTTTCATGAAATGTAGTTTATATTAATTCGATCCTAGAAGCCATTTTCTGTACATCGAATATGCGGTAATGATGTTTCCTTTTTCCTGCTGTAATAATTTATTATTAACAACTGACTTTTAATTAATTATAAATAAAGTGAACGTTATACATGATAGCATTATAATTATGCGCTCTCTCAAATGTATTGTTTCTTTTTTATATACAATTTGCTTCCGTTACTTCGTCGTGCATAATTTATTTTAATTATAGATCAGCATGTGATAAAATCGGTTTGTTCATTTAGTCCGAAGGACGAAACAATTCTCTTGATATGACTAACTTAACTAGAATTCTTAAAAAAAGATCAAAGTGCAAAATCAAAGATTTCAATGGAACTTTAGATGTATGCAATGAGGCAATTAAAAAATGTAAAATATGCTCATTAGTGTGTGTATCTAGTTCAGAATGTACCTACGTACAATTAATATAATTATTTCTCAGAACTTGCCTTTTTAGATTTACAAGATTTTATAATTAATAGATTGTAAATATTAATAAATTTACATTATTAATTAATGCTCATCTGAAGGTGCGCACATTAATTTTATTGCTGTTTGAAACTTATTAACTTGCTTGTTTTACATATCTTGAGCATCAAATACGTTTAAAAACTTAAAAAAAAAGTATAAAACTAAATTATAATAATAATAATAATAATCTTTATTTCCAACGGGAAGCCTCAAGTAAAGGAAATTTAATAGCTAAAATTAACATATCGAGAGAGTACATATGATTAGAGACATATCACAGACATTAAGATAACATTCGGGATTATATGAATTGTATCAAAATTAATACCACATAGGTGAGAAATAGAATTAATAGTCCTTACAAATAACTGAAATGGGTGATTTTACCATTATACTGGTTCTTCTACAATAAAAAAAAAATTGCTTTGGCGGTTATTGAATCGAGGCTCAATACAATTGATTTTATGCAACAAAGCAGGGCAGTCAATATCGTTATGCAAGATTTTGTATAAACATTTTACACTGCTTATATTTCGTCTAAGTTCTAAGGGCGTTAAGTGGAACCTGTTTAGCATTAGCGTAGAGTCAATGCTTATGGCGGGATAAACACCGTCCTCGGCAAACATCATGTATTTTAAAAAAACGTCTCTGAATTGACTCGACATTCTTAATATGTATATTGTAAATCGGATACCAGATGAGGGGATGCGTATTCTAATGTAGACCTGATAAAAGTGGAATAAAACGCTTACGCCCAGGTTCCTAATCTCGGCGCGGCCGTCTAATATTTGACCATTAATTGTGTAATCAAACATCCATATTTAGTGTTTGCGACTAAACGTTACTACCTTGCACTTTTCTATGTTAAAGGTTAGATGATTGTCTCTACACCATTTTTCAATGTTAGAAACATCCTTCTGTAGTTTAAGACAATCCTCCGCGGTATTAACCTCATAGAATAGCTTCAGATCATCAGCAAATAGTAGATGCTCACAGGAGACAACAGTCGATATATCGTTAATAAAAATCAAAAACAGCAATGGATCTAGATTCGAACCCTGTGGAACACCAGATGTTAGGCTAAATTCGGTAGATTTAATATTACGATACTCAACAAACTGTCTTCTTCCAAATAGGTAAGATGAAAGAAGCATCATCAGCGCTGGCGAAAATCCCATATATTGCAATTTCCCCAGAAGAGCATGGTTGTCAATCTGATCAAAGGCTTTTTGGAAGTCCGTGTAAACCACGTCTATCCAGACACTCCGCTATATACTGTGTGAGGCACGCGAGGTTGGTGCTAGTAAATCAGTTCCGCATAAAACCATGCTATGACGTTGTTATTAAGCTTTTAGCCGAAAAGTAGATTTACTCGTACAAAACTGCTTCAAAAGCCTTGGCAAAATTGCATAATATTGAAATAGGTATGTAATTTTTGACAGATGCCTGAAACTTTCCAGACATCGGGAAATTTGCACTGCTTTAATATTAAATAATATAGATAACATAATGGTTTCGCCAGTACGTAGGCCGCATCATGAACCAGGAAAGCAGGAATCCTATCCACTCCACTAAGAAAGTTATTCTTCATTTTCTTCAATTTCTGTAGAACAGTTTCTTCAGTGAAAAGCGTAACATCTATAGTTGAAGAAAACTGAGTTACTTTTGTAAAACTTTCACTGAAACTATCATCAGATTCGATATACACACTGTTAAAATAATCACTAAGCACTTCAATGATTTCCTGTGGTGTGTCCAACTCGCCCTCACCATACCTCATAACTCCCGGAGTTCTAGTCCGCCCACGCTTTTTGTTCACATACCTCAACAGATCCTTCGGATTTTGAGTAATGGATTGCTGGATATTGTCGATGTAGTTGTTGTAGGAAACACATATTAAAGACTTTCACCTCGTTCTAAGAATTTTGAAGCATTCATAATAGAAGTCTGTACCATACTTTTTATATTTTCTGTGAGCATTTTATTTGCTGCAGATGCACCGTATCACGTCAGAGTCAAACCATGGAGGATAACAGTAATTACTAGATTTTCTGTGATATTTTGGTACTGAAGAATCAATAATGTTGTATAAAATATTATAGAAGGCAGTACAAGCCTCATCAATATTCCCGATTGCATAAACAGCATACCATACAACAAATAGTAGTTACCCTTCCTGAAGTTGTAGCAGTCTCGGTTTCACCCAATTGAAAACGAGCAGTACGGCTAAAGCATACATTTAAAGATATTTCAAGCGATAGGGGTGCTCATTCTCCGGCTATAGCGTAGAATAACTCCTCTCAACGTGGCACGCAGTGTTAGATAGTACTAGATCCAGTAGGTGGTTGTTACTTATCCCCCTAAGGAGGTAAAATTAATAAAAAAAAAGTTGAGTCTGATATGCGATATACAGAGTGCGACAGAGGAATCGGGCGTTTTTAGAATGGATAGTATTCGAAAATGGTGGGATTACGATAACTGCATGCGCGCAGTATTTTTCTAGTGGAATACCATTTTAATTACAATGGAGCGTTGAAGCGTTGAACATCGTACATTTGCAGTAGAAAAATTACATATTTAGAAATAACGATTCTGTGACACATATGCAAAGGCTTTTTCGTCGGCACTTCAACATTGGTCGCCCTGCAAGTGTTCCCAAGTGAGATACAATGTTAAGGTAGGTCCATGCATTCCGCACAACTGCCTCTGCAATGAAACAAGAACCTCCTGGTCTTCCACGCAATGTGCGTAGTCCAGAAAACGTGGAAAGAGTGAGAGTGGCTGTCACTACGAGTCCTCGGCGCTTTACTAGACGCCATACTACAGAGCTACAACTATCGGATAGATCTGTTTGTCTCACTTTACATAAAGATTTGAGATTCCACCCATACAAGAGGATGCCTTAAATTTTTTAATTTTCGCTACTGGTCTGTAGAGACACCACGAGAGATCCACGAACGTCCGCTTCATAGTCCTAAAGTAACCGTTTGGTGAGGAGTGTGCCTAAGAAGTGTTATCGGCCCTTATTATTTTTTTAATGGAGGGCTACACGATTATAATTTATGCCGAGCGCTACAACACCATATTGAATAATTTCTTGTGACCTGAACTTCGCCGTAAGCGAATTAACTTGCGGCGTATGGGGTTACAAAATGACGGAGCGCCACCTCATACAGCAGCTGCGACAATGGCAGTAGTTCATTTTATGTTCCTTTAACACGTTATATCTCGCTTTGGAGATATTGCTTAGCCGCCGCGATCTCTAGACTTCAACGTTTGCAATATTTTTCTATGGGGATATCTGAAGGGAAAAGTGTACCTTACTCAACCTCGCACATTAGTGGAATTGAAGAATTTAATTCGCAGAGAAATTGCAGCGATCGACGACTTGTTGCAAAGAGTCACGCGAAACTTCCCAGCGCGACTGCAAGAATGTGTGAGACGAAATGGCCACCATTTGTCGGATGTTATTTTCAAAAATTAATTTTTTGTTTATTTATATGAAATGGCAAGATATTGCCTTTATTTTAGTATAACAAATCTTTCTCTTCAATTACTTTTTTTCTTATTTCTGATTTAAGAAACACCCGATTCTTGTGCCGTACCCTGTATGTTCTATGAAACAGGTTATTATTGAGCGTTTTCTTTGACCAATTGCAATCGCAGCAATTAAATTCATATATGTCCGATTTCTTGTCCATATG
The DNA here is from genome assembly GCA_935421215.2 of Melolontha melolontha. Taxonomy (NCBI): domain Eukaryota; kingdom Metazoa; phylum Arthropoda; class Insecta; order Coleoptera; family Scarabaeidae; genus Melolontha; species Melolontha melolontha. The sequence continues at coordinate 49,005,764 of OW285242.1, forward strand.
TAAATTATCCCTTGTGTTACTCAGAAGAGATTTTATTGAGTTTTCGGAGCGAAAAGCAACTTGGGAAGATTTTTAACAACTCATTCAGGTTTTTCGTATGGTAAATATATACTTTTTCTCACGATTTTGATGAAGTAACAAACATGTACAATCGCGGACTGTCTTTTTTAAATTAGTCTTTCTACTTAATTTATGAATTCTTTCCGGGTGAAAACCATTGTATCTCGCTATATTTTTAATGAAATCTAATTCTTTTTCGTATTTTTCTTTTGTTAACGGAAAGTTTAGCAACCGATTAGAAAATTGAAAGAATCCGTCTTTTGTTGGAAACTATGATTTGAATCCGCGGTAATAAGCCTTATTGATATTGGTTTCTTTCCGGAAAATATCAATTTATATTTTATGCTTATTTCTAATTACTAATGTATCTAAGAATGGTACCCTATCATTGTTTTCCTTTTCCACCGTAAATTTAATAGGGGGGAATTTCAAAATTAGCTGTTTTATGAACATGTCCAATTCACACTTATGTGTATAAAAAATCGCGAAAATGTCATCTACCCACCTAATCCTAACTCTTGGAAAATATTTAGCGTTATGTATTTTGAAATTCTACTTCGAAGTGACTCATAAATAAATTGGCTATGAATGGAAATAAGCAGTTACCCATTGCTGTGCTTCGTTTCTGTTTACATAAAATTTCCCTCCAACTTGAAACAATTTTGCGCCATGCAAAGAGTTGTGAATCGTCAACTGACATTTAACAGTTTTAACGGATTAAGTACGTAAGGTAGAAGATACAAATTCAAACACCTTTACGAATTCACGTTACATTTTATTTGAAGTAATTAACATTTAGTCATTTAGTGACATTGGTCAGTTTTAATATTCTTGAATTAATCATTTCTGAGGAGATCTGACCAGTTATTTTTTCCAAAACTTTGTATAAAATGATGATGTAATAAATATTTTCTTATAACCATACCGATTACACCTAATTCCGACTACAAGATTGCAGTTTGTTCCAAAATCATTCACGTCAGTGAACCTTATTCTGACAGTGACAGGGAACATTATTCTGACAAAAAATAAAAGCACTCATTTATCATTCAAAATTTAAAAGTTTAATATAAAAATAACACGAACGTTCGCTAACATTACACATCAAGCTTTTCTAGCTCTTTAACAGTAAAAAAAACAGCACGTCAGTGCTGTCATAGTGCAAAAATGGTCTCATTATTTACTTAGCATACCTCGTATATTTAATTGGTATGACATACCAAGTAAAACTAAAAGTGAGTAGTGGCATACAAGGAAAAGTACGTAATTTATGTTGGATTTGTAGAATAAGTAATAGAATTATTGACAGACAACTTCGCGTTAAAGACCTGAGAGTTATTTTTGACTATGGACTTACCTTTAAACACCCACCATATAGCGACAACTTATGTTTCCGCGTGCAATTCCTTAAGATTTTCTAGATACCCAATCCCTCTATTATACCTTTGTTATTAGTAAATTGAAACATCTTCTCTTTGCTATTGCGTGATTGAATGCGCAAATACTTACTTAATTTAGAGATAGACTGAGTATTTCCACTTATTGGAGCCAATCATATTGAATTACTATGCAGGCAGGGAATGTCGTCATTTATGAAGAGAAGAAATCTCATTGCGTGAAGTTCTTGTGGAATTTGTTCCATGACAGAACTAACTTGGACTTTCTCTTTCCACGAATAGCTTTTCACGTTTAAAAAATCTCTGCCAAGCAGGGAAAGCCATTTCCTTTTTTAGCAGTAAAGCACATTTCCTCTTTCAGCTATAAAGACCAGTGTTTTACAACCGGCGCATCTCTTCTTCTTCTTCTTCTGAATCTTTGGGTTGGACGCCAGTAAGTCCAGGCACTTGAACACACTACTCTTTGTACCACCCCCAATAGATCTCTTTGGTCCACTTTGTTAGTCTTATGTCCTCGATAAAAGCCACTATCCTCGTCAGGGGAAATTTGAGAACCTTCGTGTCCCTTCAGTTCTTCACAAGTGCATATTACAAGAAAGCTAGGCTTCCTCCTGTTTTTCATCCTACACCAGAGCTCGCTAACCAACCCCATGCTGTACAGATGCTTCCTTAAAGGACAATATCCGGTTATTAAGTCGGTAGTAATTTTAATTTCTATTTTATTACTATTAATTAAATTGGCTCATAGCCTAGCTTCCAGCTCTCCTAGTAGTGCCTTAGCATGGAGTTGATCTTCTATTAGCTTCGATTTCTTTTCATGTTCGCTTTCTAGCTATAACCAGATCTCCCTTCTAGCGGAATCCTTGGCGATTTCACAGACAGGTTCTGGTCCTATGAAGTTTCTCTTAGAACATTTCTTGACCAGTTCATCTCATTGCTTCTAATACGAGCACCTATACGTCTACGTGATGCAACGCCGTTAAAGTTATATCATTTTTTTAATGAAATAAAATTAATTCGTTTTACTACTTTAGCAGTCTGATTTTATTTTTTTCTATTTTCGCACCTTATGCTAACATAACTAGTCTGTTTGTACTTTATTAATATTGTCTTATAATTGAATATATTCTGTTGGGTAATAAAAACATAAGTTATTATTATTAATTAAAGTTTTACAGGATGTTAATTTTTATTAATTTTTGTTCCAGGAAATCGAGTGGTTAGGTTATGCTGGGTAGCCCCGCGGGGCCCGGGGGTCCCTCTCAAAGGGGCGGACTTTGGCCTATAGCCCCCGTTGGAACACCAAACACAGCGAGCTTTACGACAGACGGTAATATGAATAATTAATTTTATGAATTATGTATTTACAATTTAAACTAGTTAATTTCCATGTAAAAAAAGATTCCTGTAATTTCTCTCACCGATATAAAATATAATCCAATCTTACAAAACCCTTTCTTGTGTTTAAAAACGGCGTAAATGTTAAAATTGTTAGTGTATAGTCTTTAACGATTTGACTTCAAATAACAAGAAAATAACTTTCTATTATGTAAATACTTTATTTAGGCACCCTGCGGCGAGGGTTTAGAAGAATGCCAACAGTAATTATAATATCGGAATAGAAACCAGAGAAGTATTAAGTATTAATTTTTATTCTATGAGGACTAACAATTAGGTTACTCGCGCACTGCGCTCTGCTTTTAATCATAACATCCTACACAAGCCCAAATGGTTTGATCTTCCGCAATCTTCGGGGATTCTGTTGATTACCCAATACCTGAAGAGCTTCTGCATTTATATAAAGGTGGAGCACTTCGCACTAAATTCCTTCGCGAGTAAAGAGAAGATAATCACGAGAAAATATAAACCGTAAAAAAAGTGAAATACAAAAGTTCTCCTTAGTGCAAATATTTCAAAATAATTTATATCCGATATATTATGACGAGTATATAAAATAAATGTATATATGTAAATAAATAAGTTTATATTATATTGCATTTATCATTTCTAACCGTCACCGACGACTGAAAAAATTAAGTGCATACGATCTTACGCGGTGGAGAAACAAGCGGAGTTCAGCACCATCATTAGATACATAGACGTAGGATAATAACACCATTCGTTATTCGTACCTGGACATCTAGGACATCTCTTCGTGGCTGGATACAAGAAGAATCAACACATTTAGTCCTTTGCGAATGGGATTTATCTACAACACTGGTATACTGCAAATAAACATTGCGTCCAAAAAATGCTTACTTACTACAGACCCGGTTTTATTTCGTTCAATTCGGAATATTGATCTCATTGTTCAATTCTGAAGAACATGCTGACACAAGGGGTTTCTTTATGTTACCCACTTAGCTATGAAAACAATATGCTATCGTGACAAGTGACAATTTCCGTACGTCTAAGTTTCTGTGACATTTTATAGTGTCATCTCCAAGTTTGGTTCGAATCGCTTAACGTTTGTTACTTTTACATTCGTTTAAAAAAGAGAAAATGAGTGATTTGAAGTTTGAACACTGAAGCGTCATGAAATGTTGATCAAAAGAAGGTAGTAGCCCGAAGAATATTAATGAAAGAATGGTGGCAGTGTATTGAGAAAATAGCACGCCCTATATCTAAGTCAAATTTTGCTGTAAACAATTCAAATGGGGCAGAGAATCCATTCATAATGACCCATAGTGTGGAAGACCTCTGAAAGCACGAACTGAAGAAATTATCAACAAAGAAGATTGGTGTTGACTGACTGCCGGGTAAAAGCTTCAGTTATTGCAGTCAAGCAGTTTTTAAAATTATACACGAAGATTTGGGAATGAGCAAAGTTCAGCACGATGGATTCTCAGTCTCAAACAAAAATTGTGTAGACGACAAAGTTGTAAAGAGAATTTGATTGTTTTATCTCAAGATGAAGACTTCTTAAATAGAATTGTAACTGGGGATCAAACTTGGATACACCAGTGGGCCCTTCCCACGAAACAAGAGTCCATGCAAGGGGTTCGTAAGGGCTCTCCATCGCCAAAGAAGGCAAGAACGCGATTTTCCATGTAAAAAGTGATGGCTACAGTTTTCTGCGACGCGGAGGAGATTCTCTTCATTGAGTGTATGCCAAAGGGGACTACAAGAACGGTAAATGTCTACAAAGACACAACTAAGAACTTGAACACGGTTATAGGCAAAAAAAGACTCCACAATTTTACTGAGAAAACTCTGCTTCTGCATGACAACTGCAGGGTGCATAAGTCACGAATTGTTCAAGTAGTAATCAATGAATGCGGCTTTGAGGAATTACAACATCGACAATTACAATATCCACCTTACAGTCCCAACCTCGCCCCCTGTGACTATTATCTCTTTCCTTCTTCTTCTTTGTCCTACTCCTTATGGCTTTCCAGGCGTCGGATTGGGAGTCTCATTCCTTCTCTACACATTTCTTCCATTCTTTTCTACCTCTTGCCATCATTCTTATTTCTTCCATCATCTCTTCCCTTTCTTCCTTCCTATTTGCTCTATTTGATTTATCTATTTTATTCTTACCCTTCCTCGTTGCTCTTTCCTTATTTTTCCCGCCTCCATTATTCTTTTTGTAATTATTTGTTGGTCCATTCTTACTATATGTCCATACCACTTCATCTGTTTCTTTTTTATTCCTCCCAATATTGATGTTTGTTTTTATAATTTCTCTTATATCTTCGTTTTTATACTTGTCCCATATCGTTTTCCCTGATATTTTTCTTAAGTGTTTCATCTCTATTGCCTCTATTTTAGACTCGTGTTTTCTTTGTATTACCCAACTCTCCGTTGCATAAGTTATTATTAGTACTGTTATTTTATTATGTATAGCAAACGCCAATTAAGTTGGCGCGCGGAGGGGGTGCGCAGAAGCCGTTTTTAAAAACGTCCTCCCCCACTACTCAAGTAATTGTCGGAATACATTTGTCATTGACGTTTGACGGAACATAATATCTTTGCTAGGGGATTATAAAGTGATACACGCTGAGAGGTTAGAATTATCTGACATTTTATGTAAAACCAAATACAAATCTCCCCACTACTTCTAATCCTGCGCGAACTTACCCCTTCTCGCGCCAACTTAATTGGCGTTTGCTATACTATTCTTTTAACTTCCAGATCTATATTTTTATGACCCAATATTGGTTTGTTTATTGAGTAACTTCAGTCTTGTTGCTTTATTACATCTATTTGTGATTTCTACGTCTCTTTTCCCATCCTCTGATATCATTGTGCCTAGATATTCGTATGTTAATACTCTTTCTAATATTTTTCCTCACATTTAATTTCCTTGTTGTTTTGATCGTTTTTATATTCGTTAATTATCATTACTTTTGTTTTACTCACATTAATCTCCATTCTGCTTCTTCCAATTTCGCTCTTCCATATATTTACCAATTTCTGCATTAGATTTTTGAAGTTTGCCAATAACACTATATCATCTGCATACAAAAGGCTACTCATTTTGTACCGGTTGCAAATTCCTATACCCTATTATTGTTTCTAATCGCGTTCCTTTTTCCTTTATTCTTTTAATTATTTTATCCATGAATAGCAATGAACTTAGAATATCCTCTTGTTTTATTCCCTTACTCATTTTAAATTCTTCGGATTTTTTTCCTCCAATCTGTATCTTACATCTTACTATGAAGAATTAATAAAAATAATAAAAATCACATATGCGATTTTTATTATTTTTATTAATTCTTTCCTTCAGGCATTTCCATATTTCTTCTCTATCTACCGTATCGAATGCCGCCTTCAAATCTATGAAAGTCAATATAATTCTTCTTCCTCTATCTTCCTTTCCATCAGTCTTCTCAGTATATATATGTTATCGCTCGTTTGTCTACCTGGCCTAAAATCAGCTTGTTCTTCTTCCAATAATGGCTCCGCATACATTCTTAATCTCGTTTCTATTATTCTAGTATATATCTTAAAGGATGATTGGGCTAAATATATTGGTCTATAGTTTTCACACTCCGTCTGTTCTCCTTTTTTTTTGTATATCAGTATTATCAGGTTGTTTTCCCACTCACTAGAAATGCGTTGTTTATCCCATGCCTCCTTACATATTTCCCACAGCTATTCCTTCCTTTCCTTCTCTGCCCATCCATCCACTGATGCGAATCTAGAGCTTCTGCTTTCATTTATGGTATCTTTAAATCTATCTCAGTTCAACGATATTACCAATGCAAATGATCGACTGTTGGACGTGATACTATCAAACATGGATTGTGAATTCGACGTTGAACATGATTCTGACTCTCTTGTTGTTGAAGACGGATATCTGTTAGGCTCCCTACAACCTTATTAGGACACCATACGTCATTGGCCTTCAGCCTCAGTATCGCAGCCATTGCCTCCGCCTTTATAAATAGTTCCAGCGGAGGGAGACCCACGATGGCCTCCATGGAAGCAGTTCCCGTGCTGTTCATAGCTCCCGTGATTCCCAACAGGGCCTGTCGCTGGAGAGTCGTGAGGAGCCCCACCGACGATGTCCGCTCCGTCCTCCTCCACTAGACAACTGCCCCATAGGTAATGGTTGGTCTTATTACTGCTGTGTACAACCAGTGTACCACATTTGGTCTTAGTCCCCAGGTCTTGCCAACAGCTCTTCTGCATCTCCAGAAGAGCTGCGCCGCCCTGTCTGTCACTTTGGCTAGGTGTCTGCTCCAATTCAGTTTCGCATCAAGTGTTATGCCTAGATACTTCACTTCATTGGTTAGTTCTAATTCTTGTCGAAACAGCTTTATCCTGCCTAGATCATTTAGTTTTCTCATGTTGGTAAAGGCTACCAATCTTGGTTTTTTGAGGATTGACAGTTAATCCTTCCTCAAGGCACCATCGTTCTACAATTCGCAGAGCATTTCGCATGATGTTCGCCACTGTCCCCGGGAATTTCCCCTGGGACACTATGACAATGTCATCGGCGAACCCCTGCGTCCATATTCCCTGGTCATTTAATGTCCTGAGGAGATTATCCACTACTAGACTCCATAGTAGTGGTGACAATACGCCTCCTTGAGGACACCCTTTTGTTGTCCTCATGGAGATCGTTTTGTTTTGCATTTGGGCATGAACTACTCTGCTACGCAGCATGTTATGAACCCAGTTGCATGTGGTGTTTTTTATTTTTCGATCTCTTAGAGATCGAATAATAGAAGACATCGAGGTGTTATCGAAAGCTCCCTCTATGTCTAAGAAGACTGCAAGTGCAATTTCCTTGTAGTGTAGGCTCCTTTCGAGCCCTCTCACCAGGCTATGCAGGGCACCCTCACCTGAACGGGGGCTTTTAAAGTGCATTGATCTTGAAGGACAACATTTTCAACATTTGTTATAGTTTTCAATAAATTTGTTATTTATTTGTATGTATGAAACTGTCAAAATATACGACTTCGTAGGTTAAGTAGTAAATTTTAATTTATGACATACTTCAAAATGTTCTCAGTAAATCACATGCTACTAGATTGACTTTTCAAATGAACACTTGCTATATCTAAGTATTGAAAATCAAGAAAGTAAATATATTTTTCTTCAGTATTTCAAGTATAATATCGATCAATACTTAACAAACTAAGGATCTCTTTCCACAAAATCCTTTTTTTTTGTTTTAGAAATGCATTACTCGGTAATATGGCACTACTGGCCCAATATGATCGCTATTTATTCTGTTTACGAAGGGGGGCAAAGAAACTAAGTTTAGTTTCGCAATGTGGCAAGTTGTATTAAGACGAAGTCCTCGCGGGTACATGTGCTAAATATAGGCAAAATGAGAATTAAAATAAATTTATTACTGCTTCGAGTATAACTCGGTAACTTCTAATTTTATCAAATCCGTGTGTGGGGTATGTTTATGTTCAAAGGTGGGTAGACGTGGTGAAAATCTAATTATGGTGTAAGACGATACTTTGTAACACATTTTCTATGTATGCGTGTCTGTATGAATGTACGTATATATAACTAGTAGTAGAGATCCTTCAACGGAATTAGAAGGTTTTGTGATGAATTAACGAACTAAACTAGTCTACTATAAATCGTAATGTTTGGAATAACACCAAATACCTATTATTTCGAAATGTTTCTGGCGACACTATGTTTGCTATAAAATTCTAAACATACATTTTGATAAATACGTTGCCATATTCAATAAAACAAAACAAAAGAACTCTTGTAAAAAGATAAAGCGCAATTATTAATATCTCCCGGCTAACTAAATCGTTGTGGGATAAAATATTTTTCAACTGATTAAAACACTTTTACTTCTGATTTACTTTCAGAATATCTGTTTTTTTTTGACATGTAAACGCAATTTAACTTGGCATAGAAGTCTCTATCAATCTATTTTTTATATGGTATTTAAAAAAAGTAACCGACTTAGATTAAATATTGAGAATAAAACACTTGGCTATATTTCACTAATTTTATTAGAAAACTCTAACAAATGTTTCGTCTGTTATGCCATGATGAAAGAGATATCTTTAAATCTAACTTAATGTAAGTGTAGATTTGAGACAGTTTCGGGCGTTCCCTTTTCGTGCGCTTCACAAAATTTTCCCCTTTCGGGTGTTCAGTTTATAGATAGGAAGTGAATGTACTTTTTAATTCCTGTTTCGTGACTCAATTTTATATTTTATAGGAAATAGGAAAAAACAAAATTAATGAGTTTTGCTGATTCAGCAGTTTAATTTCAAATTAACGGAAATGTACGATAATCCTTGAAGACACATGCACAATATTGCATATATATTATCAGAAAATAGTACATGTATTAAAAAATATAAAATAAAAGTTCCTTTAACTCTATGTATCTAATCTCTATATTATACAATCCCTAATTCAATTAAAAGTAAATCTATCTATAATTTTATAATATATTTCAGCTCGTCCAATGTGTCACTAAGATTTTGTCTATTATGAATTAGATAACTTACAACTATTTTTAACCGCCTATCTAATTCACAGTATTTTTTTGCTCTTTTAGGATTACTTCTGCACACACAATTTTGCAGGAAAACACTATTATAATAGTGCATTTCTTTCTGAAGAACTTTCATTAATTCAAATATATATATATTCAAATATGCTTTTCCGATCCATCTGTTGAGTCTATACCATCCTTCTACAGAATTTATAGTCCGATGACGTTCTCCATCGCAAGTCCATATTTGGCGAGAATTATGAATCCATTGATCAACAAAATAATCGTTAAATTTAACAATGGCTTTATCAGTAGGAGAATTTTCCATTATACAGAGCCAACCATCTGTAACTCTATCTTCTGGCAGATGAGCTTATGCAGCACATTTCCTTGTGTGGTTTCTTACTTCCTCGTTTTCCTTATATAAGTTTGTTAGACCCAAATCTTGTACTTTACGTCAAAGAACTTGATTAAAATGAAAGTTACATACTTTGATAACTGTAGCCGGAAACATCTTCTTAAGCATTAATTGCGGCAATTTCAAAATCAAAAATACATTTTTTTGGTAAAAAATTCTGTATTTTATTATTTAGTAAGAAAAATCGTTTATACGTCGCCTCTTTTTTGTCGGGTAGCAGGGCATATACGGCAGGAATGATGTTTGTTTTTTCTTCTGTACTACCAATATCCACGTGAATTTTGTATAATAATAATAATAATAATAATAATAATCCATGCCTTAGCATCCCCCAACAGCTTGCGCCAATTACAGGGGGCATCGGCTGGCCATGAGTTATTATTACGCCTGCGGCTGTAGACCGACTTAAGATGTTACCTTTCCGCATTTGCCGTGGAATTTGGAAAACTACAGAAAACCAAAGTTAGAAAGGAAGCACCGGGGTTCGAACCCGGTACTGCCGGACTACGAGGCAAGTGTGCAAGCCACCAGGCCACTAGCCCGACAAATTTGCAAAACAGTGAACTACAACTTTTAAAAGTCCAATCAAATAGGAAGCAAAACCCTACTGCTAATAAATTGGCTCCGTCCATTGCAAATACAGGAATCCTGTCTTCCATACCATCGTCAACATTCTTTCGTAAACTCGGGGACCTCTATATCTTCTCGTTTTTTCGGAAACAAGCTAATGCCTAGCGATTTATGTCACTCATAATAATAATAATAAGTTTATTTTCTTTTTCCTTTACATCCACAACATAACAAAAATAAACGATAAAAAATTAAATAATAATAAAAAAAGAATTCACAGCTAATAGAAAAAAGTAGACAAAAATCCGCAAGGTTAGGTTTGGCTTTGAGTGTAAAACACCACAATCATTCCTCCACTTAACCTTGTAATACAATTAAAATTACAATAGTATCATGCCTAATCTAATTTAAATCTAAAATTCTGCGATGACGGAAAAATAAAACAAAAATGAAAATATAGAAATCACTGTAAGCTAGCAAAACACGTTCAGAGAAGGACAATCCCTAGTTGCTGATGATCAAATAAATATTGGCGCAAGCATTTTTTTAAATATAGAACATGGCAACTCCTTCAGGTTCCGAGGCAAAGCGTTATATATTTTATATATATTAAATGTAAACGAGCGCTCGAATAGTGATGTTTTATGCAATGGTGGCGTAATCAATCCCTGCGACCTAATGTTGATGTAATACACGTCCGTTCGGAAGGTTATTTTATTATATAGGTTTGATGGAACCCTGCTTATAATAATTGCGTGATACAGGCAGCCAGCCCGTAGTACAGCTCGATTTCTCATATTCAACCACTTACAGGAAGACAAAGTGTGCGAAATATGTTCATATTTCTTAATGCCGTACGCAAACCGCAAACACGAATTTTTTGCTCTTTGAGTCCATTTTTGATCATTAACATCTATGCATGGACTATACACAGGGGAGCAATACATAAAAGGAGATAATACTAAGGCATTGCAAGTAGCTATGGACAGATAAGACCTATGCTGGTAGAGAAGTCTCAAATTTCCATACGCCTGTTTAATATAATTTGATACCTGTTTTCTATATCTGAACGTGCTGTCTATAAATAGCCCAAGGTTTTTGGTTTCAGTCACTACAGGCAAGATTTCACCAGCCATTGACAAACGAAAATTACGTGTCAACTCTTCGCACATTACCGAAAAACGTAACACCGGATTTCGAGGAATTAATACGCAACGAATAAAGTGAAGATATATCGGAGATCACATCCAAATTGCATTGAACAACATTCAGAGCCTTTCTAAAGAAATACTTTGGAAATATGTATATTACAAGATTTTACCGATTCAAAAAGGGCACTAGTATATATAGAAAAGAAAAGTGAGCCCAAGATAGAGCCTTGAAGCACACCAGATGCCAAACCAACACGTTCAGATATTCGACCATCATCCCGAACCGATTGTGATCTATCCCGCAAGAAACCACTAATAATTTGATTGCATCATCGGAGAGGCCCAAATAATGGAACACAGCAGATAACGGATCATGATTCACAGTATCGAATGCTTTACTAAAATCGGACAATATTAGAACGGAAGCTTAACCCCTATCACGTGCAGTCAATATGTCATCCGTAATCTTCAATAAGGCCGACTCACAACTGTAACCTAAAATCCGACTGGTAAGCTGGTAAAATGTTATAAATGCTTATATGTTATATATGTGTTGGAAGGATCTTAACTTTAGCCATTTATTTATAATCATATCCCGCAAAAATATACAGGATGTTCCATTTAAAAAAATAAAGTTGATTATCGCTGCTAAAAATCAGTAGGCTATGAAAGATTACTAATTATGCAATATTATAGACCATTTCGAGATACGAAACATTTTCCTTTAACATTTTTTTGTATTTTTAATAATAAAGCGGATATAGGCTGGACAATGAAAACCAACCACACTGCATAGAGTTGCCTCACATTTGTTTATAATCTTGTCTCTTTGACAGTGGTAAGTTGTCTTACCGAAACATATGATAGAGAAATTTAATAAAGTAGTGAAACAGTTAATGTGAAGTAATTTCATTTATTCGAATATTCATAATGTTTCACCAAGAGCCTACTGCGGAAACAGTTAATAATAATAAATAAAAAATATGTTATGTGCAAATATTGTGTGTAAGGGCATTTGGGATCCCTACCGCCCAAGCAATCTCTACTCTCATTCTTCTATCTTCCATCACTATATGAATTTTTTCAATATTCAAAAGAGTGCCGTTCTATGCACATATGGCCATTTCAAAACCACTTGTACACAGTTCAATTTTACGGAGCAGATTCATCATAATGCTTACTCAGCTCGGCATTAGTATATATATATATATATATATATATATATATATATATATATATATATATATATATATAATATTTTCGTGACCTTGGTATGATATGGTAATTTAAATCAGTTGGCGATTAAAGGTCTGTTTTACTTCAACGTACATATATTTAAAAAAACCCTACATGTTTCGGCAATGATGCCTTTATCAAGAATATAAAAAATATAAATGATAGAATACAAATGTCAAATAATTGAGTTGCTATAGTTTAAATTATTCAAAGATACATTCCAATTGAAGTAATAATAAATCATGCCTTAATATTCCAAAAACAGATAGCAAGGTGTGAACATATGTGTTGTTCGCTGCTAGCAGATTGTGTCTCTTTCTGGGTATGAACTTGTGTGTTGGTTGCTGCTGGCAGCTTGCGTCTCTCTCTGGGTGTGTGGTTTTGTGTTTGTGTGAGCGCGTAAGTGTAGGGTTTTGTATGTTGGTGTGTTCGTGCGTGTGTTTAGTGACCGGTCACGTAAATTTAGAGAGATCGGAAAACCAGCCGTTGCGTAGGGCCGCCAACATAGTGGCACAAAGTGTGACCGTCGTCGACCGAAGTAGCCACTAAGAGTGTTCCCTCGGTTGGCGATGAGCAACCCCGTGCAGGGTGCGCTTCGCTGGTCTGCGCCTTGCCTCGATAGGGCAGGGGTCGGGCCGTCGAAGTACTGCACGGAAAAGTAAAGAAGTTGCCGGGAAAGGGTTGGCGGCCCTACGCAACGGCTGGTTTTCCGATCTCTCTAAATTTACGCGACCGGTCACTAAACACACGCACGAACACACCAACATACAAAACCCTACACTTACGCGCTCACACAAACACAAAACCACACACCCAGAGAGAGAAGCAAGCTGCCAGCAGCAACCAACACACAAGTTCATACCCAGAAAGAGACACAATCTGCTAGCAGCGAACAACACATATGTTCACACCTTGCTATCTGTTTTTGGAATACTAAGGCATGATTTATTATTACTTCAATTGGAATGTATCTTTGAATAATTTAAACCATAGCAACTCAATTATTTGACATTTGTATTCTGTCATTTATATTTTTTATATCCTTGATAAAGGCATCATTTCCGAAACATGTAGGGTTTTTTTTTAAATATATGTACTTTGAAGTAAAACAGACCTTTAATCGCCAGCTGATTTAATTTACCATATATATATATATATATATATATATATATATATATATATATATATATATAGTTATAATACGCTGAGGGCTCTATTTTAAAGGGCCTCACGTTAAAGTGACAAATGATGAATAGCTGAGGAGGTGATAATAAATATAATGAAAGAGTTCAAAAAATATTAATTTTAAAATTAAAAAGATGGGCGCCTTTATATAACTCCTCAAACTGCTCTATCTGTGTTCTAAATTGCCAACTAGTCGGATTGCATGAAACTAAATTAAAAAGCTTAATTAAATGTGAAATCTCAGGCTCTTCGTTAGTAATAAGTAGTTGCTTCCATAAAAGTAAACTATTAATGTTAAGGCTTAAAGAAATAACTCCTACAAGTAAATATAGACAAATAAAAGATTGATATGATAATAAAACTATTATGTTTATTGCTATAAAAAGAAAACTGTAATAAAATAACATGTATTGCAAAGGGTGAAATTAAAGAAACTACATATAAGAAAGACAACAAGGTGTTACTTAAGAAAATAAGGTGGTTATGTGTGTTTTAACTTATAAAAATATGGATAACAATATAAATAATCTTTTAACGATAATGGTGAGTACCTTTTAATTACTATTTCTACGTTTAAATTGGTTGTTTATTAAATTTTAATACAAGTATAGGACGTTTAGGTTAGGTAATCAAAATCGAGAATTTTATTGGTTTATAAGTTTAAAGAATTAAAAATTTTGAAAAATAAATACGTTTTATCTGTAACCTGTGATTATAATAATCCTGATGTTTATTTTGTAGAACGTACGCATCAAATGGGATGATTCTCAGCGATCGAAAAAGTCCGATTGCTGTTCGAATTGTTGGCGGCGTGGGTGGCTGTTTCTAATGACGCTTTCGAAGATTTTCTTCGGTCTTGGTCTCTGATGCCTAATTTCTCCCTGCGTTCTTATCTAGCTGTTGGATTACAGGTATCGGTGTAGATGAACGATAATCAATTCCGTAGATGTTCTGTGACTGTTTCTTGACAATATTTCTTTTTGATTTCTTGCGATTATGGTGAAATTACATCTATGACGCCTGGTTGTACGTAAATACGTTAAAAATCGAAATTTCTTGAAGAATTTCTCTCGTCGATCGGGTTTATTTAAAGGCAGGATACTTTTAATTACTTTTTTACTAAATTAGCGATTTTAATTAATGATATATAAAAATTTCTAAGGATCGGTCAAAAAAATGCGTCTACTAGTTTTTAAATTTCAAAAGATGATGCCGATAGCGCTTGTCTGTTTTACCAAACTTAGCTATCTAATGATGCCAAAAAGTCTCGATGTTTTACCTTATCAACATATTTAAATAGATGGAATTTGACTAATTTTACTATTCTTACAGATTTTAAATATTATTTAATAAATTAACAAGTTAGGTTAATGTAAAACTTAATGTTACAAATTGAGTACTGCGCACGATAAATATTTACATTTGCGAGATGTCAATTTGTAGGCGTGGCTTACTAGCATCGATATAAATTAAAGATGCATATGAATTTGAATATGTGTTTCTCGCGCTAATATTTGAAATTTGAATTAGAAATAATAAGTAAGAAATTAAAGAAAGAAATATAAATATAGAAATTTAAGAAAATAATGTTATCGTTATTAAAATTCGTATGCACTTCGACACTACTAATACTTAATAATATCACTTACATAACCTTTTATTACCCTTTTCTTACTTTGTATATCTTATTTTTCCCATTTCAGATGCAGCTCAATGTGTATGCCTTGCATCATTACAATATATATATATAAAATAAATTAAAAGCGGGCAAGCGGTCCGTCAATTAAAAAACTCAGTTGTTAACATCGCAACAACCTTGTTGCTTCTTCCGGAGAAAAAAATATATTATTTATTATTTTTTTCAACTCTACATTTTTATCTTCGGAAGAAGCAACCAAGTTGTTGCGAAATATAGGGATACTTAATAAATGAGTTTTTTAATTGACAGACCGCTTGCCCGCTTTTAATTTATTTTATTCAATATATTAAGGTCGATAATTTCGTTTAAATTAATTATATATATATATATATATATATAATATTTTCGTGACCTTGGTATGATATGGTAAACTTAATAAGTCGGCGATTAAAGGTCTGGTTTATTACTTCAAATTATATATATTTAAAAAAAACCCTACATGTTTCGGCAATTATGCCTTTGTCAGGGATATAAAAAATATAAATGACAGATATATATATATATATATATATATATATATATATATATATATATATATATATATATATATATATATATGGTAAATTCAAATTGTAGGCGATTTAAAGTCTGGTTTTACTTCAAAAACTATATATTTAAAACAATCCTACATGTACATACATGTTTCGGCTAATGATGCCTTTCTCAAGGAATACAAAATATAAATGACAGTATATTAATGTCATACATTTGTAGTTGCTATGGATAAAATAATTCAAAGATACATTCCAATTTAATAATAATAAATCATGCCTTGGTATTTTAAAATGGATAAACAACAAAAACAGGGAAACACAAGACATGAGTTATTATTATGTATGCGCCCGTGGAGCTACTTAAGATGCAAAGCTGTCGGCATTCGCCTTAAACGAGAAGGAAAACCACGAAAACCTACTCGGACAACCAGACAGGAATCAAAACTGTCCGTGTTTTGATTCCTGTCAGCATGATAGGCAAATGTATAGATTTTTAAATAACATGAGATATATAATTATATAACAGCAACATATATTATGATGGTAAATTGCAGATCGTTACATAATTAAGTTCGAGTATATATACTGCTTAAATTTTTTATATCACTTCTGTTGTTAATTGAGTTTTTTTCCTGTTTAATACTAATCATTTCTTTAATTTCCCTTTTCATTGTGTGTTGTTCTTTATCAATTATCTGTGTGTTTTCAAAATCAAAATGGTGATCGCGTTGTAGTTTATGTGTAGATAAAGCAGTTTTGTCTGTTTTAGAGTATTTGATAAAGAACAACACACAATGAAAAGGGAGATTAAAGAAATGATTAGTATTAAACAGGAACTCCAAATCCTTTTACACTAAAGAGTGTCGGGTAAGTACATTTCTAATCTAAATTATGAACAAAATTATTCCATAATCTTCGGTTACTGGCCAATATTTTTGCTGTTTTCCATCTGTTTCCCCTCTTCTGGATGCTATTTCCAATGGCATGCTCCCATACTTGTCGCGGTCTTCCTCTTTTCCTTTTACATTGTACTTTTGCTTCAAATATTAGCTTTACTGGTCTAGTGTCTCCCATTCGTTGTAGATGTCCCCACCAATGTAGTTGCCCCTGTTCAATAAAGTCCATTATCGATTGTATCTCCAGTTCCTCTCGTATTTGTGAATTTCTCATTTTATCCTTTCTAGTTACGCCTCTCTCTCTCCTAAGATATCTCATTTCTGCAGCCTGGATTTTGCTTTTTTGTCTATTACTAAATATCCATGATTCACATCCGTATGCCAGAACTGTTCTGTAGACTGTTTTGTATACTTTTATCTTGGTGTTTCGTAATATTTCTTTTTTCGTAATGAAGTTCTTATTCATTGCGTAATACAATTTGGTTGCCTTTTAAATTCTTTCTTTAATTTCTGACTCATTTTTTTAAGTGTTTTCTGTTAGGACACCTTAATAATGAAACTCGTTTACTTGTTGAATGTTTATTTCTTCAATTTGAATATTTAGTTGTTCTTCCCCATTTTCAGCTATTAGTACTGTGTCTTCTGCGAATGCTACCTCAGCTATTTGTATCCTCTCTAGATTCCTATACCCAATTTGAATTTTTTTCGTCTTCACTGAGCATTGTCTTATTACATCGTTCATACAGTGAACATTACGGGACTTAATCCTCCGCCCTACCTTAACCCATCTTGAGATACAAATCCCTCGGATCGTATGTTACGCCTTATTATATACTAAATTGTTATCTGTCAAAATTAGACTTTCGAAAAACCTTACTGTTCCACAGTGTTCCCAAATTTATATTGAAATCATAGGCTACTCTAAATGAAAATTTTAATTGAAGGCATGGTATATTGTTGGTCAATAAAATAAAACATAAACGTAAATAATGTATCTTCTAGATTATATTCATATTTTCAATTATTTTGCAGAGTACAATAGGATAATGTCCCGCAAGAATACCTGAGAAAAATATTAAACTAGCTTGCATATATGTACGACCAGAAGAAATACGCAAAGAATTATGCAAGTCGTCTAATGCACTATTGTACTTCAGGTTCATCATTTCCTTCCATTGTGTTGCACCACAAGCGGTATTTTTCATACCATCGTGGTGAATTCGATGAACTTCGAAACATTTCGTATGCAAGGCGATCTTTCGTTTCACTTATTGTCAAGCAGAATGGCTTTTTAATTTTACTACAATATCACAATCGGTTTTAAATGCAGAAAGGACGATTATTAGAATTTATAAGCAGATATCTGCGATGTTTTCTAAAATGCAATGTAGAAATTATAATACAAGGTGGTCTAACTATCGTAACGACCGATCTTTAATTTTTTATTCTTATTAACATGGCGAATGTTTGCTTGATTGTAAACGGTTGGTTGATTGTTTTGTTGTGTTAATTGCTGCGTAATCGTTCTAAGAAAAAATATTGATGAACGACTAGTTACCCAGAAATTCCTTGTGAGACCAAAATACAATAAATTGTTCGTACAACTTATTCACTGCCCGGGCTACTAAATCCCCTTCAAAGTACTCTCTTTCGCATGAATACATCGATGCCAACGACTTCCCCATGACTGGAACCAGTGCTGGAAATCTTCTCGTGTTAACGTGTTCAACACTGCATGCAATGCGGCCGGGATCTCCTCAGCCGTCTCAAAATAGTACCCCTTGAGCTTCAGTTTCAACTTCAGAAACAGGAAGAAGTCACAAAGGGCAAGACCTGTGGAAAAGGGAGGGTGGGGTAGTACTACTGTCTTCATTAGGACTAGAAATTGACGCACAACAAGTGACGTGTGGGTTGGTCAATTGTCGTGGTGTAGAATCGACAAATTGTTGCGCCACTTGCGTTGATTTTTTCTCATAGTCGCCACAGAGCATCGCAATAAAATCGTTCATTAACTGTTTGTCTTGTTGGGAGAAATTTTTTGTGCACGATCCCATCAGCGTCAATGAAGCAAATCAACATCGACTTGACATTGCTTGGATCTTGACGTGCTTTCTTCGGTCGCGGTGACGATGGCGTCTTCTACTGCGATGATTGCTACTTTGTTTCGGAATCATACCCGTACACCCATGATTCGTTGCCAATAATAGGCGTTTGGAAAAATTGCACCGGTAGGTACGTACCGGTAAATCAGTTGATTTGCGATAAATGGATCTGGTTAATCAATTCCCGAATTTAAATACAAATTTCTAACCTGTAAATAAAACCGCGTTTATTACACCTGCAAACTAATTTGTTTTTTGAGTCCCTAATGCGATTAAACTGTACCAAGAAACTGTACTTCCTATAGTGACAGGGCTACTAAATATTGAAGACGGTCACAACACTGTGACGGTCGTCTTGTGCGCTGTCGAGATCTACTACAAATTTATGGAAGGGGAATCGATGACGATTTGGCATAGTATACCTATTTGGATCGACAACGTTCGTTTTACAGCAAGGACGAGAAAGATATGACGCGGTTCCACCCTTGGTATATTGCTTCCACTTGCATTTATAAATATTTCTTCATTCAAACTGTTATTTTCATTTTGTTCGATCTCGTTATCTGGGTTCTTCATATCTTTTTTTTGTTTCGCTTTGGTATTTTCACTTTTTATCTTTATTATTTTTTGTTTACTTGGCTTATCCTATTTCTGAATTGTCTGCTCTTTTATTATTTTCTCTACTATTCGTAAACAACACAGTTTTGTCTTTTCTGTTTTTTCAAAACCTCGTATTTGTTTCATATTATCATCATATTATCAGTTTTGACACAAAAAAAAATAAGTTTCGATAAAAATTATGTTACGAATGTTGTTTTACGATATTTCCATATTTTCTGTCTGACGATCGAATAGAGGTGTAAGAGGTTATGTCCATCTACCAAATGTATGAACCGACGATCAGCATCGATTCAAAAAACAGAAACCGGGTAGTACATGCACCGCTTACACCGGTGTAATTTTCGAACAGTTCATTTTTAACCGGTAACAATTTTTGAACGCAAATGGTGAATATAGTATATACCGGTGCAATTTTCGTAAATGCCTAATGATTCTGGAACTGAAGTTCACATCCCTTTCTACAGTTTCCTTCAGCTCTATGCACACATGAGCATGATGCCGTTTTTGTTAATTGCTGAGTGACCTTGGCACAAACTTCGTAGCAATACACCGTATGTTACAAATGTCATGAATTGTTCTCCGTCGTTCTTTCAGTATTGCATCATGCACTTTTGCCACATTTTGTGGCGTGTTATCCGTTGATGGACGACCGGAACGCTCATCATCATCAACTGACACATGTCCATTTTCAAAAGGGTTTTACCACTCGTAAGTTTTCGTCTGACCTAAAGCATCCTCACCAAATGCTTGTTTAAGCATTTCAGAGTTTCCGCTGTCGTTTTACAAGTTTCTTGCTCTTTAACATCAAACATTGTAGTTTCGCAGAATAATCAGTAGTTTTGCACCATCATTTCTAGACAACATTAAATTTCTAGTTCCACAGTATAATAGCCGACTATGCAGCACATTCCATTATCCCATTGCAAGGATTAGTATTTTAATAAAGTCACCTATATATCGTGTCTGTCACGTCACCTATTTAATTGTTTAGCAGCTGCATATAGTGAATATGATATAAACCATTCAAATCTTATATTATTGTATCGAATAGTTATTGCAATTATTTGATATATTCCTTTTGTTTTTCTTTCAGAATCTTTCACAATATTATCATTTGTTTATTTTTTATATATTTTTTAGAAAACAAGAATATTATTGTTAATTAGAATTATTGCTTATTTTGTGTAAGTTTATTGTATAGATGATTCAACATACCTTTTTTTTTGTCCTGTAATTGGATATATGTGTATCTGTTGGCAATAAATAAATAATTATTATTATTCTCAAACCCAACTCAACAAATATAAACACTGTTACTAGAAAGTTATTTGGGTGTATATTGTATTCAACCACGTAGAAGCGTCAAATTGATACAAGATGAACGCTTGTGGCTCATGTTGATTGTTTCCAGACTAGCTGGAGCATCCTAACAATACTGTAAAGGTTTAAATATTAAATGGTGGTATTGGAGATGCATCAAAGGTCCAGGACGCTTGTAATAATGCTGAAATAAATATATTACAACTTATTAACTAAACGAAAACACAATAACGTTGTCCTTAAGGCTTTAATTTAATATTGACATAAGAAATTGAGAGATTTAAGATGCATAAAAGTAATTAAATAAAAGTAGCAATTAATACTGGTAGCAGTAACTTTGTGGTAATTCATTTTGAAAATAATAAAACAAAATAAAACAATAACTTTGTTATACCACTTTATTCACATGTAATAGCGACCGCGGTTTCGACATACAATGTCATTATCAAACTGCAGTTTGGTAATGACATTGTATGTCGAAACCGCGGTCACTATTACATCTGAATAAAGTGGTATAACAAAGTTATTGTTTTATTTTATTTTATTATTTTCAAAAGTAGCAATATATATTATATATACAAGGGACAAGTATGGACAAGTAACTAAAAATTGAGATACAAAAATTACTCTGGAAAGAAATTAATTAATTCAATTAATGTGAATGCAAGTAAAATAAAATAATCTCTACAGAGCAGTACAGAATTACTTTGAAAACACGTCGCGGCTTGACATGTGGAAAGAAAGATCGCCGGGCGGCGTGTTGTATGCTGGACAGCACGTGGAATAAGCTGTTTTTCTTACGAAGGTTTTAAACAAAAGTAGGAATTAATTATTTAATTAATGTGAATGCAACTAAAATAACATAATCTCTGCATTTAACAACACAGAGTTACCTTAGGAACGTAGACACATGCTTCATGGCGGGTAGGTACTTGAACAGTACAATGAACACGATATTTGCGGCATAGCTGGACTAAGAAGAAGGATGAGTTTGGTGTCAGAAAACACTGGTTTGGGAAAAGGTTCTGTTTTATGGCTTAAGGTGGAAAGGGATCGAAGTTGACGTTGTTTTGAATTAAGAACTAATTAAAGCGCGAGCTAAGAGTTGCGATATCGATGACATAAATATCATTAAAATATTCGTTGAGAGAAAACTTTAAAATAATATGCAACACGATATAATTATACAGAAGAGTACGTAATTAATTAAATAACTTACTCGTAAGTTTAAAAAGTAAATGTCAAATATATATAAACGAACGTTAGATACTTGGTAACCGTTCTCAGTCAAGTAGATTTCGAAGGATCCGTTATAGTACAATAACAAAAGAAATATTTTCTATTTGCAAATACGTATATACATAGAAAATGGCTAAGTTTGAATTCATATTTTTAAATTTGTAATATTTGAAGAAATATAATTTAAAATTAAATTAGAACATTCTTATTTATACAAAGTGTAACAACAGAAAAACTGTTTGTCACCACCTAGCCAAGTACCGTTTGATAGACTGACTTGGTATAGACGCAGAACACAACATCTACTACCGCTATAGAGCTGTACTACCATCCCTTCGCGTGCCACATTCAAATTCTGGAAATTTCTGGGTAGCACCTCGTATATAACCTTTTATGAGAGGTATCCCAATATACCAAAGTCGATGAATATTAGTTTTGTAAAAATTGCCACCTTTCGCTCCGGTACATAAAATGAGGTAGTTCATTCTTTAAGAGATTATTGTATTCTGCATTGAAAAACATTACAAACTCAAGTACATTTGAATACCTTTTGAACTCCCACGCCTCGAAAACTTTCTCCTACGCATGAAAATGTTCAACAGGATAAATCAGTTCGTCGAAGAGTTTGGGTTAAAAGCTTTGCAAGAAACCTACTCACGTACTAGGTTCAAACGTGTTCAAAATGTCATATTTGCATATGCATTAAACACCTACGCCTACGCTATGAACACTAAAGTTCTACGATTGATAGTTATCAATCCGTAATCAGTAACGTCACTAGTACACAAAAATTGAATACCGCGCCATCATTAGATTTTTAACAAAAAAGAGAAATATGCCTGATCAAGTTGCGTAATGTTTAAACTGCGTTTATTGTGATTTATCTCCTTCATATCCTTCTGTAAAAACTGGCCAA
This sequence comes from Melolontha melolontha, assembly GCA_935421215.2. Taxonomy (NCBI): domain Eukaryota; kingdom Metazoa; phylum Arthropoda; class Insecta; order Coleoptera; family Scarabaeidae; genus Melolontha; species Melolontha melolontha. Next base: position 49,029,004 of record OW285242.1, read on the forward strand.
AATGTTTACATTTGAAACAAGAATCTCTTGAAAATAATGGACATCCCGGTCGGTCAATTGAAATAGCAACGCCACAAAAGATTTAATTTAATTTATTAAAGAATTGGTATTAGAATATCGCCGCTTGAAATTACAGAAATACAAATGATGTCTTATGTTTTGCATACTGGAATATAGAGGGCGCCACTAACCAAATGTCTACTAAAAGCTAACCTCCATCTTTGGTTAGCCAAAATTCAAGGTTTCAGTGGGATACGTGTAGTGTTGTAGTTATAACGAACTGTTAAAGTTGATAAGTTAGTCGAAAAATGGAATTAAACCGTGAAAATTTTCGAGCAATATTTTTTTATAATTTTCGAAGACAATTATCTCAACAAGAATGCCTTGCCGAATGGGTTTCTGTTTTCGGTAATGAAGCACCATATCAGTCAACAATTTCTCGTTGGTATAGAGAATTCAAACGTGGACGGATTAGTCTTAGCGACGATCCAAGAGCAGGTAAACCAAACACGACACTCAGGAAAACGTCAATGCTGTACGCAAGCCCATCAAGGAAGATCGGCATACGACATATGGCGAAATTGAGGCATTTCATAGACCTCAATTTATAAAATTTTACATGAAGAATTATTTGTAAAAAAATTAGAAACTAATTTTTGGATACCGCATGTATTGACCGAAGAACAGAAAACAATTGCTGAATTAGTGTAAAAAAATTCTATACTGCTTGAGCGCAGGAAACTCTAAAAACGTGTACAACATCGTGAGTGGTGAGGAGTCTTGAATTTACTCATACAAGTCCTAAAATAAACGCCAGTCGTCTGTTCGAGTGTTCCAAAGTGAAGAAACGCCAACAAAAGTCATCCATTCTCGAACTGTCTCCAAAAAGATGGCAGCGACATTTGTCTCGAAAGCACGTCATGAAGCAACAGTTTCTCTACAAGATCAAAGAACTGTTACTGCCGATTGGTATACAATTTGTTTGCCGCTGTCTTCGCTGAGCTCCAAGAAACCAACCCACAACGATGAATCATCAACCACCAAGACAATGCAAGTTCGCATACAGCTCGCAAAGCAATTGAATTTTTAACGCAACAAAACGTCGAATTGTTCGACCATCCTCGGTACAGTCCCAACCTAAATCCCAACGATTTCTGTACCTTTCCGAAAATCAAGGCCAGACTGCGGGTCAAAGGTTCCAGTCATCAGAAGGAGCAAACAATGCCTTCAAAAACGCAATTTTGACTGTATCAACAAACGAGTAGAATAACTGCTTCCTTGAGTTGGTTCGAGCGCATGCGAAAGTGCATAAAACTTCGTGGAGAATATTTCGAAAAACAATAAAGTCCTTAAAAGTTATCTACTGTTTTATTCCACCTCTATATATAAAATATATAAGACAGCCCTCGTATCAGCAATTTTCGACATTTCTGAAATAAGTTTTCTCCGAATTCTGCATGACCATTTGGATAATATTAATGCAAGATAGGTATTACGACTTCCTCATCTCTTCAACGTCGTGTTGAATATACATGCGTGTTTTGGTGATAACCCAAAACTGATGTTGGAGTCCATTATCATAGGAGAGAAAGAATAGTTTCGTATTGTGAGTAAAGACGGCCAAGCTAGGTACGTAAGAAGCGACTTCACTGCATTGGCTTTACTGAAACAAAAATACGCGTTATTTTGATAAAAATATAAAATAGAATTATTGAAAACGCAGACATAATATACTAAACAACTTACCCAATATGTAACAAAACCGGATGTGCGCGACTTGTAGCATAGCGTACATTTCAACAATAATCTCTTTGCGATTCGTTCGTTGCAGCATATATTTCTGCTTATACGTAGAAAAATATCGGTCCACATCTGGCGATGTAATATTCGCGTAGTTAAAGTGGTCTCCCGAAACTCTCGTTCATCTACGCCCCTGTGAGCCGTCCAAGAATGGCGGTCTTTAATTATTAGCCTTTGCCGAAAAAAGTGCCGTTGGAATGGCGACGACCAGAAAAACTTGGTCCCATAAAGGCAAAAACCGTTCAATTAACAAGAAAGATTAGGTTCATAATATTTTATTGTTGATTTTAAAGATCGCAAGGAATGCATAGCTCGATCTGGCCTATAGGCTTCCACGGTTGTTGTCCATGATTGCTTCTGGGATTGTTGTAGAACTGTATCCTTGACAATGATAATTTTTATTGGCTTGAAAGTACCCCTTGCAAAAACGCCGTCCAAGAAGAAGGCAGTGCCAAGGACGCGGTACCAAACTGGAATCCTCGAAGAAAACACATACGTTTGTTTGTTGCATAAATTGAGAAACAAAATTCGTGGAAAGCGTCGAGGAAAATTGTAAAAAGTGTTAGATTTGCTGCATGACAATGCGCCCGTCCATGCTATTGTAGTTTCACAAGCTGCAATTCGCGAATATAGCTTTCCGGAAGTTGAACATCCACAAAATATATCTTTGGGGACGTCATTTTCATGACAATATTTACAGGCAAACAGCCATAGTACACCATTTTGAGAGTAAAACATGAGATTATTTTTATAAAGGTATAGAATTATTAATAATAATTATTAATAAATCGTTGTAATAAATGCATTGAAATTAGTGAAAATTATATTAAAAAATAAAAATAATAAAATTTTCAAAAGTTTATGTTTTCTGTCATGCCGAGAACATATGGCGCTTGCCGCGTTTACGACAAATATATTCTCTATTTTCGCAAAAAATCGACACCATTTATAAAAGTCCAATTCCACCCCATCATAAGGGAGAATTAATAAAAGTTTTTTTTTTGCAATATTCCTGCTTAGTGTAAATATTGGCACATTGGCACATTGGTGGTGCCATAAAACGTAACAATATATGAATTAATTTTATTGAATTAAATATTAAATTATCTCAGAATCGTCGTTCTTTTCGCGCAAATTTAATTTCTTATCTTATAAAACTAAAATCAAAACTTCTTTTAAATGTAACTATATTAAAGGTTTCAAATTTCTCCTTTATGACAAATAGTAATTACTAGAGACCGGACACATCGGGCTGAAATGGACGTCATTACGACGGACGATTCTACAACATCTGTAAGTACATCACGCAGTTGTTGAATAGCACTACGAGGTCCTGGCTATTATACAGGGTGGGGCATATGAATCAAGTGTTTTTGAAATGATAATAAAATTATTAGTTTTTACTCTAAAAAAAATTTATTGGTAGTACAACATAGCTAATAATAAAGCATTTTGAAATATTCAAGTACGGAAAATTACATCTGGCATATGATGTCCGTTTCCATTGATACACTGTTGCAGCCGTTGACGAAAATTGGCCTCCACTCTTTCCAGCATGTCTCTGTCGATTAGGGAGATTTCATAACGAATCGATTCCTTTAATGCGTCTAACGTACGGGGTTTGGCCTCGTAAACACGTGACTTGAGGTACCCCCATAGATAAAAATCACAAATCGATAAGTCGGGAGACCGAGCAGGCCACAAAACGTCACCAAATCTCGAAATTAGACGATTTGGAAACAGGTGGCGAAGAACAGCCATAGATGCTCTGGCGGTGTGTGCCGTGGCCCCATCTTGCTGTAACCACAAATCTTGAATATCCACACCTCTTCTTAACAATTCAGGTATGAAAAAGTTATTCACCATATGAATGTAACGCGCAGATGTTACTGTAGCGGTTACCTCATTTTCTTCAAAAAAATATGGGCCAATGATGCCAAATTTTCCCACCGCACACCAAACTGTTACCTTAGGACTATGCAATGGCATCTCATGTAACTGTCGTGGATTCTCGTCAGCCCAGTACCGGCAATTTTGTTTATTGACGGCCCCCGTAAGATGGAAATGAGCTTCATCACTCATGAGTAACAACATGTTTTCATTCTCCTGAACAAGTTCAAGCATTTGTTGTGCGAAACTCAAGCGTTTGGCGTAATCTCTTACATTTAATTGTTGGGCAACCAGTATTTTGTATGGGTGAAAATGTAAGTCACCATGCAAAATCCGCCGTACAGTGCGATTGCTGATTTGAAGTGCAGCTGAATGTCGACGTGCAGAGCGGCGTGGACTTCGCAGTAATGCTTGTCTCGCCCTTTCAATATTCTCAGGAGTACGCACAGTACGTTGACGACCGGGCGGCTTTCTTTTCATTATTGAACCTACTGTTCGAAGGTTATTGACCCAGCGTAAGATGGTGTCTCGGGCAGGAACAGAGTCATTACGATGGATATTAAATCTTCTACGAAATTCACGCTGTACTGCAGTCACAGACTCGCCACTTCGAACAAAACAATCATACGCGAACACGCGTTGCTCTAGCGTCCACCTCTCCATGATGGCAAGTGGCAACTGAGAAAGTGAAATGCTTTGAGTCGAGGAATGGATTGTAATAAACCGCGCGCCTCTCCCTTTTCTAATGGCCGAGTACTACCCAAACCAAAAACACTTGGTTCCTATGCCCCACCCTGTATAACGAGACTGCTTATGAAAAAGAGTTTTATTTTTAAAATTATTCTACAATCGAATGCTCTCCTTCAATGTAATCCCCTCCCCTCGCCACACACCGTTCCATTCGTTTTTTCCATTGGTCAAAGCAATGCTGGAAGTCTTCTTTTGTAAGAGCATTTAGGAGCTCCGCCGATTTTCGCTTTACCTCTTCCATCGACTCGAACCGGGTTCCTTTTAAGGCAGACTTGATTTTCGGAAATAGGAAAAAATCACAGCGCGTGTTCGAGCACTGGAGTGCCTCTAGCGGCTAAATAACGCTTCACAGACAGCGCGTCAGGGGTCAAATTTTTTGGGACCAACTTCGCACAAACTTTCTTCATGTTCAACTCGTCATGTAAAATTTTTCTGACAGTTTCTTTATCGACGTTTACAGTCTCAGCAATCATCCGAATGCTCATACGACGATCTCCACGCACAATTTCATTGATTTTGGTCACTGTTTGCGGAGTTGAAACAGAGACAGGTCGACCTGGACGTTGGTCATCTTCAGTGCTCTCTCGGCCTTCAGAAAACCGTTTACGCACGAGATAGAGAATTCTCACCATAGGCCTCTTTCAACAACTTATAGCACTCAGTCGGAGTTTTTTTTTAATTTATCGAGAAATTTCACATTGATCCGTTGCTCGTGTTTTTCACACATTGTTATCGGCACGAGGAAAAAGCACGTTCGTTTCTAACCTCTATAGAAAAAATACTACTACAGCGACAGAAACATGTTTTCGTACTGGAGTAGTAGACACTTCCAGCTATCCAACGCTGCATTCGTTTTCGTTATATAATAGCCAGACCTTGTATTCATTCGGTTAACTGCGCATCTATTTTTTGTGTGCGGTTAAACCTATTCAATAACTGCGTGATGTACTTACAGATGTTGTAGACTATTTATATCGTCCGTCGTAATGACGTCATTTCAGCCCGATGTGTCCGGTCTCTAATAATTACATATAACATCGTTCTTTTTAAAAACCTGTTTTAAAGCTAACCAAAGTTCCACCCCTAATCCTGTCATCTTCCTGTCAAAATGTATGTGACCCATTCTATAATTGTGTCTTCGTTCACTTTGAATATAATATATGCCTTTTCCTTTCAATATTCTTGTTCTGAAATTGTATCTTTATAATAATATTATTTATTCTTTAATATTCCATTTCTTGCACTTATTGATTCTTATATATTTTCTTTGGCCGTACATTGTATAATATTATTTCCTTATACCAAAAACTTCATATTTCCAATTTATAAATTCTTTTTGTAACGATATACAGGGTTTCCTAGAACTCGCGCCCCAGAGACAAAAAAAGAAATCACCACAAAATGACAAATAAATAAATCAGAGCGTCGTAAGCCATTCAGGAGTATTTTTCATAATTGTTGCTAGGTTATATATTTTATTACCTAGTCAATAAACTGGTCGATTATTGAACATTTGAGAAACGTCAGTATCAAAATTTCTTTCAAATCCCTTTAGTACCGCTGTCATGCTCAACTATGTGCTAATTATGATAATTTACTTGTGGACGGACTGCTAAAGAGACAGTAAGCGTTTATACCTAACGCTTTCCTAACAGGAGAGGCTGCTTCAGATGCCCTCGAAGATGGTACTGAAAACATGAGAGAAGTTGCACAGGAATTGAATATTTCGAAAAATTCTGTATATCGAGTGATAAAGCCTGAACGACGACATTCGTATCATTATACACGTGCGCAGCATTTGCAGACAATTACCCTGCCAGACGGGAATTCTGTACATGGCTTTTATTTATGAATAAAAATCTCGGATTTTGTTTACTGATGAATCTATTTTTCTTCAGACAACGATCCTACAGTACGCATAAAATTGGTACATCTGGGCATAAAAAAACCACAAACTCTATTTTCAAGAGCATTCCAAATACAATTTTCCATAAATTTGTGGGCTGGTCTATTAGGAAATCACGTGGTGTGTCTTCAAGAGAAACTGGTTTACATGTCATCTATCTTCTCTTTTTATGTAGGACCTTTTGAATTCCCCGCACAGCTAAGGGGCACATTTATACAGGATTTTTGAACGCAGAACTTCACAATTTGACTTCCAATTCTTTTTCGTGTTAACAACTGGTTTCAACACGATAGCGCGCCAGCAAACTTCAGTCGAGAAATTTTAGATTAGCAGTATCTTGATATATAATTAGGCCGTGGCGGTCCACAACACAGGCTTGCGCGGTCCCCCAATTTAAATCCTCTGGATTTCCTTCTATGGGACCACGTTAAAAGTGTAGTAAACAGGCACCCTATTGCTACACAAGAAGAGCTCAAGGGTCGCGTTCTTGAATCCTTTGCTAAAATTACTGTTGAAATGGTTACGAACTCTAAATTGGGTCTTTTTGTCTTTTTGGGTGGGCACGGTTATGCTTGCAAATGAATGGTGTCCACTTGAGCACTTACCCTGATTGCATTTATTTTTCGTTTCATGATCCCTTTTGGTTATGTTGTTTCTGTTATTATTATTATGATGTTATACCTTTGCTCCTATTACGAATACAAGGCAGACGCCTATGGGCTATGAATCATCAATCGCTCGAGTCCGCTCTCTGATCATAACATAGAAGTATTACCTTGGCCATCTTACAGTACTGATGTTAACCCTATAGAAAATCTTTGAGGTTTATTATTAAAAGGCATTTTTATAAAAGAAATTTCAGAGCCCAAAACGCAAATGAGTGATGGGAAATTATTCATCAGTCTTGGGAATATTTATATGAAAATCACAACGAATTGTGTAGGAATTTAGAGCCGTTTTAAATGCAAACGGTGCCATAACTAAATATTCATGTAATACTACATGTAATAATAAGACAAAAAGTTGATGCCATATTTAGTAGAAATCCAGATTTGAATATATTATATGAATTCTGAAAAGCCGAGTGAAAAATCTAGACATTCGAAGTATTTTTTCGAATCACTTTTGCAACATTTTATTCACGCATCCATCACCAGTTACGATATGGAACGGACTTTCTATTTTTAAAGACGTTTTAACATCTGAAAGAACTATTTTAACACAGGAACACCTTGAACAAATTTTAGTTCTTCATAGTAATGTTTTACACTTTCAATGTTTCACAGAAAATACATAGTTTTAAGTTTTGTTCTCTGCAAATTATTTTTATTCAAAATTATCGAATTTTCCAACTTATCAAAGTTATCGCAATTCGCTAGTCAGTATTACTTTTGTTTCAGCAGTAGTTGCTGCCGGTTACCAAATCGTTTATTACATTCGCTTTGTTGTGCATTGACAGATACATATTAACTGCATATATAGATACGAGTATATGCCACTTATGCAGCTTGGCCTCACGTATCAAATTGTTCGAAACTCACGGATCGCTTACAGAAATAAACCTATTGCGAATACAAAACAGGCGCCTATGAGCTATCATTATAACATTACTTTTCACATGTCATAATTTTTTTCTTTCTGACATAAATATTTGACATATTTATATTTATTACAATTTATGTTAAAACAGTTCATTTAAATTAAAATAAAGTTTATCCTCTTCTCAAAATTAACATTATACAGGGTTAGTTAAAAGTATGGAGACGGCGATTTATTGTCGTTAATATTCATTTTAGGGAATTATGTTCAATATAAAAGTTTGTTAAGATATTTTGATCTACATTTGTGATTATTTGTTTTTTTTTCTTCAATTGTTTTTTTAGATACGCCTGTTCGCGCATTTTTTTTTTAATGGGAACTGGTAAATTTTGCTCTTCCATTCGATAGAGGTTTTTTTTTCTCTTTACAATAATTTTTTTTTTTTTTAATTCATTTTAATAACTTTTTTACAAGAAAAATTAAACAAATTAATAACAAAGTAAATTAAAGTAAGTGTTCAAATTGTCGTCCATTAGTAATTTGACAATAACCCAATCGATTTACAAAACCCCGAACAGAGTTCTGTAAAAAATCTCGGGGAATTTCTTGTATCGTTCTGGTAATTCGGATTTGTAAATCTTCGACGTTATCGGGCTTATCTTTGTAAACTTTGTTTTTTACGTATCCCCAAAGAAAAAATCTAAAGGACTTAAATCTGGCGAACGGGCTGGCCATTCAATGGTTCCTCGTCTTCCAATCCATCTGTGGGGAAAAACGTTGTCCAGATATTGACGAACCTTTACACCATAATATGGTGGGGCGCCATCTTGCTGGAACCAGATACTTTCATTGGGCAGGTGTTCATTGTTTTCATGAGGATAGAGCGTAGCACAAGCAGGTATTATTTCATTTTGCAATAACTGCAAATACAGAGCCGAAGTTAAATTGCTATTGATGAAAAAGGGACCGATAATATGACCGCCTAGAATGCCAACCCAAACATTAACCTTTTGGTGGTACTGCGTATGGTGATCCAAAAACCAAGAGGGATTTTCCGATGACCAGTATCTGCAGTTATGTCTGTTTACTTCACCGGTAAGGCAAAAAGTAGCTTCGTCTGAGAAAAGAATATTGTTGACAAAATTTTCATTATTATTGCAAATATTTAACATTTCTTCAGAAAATTGTAATCTCCTATCAAAATCATCTTCCGTTAACTCGTGTACAAGGTGTACCTTATAAGGTTTATACTTTTCACTTTTTAAAAACGACACGATCAATGACTGTGAAATATTGAAATTGGCCGCTAATTGATAGGTTGATAAGTGGGGATATTCAGATACAGCCAATAAAATATCCAGTTTGTTATCATCGCTTTTTGCTGTTCTAGGTCTACCACTCCTTGGCAAATCTTTAACTCTACCCGTTTGTTCAAAGCGTCTTAAAGTTTTACCAACAACGGATTTAGAAATTGGATTTCTATTTGGATGCGTATCATTAAATAAATTACTAACGTCTTGTAAACTTCTGCGTCTATCTCCATAACCCAACATCATAAGTATTTCAATTCGTTCATGTTCACTTAAACTCGCCATTGTTAATATTAACAGCAACAAATTGCACAAATGAATTATTTCTGTCAAAGATTTGACGTACACAATAACCACTGATAAAATTATGTCGCTCAAGTTTGTTTATCGCTACGCTTCTGTCTATCTGCGATGTACCGAACATCTGTTAAACACATGAACCGGCTTTTTCTTATAAAAAGTTATTAAAATGAATTTTAAAAAAACCAAAAAAATTTTGTAAAGAGAAAAAAAATCTCTATCGAATGGTAGAGTAAAATTTACTAGTCCATTTAAAAAAAATGCGCGGACAGGCGTAACTAAAAAAACAATTGAAGAAAAAAAAATTCAAATATTCTCAAATGTAGATCAAAATATCCTAACAAACTTTTATATTGAACATAAATCCCTAAAATGAATATTAACGACAATAAATCGCCGTCTCCATACTTTTAACTAACCCTGTATAACATTTTCTTTAATTTCGAAATCTCTATTACAAAATTCATATGTTGAACATTTTTTTATTATATTTTCGACTTCTTTTACAGTTTTTATAATCTATACTTTTTAATCAGTTTACCAATATACTCCTGGTTCCGAATTAATATTGCATTCTACTAAATATTTAATAAAATAAGAGAATTATAAATACTTTAGAAACCCTAATTTTTAATTCAAGAATGTCTTTACATAGGAAAATCTCTCGTACGTACAAAATTTAAACGAGACGAGATGCTCTTAATTATTCAAGGAAGAGAAAGAGAGAGCACTTCACGATCTAACAATGTCTTTTATAACATCAAAGAAATAATTCGCTGTGAAGCTTCAAACAAGCATCTTATGATGCATATAATATCTACTTCAAATGTTTGTGTTTCTAATAAAGTCCTTAAAAATAAAAGAAGTGATTAATTTTTTCGGGTTTTAAAATTGTGTTTATAGTAAATTTTTCTAAATTATGTTTCTGTCGCATCTATTTTCCTTCAAACAAAACAAAAAAGAGAATGTTAATCTAGTTTTAACGTAATTTATTTCAACAAAATTAAATTTATACAATGGAGGATTGATGTATAAGGTCTCCAGCAACGCCATTGTGAGTAGTTGGGATAGTTGTAACACAAGTTGTAACTTGCAAACGGTAATTTCGAAATCTCGTCGTAGCATGCAAAGTTTAATTTTCTTGTATACCGTCGTTGATTAATAGTGTCATTTATCATGACTTCAATTTCTAAGATGCGTATCAAGCAACGATATGTGACAAAACTTTTAATGCTGAAAGGCTGATCGACCATCGAAATTTGCAAGCGTTAAAAACTATTTATGACAACGATTGTATGGACGTGAAGAATGTTCACTAGTTGATTGGACGTGCAAAACACTGGCGTGGAAGCAAACTGAAGGTGCTTGACGAAAACCAATCAGGTCGACCAGTATCAGTGACGCATGAGAAGAATCAAACACAGGTAAATGCACTGACTCAAATAGATCGCCAGATTACACAAGAACAAATTACTTGACAATTAGGCATTAGTAAAATTCTAACCTGCAAAAAAGTGTCATTTATCATGAGTTCGATTTCTGAGACGTGTACCAAGTAACAATCCGTGATAGAATTCTTAACGCTGTAAGAGTCGTACATCCACTGATATTTACAAGCGTTTGAAAGCTGCTTATAGCATGTTTATCGTGGTCCTGATTCTCCACATGTACGAAAATCCAAAAGAAGTCTATCAGCGCAGACCGTTTTCTGGGATATCACGATTAATTCGATAAGATACTGGAAAACTTTACAGTCACTAATGAATCGTATCTATAGGGTAGGGTTGGAAAGAAGAAATTTTTTCTTGCACCACGCCAACGCCAGACCGCATTACAACAACGAAACGGTGAAGAGAGTGATGAGTCTGAAATTCACAATTCTTTCGCACCTCCGTACAGACCTGATTTAGCACCTTAAAATTTCTGGTTGTTCCCAAAATTGTAAGAGGTATTGAGAGGCGAACATCTTTCATCAGATACGGAAGTTCGGGCCGTTGTTCGCAATTGGCTCAACAGTAAGCAAGAAGGTTTTTTCATGGACAGAATGATAAAATACATTCAGCGTTTCAAGAAATGTGTAATCCTGATTATGTGGAAATATAATTATATACAATAAATTTACTTCATTTTCAGGTTGGCTTCATTATTTTGTCTTTTCGTATTTTTATTTTTAGAGTTGGAGACGTTATACATCAATCCGCCCTCGTATTATGAAAAAGATATTTTTTCAAGCGTATAATAATTACGATATTATACTATTCACAACCTTATATTGAAACAGTTTATTTTTGTAGTTTTGTCGATATTATTGTATGGCAGAACTTAAAAAAATACATTTAAAGATGAGAAGAGTGTCTCCCTCTATGTACCATGCTTTCAATTAAATTTTCATTTAGAGTAGCCTATGATTTCAATTTCAATTTGGGAACACTCTGGAACAGTAAAGGTGTGTCTTACCGAACTTATTTGCAGAGCTCGTTTAGCTCAGCTCAGAGTGGTTTATTTTCATGCATGGTCTTAGCGCATTTTCTATTTGACAGTTGACGTTGCTGGCAATTATTAATTTACTAAATTTTACTAAAATTCTTTCATGCCTTGATTTGTGATGGATTAATGACGAAGACAAATTTTAATTTATTATCTTTACTGAAAATTGCTAAAGATACAAAACCATACTTTATATTGTTATAAGACTTTTATTACAAAGAGACGGATTTGCCACAGTGTTTTCCTTATATAGGTATACATTTTTGTAATTGACTATCCGCGCATTATACAATTCCTCTTTAGCTTGTACTAACTAAATTGATAAAATTGTCTACATCGTCCATGAATAAACAACAACCAGAACAACAGTTCGCAGAAATATACAATATTGCAATCTCTTTGGTTCACAATCTTAAATGTCAGGTTAGGTTTAACAAATTTAATTTGACAATTGAAGAAGTGATCGCCGTTTGGTTCGGCTATAAAAATCGGAATTGATCCTGTTTTGTCGCCGTGTTGTACTTTCCTAAACACCTGATTACTTCGCGCAATACGATTGGCTAATTGTTTATTCCATAGTCGGGCTGAGCTAAACGAGCTATGCGAATAAGTTCGCTAAGACGCACCTTAAGATTTTTCATCTTGCAGTTTATAATTTAGTTGTTACAACTTAATCTTATTTGACATTTAATTTAAAAGTCGTAATGTCTATCAACGAAACGTACAGAAGCGCTTCGCTCTTATTGGAGCTTATCTATGTACGGTATCCTGAAGACTTTTCACTCCTATACTTTGTATATACATATATATATATATATATATATATATATATATATATATATATATATATACAACGTGTCCACTTAAGTAAATGGGAAATATTTTTATTTTGGATTTCACAGAAAACTTTATAGAAAAGTTCGTGCATCCTAAGAAACTTGATATTTTGTATTCAGGGTTGCGTTGTATTACTTGGTTAGAGGAAAAATTAAAAAACATTGAAGTTGCCGTAAGAGTACGCTACACTTATTTTTAAAGATATCAAAAATATTCATTTAAAAGTGTTGTTTCAAATTTCAAAATATGCTCAAATACGAATTGTTATTTAAAATTTCGAAAAAATAAAAATTAAATTATCGAGCAATAATAATAGCAAATACGCAATAGTTTTTAACATCCATCTATGTGACAGTAGTTCTATGGTTGTCATTTGTATTGTCACTTTAGTAACAAATTTTATGTGATTGTCAGATCCGCTGTCACTTTAATAATTAAGTAATTTTAAGACAATTCATTAAGTTATTGTTATTACCTACCAACTATGGCTGAACGGTTAACTATGCTAGAGCGAGCTGAATTAATTCTTATTTGCGGAGATAACTACAAAACATGTAGAGACGCAGCTGATATTTTTAATGAAAGACATCCCAACAAATTTATTAGTTTCCAAAGCGTCTCAAGAATTTTAAATCAGTTTACAGCAACTGGTAGTTTAGAAATGCGTTACAAAAAAAGTAGGGAAAAGCAAGTGAGACATTTCGAAAACTCTTTACGTGTTATGCAAAGTGTAATTGAAAATCCCAAAATTTCTGTCAGAAAAATTGCAAGCAATTTGGATATTAAAAAATCATCAGTAAGCAACATTTTGGTTAACAATAGATATCACCCCTATAAGCAAAGATATATTCAAACTGTGCAGGAACGGGACTACAACAATAGATTTGAATTTTCTTTGGATATTCAAGGTACATTAGAAACGCAGAAAACGTTTTTCAAAAGCATTTTGTTTACTGATGAAGCAACCTTTACTACTAATGGTGTTGTGTGTGCACAAAATTGTCGTTGGTGGTCGTCTGACAACCCACATTTTAGAATTCCCTGCAAGAATCAATATTCGCAAAAGGTAAACGTTTGGTGTGGAATTTTAAACAGAAAAATTTTTGGTCCGTATTTTTTTCAATCGTCATTAAATTCACAACGATATTTGGAATTTCTACAAACATACCTCGATAACCAATTAGACGAATTGCCACTAAATATTATAAGAACCCTTTGGTTTATGCATGATGGAGCACCTGCACATAGTGCACGAATAGTTGTAGACTATTCAAATGAAAAATTTGGAGAAAGATGGATGGGACGAAATGGACCTTTTCCATGGCCAGCGCGCTCGCCCGACTTAAACCCCATGGATTACTTTATCTGGGGATGGCTAAAGAATAAAGTATATTCAGAAAGGCCGTTTCAGAATTTAGAAGAATTGAAAAACAAAATAGGAGATGCAGTACTGTTCTTAAGAAATAATCCTATTGTGTTACAACATGCATGCGAGGATTTAAACAGGCGTACAAACATATGCATTCAACGAGAGGTGCATCATTTTGAATAGCTTTTTTTTTGTTTGTATTTCTGAATTTGTTGTTTTTGTTAATTTCATATTTATTTTGTAATATAAAAATGTATTTTCATAAAGTTATATGGAAATTATTTTTGTTTCATTCTATTGCATTTCAGCGATAAAAAATTGATATCGAATGTAAATGATTTCACGTGCAATTACATAAAATTTATTATTAAAGTAACAATACAAATGACAACCATAGAACTACTGTCACATAGATGGATGTTAAAAACTATTGCGTATTTGCTATTATTATTGCTCGATAATTTAATTTTTATTTTTTCGAAATTTTAAATAACAATTCGTATTTGAGCATATTTTGAAATTTGAAACAACATTTTTAAATGAATATTTTTGATATCTTTAAAAATAGGTGTAGCGTACTCTTACGGCAACTTCAATGTTTTTTAATTTTTCCTCTAACCAAGTAATACAACGCAACCCTGAATACAAAATATCAAGTTTCTTAGGATGCACGAACTTTTCTTTTCTATAAAGTTTTCTGTGAAATCAAAAATAAAAATATTTCCCATTTGTCTCATACTTAAGTGGACACGTTGTATATATACATATATATATATATATATATATACATATATATATATATATATATATATATATACATATATATATATATATATATATATACATATATATATATATATATATATATATATATATATGTTAACATTCTGAACTTACTGCAAATGAGAATTAATAAATATTAAATCTCATTTCCACATGCAAATGTCGCCTTATGTGATGCGTTAATTACTACAATTCGACAAACTAAGTTTGCATCAGTATGTAGAAGACAACATGCCGCGACTTCGTAGTTGTTAGGCTATTTAAAAATTCGTGAAAAATCACGTGTTGTATTCTACATAGTGGTACAAACTTAGTTTGTCGAATTGTATTCGACATTTGCATGTGAAAATGAGATTAAACATTCATTAATTCTCATTTGCAGAAATTCAGAATGTTTACTATATATCCACAAAATGTAGGAGTGAAAAGTCATATCTGTCTTCAGGATACCATACATTGACAAGCTCCAATAAGAGCGAAACGCGTCTGTACGTTCCGTAGACGGACATGGCTTCTCACGAATTTGTAGTTATCCTAGCAACCAGGAAGGTTGAAGCCGCGTCGTGTTGTGTTCTACATACTGGTACAAAGTTAGTTTGTCAAATTGTAGTAATTAACGCAACATAAGGCGGCATTTGCATGAGTAAATGAGATTCAATATTATTAATTCTCATTTGCAGTAAGTTCTAAAAATCATTTATTTACAGAAATGTGTTTATTGTAAAAAAAAACTACGTTTAAGAAAATTCTCGAAATGTTGCCCTCTTGTCTAGATGCACACACGAACTTTGCGTTTCATGTTTTTAAATGCGTTTGACAAATGAGGAATCATATTATCACAAACTTCTCTAATACTATTTCAAAGTTAATTTTATGTTGTGGCGTTCTAAAAATCGTCTTCTTTATGTGCGGAAAAATGAAGTAATCTAGAATTGTAAGATCTGGAGACCTTGGAGAAAAATTCACTATTCGATTATCAAGCAACTCTTCCGAACGAGCACGTGTTTGTTGAGCCGTATGTGGTGGAGCATTGTCTTGTTGGAAAAATTCTTCTGTAATTTCATCATTATGTAACTGATTAATAAAGGGTTCTAATAAGTCATTTCGGTATCTTTCAGCACTTATTGTTACATTGAAAAATATTGGTTCAATGATTCACCTCCTTGACACTGCAAGCCAAACACTAATTTTATGCGTATGTAATGGTGTTTCCACAAATTCATGAGGATTTTCTTCCGACCATATTCTCATATTTTGTTTATTTAAATATCCCGAAATATGAAACCAGACCTCATCAGTAAAAAACATTTATTAAGAAATCATCTTTATTCAAGTTATTCAAGAATCATTTGCATTACTCGGGTCTTCTATCATAATCAACGGGACCGAGTTCATGAACAACTTGAATTTTATATGGATATAATTTTAAATCTTCTTTAAGAATAGTGTGGCATGTTCCGACTGATAACTCAACTTCTTGCGACAGTTTCGCATTGGATTTCTTTGGTGAGTTTTCCATTCGATGTCGAACAGCTTCAATGCAATCAGTACTTTTTTTTAGCTGATCCGCTCCAAGATTTACGAAATACTGTCCTCGTTTCACGAAATCTGTCAATACAACCTTGAATTTTTTCTAGCCAGTCGTTCATACGTGATTGCAAGATTAGGGAACTGTTGTCGAAAATCCTGTATATATTGATTAATTGCATAAACCCACTGTCCATTTAATAATCTACCAGTTCTAAAATAACATTCAGCAATAAAAACTTTGTGTTGTATTTCTAACATGATAACAAATAATCTAATTGATAAGACAACTTTTCAATAAATTAATTTTTCGCATTTTGACAAGTAATGTGCTACTTTACTACAATCAAAATCGTTTATTAAAGTGGCACTTTACCACATAGATACGTCACTTTACTACATAGTTATGTCATGTCAATAAAACACAGTTTGACAGAAAATTATTTATTTAAATATTGGAATTGGAACTATTGTGAAATATATTAAAAGTACAATTATTCAACTTTGAAAACCTACGTCTATACGTCTCTTTTGGGTTTTGGTATCATGTAAAGTTATAACTAACATTTTCCCCGTATCTTCTATATCGTTTACAGTTAAGTTGCACAGTTCTTCACGCCGACATGCCCCATTTAAACAAAATATCAGTACCACTTTCATTAATAGAAATTTGTCATCTGAAGCCTCTTTCAAAAATTTCATAACGTCTCCCATAGTCAACACTTTTGACTTCTTTGGTTTGTACCCGTCATTTTGACGTTTCAAGAATGCAGTTAGTTTTTTATATTGTGATATATCTATATTATCGTTAATTTGTATAGTACTTTTCAACATTGAATATGTAGACCACAAACTGGATGCCTTAAGGACTTTTGCCTAAAATAATGAAAGACATTGTATGAATAACACTAAAATATATAGAAACAAATAGCTTACCTTCTCAAAAAAATACGCTAGCATTACACTTTCATCAATTATTAGTGCTTTTTTTGTTATCCTCCAATTACAAAATATTTCATATGTCTTCTCGCATTTTTCTTTTGATTTCAAAGGAAGTAAACCCGAAGACGCTTTTCTCGCGCGGCATTTAAAATATCTTCAGAATAATGTTCTAAAGTATGTTTAGTAACAAGACTCATTTTCAACTAAAACTCAAATCGACTTACAAAAAATGAAGTTTGTTTACTGTTACTGTGTCGTTACTTAGAGAACGGACATTCTTACCACATGACTAAGTTCTCCGAATACAATAGCCGTTGTCCATTGTTAACGCTGGTGGCCGAGAAAGTCAAACACAAATACTTCATTGTATTACGCCGGGATGTACTGAGCGAAGTTTATAAACATTTCGAGATGCCGATTGCGTTTAATGGATATTTATCCTCCGAATACAATAGGTGTGTTGTCATTGTAATCGCAGCGGACCAGATGGCCGGGAAAGACTAACAAATACTTCATTGAATTACGCCGAGTCATGTGGTAAGAATGTCCGTTCTCTAGACTCGTTACTATGTAAATAAACAAAGCCGAATCAGATTACGGAAAACCTGTACAAATACCTACTATAACATTTTGAATTTTTAAGTTTATAATGCTTATTCTTGCAAAATGCGAAAAAATAGTGTAAACAAACTCGTAAGAAAAGCAGTTTCACTAAACTCATACAGCTTTAAGTTACTCGCTCGCTCCGCTCGCTCGTATTCAAACGCTATATTCGTTTAGTAAAACATTGCTTTTCTATACTTGTTGTTTAATATACTATTAACTATGACAGTTGTTAAAATTTGACTTTGGAAAAACCTTATTGTTCGACACTAAGATTTTCGAATTAAAATTTATATTGAAATCATAGGTACTCTAAATGACAATTTAATTGAAGGCATAGTATTTTTCGTGTTATGTATTGTAAATTCATTCTGACAGATTTTTTGGCAACTAACCTAAAACGTCAACATTAACATTAATAGAGTGAATTAAATGTGTGATCTGTTATTTGAGCCTAATCTAAAAATGATTTACAAAATTCCAGGAATTTCTGGGCAGCACCTCGTATATTTGGAAAAATCTGGATACTTTTCTTTCAAATAGAGTTGATATTCTATTATGTATATGGCAGATGAGGAATACATGTGAAAATTTTTATGGAAAAGGGAGAAAAATTTCAAACTATAGGATGAATGAAAACGTGATATCTAACGCACACAACCGCCCACTTTCATTTAAAAAATATTTCATTTAATAAAGTTTTCGTTATTTTTAAACACAAAGTACTTCCCTTTCATAATAATTCCAAAAATAGTAGATCAAATTTTTCATGAAAACAAAAAAAAATACTTAAAATTATCTGGCCGAAGCAGGTGAGTCTTCCGTAAGATTAAAATATTACATATCCAGAAAAGTATCTTATCTTTCGTAACATAAATTTATGAAATATGTATGTCGATTAACCACATGTCTTATTCAAAAGTATTATAAAATAACAATTAGTTTTTATACACTCGCGTGCGTATATGTTAAGAACAAGAAGATAATTGTGAAGATATGTAGATAACATTTTATAATTTTAATGGTTGTTGTAAAAAAAAGGAATTAATAAAAAACAGTCCTAGATAACCGTGACAGCGTCAATTACGATTTCATATAATTGAAATTACAATCGACTGAGTTTAATGATATGCCAATCAGATTAATTGAGATGCCACCTGGTGGCAAGTAACGTAATTAGATCTTTAGATGATACCCTGTTAAGCGTCAGTAGAAATAAAGATTACATAATTTATAAAGGATAGGGAGACTTTCAAAGTATGAGCTAATGCTGTTTTTGCATTAGTAATATTTTCTTCACATATTTGCTTATGCTATTGTTTTGTGGAGCGTAAAGCTTCTAAGCCAGAAGTCAGGACTTGTTTTCTAACTAAACATTGTATCTAAGATTATGCTGGTAACTGTTTTTATTCACCAGAAATATAATATACTTTTTATGCCAATTTAAAAGAAAACTTCTAAATTTTTTGCCACTACATAACTCTTTCTACTTTTAAAAAAAGTACTAAATTTGAAACATCTTAGTTTTTTAAATATCAGTAGTAACGAAAACATCCAATATTTCTAATACGATTTTATTTTCTCTTTATAAATTAAAGCTTTTATAATCTTTTATTCCTTACACTTCATTTTTACTTTATTAGGATCATCACGATACAACATCCATCAGTAATCCTCTATCATTTTTGGATTTAAAAACCTTTATATTGATTTTTCCACTAATTGAATGGTCTTTTGGTTCACTCCATATCATAGCTTTTGCAATGGCATTTATATTATCTTACGTTCATCCAATATCGAAGTCCATAGGGCGGATTAATATACGAAGGTGGATCAAATATGAACTGACCATTGTTAATACCTTTTTATTGAATTATAATTACAACAATATCATACTTTTCTATATACAGTAGTACCCCCATATCCGCGGGGGTTTGGTTCTGTGGTCTTCCGCGGATACTGAAAACCGCGGATAGTAGCGAACGCTTTATTTTCGAGTACAATATGAAATATGAAGCAAAGTTAAAACAATGAAACAAGAAAAAATAAGTTATATAATATTTATTTAAAATAAATAAACAATAAATAATAAAATTTTCTTGTGCTGTGGCACAAATACAATTTAAGTTTAATAAATATATAAGTTCATACATATGTACATATAGTACATATTTACATATACAACAAGAAAAACTTTATCATCGTGAGCTACATATTCATTCATCTTCCTCCAAGTCCAAGTTAGCAGTCGATTGTTTACTTAGATCCGAAGCAAGCGATGTTGATGGCTGTGCATTATCGATAGTTTTGTCGACTTTTTCAAAGAACATTGTTATTGGTAGTTGTCGTTTTTGTCTTTTCATTTCAATAAACAAATCCTCCAAAGGTTTCAAGGCTTCTGTTATAGTGCGAGTAATTTTTATACTGCGTTCCATTATTGGATCATATTCTACTATCTGTTCTTTTAATGTTTGAGCAGTTCGAAATATCGCTGAAAATTTTTCAAGCGTCCATGCTGGCGGTTCTTGTTGACCCTCATCGTCACTCGCTTCTGGAGAAGATTTCACAAGGTCTTCCAATTCCTCGTTGGTGAATACTTGATCCTCTTCGTTTATGTAATCACTGAGTTGCTCTTGAGTTATATCGTTAAATCCTTCTCCATCTATTTTCTGCGCTATGCTAAATATCGTTGTTAGATGTGAATTAATATCATGTGTGTCTTCAGAACTAAGAACGATGTCATTCCACAGATTTTTCCAACATGCTATTATCGTTTCTGACTTTAATTCCTCCATCGCTCCTTTGATAAATAGAATTGCGTCAGCAATTGTAAATGACTTCCAGCATTCCATGAGCCCGATATCAGAGCATTCGTTAGCCATTGTATACAGCATTTCGAAAACCTGTCGAATATATATGGCTTTAAAGCATCTAATGACACCTTGATCAAGGGGCTGAAGCAATGAGGTGGTGTTAGGTGGTAAAAAAAGCATTTCAACATTTTTATCTTCTGTGCCTAGTGACACAGGATGCCCAGGAGCATTGTCTAGTATCAGCAGCACTTTAAATGGTAATTCTTCCTTTTCCAAATATCTTTTCACTTCCGCAATAAAGCATTGATGAAACCATTGTGTAAATAGAACAGCCGTAACCCACGCCTTTCGATTTGATTGCCAAAACACAGGCAGGCAAGCTTTATCTTTGTATTTAAGAGCACGTGGACTCTGTGATCGGTAAACAAGTCCGGGTTTAATCATATGACCAGCTGCATTTGTACAAAATATCAAGGTAAGTCTATCCTTAATTGCTTTAAAGCCTGGTGCACTCTTTGCAGTCTTATGAATATAAGTCCGCTGAGGCATTTTTTTCCACATAAGACCAGTCTCATCGCAGTTAAAAACTTGCTTATGATGATAATTCTTTTCTGCAATAATTTGTTTAAATTTTTCTGGAAACAGGGCAGCAGCTACATGATCAACCGACGCAGATTCCCTTGTCATTTCTATATTTTTTAGATTAAACCGAGTTTTAAATCTATGCAGCCACCCCCTACTTGCCGTGAATGATTTTCCTTCCTCTTCAGTATAATCTTGGGTCTGCATATCTTCATATAAAACCAACGCCTTTTGTTGTAGCACTTTGCCATCGATAGGAATATGTTTTCTTGTCATATCTTCCACCCATAAATTTAAGGCATTTTCTACCTTAAGTAACACTTTATTACGTATTGTGGTTGCAACTTTTGCAGTTTGGGGTGCACTAGAAAAACTAGCTCGAATCTTATCTTTGTTTTTTAACACTCGTATCGAAGATTCGTTTTTATTGTATATTTTAGCAACAGTTGCAATAGATGTTTTTTCTATTTCAATCATATTAATGATTTCTATTTTTTCACTAATAGTGAGCATTTCACGTTTTCTTTTTGGTTTAGACGCCATTTTAAAATGATTTTCAAATTTACTTGCTTTATTTAAAAACTATTGCAAGCACTGTCTTGTCCGACAATTCGAATAGTACTAAACTCATAGTTAACAGGAGCGTTTATATGTACAAGTAAAAGCGAGTGGCACCTTAAGCACGTTCCAACTTGTTTAACTTATCATAAGGGAGCGCCGAATTCAGGGGATGACTCATATATACGACGATATATCGACAAATGCTCCTATAACTTTTATATTTATTGATATAACGCGTTTTCTGCTCATCATAGGTAAATCGCGGATGACTGAAACCGCGGATACGTAGTCAGCGGATAACGGGGTACTATTGTATATATATATATATATATATATATATATATATATATAACATTTGATAAATTATTGGAGTTTTTCGGCTTTTTAATATGAAATATTTACAAATATTAAATTAGAATGTATGTAATTGCAGAGTAAGTGGGGATGTAAACATTGCTGTCTACAAATTACATAGCAAATCATACGAAATTTTTTTTTTTTTTATTATCTAAACACACACACATATATATATATATATATATATATATATATATATATATATATATATATATATATTTAAATTAGTTCGGGTTGATTTTGAAAGTGTTCTATAGTTGATGGTATTTTGATATTTAATTCCCGATATTTTTAGAAATATTTATTCTCGTATTTTGATGATAAAAATTTAATTAAGCAACCTTTTCTCGTAAAAGTGTCTCCACATTTTTTTGTAAGTAATATTAAGATATTATGACGTCATATATAAATTTATATTAAAGATTGTAGATAATTGTTTTAAATATTAAGAATATAGATAATTCAGCTGATATTAAGAGTCTTCGTTATATTTTTTTATAGAGATAAATTTTGTTCGATTGAGTTCAGCTTTTTTTGTGTGTGTCGTTCTGTACATGCGTAATTTTGTTCGTGGTTCAGTATCTGTATGTTTATATACAGTGTGGTTTTCTTTGAAGAATTTAATATAAAGTTTGATTATTTTAGTTAAGTTTGATCGGAGTCAATAAAGAGAAAGTTTTTCCATTCATTTAGCTGTCATTTTACAATGAATGTTTTTACCTCATGTATTTTTGTATAATACAACATCTTTATACTTTGTAAAGATAGATTTTTTTTCTTTTTTTATTTTTGTATTAAATATTCAGTTTAAATTTTATCCTGCGTTTCATTTATTGTAATAACTCCAATATTGCTAAGTAACTTATATAATATAAGTAAATAAAATTTTGTGAACATTTCACTGGCGTCCAAATTACTTTACAGACACGTGTTTCCTTATTGGAACCCGAGAAGCTAGAAGTCTCACATTTGAAAATTCACCGGCTGAGATACCTAGTTGGGAAAACTAGTTGTTGATGGTAGCGTGCTAAATTCTCAAACCACTATTCATAGCAATATGTTGAGTATTTAAATTAAGGCATTATTTGTGTTCGATATATTTACGTTGCGAAAATGTAAATAAGTGCATTTTTGCCTCTCAGTTCGCAATTTACATTATACCATCTTATCCGAGGACGTAGCTCCCACTGACTTATAAGAGATACCGGAATAGATACCCCGCACCTCCGCCACCTTGTCCCGTAACCTTAAATTTATTACAAATACAACTTCTTTCACTATCGCTAACCTACTTCCTTCTTATCTCCACATCATCGTTCAATATTCTACTACTATCAAACTGATTAATCTTCCGACAGCGTCTTTACTGTCTGTCTAACTTCCTCTCGCATTAGCAAAGCCGCTGACTATATGGACAATGAAACTTTCCGTGACAATACTTTACTTCTTGATTTGTTCTTTGCCTCTACAGTCCCTTTTCCCTTTTGATTCTTCCCAAGATTTTCTTAGCATCTTCCGCTTCCATATTTTCAATTCTATTTCGTTCCTCTTCGTTAGAACTAATACTTAACAGCCATGCAAAGTAGTGCGTCTGATTATATTATAAACAGTACTCGCAGACTTTTGGAGAAAAATATCATGGTAAGAATGAGTATTTAAACAAAATAGTACAGTCTACTATTTAGAAAAGAGAAAAGATTGATTTCGATCAATATTAAATCATTAAAATAATCAACTCATTCTCTCGATCTGGGAAGTTTTAACAAAAAAAAAGACACACGTTCGTAATGAGCGGTATAATAAATTCATTAAATTATAATCTGAGATAAATAAGTGTCCGAAAGAAGTTCCATTCTCCACAGTTTTTAGTAATGGTTTCAGAAATGAATTTTTACAGTAAATTGTGAATTAATCCAGCGCGATTTCTAAATTCGTATGTATTAAATTGCATTACACATAAAAGCAATCAAACTACTTGTTATTACTTCTGATATAATCTGTTTAATGTTAATGTTTTTCTTTACAGGTCTGAGCAAGTATGGTATTTATTCGTTGTTCCCGGGTACTCCGAATTTCGGAAACGCCCTGTACTCCCACAGTGCCATCGGTAGATTTACATCAGGCTCCCTCCAATCATCACCGACCACCTTTCACGCAACTCACAAAGGTTTTAATATTTTTATCTATAATATACTAATATCTGTAATTATTTCTTTTCAATTAAAAAAAAGACATGATAAATAACGGGTGACTATAAATGCTTGAGAATTTTTTTCCTGGCAACAATTCGATAACTTTATTTTAATTTTTAAACATAAATTTGTCAAATATTTGGCAAAGTGCAAGTCAAACAAATAAAATAATTTGTTGTGTTTACATTTATACATACATTAATTTATTCAATTTATTAAGCCTATCTTAGAAACAGTTTGCAAAATGAAGATGTAATTGGATATATTCAGTTGATTTATAATCAATTTATTGTTGCTTTTCACAACACAATATAATGATCATCTGCCCAATAATACTAACCAGCAAAATATTATTTTTTGTTCTGATGAAGCTTAGTTTCACCTGTCTGCTTGGTTATTTTATTCGCAGAATTATAGAACTTGATCCGCAGATAATCCAGGCACTTTAATCGAAGTACCATCTGCTAAATTAAAAGCTACTCGAGTTTGTGTATTCTACCATTTTGGAGCGCCAAATTTTTAAAAGATAGACGTTCGCGGCTTGTGTTGATTAGTTCCGGACTAGCTGTAGTGTTCTGACAATAATGTAAATGATTTAGAATAATAAATAATGTAATGATCATCATCAAAGGTCCAGGAAGTGTGTAGTAGTTGAAATAAATGTAACTTGTCCTTAAATAAAATTTGTTCTAGAAATAAATTATTTGAAATATATTTACCTTGTGCAATGTTGCGGTCGAACATGTGCTTCACTATCTGTACTTGAAGCACTTATAGTGAAAGATGTTACCTCAAGAAATGTTGGAGAGCAATAGAGACGTTTATCTCATTACGGTTGGAGACGAAGATGAGAGAGTTTTGTGTATTGAAAATAGCGATGTCTAAAGAATTAAGGATTAATTAAAGACGCAAGCTAAATGGTTGTAATGTCAATGAAATTAATATCATTAAAATATTCCTTTTGGAAAATACTTTAAATTGATATCCGACATGGTACGGTTTGGATAAGGTTTACAATTGTGATTTAAATCTGAATGTCAATTTTAATACGGGGTCGCGGTATAATTTTGACATGTAGAAAAAATAGCTCAATAATAAATAAAATTATTAATTAAGAGATAATTAGAATAGAAGTCGTATGTAATGAATAACTAATTTAAAATTATGTATAAATTCTCAGAAATATGCAAGAGAGAATATGAAATATGTTTACCGTTCGGTAGTTATTTTCGAAGGATCGTTTGTGTGACCAGTGTAATAAAAAGAAATGCGTTCTATTGCAAATACAAAGAATCAAATATGGTACAAAATGTCTGGAATTTTTTATTCGATATATATGTGAATAATATAATTTAAAAATAGATTTAAAAACATTCTTAATACCTACATGCGGAGTGTAACACATCCAATTAAAATTGGCGTTTGCATGGAAATTTTAAAGCGACGAATTATTAGGCTAATAATCTTTCAAGAAACAATAAACACCCAAAATTAAGAAACCATTATTTAAGAATAATTTATAAGTCGTTGGATGACTCATCAACGACGCGTAGCGCGTGATACTGGTCTGGTATTCTCTGGAGCGTTCCACATGCGTCGAGAAAATATAGAACAACGATTAATAGAGAATGCGCAAATTCAAATGCAACAAATGGAAGAAAGACACCTAGAAACCGCTAGAATCCTCGAGAAAAATCTGGAAAAGAAATTACTAGAGAATTCTAGAAACTTCGAAAAAAGTCTGGAACAAGTGGAGAAAGTTCTAGAACAGCGATTAGCGGAAAAATCAGAAGCGTTAAAACAAGAGGTTTTCATAGCTGTAGAAGAGAAAATTGGAGAACATTCTAGACTTTTAGAGGCAATAATGACTCAGATGAAATTACCCGCTACCACGAGTCATTCTGATCCCAAGCAGGTCCACGAAGAAGTCATACCGCGGCCCATCGAAATAAAAGAAGAATTTGTGGCTATTTCAAAGACCAGAATCAAACCACCAACCTTTGATGGAAAGACGTCATGGGCAACTTACCTGACGCAATTCGAAGCGGCCGCAGAAACAAACGCATGGTCTTCTGCCGAGAAGGCGACTGCTTTAGTCATAGCATTGAGAGGTGATGCTAGTGATATTTTGCAGACATTGCCACGATATAAAAGCCGTCGAAGAAGGGATGGCGACATTCAATACCTGAGCTTATATTTTCTCGACGCATGTGGAACGCTCCAGAGAATACCAGACCAGTATGACGCGCTACGCGTCGTTGGATGAGTCATCACAATAGGTTTAACTAGTGGTTATTTCCAAGATGATTATGCCACATCACACACTTCACGTACAACTATGAATTATTGGAACAATTTTTCCCAGACTATTTTATAAGTGTAGGTTTGGGCAAGTAGATCATCTGCTTCGTTTTTGGATTTCTTTTTATTCCCTTATTTAAAAAACGTAATAGTCGGGAATCCATAAACAATTTGCAAGATCTACGATATGCAATTAAAGAGGTAATTACAAATCTGCAATTTATCACGACTAGTTCAGTGTTACTTGTAAGTAAGAGACCAACATTTTGGGCATTTCCTTTGAACTAAATAGGTTCCTAAAATTTGTTTCAACTATCATTTTGTATAAATCTCACTTTTGATATTAGTTGATCTTGATTTACTAGTAAATTTAACCATTCATTCTTCTCCTGCTTATTGAAATCTGGTTGATCTGTTAATTCCGAGTTTGCCCCTGTAAAATTTCCTGGGATCTGGATTGCCAGCTGTCCCTCCATCTTTTTGGTGGTGTTCCAGGTGGATGGTTGCATGCTGATCTACCTTATAGTACGACGCGTAGTAGTCTGTCATTCTTTTCACGTGGTTATACCACTCTCTTCTCCTTTGCCTCCTCCATATCACTATACATTGTACATCGCACTATTCTCTGATGTCAATGATTCTTATGCGATCTCTTATTGTTGTCCCCACTATCCTTCTTAGTACTGTTATTTCTGTGACGCGCAGCATGCTCTTAGTACTGCTGGTATCTTCTATTCCATACGTAATTATCGGCATTACACATGTCCTGCATATTTTAACTTTACTCTCCCTTCGCATATAGGAGCTAGCCCAGATAGTTTCTCTCAGGCAGCCCGATATCATAGCTGATTTATTAATCTGGCTCTTTAACTCCTTTGCCGGGCCATGAGCACTAGATAAGCACTACCGCTCTGTTCCCTATTATCAGCTTGCATCTGAGTGGTTCCCTTGCGGTGGTCATGCTTTTCGTTTTTCAATGGATATGTCCCTATTGAGTTGCTGGCTGATTTGGTGCAATCTAAATAGCTGTCTCTGCAGGTCGCTCTCATTTTCTGCGAATATCATTGCATCGTCAGCGCAACAAACCATGCTGGTTGCCTTATTATTCTATATCCCAAGTTTAAAGATGTAATACTTCACCTCTTGCTTCCGAATGCAGCTACGAGACACGTAAGATTAATGAGAGTTTAATGAGTATAACCGACGCTGTGGAAGTTAAATGTTCGTTCCTTGTTTCGCTATTTCGTATATAAAATAGATTATTGTCGCTATTGTTCCCCTTTCTAAACCTCAAGTCGATGCTGAAAGCAAAGACAACTTTAAATGTGAGATTCTTGGAGATTTCCGTTATTTGTATACGCGTTCAACAACTTCCATAGAAAGCGAAGTTATATGTAGAAAACTAAATAAAATAACATTTTACGAAAAAGTTTTCTTTTTACAGGGAATCACACTGTGTATATATACAGGTTGGGCCATAAATCACGACGGGATTCGAACTTCTAATAATTTTTTAATCTGATAATGTTCTCTTATGATTTTAAGTGTTTATAGTCAACATTAAAGAGTTTAGTCATGGGAAACTGCATGACAACTGCACAGTAAACCGAACTCATGGAGATTTTAAAAATCATTCGTCGATTACATTGGGCAACAGCCAAAATGTATCTAAAATAAAATCAACTAAACCTTACTATTTGTGGTGTGCTAAAACCGAAAACAAACTTATCTTTTTTATATTAGTTCAAGTTTTACAGATACGTGATGTCATGTGTCCTCATATATTAAAACTAGGGCTGGGTGAAGTACATCGTCCAATACCCGATGCCAAAACAGGTATCGATTCCCCTATGCCTCAGATAACGAAGGTATCGATACCTGGGAATTGATACTTGGCTATCGACACCAAGAAACTAATACCAGAGTATCGATACCAAGGAACCGATACCAACGAACCGATACCAAGAAACTGATGCTAACTATAGAAATGACTGGAATCGATCTCAATGTATAGTATTTATTCCAAGGTATCGAGTCCAAAGCGTCGATACTAAGATAGTATGTCGGTATCGCATTATTTTGGAATCAGTTAAACTTCTACAAGCCTCTTACTTACATATTGGTATTTGCAGCAATTTCCATTTCTTTATTTAACAGGGTCTTTTTATTTATTGCATTTGTGTTGCAAGTTTAATTTATGATTCGTACAAATGGAGATTAATAATGTAAAAAAAAAGTGGCGTCGAGAATTATTATAAAGCTATTGTAGGTATAAAATGGTGCTTGGTTTGTTTCTATTTTGAAATAGAATATTTTAGGCTTTTGGTGTAATTTAGTAATAGCACGCATATCTGTATATATTACCTTACCTTTATGCATTTTTTTAAATGTATATAAAGGATGCAATAATTTTGTAAGTAAATAATTTTTAAGTATGTATGCATTATATATATTATATAATATATATTTAAAAGGATGTTGTTGAATTTTACATAATGCGTAACAAATATCCATATTATGACATAATAACTATAATTATTACAAACAAAATATCACAATATTGTAAATTTCATACCGTATATATGGTAGAATTGGTAAATTAATTTTATGTCTTTTAAAATCGATATCAAACAATTGATACCTAGAAAAGGGGTTATGAATACTCATTCCTAAGTATCGATTGCAAAGTATTGATTCCAAAGCATCGATACCTATCGATACTTTACCGATTCCAGTACTCAGAATCGATACAATGCATAGACCCGATACATCGAAGTATCGATAGCTCGATTGGTATCGATACTTGATATCGAAAACGTCGGTATCGCCCAACCCTAATTAACACTGTAACCACATGTCTGCCTTGCACTAAACAGCCTTTGTATACAAACAAATGACAAACGCTGCTATCGCGAATATTATTGAATTGAATAGAAAGTTTTCGAATATTCTCGAATATAGTTGACATTGTAAGATGTCTCGAAAGTCTGTAAACAATCCAGGTCACTTCTGCTATGATTCTGGTGAGGTGACTTTTGCGCCTCAGAAGCGGTACAAAACTACTTCAAATGACTTTCGCCTCGTGGTCACTAATTTCTTGGGAAATAAAAAAGCTGACAATTACGTTACTCTTATTGAAAATATGCTATCATTGTATCAAAAAATTGGTTGCAATATGTCCCTAAGATCCATTTCCTACACTCACACCTGGACTTTTTTCCTGAAAACTGCGAAGCTGTAAGTAAAGGCGAACGCTTCCATCGAGACATATCAATAATGGAGAAAAGATATCAGGGAAACTGGAAGGCTTCCATACTTGCCGACTAACATTGGACTCTTGTTAGAGAAGCTCTAGAAACAATTTACAAAAAAATAGCAAAAAGACTTCGCATTTAGTGTCTCTAAAAGTGTAAAAGTATCTATTTTTTATTATTTTGTTAAAAATAAAATAAAAAAACTTCTTGAAGACTGCATCCGAGTTTTTAATTTCATTGTCATTTTTGTATTGAGCGCCTCAAAATTAACAAATAAATGCACTTTTCAAACAAAGTACAACAAATTCGTTGCCCAGTGTTATCAACACTCAACGAACATATCGCCAACATTTCGGGTCGTGAGAATCTCTTTCGGAATTAACGATTCGTCTTTTATCGTAGTGTAATGCTTTAGACAACAGGGTGCCGTCATGTTATCCATATTTATATAAAATATTTTAACCCGAAAATATAAATTAAAGTAAATAACCAGGCAAGCTAATTTCTCAGGTTTAAATATTTGCTTCAATCATTAATCGGTATTACGTAATTAATTATACAAAAAGTCGTTGCCATTTAAAAATCAAATAAATACAATTAATTTGCTTTAAATTAAACTCATTTATAGAAGGAATGACGATGGTAATACTAGATGAAGAAACGTGCTTGCAATTTACGTGTCTAGATTGCCATTGTCAGCGGCTTGTGTGGCCTCGGCAGTTTCACGTCAGCGCAAATCGAAAATATTAGGTTACAATTTAAAATAAATGAACAACAACATGGAATAAGAGTATCGCATAAAGTTTGTAATATCGTAGCGTTCGGTCGTTGGACTATATAGTAATTTAATACGAGAATAGTTGGTTATTCCGCACAAGAAAGGAACTAGGCGAAAAGTATACATACTGGAAACGCCAGATAAACAAAGTATTTATAATTGCTCCTTTCAAAGTTGCATTAAGAGGAAAGCAATTCTGGTCATTAAAATAAGAGAACTTTATATAAGTTCATTCGAAAATACAAGAAAGCCCATAAATAACGAAGTTTTAAACATTTAATAACTTTCTTGTTTCTTGATCAATTTTATTCAGTTTTATTACACAATAAAGAATAAATAATTGGAAATAATTTTTTTATTGCGTACAGAAGATTGTATCCTTTAAGTAATATATTAGCGACATTGTAAAGACGAACTCTTTGTGTAGCATTTTACATGACGACTGCTAGAGTCGCAGGCTGTAGACTTCTTATTTCTCTCCGGATGTTTTCCTTCAATTGCATGATGGTCTGCGGCTTATTTAAGTACACCATTTCTTTTAAATAACTACATAAAAAACTCGGGCGCCATCAAATCCGAAGACCAAAAAAGCCAGTTGATTGCAAATCTCCTCAAAATTATTCTTCGAAAATGTCTCTTAGAATCTGCATTGTGGCTTCAACAGTGTGGCATGTAGCTCAATTTTGCTGTAACCACATTTCAGATATATTTCTCAAATGAGGGCGTATCACATTTTCAAAAATTTCTCGATATCGTTGTCCAGTTACAGTGACTGCACCATCCATTTGCATTTTCGAAGAAGATGGATGGAATAATTTTCTCTGAGGTTACACCATACCAGACTCTGTCACTTTTTCGGGGTATAGTTCATGCTAATGAATAACCCTTGGATTCTGAGTACTCCAAATCATGCAGTTTTGGTTATTAACGAATTCGTTAAAATAAAAAATCAACTCCATCACATGTGATCAAATTCATTTTCTTCTCTAACCAGTTATTGATATTGGAGTGTATGTGCTAATCTCATCCGATAATTAGGTGTGCCAATTAAATTTTGTACGAAAAAGGTGCATGGTGGGCCATTTACTGACTGCACCCTGTTGTCTAAAACGTTACACTAAAAGATGATTCTCGCAACCGATGTGGCCATCGACTGTTAATAATTAATTGATCCGTGATTTTTAAAATCTCAATGGCTTTGCTTCACTGTGCGGTTGTCAACTTCTCCTAGACAAATCTTCTTAATGTTGACTACAAACCCTGACGAAATAATAAAAGAACATTATCGAAATGAAATAATGCTTTCTACATATACGACGCTAATTAGTCGAATTTTTTACTGAAAAAAAATTCGCCCTTATGTAGGATTCGAATATACGTCCATTGGTTTGCCGGACCACGCTTTTACCATTAAGCTATTAAGAGACTGAAGTTCGAATCGTCGAAAAGTCTTAAATTGCATTAAGAAACAGTTATTAATAGTGTGCCCGTAGTTGGCAAATTTACTCCCCGATGATTCACATTACTTCGCGAAAATGCAATGTATTTGAACGAACATTATCAGATTTAAAAAATTATTAGAAATTCGATTCTCGTCGTGACTTATGAGCCTTCCTGTATACATACACAGTCCGATTAAAAAATTTCCGGTAAAAAAAAACTTCATAAAATGTTATTTTATTAAATTTTTAATTAAAATTTCTATTTAAAAATAAAGAACATCATTTGTTTCCTGAATGTCTTTGGCTCCAAGGATTTCTAACAAGCTGGAATATAATTGTACAGGCGGTAGATGTTCTATGTGAAGAATCTTAAGTAATCTTAAGTACGTTAGTTTTTAAAGTTATAATTTTATGGTACAGACATAAAACTTGAACCTTTCTCCTGTTAGCCATATTTAACCACTGCAACTTGAGACGTTTATGAGTAATATGATCAAATTTACGTATACCAAAAATATAACGCATACACGTATTCTGAACTTTCTGCGTGCGAACCCGATCAGCACTATCCAAGTCTGAGTAGACTGTAGTAGCTTAAAGACAAGACAAGGTAATAACAAGGTTTTAGTCCGGATGTCAAAAATTGATCGACAAGGATGCAATGTTTTAAAATTGACATGGGCTAACTTAATAGTTTTCGAAAGATGTTCCTTATATCTGAAGGTGTTATCAATAATCAAACTCAGATTGTTTGCCGAATCAACTACTACACTTCTTGTATTATTAATTTTGTTAACGATTTTCTAAAACCCAACATTGGTTTTTGTGAAACTAATGTAGAACTGCGTATCATCACCATGCATTTGCACCTGGCAGTTCTTGACACATTTGTCTAAGTGACTAGTATAAATAAAGAAAAATAAAGGGCCAAGAATGGATCATTGTGGAACGCACTGATATCTTTTGGAGAGATACGAATGTACCAGACTCAATGCATCACTGCTGAAACCGAGATGATATAAAATAGCCAATAAAATATAAATAGTTAACAATATCGAATACCTTACTAACGGGTCTTTCATTAAGCGTTTCCTATCTTTAAATTTAAATAAAACAAAGTGTGTGTGAGATATCATTGAAATTTTTTGTTCGTTTGAAAGACCTATTGATGCCATTATGTGTGGAATATAACATCGTTTAAATGTCCGCCACGGCTTCTCTGGGTGGAGCGCATCCGAAATGTCCAATTTTCCATGACTCTGGCGCATAAATCAGGCTGAATTTGACCGATGGCATGGGTTATGTTGTCTTTGAGGACCGCTGTGGTTTTTGGCTTATTCGCATACACCTGCGACTTAAGAAAACCCGACAAGAAAAAGTCTAACGGGGTCAAATCGCACGATCTCGGTGGCCAGTTCACATCACCTCGACGTGAGATGACCATGCCCTCAAATCGCTCGAGCAGAATATCCAATGTGGCATGAGCTGTGTGGCACGTAGCGCCGTCCTGTTGAAACCACATGTCGTTGGTATCCAGATCATCCAATTCAGGCCAAAAGAAGTTGGTAATCATCGACCTATAGCGCTCGCCGTTGACAGTGATGGCCTGGCCAACGTCGTTCTCAAAGAAATATGGACCGATGACGCCGCCAGCCCCAAATCCACACCAAACAGTGACTTTTTCGGGATGCATTCGACGCTCTTGGATCTCATGTGGATTGGTATCGTCCCAAATTCGACAATTTTGTTTGTTCACGTACCCATTCATCCAGAAATGGACCTCATCGCTGAAGATGATTTTTCGATGAAAATTAGGGTCAGTTGCCAACTGCTCCAGGCCTATTCAGCGAACACACGTCGTTGTCTACGGTCGTTTACCTTCAGTTCCTGGATCAGTTGAATTTTGTACGGGTGCAGGCCCAAGTCACGACGCAAAATTCGCCAAGTTGTGGTCTGCGAAAGGCCGAGTTCTTGTGAGCGAGGCGAAATCGACTGCCTCGGATTCTCCTGCACACTCTCATGGACAGCGGCGATGTTTTCGCCAGATCTTGCGTTTCGTCGACGTACGGGTGTTGGTCGATCGTTTACTGAACCAGTGGACTCAAATTTATTCACCACATTGCGAATAGTCCTCTCGATAGTCCTCTCGCGCGTTACGTTGCCCGAACAGAACAGCCATTTTGATAAAACAATTTTATTATTTGCACGTGTTGTTGAATGCTATATCCGTCCATGGTGATTTGGCAAAACAGACTGAATAAATGACAACTAATTTGACAGATGTAGCTTCAACAAGATGACCGTTATCAACTGTCAAAGTTCGGAAGTTCCTGTTGGAAGACACAATATAATCCAACATAACCAATAGACACATAGAGTTAGAGTAAAATTACTTTCGGATGAGACTGAAGATGCGCGAGCGATGACGTTACAAAAATACTGAACACCTTAAAAACATTGAGCAGTCTTGACAATATAGGCGGCAGTTTTAAATTTAAATAATATTTAGTTATATTAAACCATAATAATTATGTTTTGTTGTCGATTTTAAATAAACTTATTACTTCGCGAAGAATAAAATAATTATTAAATAAATAGGTATTATGTAACAAATTTTTTATAAATTGTATTTTAAAATGAAATATTTCTTTTTATAGTGCTTTCACATTTAAGTCTTTGTATTTACAAATTATTATTATATTAATCCATATTTTGTAATATGGTTTTCATTAACCTTAATTTTGTTTTTTCTCGTTATAATTTTACTCCTAACCAAAATCTCACTTTAGAGACATTAAAAGAAGATAAATACACAAGCATGTGCCTAGAAAAATTTTTGTATTTAATATATTACAAATAATATTACAAATAGGAAAACTCTCAATGTACCTACAACACCACTACGAAACACACCGATCAAATGCCTGGTACCGACTGACAAATAATCGATAAACGTTTGTGGCTCGTATAGTACACGGATTTATACTACTAGCTGTTTCTCTCATTTATGAGATGGCTCTCTTTCTAATTACTAAAATGTGTTTCTGCGCCAGTCTCATCCGAAAATGATTTTACTCTATCATCTCTAGATCTGAGAATGTCATCTGTGACCTTCAAAAATATAGTAGTACAACTGTGGTTAGTTCGGAAACCGAATTGACAATGAGGGAGTATATCAAAAGCTTGCAAATGTTCGTGAATTTGCCTATTTAATATTTTTTCCAAAACTGCTTAGAACAGGCAACAAACTAATAGGCCGAAGGTCACCACCGATGTTAGCAGCGTTCCTATTTTTGTTAGAGGGATTACAAGTGATTTTTACCACGTTACAGGAAAAAAACTTGCTGTTAGGCAACAATTTATTAAATGGGTTAAGTACAGAACCTTATATACGATGCTAGTTGTGAATAGCGCCGAAGAAAAAAAGGGATGAAAGATGTATCTGAGTAATACCTTCATACAAACAATCGCGGTCCAATGTTCAATGTTGGTACGAGCTTCCTCACCTAATTCATCAATAATTCTCTTTACCGACTAATTATACTGTTCTATCGGTATTTGTCAGACCACACACATACATAAAAAATTATATGTAAATAATTCCATACAAATAATTAACATGGACACGCTAGATAAAGCTTTTGTTTTATGACGATTTTATTATAAACATAATAATTACTTTTAAAAGAAGTTTAACGTTCAAAGTATTTAATTTTTATCGGATTTAAATTAATGCGCCTTAGGTTTGTCGACATTGTCGACGTAAAGCCTATTACTAATATCCACAAAACGAAAATCATTCGCCATACGTGTGCCTGAGTATGTTTATGTTTTTGTAAGAAAACAACATTCACTATCTATGAATAGGAACTTATGTTAAAAGTATCGTCCGAAATTTTATCGATTTTTTTCAGGTCAGTTAACTTGATTTGCAGCTGTATTTGGCTAAATATAGTATAAACAAAGGCATGGACCGACATTAATTACATTATAACCCTAAAAATTTATAAATTTTTGATGAACTACAAAAAAAATTCTTTTTTGGTCACTCAGACATTTATACGTATTCTTGAGATTCGCATAGCTTGTGCGCTATTCAGCGGTACCCTGTATTTAAGTTTATTTTTTCATTCTTTTTTTATGTATTATCATTACTTTGTTATTTAGTATCGGTATAATTTCTGTTGGGCAATTTAATGAATGTTATTACTAGAGAACGGACACGCTTACCACTCAGTGCAATACTGGCGAAAGGCTGTATTTCTACAATATTTAATTTTATTTATATAATTGGAAAACGAACGGGTGGTGATCTATAAAATTACGAAATACATATTTATTTGTTGAAAAGTTGTATTTTTAAAGTTTTTAATTTTATTTATATAATTGGAAAACAAACGGGTGGTGATCTATAAAATTACGAAATACATATGTATTTGTTGAAAAGTTGTATTTTTAAAGTTTTTAATTTTATTTCTATAATTGGAACATTTTTATTTGTTCATTTTGTCGTTCAAGTTGAGTAAAGGAGTATTAATATTGACTAGGAATAGTTTCTCAAGGTTTTCTTCTGTCAATTTTGTTCTCTTTGAATTAAGTATATCCTTATAAATAGAAAACGTCCTTTCTACATCGCAACTGGTTATAGGTGCATACTGGAAATATTCTTTTATTTCTTCATATTTAGCCGTTAGATTTTGTGGAATTGTCTCCATACATAATTGTTGCAATGTAATTAAATCTGTATTTCTATTAAGAATTGCTTCAAACTTTTGCCGAAGGCCACATCCGAAGTCACTTGGAATACTTTTCAAATTATTAACAGCCACATCTAATGTGGTTAATCCGTCATTTAATTTGAGATTTCGATTTTCAAAATAAGTGATTAGTTATGGCAATTTTCCAAAAGAAAGTACAACTGATTTTTTAAATTTGGGATTTGTGTGAGCTCCTTGCACTCACCAATACTTCAGCATCCTCCTTTAGCAGTGTTACGAAATGTTTTAGACTATCGAAATTCTCAGCATAATAACTAGTAGCTTCCAGCCATGTTCCCATCTAGTTATTACTGGAGTGGGAGGCAGTGACAGAGATGGAAATTTTTCCCTGAAAAGAGCTACTCTCAATGGTGCTTTTCTGAAAACTTTTTTAAAAGCTGATACAAGTCTATCAACTTCCGGAAAAGTGTCTCTGATATATTCACAGATTCTGTGGAGAGCATGTGCTACACAAGTAATATGCAGCATATTAGGATATGTTTTCTTCAATAGTCTGCCTGTTTTGAACATATACGCAGCACTATCACTGACAAATAAAAGTATTTTTTCTTTGTACGTGGCGTCCGAATGAAGTATTTTTTGCATATTCTCCTTAATGGTTTCAGCAACTGTTTCCGCATCAACTCTATTTATAACACTTGTTGCTATTACATATGAGTTATAGAGAATAGTTGGATGTAGTACACCAGCTACAACATTTACCACACAGCGTCCTAACATATCCACCGTTTCGTCGGCGCTTATCCATATGTATTGATTTAAAAGATGGCTTCTAATGCGTTCTACTGTTCTCGTATAGCACCTAGAAACATAATATTTGCGTGAGTTGATTCATCAGGAACATTTCGACCAGTATATTTTTGAAGAAATACTTTTAAAGTGGGGTTGCTAAGTTTATTTAATGGAATATTAGCCGCCATAAAAGTTTTACAGAGTTCAGATGTGTTTACGATCCTAAGTGGCGAATTTTTGACGATATTTTACGGATTTTGTAATAAATTTCGGAATCACTGACAATGGACATACAATCAGTATGACCGTCAATCCAACTCGCCATTGTTTTACAATGCCGTTCTCGACATTCTTCCATATCATGTCTGAAAAAGTAACTTCAACAATGCTCTAGATCTAAATAAATGAAAACTAAAAATATGTGCGTAAGTTATTGAAACTGAACGAAATTCAATGCACACTCTTACGTCGAAATAATTGCTAGAA
Organism: Melolontha melolontha; assembly: GCA_935421215.2. Taxonomy (NCBI): domain Eukaryota; kingdom Metazoa; phylum Arthropoda; class Insecta; order Coleoptera; family Scarabaeidae; genus Melolontha; species Melolontha melolontha. The sequence goes on from OW285242.1 coordinate 49,067,323, forward strand.
ATCGATTCAATCAAACGATATTAAACAGGATCTATCACAAAAATTACGATGTAATTAACAGTTAAAACTATGAAAACAAGAAACTTACTCACAGCACTTTATTTATCTTACGAACTATAAACTAATAAATAAAATACATTAGAAAAACCCCGCTTCTATCTACGCTCATCAAAACACTTTAAAAAACACTATATTCTTCGAATACAATAGCTGGCTTGTCCATTGTTATCGCGGCGAGACCAGGTGTCCGAGTAAGTCAAACAAATACTTCATTGAATTACGCCGGGATGTACTGAGTGACGTTATACACAATTCCAATTGCCGATTGCGTTTTATGGAAATTGCGTCCGTTCTCTAATTATCATATTACTATTGTAAATATCTAAACCAAATATATAAATTAATCTTCTCATAAGCTTCACAAACACTCAGCATGTATAAACATCTGCTCTCTCTTGCAGTCACATTCCAAGCATATTCCCACAGTAGAAGGCACAAAGTCTCTCTCAACATTTCGCAGTATTTATTGGCCTAACAAACTGTTGTTCGCAGAGAAATCGAATCAAGGCCGATATCGTTAATTTTGAAGTATAGTTTCTTTGATAAAATATAAACATGTACGCTCGCCGGAAAAGGTAATAAAATGCAAATGTTTAAAATGGAATTTAATAAGTTTCACACGTTATTACATTGTAAATTTTTCTATTACATGACGAAAGATAGAAAATAAGTAAAGGTGAAAATGTAATTTTGAAATGGTAGCGTAACATTCGCCTCGTCCTTCTTGTCTATTTTAACTGCTCAAATAACCTGGGGCGTCCTAACTTGGTGTATTTATAGTTTATCTCAGAATGAAAAGAAGTGATTTAAATATCCAGTCTAAATTCATTAAATAATTTGACATTTGAGATCTAAGTAGCGCCAGTAGTTACTTTTCTCAATGTCAGTACATTTTATTTCTTGTGTTATTAAGTTGTGTAACAAATGAAACTTAAAATCAAGATATAAAATTATAGCAAGGAAACAACAATTATCACAGGTCTCTAACGAACAAACTTCACGGGATTTTTATACTGTTTCTTATAGACTTTTACTCACTGAAACCAGAAAAAATACTCGAAAAATTCCATGTCGTCAGGTTTTCTTGAAAAACCCTTGTTTGTAGTTTCATTTAGAGTGAAACGTCCGAAAAAAGTGAGGAATCTTCCTAGCTGAGTTAAGCACGTTTATAACGTGCCTTCACAAATTTTCCTCTTTATAGTAGACTGTTTTTTAAATAATTAAGTAACCAAAGATTGTTGTACATGCCAAGCTTTAGAAAACCTCAAATTCTGACAGTTGTCATATATAAATTAAAATTATAAACGCTTATATTTTTTAGATTATTTTATTAAAATGTTAGAGGTACAGCATAAAATATTTATTATCCAAAGTTTCTATAGAACTGGTCAAAAATTAGAAAATATAGATTGGGTTTATTCCACAATCAATCTAATCTTTCAGTTACTTACGCACAACAGCAAAAGCATAGTCAAGCTTGTGTTATTAAATTTGGTGAAACAAGAGCAATAACTCGTGAATCTGGCGGTGGAGCACCTAGAAAAAGAACAGCAAATTGCATAGATGCTGTTCGACGTTAAAAGTCACCCAAAAAAATCAATCGCAAAATTATCACAGGTTCATTTGTCAGTGGGAGCATGTCATACTATTTAAAAAGAAGACTTAAAGTTGTTTTAATATCAAATTCAAGCAGTTTCGGAACTCAAACAGGTAGTTTTTTGTTACGAGAATAGATTACATAAATAATAATGACGATCTCGACAAATGCTTCTTTTCGGATGAGGCTTGGTTCCATCTTTCAAGATATTTAAACAAGCAAAATAGGAGAATTTGGTCTGCAGAAAACTCTCATGAATTTGTGGAAACTACGCTTCATCCACAAAAAATAGGCGTCTGGCTAGCAGTTTCAAAAAGGCGGATTACTGGGTCTATATGTTTTAATCAAATCATAACTGCTGAAAGATATCGAAATAAATTATTAGAACCGTTTAATAATTAACTACATGATAAAGAACTTACGAAAGGATATTTCCAACAAGATAATGCACCAGCGCACAAATCTCGAGAAGCAATAGCTGTTTCGCAAGAATTTATCGATACAGGAATTATTAATTTTCCTCCAAAATATCCAGTTTTTACAATTTTAGACTATTCTATTTTTCCATATTTAAAGAATACTATTTTCAAGACCTGACATCACACAATCGAATAATGCGATTGTGAATTCTTGTGCTGATATAACCCAAGAAATCCTAATAAATGGCTATAAAAGCATGAAGGGTAGAGTTCAACTATATCTTCAAAATAATGGTCAACATTTCCAGCATCTGCTTTAGTATTATTTTCTTTTAATTTTGACTATTGTAATAATAGTATATTAAAGTACAAGTTGCATAAGACATGATTTTAGTGCACGCGTTCAAGTTTAGAAAACGAGCCGCAAGGCGAGTTTTCTAAAGAACAAGTGCACTAAAATGTCTTATGAAACGTGTATTTTATATTATTTTTTTCTATTTCGGACATTAAAAGTTCAAAAAGACTTAAAATAAGAGGCATGTTTTGTACGAAAATTGTAGAAATTTTCTTTTTTTGAAGTTGGTAGCATTGATGTTTAACTAGAGCATTTTAAATATTTGAAAATCGGCGGTGTTATATGTCATTTTAAGTTTAAAATTTAGATTGATTTATGCAATGACTAGGGCTGGGCGAAGTATCGATACATCGTCCAATACCCGATACCATAACTGGTATCGGGTACCCGATACCTCATATAACGAAGGTATCGATTCTTAGGTATCGATTCCAAAGCATCGATTCCAAGGTATCGATTCCAGGGTATCGATTCCAAGGTATCGATTCCAAGGTATCGATTCCAAAGCATCGATACTTTACCGATTCCAGTACTCGCTAAGTATCGATGTATCGGGTAGCGAGGTATCGATTCCAAAGCATCGATACCTACTCCGATTCCGGTACTCGCTAAGTATCGATGTATCGGGTAGCGAGGTATCGGGTAGCGAGGTATCGATTCCAAAGCATCGATACCTATCGATACTTTAGCGATTCCAGTACTCGCAAAGTATCGATGCATCGGGTAGCGATGTATCGGGTAGCCATGTATCGGGTAGCTTACCTTTCTGCATTTTTTTAAATGAGTATGCGTACATTATAGGTATATAAGTTGTTGTTTTATGCAAAATGACAATTTAGAATTTTCTTATTTTTCATGCAAGAATTAAAAAAGAACTACATACATAAGTCTGCAGCTAGTATAATTATAATTTTACCTTTCGGAGGCCAATATTTCAACGTCAGTAACTTCACTATCACCGTCTCTTTTGTCTTTCTTTTCAATAATATTAAAATATGTAAAAGGATGAACACATTTTATATGCTTTAGCATATTTGTAGTATTGCCAGTATACTTATATTATTTTTTACATACATTACAACTCACGCCCTGGTCGTTAATTTTATCAAAGTATTTCCAAACTACACTATTTTTGTTCGACATTTTGGTACGTACGTATCCACTTATTACACCAAGATATAAGAACAAAGTGATGAAGCTTAAAATGATATGAAATATAAGTGCTTATATTAAACTTTAGACGACGAATAAAGGTAGGAATTATAATAAATCAAAACTAGGGAACAGCAAAAATTTGTTGACACATAATTTGTATAAAGCAGTGTTGAGAGAAATATAGGTGATATTCATATTCATATAAATATAAAACACTTTCCTGTTCTATAGAATGCACAATACACAATACACGACTGTAAATTGGAACTAAAATAAACAAAATATAATATAAATATGTAGTATTAATTAATATAATAAGGTAAAAAAAGTTGGGTCAAGAATTCTTATCAAGCTATTGTAGGTATAAAACGTGCAATTTTGAAATGAATATTTTAGGCTTTTTGTATAATTTTGTAATAGCACGCATATTTGCCTATATTATTATATCTTTCTGCGTTTTTTAAATGTATATAAAAATAACTTTTTAAGTAAAGAATTTTTAAGTATGTATGCATAATATATATTTTAAAGACGTTGGTTATTATGCGTAGCAAATTCCATATTATGACATAACTTTAATTATTACTAACAAAAAAAACAAAATATCACAATATTGCAAATTTCATACCGTAGTTATGGTAGAATCGGTAAATTAATTTTACATCTCTTGAAACCGATATCAAACAATCGACACCTAGAAAACGGGTTATGAATACTGATTCCTAGGAATCGAATCAAGGTATCGATTCCAAGGTATCGATTCAAGGTATCGATTCCAAGGTATCGATTCCAAGGTATCGATTCCAAGGTATCGATTCCAAGGTATCGATTCCAAGGTATCGATTCCAAGGTATCGATTCCAAGGTATCGATTCCAAGGTATCGATTCCAAGGTATCGATTCCAAGGTATCGATTCCAAGGTATCGATACTTTACCGATTCCAGTACTCAGAATCGATACCGTGCACAGACCCGATACATCGCTAAGTATCGATACCTCGATTGGTATCGGGTACCCGATACCGAAAACGCCGGTATCGCCCAGCCCTAGCAATGACCAACCTCTAAAAACAAAATTTTGCGTGCGAAAAAGTAATACTTTATGCAACCCAAACGGGTGTCGAAAAGTGCACTTTATAGCACCGAAATAGAAAAATATTTTTTCAAAGCCCTAATTAATAATTATTACACACATTTACACGACATAACCAAACTATCAAAATTATACGTTTGTAACAGATTACGTCACCAACCATTAAAAAAAGAGTATGGCTGTCTCTAATGAGGAAAGTTTTTGAAGGCACGTTATCCTCTATTGAAGTTACTCACACATATGCGCTACAGCGTATGTTTACCTAAGTAACAGCTGTGAATGTTATAAAAACTATGACATTGTTGTATGCTAAGGTCAATAATTTCAATATATTTACGTACGAAATCAGGTCCTATAACCTTTTGAAACTGACCTAAATCAGCTATTTCATGTGTATTAGGTGAATGTATTATTACTAGAAATAGCAAATATAAAATATTAATATAGATTCAGAATATCTATAAAAAAATACCTCTATTGAATTTAAACTTGCAATTTTATGTTTATAAAAACTCTAGACGGTAACATTGTGTAGATACAATGGAGATAGTCTGAATTGGAGACGATACTTAAAGCCGACGGACAATTGAATTTAAATGTCCAAATTTCTGCTTATAAAAACTCTAGAAGATAACATCGTGTAGACGGAATGGAGGCTGAATTGGAGACGATACTATATAATTACATCTTTCTATTTTCCATGCGTTGTCTCTTAATTTCAAGGACAGCCTGTATACGCGCGCCCGTGCGATGTTACTCGAATGACCCTCTCTAATAATGACGAAGTATTCCATTATATCGAAAGTACTAGGCACTAAGTTACAGTACAAAATCGGATACTTTCCGAACAGACTTCATATATTCAAAAATTATTGAATTATAACACTCATAGTGAATGAAACAAACATAGAAAAAAATCTAGAATTAGCAGTGCCTTATAGATGTAAATATTTTTAAAACGCGAAATAATACTAAGAGAAAGTGATTCTTACTAAACTGTGGTGAGATTAATTAAGGCAACGTTGATATAATAAGATGTTTTATGTAACTTTTTACAATCTTTAACGATTTCTTACTTAGCAAAAAAAAATACGAGAAAGGACGGCGCAGGTATAAAATACACGTCTACCTAAACGGACACGGATGCGAGAGTCCCTCAAGAAATTACATCTACCACATATACAGTAGTATAACGACTAATTCCGACACTTTCACAAACCTACAACGAAAGGAATTTATCAAAATAAAAGATAGAAAACATAAAATATAGAAACCCGTCAAAATTGAACTGAAATGTATTATATAAGTAATGAACTTATATGAATATGTATTTTATTGAAATACAGTACTATGCAATAAAATCTGGAACGCACATATTAAGTTGCGTAATTAAGGTCTCATACTTATGGAATGTCAATTGACTTAATATCTTGTCTGTGTCATTTTTTCCGTAACTTTTTAGACTTTAGCTAAAATTATTAAATTGTATAGCAAGATAATTGAGATTTTCTAAACATTAAAACACGATGCCTCAACATTTAAATCAACTAATGAAAGCCAGGATTGTGTCCAAAATAGCAGACGGTTGGTCAATACGAAGAATGGCAACTCTTTTTAATCCAAATAGAAATATCGTGTTTGATGTAAGAAAGCGGGTCTTTAGCAAGGAAAATCGGTTCTGGACGTTCTAGAAGCAGCATTGACGCTGATGATGCGGCTTTGATAAATTACATAAAAATGAATCCCTTTACTAGGATAGCAGTTACAGGAATAAAGTAATATTTACGGATGAAAAATGCTTTCAATTGTCCTACAGCGAAAACCTGAGAGTATATAGACCACCGCAATTCTCGACTTAATGAAAATTATATTTATCGCTCACAGAAATCTGGAAAGTTTTCGGTAAACGCGTGGACCTGGATGAGTTTAGCTGGTTTGGGTGTATGTTGGAATATCGATAGACCTTTTGTTGCCTTACATATTGCTGTGAACTTTACTTTCAAATTGAATTTATTTAAATGTATCATTTGGTAGGCAGTTGTTAAGACTCTGTAAAATCTTAAGGTATCTCAGGGCTATCTTTTTGGTTCTACACAACTAGGCCTAGCATCCAAAGTAAATACAAAGAAATGAAACCTTATAATACATATATTTCTTAGTGAGTCATACACGCATAGTATTGGAGTTGTGATATTAATTCACATGAATCTCGCAAACAAAAACTCTTGAGGATTTCACTCGCAAAAAGGGGCATTTGCCCTCCAATTGCTGAGATTAATACTCAAAGTCTATCTCTGTCTAAAATCTGGATCTCTGGTCTCGACTGATTATTTTCTACAAAGAGAGTATGTTATTCAGCGCCTATTTAAGTGGGAAACGAGTCCCTACAGAAACAGGATCCTTATCTTTACACTGTATAATTATTTTCTTATTTCCGCGCCTATCTCTGAACGTTATAAATCTTAAAATTTTAAAGGGCGCAGATACTTCGAGAATATTTAGGGAACACTACTTCCTCTTCATAAAACTCGCATATCTGGTCTAAGATACACTTTAATCGTGTATTTATTATTGATTAATTATTTGAAATGATCCACATGCACTTTTACTAATTTAATTACTCTATGTACTCCAAATATTTTATCCTGTATAAGGTTTTACTTACTCGGACCGAATTCCGTTATATAAACTTTCAAACTCCTTATCACAATAGTGACAATAGTAAAATGAGAGTAATAAAGGAAAATTCTAAATTAAACTATTGTTCACTCTTACATAAATATTTTTCTATTTCGCACACACAATGATCTCATTTTGATACGCATTCGCGGCTCGATATGAACCTTATTTCGAGACGCAACCTTTCATTATTCAGTGTTGGTTTCCTGTTCAATTTGGAATAATATTTGACACGCTGCTTAATATAGGTTATGTACCTACCAGAATACAAAAGATAATACATGAATGTAGAATAACGATTATTTATTATTATATTTTAGTACTTAAACAAGGTAATAATGAAGCACAAAACTCAATATAAAAATATAATTATGTTAATGTATTTTATTTTAGTTATTGTAATTAGTATAAACATGTACATTAACTTGCGATGAATCATAAGCATTTATACTAATGCCAGGTAGGTTTTGATTGGAAACTAACGTTTTCCTTGTAGTATTAGTTTCAACAATAACTTTAGATTTTTTATTTGAAGATTGTGGCTGTGAAACGCTTGAACACCCAATTGATGTATTTTGTACAGACGAGAACATTTGAGCAACCTCAATTTTTCTTTTCATGGATGTATCAATATAACCCTCAGCTATAGCTGACGATTTCCATCCTCCATGTTGCTTAATTGTAATCAAATCACCAGCCTTATTTGCTATATGAGACGCACTGGAACGTCTAAAACAGTGTCCACTAAATCATTCAGGATTTGGTAATTTAAGAAAGACCGCAATAAGTTTCGGCATCTTGCCTATTGTATGAATTCCAATTGGACATGATATACAATATCCATTGCGATAGGTAAGAAAGAAACGTTGTGTTGTGTTTTTTGGTCTTAAACTTATATATTTTTTTATTATATCAATCCATTTAGGAGTTGTTATTGCAAAACTTCTAGGTAAATAATTTTTTGTTTTAGGTATCGAAAAAACAATTAAATCATCCTTATATTCAATATCATTGAATGACATATTTACTAATTCATCTCGTCTACAAGCTCCAGCATAACCTATTAATAATGCAACCTAAAATGAAAATGCTATACAAATTGTGTTTTAATAGAGAAACAGAAATACTTTTATTGCAAGGTACAATTTATCATCAGCATTTTCTATAAAATGATCAATTTGTTCCATATCTAATATTTTAGATTTCTTTGGCTGATATCCTTGTCCACAACGTTTTAAGAATGCTTGTAGTTTAGAATATTTTGATATATCTAAGTTCTTATAGATATTTAAACAAGAACGCAACATAGAATATCATGCCCATAGTGTCGAGGGCTTTTTTATTTCACTTTGTAGCTTAAAATATGCCAATAAAACATTTTCTGATAGTATGTGAACTTCATTTTCAATACACCAAGATTCAAATTGCTGATAATTTTTTCCATATACTACACGAGATTTTTCTGGCAATAAATTTCCAGATGTATTTTCTGCTATTTCACGGAGATTCGGTGGTGTCCCGCTTAGGTAATTAGAATTATCGATCATTTCTTTATAGTTTCTGTTTGAATTAGAATAATAATAAATTTTAAATGACATTCGCTATTTAAAAATAGGGAATGTCAGTTTGACCAACGTTTACATTTCAAAAAAGTAAATGTCACTTATTTTATACAAATTGCATACTATGAAAAATACATATTTTAAAAGTTATGGAAATGCGAAATAGAAAAAATAGTATAGAAAACTCGTTTCATGAGACGTTTTGTTGTCCTCGTCCTTTGGAAAACTCGCCTTCGGCTCGTTTTCCAAACTTGGCCTCGTACAACAAAACATCGTCTTATGACACTAGTTCTTTAATATACTATTACCGACAGGCTTTAAAATGTTATTATTATATTCTAATTTAGCTTTTTATTTTCTTTAAATGAGTATCTATCAATACACGTCCAAGTTAAATTTATGAAGTCGAAAATATATCAGTGCATGAATGAAATCTCGGTGCTGGTCCTATTTATCCCCTTTGCGATTCAGTTTTCTTCGAACTTCTTCTCCACTTTACCCTATTTATTTCTGTTTTATTTAATTTACATAGTTACTTAATATTTTCATCCCTGTGTATTTTTATCCATCGTGGGTAGTTTTATATTTTCCATCTCTAGGTGTTGTCCCTTTGTTTATATATTTTTTTCTTTTTGTTGTAATCTTGATATTTGTAAAATTTGTTGTGGAAAAATTAGCTCTTTTTTTTGTCTCGTCTTCCAAAAACAACGTTTCATTCGTGTCCAGTCTTGTTGACATTTTTTCGAATCCAAGTTGCGTAGGAGCTTCGCTTTCTCGTAGTATTTTCTTTCTCCTTATTCCTTTGCGTTTGTTCATATATGGCATCGTCTTATCCTTTGCTTTTACTCGTATGCCTGTCACACATCAACGTTGTCGACATTGAGCATGCGTCTCTGATATGCTTTGTTGTTTTTGTTTACATCGTAATATTGCTACATAAATTGTTATTATTTACATTTTATGCTGCTTGTTCTATTAATTTATTTGCATACTAAACATTTAGTAATCTAATTAAGCGAAAATTTATTGACATGACTATCTTTGTTTACATATAAATTCTTGGAAATATTCATCTAAAATTTTAATACTACATTAATATATGATATACGAGGTGCATTTAGGTAGATTTCTTTTAATTTTGTTTTTGCTTATCCAATTATGTTCAATTAATTTAAACATTATTTCATTCTCTTTTTAATTTTCACCCAAAGTTTATTTCACAGCAATATGTCAACATATTGAAGAATACAATGCTACCATATATAGCACAAACGTTTCCAGACAATTATTACATATTTCAGCAAGACAATTTACCCATCCAAACAGTCCGTGTTGTTGGACAGTGGTTCCAGACTCACAGTATAGAAGCTGTACCATAGTTTCCGAAAAGTCCAGACCTAAACGCACTTGAAAATGTATTGTAAAAGAAATTTTCATCCTCGCAAAGAGGAAGAACTGTGGGAGTTCATAGAAGAAGAATGGGAGGCACTAAGTCAGATTGAACACTTAACAAGAAATTTAATTCGTTCAACGCCAAGGAGATTAACCCAAGTCATTGCCGAAAACGGCGTTATAACCAAATATTAATTATATTCATTGCTTTTATATAATGTCTTTATGTGTTTTATTTATTGTGTTCTGTTATAAAATGTTTTGGTATTGAATTTTATTTGAATTTTTGGTTTACTATATACACTACAGTCAATTTCTCATGTACATACTACTAACAGAATTAGAGTTTTCCAAATCCAGTAGCGCAAATATTATCTACTATTATTTTCCTGGCATAATGCCTTGTTGCTGTGCCACTTATAATCACATGACAGCGTTGAAGCAAGATTTACGATATAACATGTCCCAGTTTTTTTTTGCACAACTCAACTAGACATTGGCATTACGAGTTGTCCCAGATTTTTTGCACAGTACTGTACACTGCGCGATATAAAACCCGTACAACTCTTATAGGCATAAAATCAGAGTTTTTCAGTTGCGTGAACGGAACAAATATATTCATACTGTGACTTATAGACTTTATAGGTTATACATGACATACATTGCTACATGTAATACTTATAGTTATAACTTAAGTTAAATTTGACAAGTTAAATAAGACATGTCAAATTTGATAAGCCTGGCTTACATTGATAATATGATAGTGTACGGGTTTTATATGTCGCGCAGTGTACTTACAATATGCAGCAAAACATAAGTAACTGAAATTATCAGCCCTTTATGGTTTATGTTTCCCATGTAACTAAGTGTTTATTTATGCTATATAATGCCATATGATCAAATAAATTTATCCTCTAGTTAGCCATGAAATTAATTATTCAAGGTATCATGTTGGTAGTGACAAATAAAATACATTTGTCATTATGTGTACTGTATTGGTTTATTGACATTAATCTATCAACTGTATAACCTAACCTGCACGAGTTACACTTAGAACACATTTTTAAATTTATATTGCCAACTTAAGTTTAAAGAAGAAAAATTTCATGGCCTTCTAGAGGGTAGAAATATTTGATCATATTGTACTTTGACATATTGCGTATTTAATATTAGGACAAGGTTTTGATCGTCGAGCATTATTTCCGGTCATACTGAGTTGGACGTCAGAATGGACGGAGTTTACGCCATGTTAGTGAACATTATGAGGAGCAATTTAACAAGAGGGCACTAAGTAATAAAACAATCCTAGCTAAATCTAAATCTTGATGTAAAATCATGTACACCCGCTCAGATGATATCCCACAAGCCTGAGCTATATCCATAACAGTCAGTCGTCCATCACAGTTTGATACAACACTAAATCGACCATTTCGTCAGTTGTACCAGTTTTCGTACGTTCTGAACGTACGAAAACTGGTATATATATAAAACAGTGATAAATAGCGAAAATACCGAGTAATCATAATCATTGTGTAGCTGCTATATATCGAAACAACTTAATCGTTACTAAATTAAATAATGAAAATGTCGCATTTCATTATTTTATAGAAGGCAAGGATATAGTTTCTATGACTATAAAGGAAGTATATATTAGAGATGGTCGAAAAACAGGTGAATTCAATGCAAATATTAATTAAATATAAGTACTCAGTTCATTTTTGTGAAACAGACTGTGAACGAGATTCACAACTTTCCTTTCCTTTAGACATTCCCATATTGTTGTTCTTGGCACTTTGTCAGAGACTTTGCACAAGATTTTGCCAAGAAAGCTAGGTAAGCGGTTCCTGATCTTGCCAAAGTTCTCTAGATAATTTCTTTTAGTGTAAATACATGATCTAGGGTACTTCTGAGTGTGTCTGCTAACGTTGGTTCTATTTGCTTTCATAGCATTTAAATTATTTTTTTTACGAGTTTTACTGGTGTACTCAGTAGCGTTATGCCTCTGTAATAACTACAATCTTTGTTATCGCCCTTTTTGGGTTGAGGAAGAATCCTTTGGAATTTGTTCATATTTCCATATTTTATTACAGATTCTGAAAAGTAGCAATATTCCTGCTTCTGCCATGTTTTTTATCATTTCTGTATCTATAATACAGTATGCGGCAAAACAAAGGTAACTGAAATTACAAACGTATTCACAAAATCAATATGTAATTATAACATGTAATAATTAACAACGACAACACATAACTAAATGCGTCGGTACAGCATGTGTTCTAAATGTGCACCCTCACGTCTAACACATTGTTCATAACGGTACTTTAGATCGTTGAACACAGGCTGTTGCAAGGACACAAAAAATGACTGTATCTTCTCCCGCAATACGGGAACAATTCTAGGTGGGTCATCTGACCGGAAAACGTATTCTTTCAGCATCTCCTATATGTAGGCATCGGAGACCGTGAGATCCGGGAAGTGAACAGGGAACTGGAATTCCGTTCCACGGGAAATTACGCGATCTCCAAAGTGTTGTTGCAGAAAAGTAAGTAATTGCATCGCCGTGTGGGCTGTAGCTCCATCTTGCTGTATCTACTGTCGTCGCAGTGGCAGGTTTCTTGCGCGGCAAAAAAGTGTGCAAATCCTGCACAAATGGGGCAATATTAATGTCTCTGTAGCGTTCTTGATTTACTGTTAGCGGGTTCTGTGCATGATCTTCGACAAAATAAGGGCCCAATATTCCGTGTCCAGATAGGGCGCACCAAATAGTAACCCGCGCACTATACTGTGGTTTCTGTATGAGACCGTTCAAATCCTAGAAAACGAGTTGTTTGGCGATTGATGTAGCCATTAAGGTGAATATGGCTTTCATCTGTAAACCATACGTTATTGAAGAAATCTGGGTCCCCATAAGTCATCAACAACACTCGGCAGCAATACCCGCTCATACATTTGTTAGACGCTGCTCAGCTATATTAATCGTAGACTACGCTTTGGGGACTGTAACACTTGTTGGAGAAGTCGTCTATGATTCTCGTTTGTGTTAACGGTCCTCGCTCGCGCAGCTTAATCTCCCTGCTACTCAATGCATTTGGTTCATCCCTTCAAACCGTCAGAAAAATATTCATTGTCCAAACCTGAGAAATACTGATGTACAGCTGTAATGTGGCTTTGCCTTACGGCCACATTGTTGTGCAGGTTCGAGAATGAGTGTATAATTAAATAACACGAGTTCGGAGTTGGTTCAACATAGTATAATTAATTAACACTTACAATGAGGTAACAGTCTTATTACATAGATAATAAATTAATATATCACAGTGGTCGAAAGAGAGTTCTGTAACGTACTCTCTGATCGTACTGACTGTCTAATTGAGACTCTCTTCTCTCTTGAAACTATTGTCTTATATACGTTGAAAGATCCTTCTTTCGACCATTTGTTTCTTAAACACTGTCAATATTTGCAAGTGTGTAGCCCTGATTCATAACTTTGTGTATGCAATCAAATGTACCGAGGCCGTATTGATATAATACACTACGTATCGTTATGATACAATATATTGAGGCCGGGGCCATCTCCTTGTTAAAGTAGTACATACACATGCTATGTATAGAGTTATTACACAGCGTTTACCTAAACATTTGACCCATATTTTCTTCCGGTGAGATATTTCTTCAAATTAGAGAAAAAATTGCCAGATCAGGCAAATAGGGTGGATGCGAAAGCAATTCAAACTTCAATTCGTTCAATTTTTACATTGGAACCATGCACGCATAAACCCGAGCATTATCCTGGTGAAACAGGATTTTCTTTTTTGCGAAGTGTGGACGTTTTATCATAATCGTGGCCTTCAATTTATATAGCAATGCAGCGTAGTACTGTCCGGTGATTGTTGAACCCTTTGCAAGATAGTCGAGAAGAATTATTCCTCGGCTATCCCAAAAAACTGTCGCCAGCATTTTCCCTGCAGAGAGAAGAACCTTTGCCTTCTTCAGAGTTGGTTCTTCCCCCGCAATTCACTGCATTGACTGCTCGCCCGACATGTCCGTCCGTATGCGCTTTTGGTCGATCGTCAGCAAACGCGGCACCCATCGCGCTGATAATTTTCACATATCTAAATCTTGATGTAAAATCATGTACACCCGCTCAGATGATATCCCACAAGCCTGAGCTATATCCATAGCAGTCCGTCGTCGATCTTCCATCACAGTTTGATATAACACTAAATCGACCATTTCGTCAGTTGTACCAGTTTTCGTACGTTCGGAACGTCATCTAAAATGCTCGTACGACTGCGTGTGTACTCGACCACCCAATGTTTTATAGTTGTAAATGAAGGCGAGGCTTTGCCATATATAGAGTCTCTAACTCATCTTTTATTTCCTGAGTGTTTTTCCTTTTCAAATAAAGGAAATTTATGCAGTTTGTTTTAACATTTTCGAAAATTCAGTGAAAGGCAGCTACGTATGCCATTACTAATCCTGCGACGCAAATAATACCAATTACTGATGTAATAGGGCCAATAAGACAGTAACGATTGCTTAAAAGTACCGAAATTCGACATCTCTATAAAACGCCACATATTTGGCACGCAGGTGACGCGACGTAGTCACGTGACTCCAAATACATTACGGAATAGGGATTAAGCAACGTATAACAGCGCTTACTATACTTGCCGCAAACCTAGTGTTAAGTCGAAAGATTAAAACTTTATAGCCAAAAGAGAATGACAGGATTTCGTGTTTTTATTGTTTTTATTTAAATCACAGAGTGCAATTTAGTAAGATATAGTAATTATAATGTAAGTATGTATATTTGCCAGTTCAAAAGAAATTTCAAAATTACTTCGTTAGATAATTCTACTTTACAAATCACGTTTCTGACGAAGATTGACAGTCTGAAACATGTTACTCGTAAAGAAATGAAAATTTACGTAATGCAGTATTCCATGCCAGGATATTATGATGGAACGCAAATGGCTGTATTTTTTTATTTAAAAATAACTAAATTTCAAATATTTTAACATCTAAATTACTCACAGAAATATATACATAGATACCGTTGAAATAATTTCTGAAATTATTCAGTTTAAATGAAATAATTTTCATACAACTATTAAGACTGTAAAAAAGTGTGTCATTATTGCTGTACAGTAACTTGCCTTCCAGACTTTTCATTTGCCTATATTTAAATGTAAGCATAAATAAAGCATTATTATTGCACGATTTGTTGGCTGGTCCAAGATAATTTCGTAGTTTTAGACAGTCTCAAAGCTTTGTAGAGTACAAAATATTCATATCAAATCATCAGCTTGTAGTAAACAAGTCAGACTTGATAAAAAATGGAAGGTTATTTTGCGATTAAAAAATTGCAGATTTGATTTAAGGACTATTTATTGTTTGCAACTGATATAGAGAACTGTAGGTGTAGGTTTCCGCGGTCGTTCTCTAGATGTATATCTCTGTTTCCGGGTTGGAACCACGTCGAGTTGCCAACGTTTCGTCCACTGTTTCAAGGGACATCTTCAGGGCGGTATGTAGATGTTCGTCGTGTCGCAGTAGCTTGAAGAATGCTTATAATATAATTTCACCGAATTGAACATGAAAAAATTTCTGCAAGAATGCATGAATGTTAACACATGCACACAAGTAAACTCGAAAAGACATTTGCAGTTGTCCTTTAATGCGGTATAGATACGACAAAGAAAATTTTCTTGCAAGATTATGATAATGGATAAGTCCTGGATCCATCATTATGATGTAGAGATCAAAATACAGAGTAAGGAGTGGACACATCGAGGTCACCACCGTCCAAAATATTCAAGTTGCAACCTCAACAGGGAAGGCCATGCTATCCGTATTTTGGGATGCTGAAAGTGTAATTTTAATAGATTTCTTGTGAAAGGGAGACACAATTACCGGTGCATATTATGCCAATTTTATTCTCAAATTACGTGACTTGATAAAAGGAAAGCGTCTGGGGAAGTTGCGCGAAGGTGTTCTCTTGCATCAGAATAACGCACCCAATCACAGGTCCGCCATTGCAACAGCTGCAATAGCTTAAGTAGTTCAGCATCCGCCGTATTCGCCAGATTTGGCCCGCAGCGATTACCGACTGTTTCCAAAACTTAAAGAACACTTGCCGGGTAAATAATTTCCGTAAGATAATTATGTGATATTTGTGGTAAATCAGAGATTTGCAGAAATTGAACAATATTTTTTTCGAGAAGCATTAGAAATACAAGAATATCGATCAAAAAACCTTAATGAAGACTATGTTGAAAAATAAAAGTAAGATATTTGCCATTTTTTTATTGTGAGTGGGATTAGGGGTGGAGCTCGTATTTAAATCTAAGAAGATGTTTACTAATTACAAGAGAACGGACACGCTTACCACATGACGCAAAGCCCAGTGCAGTACTGGCGAAAGGCTGTATTTCTAAAATATTTAATTTTAATTATATAATTGGAAAACGAACGGGTGGTGATCTATAAAATTACGAAATACATATTTATTTGTTGAAAAGTTGTATTTTTAAAGTTTTTAATTTTATTTATATAATTGGAAAACAAACCGGTGGTGATCTATAAAATTACGAAATACATATGTATTTGTTGAAAAGTTGTATTTTTAAAGTTTTTAATTTTATTTTTATAATTGGAACATTTTTATTTGTTCATTTTGTCGTTCAAGTTGAGTAAAGGAGTATTAATATTGACTAGCAATAGTTTCTCAAGGTTTTCTTCTGTCAATTTTGTTCTCTTTGAATTAAGAACATCCTTATAAATAGAAAACGTCCTTTCTACATCGCAACTGGTTATAGGTGCATACTGGAAATATTCTTTTCTTTCTTCATATTTAGCCGTTAGATTTTGTGGAATTGTCTCCATACATAATTGCTGCAATGTAATTAAATCTGGATTTCTATTAAGAATTGCTTCAAACTTTTGCCGAAGGCCACATCCGAAGTCACTTGGAATACTTTTCAAATTATTAACAGCCACATCTAATGTGGTTAATCCGTCATTTAATTTGAGATTTCGATTTTCAAAATAAGTGATTAGTTTTGGCAATTTTCCAAAGTGTTCGTGAAGAAAGTACAACTGATTTTTTAAATTTGGAATTTGTGTGAGCTCCTTGCACTCACCAATACTTCTAGCATTCTCCTTTAGCAGTGTTACGAAATGTTTTAGACTATCGAAATTCTCAGCATAATAACTAGTAGCTTCCAGCCATGTTCCTCATCTAATTATTACTGGAGTGGGAGGCTGTGACAGAGATGGAAATTTTTCCCTGAAAAGAGCTACTCTCAATGGTGCTTTTCTGAAAACTTTTTTAAAAGCTGATACAAGTCTATCAACTTCCGGAAAAGTGTCTCTGATATATTCACAGATTCTGTGGAGAGCATGTGCTACACAAGTAATATGCAGCATATTAGGATATATTTTCTTCAATAGTCTGTCTGTTTTTAACATATACGCAGCACTATCACTGACAAATAAAAGTATTTTTTCTTTGTACGTGGCGTCCGAATGAAGCATTTTTTGCATATTCTCCTTAATGGTTTCAGCAACTGTTTCCGCATCAACTCGATTTATAACACTTGTTGCTATTACATATGAGTTATAGGGAATAGTTGGATGTAGTACACCAGCTACAACATTTACCACACAGCGTCCTAACATATCCACCGTTTCGTCGGCGCTTATCCATATGTATTGTTTTAAAAGATGGCTTCTAATACGTTCTACTGTTCTCGTATAGTACCTAGAAACATAATATTTGCGTAAAGTTGATTCATCAGGAACATTTCGACCAGTATATTTTTTCAGAAATGTCTTCAAAATTGGATTGTTCAATTTAAATAATGGAATATTAGCTGCTATAAAAGTTTCACAGTGTTCTTCGTTAAAATTGTCAGATTCCAACGGGTTCAATTTTTTTTCGTGCTTTAACGATCCTACGTGACGTTTTACGGTTGATTTATTGCAATTTTTCAATAACGTTTCACACACTTCACAATAAATTTCGGAATCACTGGCAATGTACATACAATCAGTATGGCCCTCAATCCAACTCGCCATTGCTTCACGATGCTATTCTCGACGCTCTTCCATTGTCTGAAAAAGTAAGAATATTCTAGATCCAAATAAACGAAATTAAATAACGAAATTTTATGCACACTTACGTGAAAATAATTGGAAGATGTTGCTTAAATGAAAAGAAAAGGAATGTACGTGCTATTTCTCTTACGAAATACGATAAACTTATTTATTTTATCTACGTACACGACACCACTGAAAACACTATATTCTCCGAATACAATAGCTGGGTTGTCCATTGTTATCGCTGCGAGACCAGGTGGCCGAGTAAGTCAAACAAATACTTCATTGAATTACGCCGGGATGTACTGAGCGACGTTATACACAATTCCAATTGCCGATTGCGTTTTATGGAAATTGCATCCGTTCTCTACTAATTACAAAGGTACTTTTATTTGATTATCTTGGTTACACATTTTTGGCACCTAGATCTTTTAGAACTGACACTCATTATTTGTAATAAATACATTGAAATTTGTGGAAATTAGATTGAAAACTAAAAATTGTCAGATTTTTAAAACTTTATTTTTTATCAGATGGTCATTACCTCGTACATCTAGGGAAAATCTATAAATTTATATTAAATACTAAACAAATGCTAATAAAACAAAATAACTTCCATAAATAATTTCTATTCAACATGCATTTTTAGTTTCTTTTTCGTTTAATAGAAAATTGCAGCTGTCATTCAAGATAAAATGTTCATATAAGACATGCAATGTCCTTGAATGTGTATTTTGTAATGTAAAGAAAGAACACGTGTGTCTTTCCACTAACGTATACATGCGCAAAAAAGAACTGAAATGCAATAATATAAACATTACTTTAATTCGCCGGGCAGATTCATTATTACATAATTAAGGCGTGTATGCTAATGGGTCAATGCATTCAAATAACACGTGTTCAGATAGCTTCAGTAATTAGACACTTATTACTATTTATTGGGTTACGAGATGTCTGCAGTGTGCCCGAAAAATTAACGTCTTAACACGTTTCTACTGAAGAATTAAAGTAAATTTCTCTTTTTTTTTAAATACGACCGCTATTTTCTCTGTTAAACCTAGTAAAGTAATACGAGGGATGTCTTTTTATTGTTGCTAGCCATAAAATCAAACAGTGGATCGACTCAAAGTACTTTATTGTTTTCCAAAATATCTTCCACTAAAATTGATACACTTCTGCATTCATTCAAATCAATTGTGAAAGCAGTTATTCCAGTCTTCAGCTGGGACAGTCAAAATTGCCGTTTTGAAGACATCTGCTGCTTTTGCCGGCAACTGAAATAGTCGAGCACGCATTCCATTTTGATCTTTGGTAACGTAAAAAAATCGTTGGGACTACGGATGATCTAATAATTCGATATTTTGCTGCTCCAAAAACCCAATTGTCTTTCGAGCTGTGTGCGAACTCGCATTGTCATCATTCAGGAAGGTTCACCACTGTGGGTTAATTTCTCGGAGCATGGTAATTATTTCTGGCAAACAAAAGGTTATGTACCAATTCGCATTAACCGTTCTTCGATCTTGCAAAGGAATCGTAGCTACATGACCTGAATTTGAGACAAATGTCGTGACCATCTTTTTCGACACACTTTGCGAACGAATAACTTTTGTCGGATTCTCTTCATCTTGAAACACCCAAACAGCGACGTTTATTTTCGGGTTCATAAGAATAAATCCATGATTCATCGCCACTCACGTTCTTTGAGTTTTCGTTGTTAATCCGGCTCAAAGTTTTTCGGTACCATGGTACAAACATGGAGCAAAAGATGCGGAATCTAGCGTCAAATTAACTTTCTCACACCCAGTTTATCATAGAGGATCCTTTGGATTGAGGTGTTTGAAACACCCATGGACATCTCAATTTCACGATATGTCACATGTCTATCCTTCTTCATCAAGCGGCGCAAGCATTGATGTTTTTCTGGGTTATAGCTGTTCTTGGTGGATCTGTCCTGGGATCGTCGCTGATATTGATGCGTCCACGTTGGAATTCACAGTACGAACGTGAAATTGTCGATTGATGTAGTGTCTTATCATTGAAAACAGCAAGACATTATTATTGAATTAATCCTCTTCGAAAGTTGCGTGTATATTTTCATTTCCAGTTTTTAGCCAACTTATAAACTTTAAAAGTTCACTATGACTAAATCACTTGCCGTATCTCGATGAAACTTTAGATTTTGGTTAGCGAAAGATTGAGATTAATTTTGATACCTGATGTTTTATTACTGGCGCCCTTTATGAGGCTACATACAAAACTAAAAAAACATCCCTCGTATGCGGTCGGTTACTAAAGCCTTATTAAAAATTTAGGTTTTTATGCTCTATGTATTTATATTTATTACATGTGAATGTTATTAATTATAAAGTAAAATTTTAAAAATAATAATGTTCTAATACATAAAATGAAGATTAAGAGGAGATTGGATAAAAAAAGCATGTAATAACTGTTTATCTAATTATGTACATCCGTTTTGTTTTTGTCAAACGCATATCTCATTAATGTTAAATAAAATCACAACACAATGTATTTAGAAACATATTCTAATTAGACGACATAGTAAATTTTCTAACTTTAATAAATGTAGCAATATACATATCTAATACAGATATTTAAAAGAAATTGCCTTACTTTGAAGAATTCTGAAAACTATTAAAATCTTGTTTATAATTTGAATTATTAATAATTTGAATGTTTGAACATTGCATTAATATGACTGTACAAAATTCAAATTCAGCAAATATATCGTTCATTTACTGGCACTCCAAACCAATTAGCTTTCTGAATAAACATGCTACTCACTTGAAAAATGTTTTGAGGAAATCAGTTGGGTATTTGATGACAAGTCACGTTATTTAGCTAGCGTAAAGTGGTGGTGTAATGAATTTCAACGTGGTCCATTTTCCTTAAATCATACATTTGGAGTACTTAAACCAAGAACGACTGTTCCGAAAAGAATATTGGTCTTATAATAATAATAATAATTCATGCCTTAGCATTCCCCAACAGCTTGACGCCAATTACAGGGGGCATTGGCAAACCATGAGTAATTATTACGCCTGCGCCCGTGGAGCGACTTAAAATGTTTAGCTGCCGGCATTCGCTTTAAACGAGAAGGAAAACCACGAAAACCTACTCGGACACCCCAGCCCCGGATCCGAACCCGAGACTGCCGGCATGATAAGCCAGTGCGCTACCACTAGGGTATCAGCCGGATGGTCTTGCTCGAGACATGATTGAAAAGGGCCGGGATGTACAGTTAAGCACAAATAAATCTAGTATAAACCATTTTTGAATTTTTGTTTTGTTGTAATTCATTCTTGTAACGTCAAAATGATATTTGTCACTTTTTGATATCCAAACTATAATGAAAACTGTCTCCGGCAGATAAAGTACAAATTTTGTTAAATTTGGAAAGTTGCAGCATTAAGCAAGTCGCAGAAAAATTTTATTTGAACAAATCTACAGTACTACAAGTTAAAAAAAAAAGATGGTAAGGTAAAGGCAGTATATATCGCAAACGAGAAAATGGTCTTAAAAGAATATCAACTGATATAGATCACAATATGTTTGAATATTTGAGAGAAAATTAAAAAAATGTAATCTATTGAAAATACCTATTTTTTAAGGTGTCTCATTGATTCTGTACCTAGTAGTTAAGGGCAGTAATTGATGCGAATGGCGGATCAATTAAGTATTAGTTTATTTGTGTTTTCTAAATTGTATTAAAAAATTACTTGACATTTGCCTTGTCTTTCAAAAAAAAGTTTAATATACACTAAGCAACATTAGAAAATTTTTACAATTTTGATAAGTTAGATTATACTAGATTTATGTAAGCTTAACTGTAAAGTAAGGGGTATTCAAACAACCCTAAAGATTGTGTGAAGGCTATTAACGCCATCCTACATAAACAACTGAAGATATGTAAGTGTTGGATTCTTGTTGGATCCACCCCACAATTTGACTCTAGTTCAAAAATAATGTGAGATTTACTCTGTATCGTTTTGCCAATGGATCGTCTTCTCTAGTGCACGACATGATCAGAGGTGACAAAACTAAGGTATATTACTATGATTCAGAAAAAAAAACAATCGGTAGTTCGTTTTTTTGAAAATGAGTAATCTGTTGGAGAAAAAAGCCAAAATAAAAAGATGGTAGCCACGTTTTTTAGGGTTAATGGAGATATTTCAACTGTGTTGCTGGAGGACGGTATAAGGCAGTTTATTTGCCTCAAATATCTGCAAAAAACGTCGTGTATCAGGATAACGCTCGTATAAATATAGATAATTTATATGTTTTACATCGGTCCAAAGAGCTGTTGACTCATTTAAAAATCAAATAAGCAACATAATGCGGAAATATCGGAGAAAATGTTTCGAAGATTGATTTTCACGGATTGACCGTGGAGAGAAACTTTATAAGTAAATGTGTATAATCTGTATTTGTGTTACTTCAATTTAGAAATAGCAGTTCACCGTACCAATAGAAATGGTCTAGGAAGTATTGGGAAGGAGGGGAGTGGAAGATAATTTAATTCAAAACATTAGAAATTCTAAAAAATCACGCGAAATATAATAAAAAGAAACAACCAAGTATGAACGCGAAAATAAACGTCAGTCTGTTTTTTTGGGTGTTTCAAGATGAAAAGAATCCGACAAAAATTATCCGTTCGCGAAGTGTGTCAAAAAGATGGTCGCAACGTTTGTCCCAAAATCAGGTCATATATCTATAATTTCTCTGCAAGATCGAAGAACTCTTAATGCGGATTGGTACATAACTGTTTGTTTGCCAAAAATGATCGCCTTGTTAAGAGAAACCAACACACAACGGTGAATCATTCTGCATCGTGACAATACGAGTTCCCACACGAAAGACTCGAAAAAGCTCGAAAGACAACTGAGTTTTTGGAGCAGCTAAATATCGAATTATTAGATCATCCTCCGTATAGTCCCGACCTAAGTCCTAACAATCTTTTTACGTTCCCAAAGATCAAGAATGGAATTCGTGGTCGGCGATTTCAGTCGTCAGAAGAATCAGTAGATGCCTTCGAAACGGCAATTTTCACTTCCTAACTGAAGACTAGAATAACTGCGTTAACAATTGGTTTGAACGAATGCAGAAGTGTATCAATTTTGAGTCAATCCACTGTTTGATTTTATGGCTATATGCAACACTAAAAAGATATCCCTCGTACAGATAGCACCAAGATACATATATACATACAAGAAAAGGGAAGCAGTTTAAAACATAATTTTAAGAGGAAAAAAAGTGAGATTGGTGAGAATAATAAAAGCTCTCCATTTGTAAAAAAAAGATGAGGTTCAATAAAAATGCCTTGTTTAAGTTTTACATCACTTAACTGAGGAAATATTTCTTCTAGGAACTTGGAAAACATTACCTTCTATGTCCATACCACCACCTTTTTTGGGTTAACAAGTTGGGCATATTTTATGTTTCATATACCTGGTTCAAAAGAGATTAGAAGTGGTTAACTTTTCTTACTGAAAAGGTTTGCTACAACAATACTTTGTAAAGCTGCCTTGAACTCTAGTAATATACCTATCACTTTTAAATCTCCACAAATATCCAGTGATACTATTCATATTTAACTTGATTTAATATGGTAGCTAAGTTATCATACGTTTCATTGTCACTGAATCGGCTGAAGGAATAGATATTTTTTTGTTTCCATTACGAAGCAAGACTGCTTTTAGGCCGTATTTCGATGAATACGAAAATACGCCACTGGGAAGGTACATGTTCCATATTAAGCTCATTTATTATACCGATATCAAAAATTATCCTGGTCAACGGTGGCCATGTAGTAAAAAACATCTGTCTTAATTTTAACACCCTTTTGGGAAAATTCTGATAAAATTTTCACGTTAATTGTCATGCTGATGTTAAAATTTGTTAATATATTAATCTTAAATGTCAGTATGACACTTAACACAAAAATTTTGTCAGAATATTCTCAAAGGGTGATATAAATTAAGACAGACGTTTTTCACTCCATGGCAAACGTTGAGCAACATAATTTTTGATACCTCGGTACTATAAAGTCATAACAGACACAGCGATCCTTCCATTTTATAAAAACGTGCAAATGTAATACCATGCTTACAAAAACTTTCCTGATTAATAGGCTGTTTTTTAAGTAAGATTGACGACACTGCGATACTTTTAATTGTAATTTAAAATTTAAATGTAAATTGTGACAGCTGTCAGTGACAAACTTGAAAATTAGAAAACCTTACATTTGATTGTAACGTGCCTTCAACAGGGTATTGAAATCATATAAATTTATTATGCCAATGGTCGGCCGATAAAACAAACTCACCGCAGGATTCGTGGTACTTTTGAGGCTTTTAATCGTCCTATTGCTTTATAAACCCTTCAATATTCCTTCTGGAGAAGATGTAACGTGCCTTCAACAACTTTTCTCATTAGAGACGGCCATGCTTTTCTTTTAATGGTTGCTAACAATGCACGTATTCTGTCACAAATGTATAATTTTGATAGTTTGGTTATGTTATGTAAATGTGTGTAATAATTAGTAATTTTCGGAAATATTTTTATTACAATAGTCAAAATTAAATAGTACTAAACCAAATGTTGGAAAGGAAAGGAAATGTAGGCAATTATTTTGAAGTCAAAGTTGAACTCTATTCTTCATGCTTTCAAAGCCATTTATTAGGATTTCTTGGGTTATGTTAGCACAAAAATTCACAATAGCATTACGAAGCTCTTCGATTGTGTGATGTCAGGTCTTCAAAATGGTATTCTTTAAATATGCAAAAATAAAATTGTCAAATCTGGAGATCTTGGAGAAAAATTAATAATTCTTGTATCGAAAAATTCTTGCAAAAAGCTATTGCTTCTCTAGATTTGTGCGCCAGTGCGTTATCTTACTATAAATATCCTTCCGTACGTTAATCATAATGAAGTTCATTAACAAACGACTCTAATAATTCATTTCGCTATCTTTCAACAGTTATGGTTTGATTAAAAAATATAGACCCAATAATTCGTCTTCTTGAAACTGCTAGCCAAACACCTATTTGTTGTGGATGTAGCGTAGTTTCCACAAATTCATGACAGTTTTCTGCAGACCAAATTCTCATATTTTGCTTGCTTTACTCTGTTCTCGTAACAAAATCTACCTGTTTGAGTTCCGAAACTAGATGGAAACAACTTTAAGTCCTTTTTTAAAATAAAATTTCATGTTCCTTCTGGCAAATGAACTTGTATTAGTTTTGCGATTGATTTTTTGGGCGAGTTCTTCATTCGACGTCGAATATTCTCTACGAAATTTGCTGTGTTTTCTAGTTGCTCCACCACCAGGTTTACTAGTTATTGCCCCTGTTTCACCAAATTTAATAACACAAGCTTGAATATGTATTTACAGTTGTGCGTAAGTATTTGGCAGATTAAGATACTGTTGCTGGAAATCCTGTAAGCACTGATTAGTGGAATAAACGCAATCTCCATTTTCTAATTTTTAGCCAGTTCTATAGTAACTTTGAATAATAAATATTTTATGTTGTAACTCTAACATTATAATAAAATAATTTAAAAATATAAGCTTTTATAATTTGAATTTATGTATGACAACAAGAATTTTGCTCAATTACTTAAAAAACAGGCTCTACTATAATCATGAAAGTTTTGGAAGGCACGTTATTTTTTTTATTATTAACATTTTAGAGTTACAACACAAAAAGTTTGTAATGGAAAGTTACTTTAGAACTGGTCGAAAATTCAATAATGTTGTATGGGTTTATTTTATTAATCAGTGCTTGCATGATTTCTGGCAACAGTTTCCTATTCTGCCAGTTACTTATGCACTGCTGCTAAGTCATGTTCATGCTTTCATTGATAAATTTCGTGAAACAGGGGCCAATAACTCGTAAACCTGGCGGTGTAGCACCTAAAAAACAAACCGCAGATTGCATAGAAGATATTCGACGTGGGATGGACAATTCATCTGAAAAATCAATTGCAAAGCTTTCTCAAGAAGTTAATTTCCTAGTGGGAACATACCATACCGTTTTAAAAAAAGTACTTAAAGTTGTTTCCATATAAAATTCAAGCATTTTTTGAACTCACGGTTAGATATTTTGATACGAGAACACAGTACTGTCTATGGTTTTTACATAACATAAATAATAACAACATTCTCGACAAATGCTTTTTACCGAAGGAGGCTTGGTTCCATCTTTTTGGCTATTTAATTAAATAAGCAAAATATGAGAATGTGGTCAGCAGAAACCCCTCACGAATTCGTAGACAACCACAAAAATAGACGTCTGGCTAGCAGTTTCAAAGAGACGAATTATTGAGCCTATATTTTTTAACGTAACAGTAACTGCTGAAATATACCGAAATAAATTATTACAACCTTTTATAATGAACTTGATGATGACGAACTTACAGAAGGATTTTTTTCAGCAAGATAATGCACCGGTACACAAATCTCGAAGTGCAATACCTTTTTGCCAAAAATTTTTCGACGATAAAATTATGAATTTTCCTGCAAGATCTCCGGATCTGGCAATTTTAGATTATTTTTCCATATTTAAAGAATGCCATTTTTAACACCAGACATCACACAATAAGAGTTTCGCAATGCTATTAGGGATTATTGTGCCGACGTAACCCCACAACTTCTGGTAAATGGTTTTGAAAACATGAAGTAGGGAGTTTGACTTTGTCTTCAAAATAATAAACACCACTTTCAACACAAACTTTGGTACCCTTATCTTTTAAATTTAGCTAATACAGGGAGGGGCACGGCAATCGGATGTTTTTGAAATAACAATAAAATCGTCAGTTTTTGCTTTAAAAGAAATTTATTGGTAGGATTATATACGCAAGAATTTAGCATTTCATAATTTGCGGAAAATTACTTCAGGAATGTGATGTCCGTTTTCGTTTACGCATTGTTGTAGTCGTTCACGAAAATTGACTTCCACTCTTTCCAGCAGGTTTCTAGGAATTAGATTAACTTGTTGACGTATCGCTTCCTTCAGTTCCTGTAACGTACGAGATCTACCCTCGTAAACACGAGACTTGAGGAACCCCCATAGAAAGAAATCCCATGTGGATAAGTCGGGAGACCGAGGAGGCCATAAAACATCACCAAATCTCGAAACGAGATTATTAGGAAACAGAGTACGAAGAACACCAATACACGCTCTGGCGGTGTGTGCCGTGGCTCCATCTTGCTGAAACCATAATTGTAGAGGATCCAAACCTCTTCTTTGCAATTCAGGGATAAAATAGGTGTTCACCATATTAATGTAACGCGCCGATGTAACAGTAACGGTAACATCATTTTGTTCAAAAAAATAGGGACTGATAACGCCAAACCTCCCCACTGCGCACCAAACTGTAACCTTAGGACTGTGCAGCGGCTTTTGATGCAGCTCTTGAGGATTTTCGGCAGCCCAATACCGACAATTTTGTCTATTGACAGCCCCATTAAGGTGGAAATGGGCTTCATCACTCATTACCACCAACATGTTTTCATTCTGCTCATAAAGTGTAAGCATTTGTTGGGCAAAATTCACTCGTTGCTGGTAATCCCTTTCATTCAATTTCTGCACAACCGCTATTTTGTATGGATGCAAATGTAATTCACCGTGTAAAATCCTTCTTACAGTACGATTACTGATTCGCAGTCCGGCCGAATGAGCCCGAGCAGAGCGGCGTGGGCTTCGCAGTATCGCTTGTCTAACCCTTTCAACGTTCTCTGGAGTGCGCACTGTACGTTGGGATCCGAGCGGTTTTATTTTGAGTATTGAGCCTCGTCTTCGAAGATTATGAACCCAACGTAGGATTGTGTTACGCGTCGGGACAGTGTCATTTCGATTAATATTGAATCTCCAACGAAATTCACGTTGAACCGTAGTCACTGATTCACCAATTCTAACGAAAGAATCATATGCAAATATGCGCTGTTCTAGCGTTCACGGCTCCATGACAGTAACTGACAGTAAAATGCTTTGAGTCAGGGAAGGTATCCCCCAACTGTCAAATGCCCTTTCCTTTTCTAATGGTCGAATATTATGCATTCTAAAAACATCCGGTTCCTGTGCCCCACCCTGTATATAACATAATGAGGAATTAATATAAAAGAAACCAAATTTATTTTCATTTCCGACTATTTGCATAAGAACATCTCCACCATGGTCGTGTCCTCAAATGTTCTTAATTTACGACACTATTTAAACAATTATGCATTGCATCTATTTCCATTTAAAAACGACAGGAAATTCATTTCATTTCATATTCAAGTCGACCCCGATACAAACCGATAAAATATAATCTATGACGATTCACGTGCAACTTTTCCCATGTCTGTTCTCTTTATGTATGGTATATACTCTTCTCAATAAACACATACACACATTTGCACGTGCTTATATACTTACATACATGACATACAATGTACATATATAGATGAACATGTTCACAGAATGACGTAATTTTTAAATATTTAAACACTAAAAGCCAAGGAATGTTGTTTTAAATTGTATGAGTTAACCTGAACAATTGAATTTAAATTTTCAGCTGGCTTTTATTAATTTGGGATTTGAAAAAACGAGACACCCGAGGACGCGTTTGTTGTAGTTTTTCTTTTGTTTTCGTTCCTTTTTTTCACACTGTAATTATACTCGATTGTGATCTTATGAATAATTTATAGCTCAAATTCACTCGTTTGCAACGATTTTCAGGCACGCAATTTTTATTTGTAATACGTTTACATTTATAGCCTGATAATAAATATAACTTAATAAAGTTTCAGTTTTACTACCTATACCATTTACTAACATTACAATAGTGTTTACGAATGGTGCTACATTTCATAGTTTTGTCTTTAAAAGTTAAAAAATACACATAATAAAAATAATGTACAACAGAACGTGTCGGTATTCTGAAGATTTGGTTAAAAATATAATACATACAGTTATAAATAGAGAACGGACACGCTTACCACCCAGTGCAGTACTGGCGAAAGGCTGTATTTCTAAAATATTTAATTTTATTTATATAATTGGAAAACGAACGGGTGGTGATCTATACAATTACGAAATACATATTTATTTGTTGAAAAGTTGTATTTTTAAAGTTTTTAATTTTATTTCTATAATTGGAACATTTTTATTTGTTCATTTTGTCGTTCAAGTTTAGTAAAGGAGTATTAATATTGACTAGCAATAGTTTCTCAAGGTTTTCTTTTGTCAATTTTGTTCTCTTTGAATTAAGTACATCTTTATAAATAGAAAACGTCCTTTCTACATCGCAACTGGTTATAGGTGCATACTGGAAATATTCTTTTAATTCTTCATATTTAGCCGTTAGATTTTGTGGAACTGTCTCCATACATAATTGCTGCAATGTAATTAAATCTGGATTTCTATTAAGAATTGCTTCAAACTTTTGCCGAAGGCCACATCCGAAGTCACTTGGAATACTTTTCAAATTATTAACAGCCACATCTAATGTGGTTAATCCGTCATTTAATTTGAGATTTTGATTTTCAAAATAAGTGATTAATTTTGGCAATTTTCCAAAGTGTTCGTGAAGAAAGTACAACTGATTTTTTAAATTTGGGATTTGTGTGAGCTCCTTGTACTCACCAATACTTCTAGCATCCTCCTTTAGCAGTGTTACGAAATGATTTAGACTATCGAAATTCTCAGCATAATAACTAGTAGCTTCCAGCCATGTTCCCCATCTAGTTATTACTGGAGTGGGAGGCAGTGACAGAGATGGAAATTTTTCCCTGAAAAGAGCTACTCTCAATGGTGCTTTTCTGAAAACTTTTTTAAAAGCTGATACAAGCTATCAACTTCCGGAAAAGTGTCTCTGATATATTCACAGATTCTGTGGAGAGCTACACAATGTGCTACACAAGTAATATACAGCATAATAGGATATGTTTTCTTCAATAGTCTGCCTGTTTTTAATATATACGCAGCACTATCACTGACAAATAAAAGTATTTTTTCTTTGTACGTGGCGTCCCAATGAAGCATTTTTTGCATATTCTCCTTAATGGTTTCAGCAACTGTTTCCGCATCAACTCTATTTATAACACTTGTTGCTATTACATATGAGTTATAGGGAATAGTTGGATGTAGTACACCAGCTACAACATTTACCACACAACGTCCTAACATATCCACCGTTTCGTCGGCGCTTATCCATATGTATTGATTTAAAAGATGGCTTCTAATGCGCTCTACTGTTCTCGTATAGCACCTAGAAACATAATATTTGCATAAAGTTGATTCATCAGGAACATTTCGACCAGTATATTTTTTCAGAAATGTCTTCAAAATTGGATTGTTCAATTTAAATAATGGAATATTAGCTGCCATAAAAGTTTAACAGAGTTCTTCGTTAAAATTGTCAGATTCCAACGGGTTCAATTTTTTTTCGTGCTTTAACGATCCTACGTGACGTTTTACGGTTGATTTATTGCAATTTTTCAATAACGTTTCACACACTTCACAATAAATTTCGGAATCACTGGCAATGTACATACAATCAGTATGGCCCTCAATCCAACTCGCCATTGTTTCACGATGCCATTCTCGACGCTCTTCCATTGTCTGAAAAAGTAAGAATATTCTAGATCCAAATAAACGAAATTAAATAACGAAATTTTATGCACACTTACGTGAAAATTATTGGAAGATGTTGCTTAAATGAAAAGAAAAGGAATGTACGTGCTATTTCTCTTACGAAATACGATAAACTTATTTATTTTATCTACGTACACGACACCACTGACAAACACTATATTCTCCGAATACAATAGCTGGGTTGTCCATTGTTATCGCTGCGAGACCAGGTGGCCGAGTAAGTCCAACAAATACTTCATTGAATTACGCCGGGATTTACTGAGCGACGTTATACACAATTCCAATTGCCGATTGCGTTTTATGGAAATTGCATCCGTCCTCTGCTAATAACTAACGTGTCATTATCACCCTTGTTTACTTTTAAATAGTCCTAAACGATCAATACTTTCTAATAAAATCTCATTAAACCCTAATATGTTCACTTAATGAAAAGGCTTAGCTTAATATACCTGCATTTCTTTATATGTAATTGTTTATAACTTAATTACGCTAATGAGATGAATGTATTTGGAATGTCTTTCAATTCTTTGAACAATTAAGAAATTGCTGCATTTACTTAACGATTTTCAAGAATTTTGAAATCGGCAAACAAGAAGTCGCATAGAAAGAATACTTGACGTGATAGGGACAAATGGGTTTTAAATTTGGCATTAGCGTACCAATATTAATTAAGAACAAGTGTCAGATCATATGTGATTATATGCAATACTATAAGAAAATCCGACTCGTTTCTCAGTTCTGAAAATTGTTTTAACCAGTTTAAATTCATAAATTTTCTAAATCTTAATTTAAATAAAAATAGTTATTCTAAATCTTACCGGTTTACACAAGTGTGTAAAATGAACCCAGCGCTCGTACTAGGCCCCTGGACTTTTTATAACCTGCAGTCTTCTAATTATTTATCTATCTCATACCTGAGAAGTAAGAGTTTTATTTAACAAACACTCATTCCCTATTTGTGGTCGCTCCATTCTCTTAATTGCTGTATAATGATAGCTTATTTGTTATATTTTTAGTAAATATACATGTAATACGTCAGTCCTATTATCGACATACATATTCAATTTACATAAAAAGCTGACCAAAGTACTGAGAAGAAAGAACCTCTTATCTGTTTAATCATGCCTGAATAATTTGTTTCACCTTGCATTGACTTTTATAACAAACAACACGTCAAAATGAAAAAAGAGACATAGAATTAAAGGAAAAATCTAGTTTTTAAAAGCAATTAATTCAAACCTGAAAAATTCTGTTTTTCCCGGAATGGAAATGATTTGAAGTAATCATCGGATTCTAAGACGTAGTTGAGTTATATTGTTTTTCTTACTTTTCGAGGTATGAGTCAGAAATGAAGGGCATTTCTAATTGCCGTCGAAACAATATTCATTAGACGTTTTCAAACACAAATTACGAAGCACAAGAGCCAAGTTTTCTGGCTAGTGCCTGGAATTTCAATTAAGCTATATAAACATGCTATAATTATTCTAGACAAGTTTGGAGATATTCCTTAGATAACGCAATAAAACAATAACAGTAATTATAATTTCATCTTACATAGATGCATTTTGTAAAATAAATTTGCATGTTTTAGATACGAGGTTGGGTTGAAAAGTCTCTAAAACGAAACAACACTGTAAAAGGAAATTGTTAAAAAGGAAATATTTCAAATATCTGTCTTAACTTGAAAGTTCAGAGTTTTATTTTTATATTAAAAAAAAAATTAGACTAACTTTTCCGGATGCTGTTTTTGAAGTTCTTAAGAAATCTAAACTGTTAAGAGGCTCTGCTAGGTACACTAATATTTTCATATCACAAGATCGAACACCATTTCAACAGAAACTTTATAAAAGCCTTTAGGATGAGCACACTGAACGCAAAAACAACGGCGATAACAATCTTAGAATCAAGTACATCCATGGTGTCTCACGAATAATTTCAATGTTAAACTGAATATGCCCAACAGATGCTCTTCACTCAATATTTATTACCAGAATGTGGTCTCCGTGGTGAAACTCACGCTTTACTGAATGCCATTTACTCCTCGTCATATGATATTCTTCTTTTTACCTAGACTTGGCTGTGTGATTCGATATCTGATAACGAATTTTGTTCTCCATCATATTCTGTTGTTCGACGTGACCGTGATTCTTTCGCAACTGGCAGATCTGTAGGGAGCGGTGTTATGATGGCTTTCTCAAATGGTGTTACTTATGACGTTATTGATGTTACTCTATTTAACACGATATCGCCTTTAATTGATTTATTGATCACCAAGATTACTGTAGAGGTTCAGAACTATTACTACTTACTTCTGGTTTATATTCCTCCAGACTTAGATTTCGCTTCCTTAGAATATTTTCTAGATTTGCTTGAAGTTTTAATATTGGAAAAGAGGCTGGTCATTGTTGGAGATTTCAATTTGCCTAACTTTACATCTGAGTTTGGTTTTCATGATCTGAAACTAAACTTATTTTTATCTTTTATGGAATCCTCAGGTCTACGTTAATTTAATAATGTTCTTAATACAAATAATAGAACACTTGATTTGATTCTGTCTAACTTAGGGTATGACGTTGGGGTTTCACATGATTCCTTACCACTTATTGCCGAAGATATTCATCATTCTGCTCTGGACATCACTATACCTAATTTAAAGCCTCCTAAACAAACTATATTCCTTCCAACAGCAAAATTAGATACAATTTTCGCAAAGAGGATTACCATAAGCTCTACTTTGATTTTCCTACAACGGATTGGTCCTTTCTTGAAAGCCGTAGTAATGTCAGTACAGGTGTTCAGGATTTTTATAGCAAAATGTATTCTATCTTGGACTGCTCTATTCCTAAATTCCGTTTGAATCATGAACATCATTATCCTCCTTGGTTCTCTCTTACTATTAAAAAAAATTAAATTTAAAATATTACTGCCATAAAAAATGGAAATCTACTCAATCCAATTATTACAAACATGAATTCTAAAGAATACGAAGACAGGTAAAGGCTGGCATCAATTTAGCTTTGACGTTATATATTCACAGAACTGAATTAGGCCTTATCACCGGTCCACAGTTCTTCTGGCACTTTGTTCGTTCCAAGCAGACTTCATGATTGTATTAATGTACAATGATCCAGCTTGCATTGTCAATGCTTTTGCCGCAACCTTTTCAAATGTTTTCTTGCTAAAATCTGCAGATTCTGCACACCCTGATTTAACATCTAACTTACCACCTTTTATGTAGTACTATCTATTTCACCGGCTGAGATTATCCATACTATTAAGGGGCTAAAAAAACACGTTGACTACTGGTGATGATGGTATTCCTTGTTTGTTTGGTGAAGGATTGCGCTTATATTTTTGCCGATCCCTTACGCAAGATTTTCAACTTAGCTATTCGAACGTCTGTGTTTCAAGACTCTTAGATTAGGTGATTGTTCCGACATTCGGAATTATAGACCTGTTGCCGTTATCTCTACTTTTGCAAAAGTTTTTGAAATGTTGATTTATAAACATTTATCTTATAGCACCAGACCACATCTTTCTGATGCACAAGGGGTTCATGTCGCGCAGGTCTACTACAAATAATTTAGCACTGATATCTCAGGAAATAGCTCAAACTGTTGATGCTGGTGGCCGACTAGACATTATTTACACGGACTTTTCCCATGCATTTAATTTAATTAATCATTGCATTTTATTGGAAAAGTTAAGCTCTTTTGGCATTGGTAGATCGTTGCTGTGATTATTTCAATCTTATCTCTCAAACAGAATGAATTATGTTTATTACAATAGGTTCAGGTCTAAACTCTTCTGCTCCACTTCGAGAGTATCGCAGGGGTCAAACCTTGGGCCACTCTTATTTAATATCTTCATCGATGACCTTATCAAATCTATCAACTGTTCGGCATCAGCATAGGCCAATGCCTATGCTGATGATATTAAGATTTATCACACGATTGACTTTTTGGTGGATATTAACTTGTTGCAAATAAATTCTGACAAAAT
The DNA here is from genome assembly GCA_935421215.2 of Melolontha melolontha. Taxonomy (NCBI): domain Eukaryota; kingdom Metazoa; phylum Arthropoda; class Insecta; order Coleoptera; family Scarabaeidae; genus Melolontha; species Melolontha melolontha. Next base: position 49,102,398 of record OW285242.1, read on the forward strand.
CTATTGCGTAATAACTTAAGATTGATGACGGATGATGAGGATGTTTCCTGGTGTCTTATTTTAGAAAGATTACTAGAATTGAGTCGCGCTACACTATTAATAATGTTGAGATTTCTCGTCAGTCTTCGATTAAGGATTTGGGTGTTACATATGATGAAAAATTTACATTTTCGAATCCCCTTTCGAAGATTCCTTGGGTTTATTATTCACACATGCAAATATTTTAATAACATCGATACCATTAAGACTCCTTTCTTTGCTCACGTAATTTCAAAGCTCGAATATGCATCTATAGCCTGGTATCCTTTCTACGGTGCTCAGATTAATCTACTAGAGCAAATCCAGCGTAAATTTTTGAAATACCTTTCCTTTAAATGTGATGGACGCTATCCAATGCGTGGAATAATTACGACGAGTTTCTTGAACGGCATGGCGTCGTTTCACTCTCAGAAAGGAGAAAGACCACTAGCGCTCTATTTATGCGGAATATCGTTACTGGTAAGATAGACTCACCTGACTTGCTGCCCAAAGTTTATTTTCTTGTGCCACGTTTGGAATCACGATCAACGCAATTATTTCATATTCCTACAGCAAGGACGAAGACATTGTTAAAGGCGCCTATGGTACATTTGGCACAGAATTTTAATATGCTGGGAATGGATTTGCAGTGGTTGTCATACGTTTTTCTAATTTTTTTAAGCATACGTATTTAGTGTAATTATACTATCAGTTTAATGCATCTTAAAACAAACGTCATCAATTCTTATCCGTCTGAAGCAAATCAATACTTCTTGCTCAAGTCAAATATTCTTAAAACGAAACATATCGAATAAGCGTACTTGATATATTACTTTTGCCGTAAAATTTAAATACATTTAAATATGGAAACAGTTTAAATAAATTTCAGAAGAAAAAAACTGTAGGGTAGATATACATATAGGCATAATATATAGCGAAATAAGTTACGTACTTGTTAAATTGTAATATTTTGCAGTCATGTAATATTAATAATACTTGCATAATGTATTTGATTAAAGTTTCAGATTCTATTCTACATAAGAAGAAAATGAAGAAATAACTTTAAAGCCTACATTTTAGTTAGTGAAATAAATTATTCATAATCATTGAAATGCCTTTCTTCTCTTTAAACAATCTACTTCTTGCTGTATTTATACACGCAACTACAATGTTTGTGAATATTAACAATGTTATATTTAAAATATATCATCCAATAGAGAAAGAATTGATTGGCTAATTTACTTGATATATGTAGTAGTTTGTAAAGTTTACGACATGACAAAGTTACTATATGATAGAATAAAACACAAACATAATATTTTATACACTTATTTAAAGGTCATACTATTTGCTTGGAAGCGTTCAAATCTTTTGCCAAGTTACTAATAGAAAACAGTATCATACAAATAAATATCTAGAATTTTTTAATATATTTAATATTTAAGAACATAGTATTTGAAAATAAGTAAATAGGTATTGATTAAATTCAATATGAATTTCACTGCTGATTGATGCTTAATTATCCGATTCTTCCACTAAACTCGATAAATCATTTGGATTTATAATAATTGGTTCGACTTCAACATTTATTATGTGTACCTCCCGTTCGTATCGAGTTTTAATCAAGTTATTGGTATGCCTTTACACAGTTTTACCAAGTACTTGTATCACACTGTTCTAATGATTCACCCCACATAACTAAGACTTTTTCATCTCCATAACTATCCCGGCCAATATTTTTATTGTAATACCCCTTTGCTGAGGCCCAAATTAGTTCAAATGCATTAAAATCACAATGATATGGAGGTAGTCTCAACACTTCATGGCCCTCTTTCTGTAATATTTTGTCAATAGCATATTTTTTATCAGGCTTATTTCAGGCTTTCTAAATCCAAAAGTTCAAATTTCATCAAATTATTTGGAAACATTATCTTATTGTTTGTTAACCAATCTATATCTTGCTTCCTTGATGAAGTATTTGGAATTTATTAATAACAACACTATGATATGTGGCGTCATCCATTATAATAATTGAATTTTTTGGTATGTTTGGCATAAGTTGAGCTATAACCCATTCATCAAATTTTTTGCTATTCATTTCAGCATGATAGACTGCAGTTTTAGTTTTTGATAAAAATATTAAGCTGGCACCATTTATAAAGCCTTTGTCACTACCAGCATGGACAATCGCATAACGTTTGCCATCATAACCTTCAGGCTTTCGCACACTTTTTGTAGACTCATCTTGCCAAGATTTTCCCCTACCTCCCTTGGAATAAATTCATGTTTCATCCAGAAATACAACTGGCGTTGGCTAATTTGACATCAAATTGTCCATATATTTTATACCGGGTTTATACCGGGTGCGGAAATAGTGTGTTGGCGGAGCTTAGCATGAAAACTAATAAAGTTGTAGCAATGAAATTTTACGTACGCATGCAGTATGCTACATTGCATTTTCTATTTTTATTTATATATCTACAGAGTGTTCCAAATTTCCGCAACCACTTTCAATTGTTTTTTTTTAATAGATTGCTATACTTTCTTGTCATTATGATGATAGCCACCCAAATTATCTTTGCAATGATATATGACAATGTGCACTTACAACTGTTAATTTTGGTTTTATTGCAAATTTTGTTAAAATCTTGACAGTTGCAGCGTCTAACATTTTAAGCCTGAAAATGGGTGCAGTACCTCACGTAACTTTTTTGTTACAAATTTATGGACTAACACGTTATATGTTTTGAGGGTGAACAACGTGACAACATATACAGGGTGTAAAATATGTCGTGCCAAAGTTATCGAACTTTGAAGGCTATTTTCTCTTTTTTTTTTAAATTGAACCTATAATTTTTTTATCAGTCAGCAAATTCCTTGTAAAATGGCCGTTAAAATGGTACCAATAACGTAGTACTTATTTCTAGTATTTTCGAAGTTATAACCCTTTAATGGGATATACCTATGTTTATAATGTTAAATATGCGGTGCTGCATCTAATAGTTGGTTGGTTGGCCATGAAATGATATTAAGCAAAAATTGCTGTGTAACCAAACGTCAAATATCTACTTAAAATTTCCGTATGAAGTGTTTTTTCTGTAGTTCCTCTTTGCTGTAATTGCGTTTAATTGTTATAATTTAAGTTCGGCTAGTTAATTATCATCGTTTTGTTGTCATTATTTTTTATTTAAATGCCATAATAGTTTATAGTTGTGTTTCTTTACAATTAATTTTTCGAAAGAGGGGCTAATAGACATGGTATTTGTTCTTCGCGCTAGCAATAGAAATCCACTTTTAGCATCAAGAACATATGCTATGGAGTATCCTCGCCGAAGAGCACCAGATATTAAGACGTTTGAAAATTTGTTGACAAGGTTTCTTCGGACGGGTTCACTGAATTACGTCAAACATGAAAGAACTAAGACTATGGTTACAGAAGATAATGAAGTGACAGTTGTCCAGTCGGTTGTGGAAAATCCGCCCGTATCTACAAGGATAATTTTTCGAAAGAACACGGGATAGAAGTCACTGCTGTAATAAGGATTTTAAAAAACATAAATTTCACGCTTACAAAATTCAAAATCATCAAGGCTGCTTATTACAAACGGATTTTGAAAGGAGACTTGTTTACTGTGAATGGTTCCTTTTCCAATTACGACAAGATCTAACTTTTCTAGATCATGTGCTTTTCACAGATGAAGCAACATTTGCTAATTGTGGAATAACAAACAGATCAAATTCTCATTATTATGACACTAGAAACCCTCATTTTGTGCAACCCAATTTATACCAACAAAAATGGAGTGTTAACACCTGGGGAGGCATCATAGGAAACACTATTATAGGTCCATTCTTTTTTAATACTACTTTAAATTGTGAAATCTACACAAATTTCCTACAAAATAATTTACCATTGCTGTTAGAAGGCCTACCAGATAACGTCATAAGGAGATTGTGGTACCAACATGATGGTGCACCTGCACATTACGGTGCTGCTGAAAGAGCACATTTAGATAGGGTATTCACCAATAGGTGAATTGGGAGAGGAAGCTTTATAAGCTGGCCACCGCGATCACCAGTTCTAACCCCTTGTAATTTCTTTCTGTGGCCTACTGCAAAAAATTTAGTTTACGAAACACCTCCTACAACGGCAGAGAACATGCAGCGACGAATCAGAAACGCTTTTCTTCAATTAAGTGTCAATTAAGTGAAAACAACATGGCTCAAAATGTAAGTCTGTCGATGCAGAGGCGATTAAGAGCATGAATGAAGCATGAAGAGCAGTTACTTTGTTTGATATCATTTCATGGCCAACCAACTATTAGATGCACCGCATATTGAATATTATAAGCATAGGTATAGCAAGCGCCAATTTAGTTGGCGCGAGGAGGGGGTGCGCAGAAGCCGTTTTTAAAAACGTCCACCCCCACTACTCAATTAATTGTCAGAATACATTTGTCATTGACGTTTGACGGAACATAATGTCTTTGCTAGGGGATCATAAAGTGATATACGCTCAGAGGTTAGAATTATCTGACATTTGATGTAAAACCAAATACAAATCTCCCTACTACTTCTAATCCTGCGCGAACTTACCCCTCCTCGCGCCAACTTAATTGGCGTTTGCTATCCCATTAAAGGGTTATAACTTCGAAAATACTAGAAATAAGTACTATGTTATTCGTACCATTTTAACGGTAATTTTACAAGGAATTTGCTGACTAATAAAAAATTATATATTCAATTTAAAAAAAAAGAAGAGAAAATAGCCTTTAAAGTTCGATAACTTTGGCACGACATATTTAACACCCTGTATATGTTGTCACGTTGTTAATCGTCAAAACATATAACGTGTTAATCCATAAATTGGTAACAAAAGAGTTACGTGAGGCACTACACCCATTTTTAGGCTAAGAATTAAAATTAAAATGTTAGCCGCTGCAATTGTCATCAAGATTTTAACAAAATTTGCGATAAAACCAAAACTAACAGTTGTAAGTGCACATTGTCATATATCATTGCAAAGATAATTTGGGTGGCTATCATCATAATAACAAGAAAGTATAGCAATCTATTTAAAAAAAGACATTGAAAGTGGTTGTGGAAATTTGGAACACCCTGTAAATATATAAAAAAAAATAGAAAATGCACTGTCGCATACTACATGTGTACGTAAAAACTTCATTGCTACAACTTTATTAGTTTTCATGCTAAGCTCCGCCGATACACTATTGCCGCACCCGGTATATTATATATACTTGCTGATATGTATTAACTATTATATGTACTTTTTTTTTTTTAATATTTGTTGGGCATTTTATAAATTATTTATTTATTTATATAAACTATGCAGTTGGTCACATTGATACTTGACATTTTAAAATTTAGACGTTCCTATCCGCGAAATATTATTTATTAATTTTCGTTACTTGATATTTTATTTAAAAATATGAACATGAATGACATAGAAACTAATACATCTTGTTGTCAATTGTATACAATATTTGTTGTTTCTGTAGCATTTTTCTTTTCCACTATATCATTTTATATCATTTCTGTCAAATGTACTTAAATTCTTAAAATCAAATAACAGCAATAAGATACATATTTCTGTGCTCGAAAAAAGCCAACATTGAAAAATTTTTAAAAGCGTATCAAAATGGAGTTCATTTCGATCCTGTTTTGAGTTTCATGATGAGTTCATTACAAACAAAAAATAGGAAATAACGAGTAGTATATTAAAACATAAGTTTCATAAAGCACCATTTTGTCGCGCGAGTTAATGTTTAGAAAACGAGCCGCTATAACTGCGAGTTTTCTAAAGAACGAGTAGGACAAAAGGCCTTATGAAACGAGTTTTTTATACTATTTTTTTTATTTACCATGCCCCCGTCCAGAAATAAGTGTCCGATTTGAGATTTAATGAAAAATTTAAAAAAGTATGCCTTGACTGCTGATAAGTTAAGAGTAAAATATAATACGCAATTTGTAAACAAATTAAAGTTTTCTGCGTTATTTGTAAAATAAAAGTATATCTTTAAAAACAGTTTTTTAACGAAAAATTTCGAACTGGTTTGTCTCAAATATGGACCATTCAAAAACGGTTTGGCTGCAAATTCACAAAAGAAACCTAATTTGGCATCAAACTTACGGTAAACTCTCTATCATTAATTGTTAGAACTCAGTAACAACGGCAAGCTAAAGCCTGGCTCCATCAAAATTACTGCCAGCAAATTCAGAGTATCCGAAAAAACTGTTAGCAGGATATGGCATCGAAGAAAGCAATCATTAAACAATGAATTAGTAGAGCTGATGTATCCTCTCGTAGAAAGAGACGTGTTGGTCGCAAACCAAGAATGCTTGATATAGATGCAATTAAAGTAGTTCCACTTAATAATCGACGTACTATTCGTTCTCTTGTACATTCTATTGGCATTAGTAAAAGTACAGTTCATAATCGATTAAAATCAGGACAAATAAAGCTACATTCCAATGCTATAGAGCCATATTTGATGAACGTCAATAAAATTGCACGGTTAAAATGCTACTTATCAATACTTGAGCCAGAAAGTGTAGCTGATGGAACACCTCATTTCAAGGATATGACTGATCAAATCCATGTAGACAAAAAGTGGTTTCGCATCACGAAAACATCCAATACATGTTACCTGGTAAAGGGTGAACAGAAACCGTACAAAACCTGTAAAAGTAAACGCTTCCTTACAAAAGTATTGTTTCTAGCCGCTATTAACCGTCCGCACTACAATCAATCTCGGAATAACCATTTTGATGGTAAACTTGGCATTTTGTCTTTCGTATTTGAAGAACCTGCTTAGAGAAGCAGCAAAACTCGCCCTGCTAGTACAATGGAAACTAAACTTATTTCTAATGTGACTAGAGAAGATTACAGAAAACTGATAATCGAAAAATTGCTACTTGCAATTGAACAGAAATGGCCTACATCGAATCGTCTTTCAACAATCTGAATTCAACAAGATAATGCCAAACCGCATATCGATTCCAAGGATATAGATTTTAATGAAGCTTGCCAAAGAACTAACTGAAACATTAAACGTTCTCGATCTGGGATTTTTCAATGCCATTCAGTCGTTGCAGCACAAAACTGCTTCCAAAACAGTCGACGAATTAATCAATGCCGTTATAAATGCTTACGCTGAATTAGATAGTGATATGAAACTATGAGAATTGATGGTTGTAATAACTATCGATTGCCCCATATGGGCACGGATCACTTACCAAGAAATGGGATGGTACCTTTTGTTATTAATTTTGACATGGATCTTGTAACAAAACTTCAAAATACGGTCGATTTAGTTTAATTTCTGGTTTAATAAGCTCAACTTACTTTAGTTTTATGAAGTATGTACTTTAACTTGTAAGGAATAAATTTTTTTGAGAAAATCGACGAAAACAAATCTAAAATCGGACACTTATTTCTGGACAGAGGGAGTATTATTTAATTTGAAATTTCAGAGTTCTATTTTTATATAAAGTAGAATAATTTAAAACATACATGAGTAGGTTTTTGCCTACTCATGTTTATTTCAAACTATTCTGTTATTATACGCTTGCGATTGATCCGTAATAAGTAGTGAAGACATGATAATACAGTTTCCAGAGATACGGCAGTGCCATCTGATGGAAACACTTTGTTAGTTCTACAGATTTTATGTAGACAGAGTTGGTTGCTTCGGCTGTTTGCTAATATGCAGCACTGAATCTACTTCTATGCTCTTAATAATTTCTATGAGATAGTAAAGTTGTTCTTTTTTGTGAATATATCCTTCTCCAGCAGGGGCATACTAACGAATAAATAATAAAAAGATGAAATACGCATCTGCATCTCTGGAGAGGGATACGTTCACAAAAATATTAATATTGAACTTGTACTGTGTTTTTCACGCTAGAGTTTTAATAATATTTTAAATTATTAAAAATACTTAACACTGATATTTTATTTAAAAATATAAACATGAGTGAGATAGAAACTAATATATCTTGTACTTCACCCCCATATACGTTGTTTGTGTAGCATTTCTCTTTTAAATTCTTAAAATCAAATGACAGCAATAAGAAATTTATTTCTGTGTTCGATCAATGCCAACATTACATTGAACTCATTCGTTACTGTTTTGGGTTTTATAATGAGTCCATTACGAACGCAAAATAGGAAAGGTTCCTTTGAAAATCGAAAATTACGGTTACGAAAAGTTTATTGAAGAAAGCCTTAAAATCCATCAGCTCAATCATGACGGAAACTCTAATTGGTTCTTTAAATTTATAGAATTAAAATCCGTTGTTTTTCTTTTTAATTAAATAATTTAAAATACTACCTCAAACACATTTATAAATTTTAGTGACAAATTAATACATCAAGTTCATCGAATATTCGTTATAATTCATTACTTTAGATAATAATCTGTAGAAGTTAATTATCAATATTAAATCTTGATAAGCAACAAAACTACGTGCTGGTTGTTCATATTCATATTGATAAAATAATAATCATGTTATGCACCGTGTATTCAAAAAGTTGCCGTATTGTTTTTTTATAGGCCAAAAAGACGATATAAATAAGAAGTTTCTATAAAACAAAAACATTTTTAATCATATCAAAATATTATTCAAAATCGGGTGCTGGGAACATAAAACAAGTTCATATTGATGTGAAAATATCTTTCCAAACATACATACACGTGTTTCATCCTACTGTAGAATCATCAGTACACGCTGCTAGAAAGATACTTTCACCATAAATACTTTACTACATTACGAAAGTCATTAAGACATGAAATTTTTATCAAAAGAAGGCTGCAGTGCGAAAAATATTCATGGGAGAATGGTGGCAGTGTATGGAGAAAATAGCCCGTCCTATTTCCAAGTCAAATTTTGGTGTAAGCGGTACAAATGTGGCAGAGAATCCCTGGGGCAGAGATGACCCAAAGTGTGGAAGACCTTAGCAGTGGTACTCTGGCACTTTGCAATGCAATCGCTTGACGTCATTTTGACGTTACTTGCTAGAATTTGGTGCTCTGCCGTTCAAAGCGATCGTAAAATTAAGACGATCCCTTGCAAATAAAGGCGATCGCTTTCAGTGGATGGTAAACATCTATCTCTTTTATAGCAATAGGTAAACAGCTGTGAGAGTGCGAGACGTAGAAAATGTGCGCGCCAAATGTTTAAAAGTAAGAAAAGTAGGTAAAATAATATTTTAGTCAAAATTTAAGGTAAACCTGCAGAATCCAGCTCCCATTCAAATTTCCCTCTGCAAACATACCAAATTAGCCTCAACGTTGCTAAACTTTGGTAGCTCCCTTCTGTGGTTTCTCAGTGACAATTTAATTTATCCCATATGTGGATGTTTTCTTAGTTATTTTTGTTGATAAGCATAGCGATAGCATATTAATGAAATCGGGGTTACGGAATTGTGTTTACAGAACAATGTAATTCTATATGTTGTTCGCAGCAGTTTTGCTGCAGGACGATGTATCAAAAGAATTTGAATTTAATTCGGGGGTACGGCAGAGAGATGGATTATCTGCGTCAATATTCAATATAGCTGTAGAAGGAATTATAAGAGAGTGTGGTTTTAAAGGGACGATTATTGAAAAATCAATGCAAATAATACCCTATGCAGATGATATAGCATTAATAGCAAGAGATCCAAATAGTTTAAGAGAAGCCTTGCTGAGATTCGACTCGGAAGCAAAGAAGAGAGGATTTGAGATAAATCAAGTCAAAACAAAATATATGAGAATCGCAAGACAAGAAAACATTTGGGAAAGCAAAGAAGTAGCGATGGGAAATTACGATTTTGAGAAAGTGGATACACTTAAATACCTAGGATCCATGATAAGTAGTAAGAATCAGAAAACAGACGATGTGAAACATCGAATTCAAGCAGGGAACAGAGCATATTATAGATACAAGAAATATATGAAAAATAAGAAAATCAGCATTTACATAAAAATAAGAATATATAAAACTGCCATTAGACCGGTAGTGACATATGCTGGAGAAACAACGAGTTTAACACAGAAAGATGAAGAAGCTCTAAGAACATTTGAAAGAAAAATAATCAGAAGAATTTATGGACCAAAGAAAGAAGATGGTGGTTATAGAATCCTCATGAATCATGAGATAGAGGAGTTATTGGAGAGAGAAAATATAGTAAGAGTTATTAAATCGATGAGAATAAGGTGGTATGGGCATGTCAACAGAAGAGAAGAAGGGTCAACGTTGAGACGAATTACAAGTTGGAAGCCATATGGAGCACGAACAAGAGGTAGACCAAAAATTAGGTGGGAGGACCAAGTAGTGGATGATATCAAAGACCTGGGGACCGTAGCAGGGAGAGCATTAATGTTAAATAGGGAAGAATGGCGAAAAGTTCTGAAGAGGGCAAGAACATATCGATAGACCACAGAAAATGGAGTGACTCACCACAAAACGAGTCTTACGAGCTCAAAGAGCGGCTGCAATTCCAGACTGGAATGTATAGTCTTATATATATATATATATATATATATATATGTTGTTCGATTAACTTACAGATCACACTATATCACCAATCTTTAGTATAAATATTCGATTTGTCAACGCTACTTGTAAATTGTCGATATACGATTGGTTATGCGCATACGTAAATGAGTCAAATATGTTAGTTTAAATGGGAGATGCATTTTGCATATTTACCAAATTTAAATTTGTTTCGATTAGGTAGTTCTTGAAAGTAACATACGAATCATTTCCTTAATTCTCTTGTATGAAAAATATATTTATTGACTGTACGTACATGTAACATCTAATACTTTGTTCAATTACTTTTTTTAATTTTATAAATAATAAATTAAGCATTACGTTCTCGAATCATGGATTTTTAGAAAAAAATACGTAGTTACGAATAAATTTGAGGCAGTTTGATAAATGTGTGTACAATGTATTTATTAACAATTGTACTAAGTTTTTAATCAGCCGAAAAAGGTTAACAAATTCTACATCTATAGTATCAACATCTATAATATATCCGGCTTTAGTAATAATAATAATTAGTAGAGAACGGACACGCTTACCACATGACGCAAAGCCCAGTGCAGTACTGGCGAAACCCAGTGCAGTACTGGCGAAAGGCTGTATTTCTAAAATATTTAATTTTATTTATATAATTGGAAAACGAACGGGTGGGTGGTGATCTATAAAATTACGAAATACATATTTATTTGTTGAAAAATTGTATTTATAAAGGTTTTAATTTTATTTATATAATTGGAAAACATACGGGTGGTGGTGATCTATCTATCTAAAATTACGAAATACATATTTATTAATTAATTTTATTTATATAATTGGAAAACAAACGGGTGGTGATCTATAAAATTACGAAATACATATTGTCATGGATTTTCCTTGGACAAGTAAGGAAAATGATTGAACGATTTTGAACTCTGTAATAGGGACTTTCTAAAAAAATTAACTATTTCAGTTGTATGTTTATTTATTTCAGACGGGGATCGTTATAGATATATATATATTATTTTATAAATGAAATAAATTTTATAATGTATGAAATTATGATTAGCCCTCGTATATTTAGGTTGACCAAGGAATTGAACTTGCCGCTTTTTCGGATATTGTATTTGTTAAAATGTGTTGGTTATATATATTTTGATTTTTAGATGGTGGGAATGGATAAGCGGATATGGAGATTTCATTTTGATTTAGAGATATCTTGACTGTTAAAGTGTTTGGTTTATTAAAGAATAAGATAATCAATTTTATTCTTTGTTGTATAAATTCGGGTTGTATTTTGTTTTTGCATTTAGTGTAAGGTGCAAGTTAATTTAAATTCGATTTATGCGAGTGTTTTATGTTTATTTGAAAATTTTGTGAAAAAGATATCTCTCGTGTATTCTATAAAATCACACATAGATCTATGTAAGTTGATAAAAATTATTTTATTTATATATATTTGATATCAGGATTATTTTCATTGTTATAATTTCTTGTATTTATTGTAATAATTTATGTTTGAAAGTAGTACATGGATATTAGCGAAAGTTGTCATGTTTTTTATAAGGGAAGTTTTTTTTTAAAATAATATTTCGAGAACATTTTGAATTCAAGGTTGGAGTGTCTGTAGTGGGGTTTGACCTTGTTATGTTATTTTTGGCGTATGAGTAAATTTCAACTATCGTGAGTTTTGAAAACTAATTTGTTTTTGATATTTGTTTGAAGGAGTCACAGTAGAGGTTAAACTTGACAGATTTCACTAATATTTATTAGTTTTATGTTTGATCGTGATTCAGAAGAGGTTTTTCTCTGTGTGCGAGTCATTATTCACAAAGAGTGTTTCCTCATTGCTACTGTTTGATGATGCTTTAGCACCCTATACACTTTGTAGAGGGATTTTTTTTTGATTTTTTTTTAATTACATTAATATAAAGGAATTGACTCGTGTTTTATTGGTGTTTATGGTTTTATTCTGGAAAACGACATTAAACCCCTTTCCGTGAGGAACGATTCATGAGATGGCAGTTCGTGGATTCTACTAGACTGAATAGCCGGCGATATAAGCTGTAGTGTGAATAAAAAAATAAATAAGCAATTTCAAAGAAAATTCCACTGCAATATGTATTTGTTGAAAAGTTGTATTTTTAAAGTTTTTAATTTTATTTCTATAATTGGAACATTTTTATTTGTTCATTTTGTCGTTCAAGTTGAGTAAAGGAGTATTAATATTGACTAGCAATAGTTTCTCAAGGTTTTCTTCTGTCAATTTTGTTCTCTTTGAATTAAGTACATCCTTATAAATAGAAAACGTCCTTTCTACATCGCAACTGGTTATAGGTGCATACTGGAAATAACTGGAAATAATTGGAAGATGTTGCTTAAATGAAAAGAAAAGGAATGTACGTGCTATTTCTCTTACGATATACGATAAACTTATTTATTTTATCTACGTACACGACACCACTGACAAACACTATATTATCCGAATACAATAGCTGGGTTGTCCATTGTTATCGCTGCGAGACCAGGTGGCCGAGTAAGTCAAACAAATACTTCATTGAATTACGCCGGGGTGTACTGAGCGACGTTATACACAATTCCAATTGCCGATTGCGTTTTATGGAAATTGCATCCGTTCTCTAATAATTAGTGATATTAACAAAATATTCACAATATATAAGTTTAAAAGTATGTACCTCGAAAATATTAAAAATAATAATGTACTTTATTAAGAACTCTGCTAATTAATCAATATTATACGTTATAAAAATAGAGGATTTTCAGATAAACAAAATTACAGTATTGACAAATAGAGATAATTGCCAGATATGTTAGTGGAAAACAGTGTAATATAACAATTGCATTTTCGCGAAGTGATGTGAATGAAATAAATGCTTTCTACATATACGACGCTAATTATTCGAATTTTTTACTGCAAAAATTCGCCCTTATTCAGGATTCGAACCTACGTCCTTTGGGGTGCCGGACCACACTCTTAACCATTAAGCTATTAAGGGACTGAAGCCAGAATCGTCGGGAAAAGCCTTAAATTGTATTAAGAACAGATATTATATTCTGCCTGCATAAGGGCCATTTTTTTCAGTAAAATTCGTATAATTAGCGTCGTATATATAGAAAGCATTTATTTCATTCACATCACTTCGCGAAAATGCAATTGATTTGCACAAATTTGCCAACTACAGGCACAATATAATATCTGTTCTTAATGCAATTTAGGGCTTTTCCCGACGATTCGAACTTCAGTCCCTTAATAACTTAATGGTTAAGAGCATGGTCCGGCAAACCAAAGAACGTAGGCTCGAATCCTGCAAAAGGGCGCATTTTTTTCTCAGTAAAAAAATCGAATAACTAGCGTCGTATATGTAGAAAGCATTTATTTCAGTGTAATATAACGATCTAATCTAATCTACTTTCATTCTATATTTTTTGATTCTATAGTATGCAGATTTTGCCATACTCACTTTTTTCCGAAAGTTTCCGAAATGAAAGTAATTCTGTGGCAGAGTACGAAATGCGTTCGTTTTTGCTTTGCGGTGGAATTACGTCAAGCGATTGCATTGCAAAGTGGCAGTACCACTGCTGGAAGCTCGAACTGAAGAAATCATCAACAAAGTTGAAGATTTTGTGTTGACTGACCACCGAGTAAAAGTTTCAGTTATTGCTAGAGAAATATTAGTGTACGAAACGTGTTTTTAAAATTCGACACGAAGATTTGGAAATAAGCAAAGTGTCAGCACGATGTATTCCCAGACTGCTCAGTCCCGAACAAAAGCTGTACAGACGATAAATTTCTGAAGAGAATTTGTTTTATCTCGAGATGAAGACTTCTTAAATAGAATTGTAAGCGTGCATAAGGCACGAATTGTTCAAGCAGTAATCAATGAATACGGCTTTGAGGAATTACAACATTTACCCTACAGTTCCGACTTTGCCCTCTGTGACTATTATCTCTTTCCAAAACTAAAAAAAAAACACTTGAGAGGGCGTCGATTTTAATCGAATGACGACGTGGAAAACGCTGTGGGGTCGTATTTTGCGGAATTACCAAAATAATTATTTTTCGAATGTATAGCCTTATTAAAGAAACGTTGGAATATGTGTGTTGGTGTTAATAGTTCTTACGTTAAAAATTTTTTTGGTTTTCTAACTCGTTGCTTTCATAGCTAGGTAGTTAACGTAAAAAACTGGTCTCGAATCTACTCAAGTATGTTTCAAATTATTTTGTTAAGAAACTTCTATTAATATTTCCTCCTCCCTTCCCTATACAATTTTTTAAACGTCCGTAAAGCTGCTTTTGCGAAATCTTATTGTAAAACTTAATAACTAGAGAACGGACACGCTTACCACTCAGTGCAGTACTGGCGAAAGGCTGTATTTCTAAAATATTTAATTTTATTTATATAATTGGAAAACGAACGGGTGGTGGTGATCTATAAAATTACGAAATACATATGTATTTGTTGAAAAGTTGTATTTTTAAAGTTTTTAATTTTATTTATATAATTGGAACATTTTTATTTGTTCATTTTGTCGTTCAAGTTGAGTAAAGGAGTATTAATATTGACTAGCAATAGTTTCTCAAGGTTTTCTTCTGTCAATTTTGTTCTCTTTGAATTAAGTACATCCTTATAAATAGAAAACGTCCTTTCTACATCGCAACTGGTTATAGGTGCATACTGGAAATATTCTTTTATTTCTTCATATTTAGCCGTTAGATTTTGTGGAATTGTCTCCATACATAATTGCTGCAATGTAATTAAATCTGGATTTCTATTAAGAATTGCTTCAAACTTTTGCCGAAGGCCACATCCGAAGTCACTTGGAATACTTTTCAAATTATTAACAGCCACATCTAATGTGGTTAATCCGTCATTTAATTTGAGATTTCGATTTTCAAAATAAGTGATTAGTTTTGGCAATTTTCCAAAGTGTTCGTGAAGAAAGTACAACTGATTTTTTAAATTTGGATTCGTGTGAGCTCCTTGTACTCACCAATACTTCTAGCATCCTCCTTTAGCAGTGTTACGAAATGTTTAAGACTATCGAAATTCTCAGCATAATAACTAGTAGCTTCCAGCCATGTTCCCCATCTAGTTATTACTGGAGTGGGAGGCAGTGACAGAGATGGAAATTTTTCCCTGAAAAGAGCTACTCTCAATGGTGCTTTTCTGAAAACTTTTTAAAAGCTGATACAAGTCTATCAACTTCTGGAAAAGTGTCTCTGATATATTCAGAGATTCTGTGGAGAGCATGTGCTACACAAGTAATATGCAGCATATTAGGATATGTTTTCTTCAATAGTCTGCCTGTTTTTAACATATACGCAGCACTATCACTGATAAATAAAAGTATTTTTTCTTTGTACGTGGCGTCCGAATGAAGCATTTTTTGCATATTCTCCTTAGTGGGTTCAGCAACTGTTTCCGCATCAACTCTATTTATAACACTTGTTGCTATTACATATGAGTTATAGGGAATAGTTGGATGTAGTACACCAGCTACAACATTTACCACACAGCGTCCTAACATATCCACCGTTTCGTCGGCGCTTATCCATATGTATTGATTTAAAAGATGGCTTCTAATGCGTTCTACTGTTCTCGTATAGCACCTAGAAACATAATATTTGCGTAAAGTTGATTCGTCAGGAACATTTCGACCAGTATATTTTTTCAGAAATATTTTTAAAGTGGGATTGCTAAGTTTATTTAATGGAATATTAGCCGCCATAAAAGTTTTACAGAGTTCAGATATGTTTGCGATCCTAAGTGACGAATTTTTGACGATATTTTACGGATTTTGTAATAAATTTCGGAATCACTGACAATGGACATACAATCAGTATGACCCTCAATCCAACTCGCCATTGTTTTACAATGCCGTTCTCGACATTCTTCCATATCATGTCTGAAAAAGTAACTTAAACAATGCTCTAGTTCTAAATAAATCAAAACTAAAAATGTGTGCGTAAGTTATTGAAACTGAACGAAATTCAATGCACACTTACGTCGAAATAATATGGGAGAAGTAGATTCAATCAAACGATATTAAACAGGATCTATCACAAAAATTACGATGTAAATAACAGTTAGAACTACGAAAACAAGAAACTAACTCACAGCACTTTATTTATCTTACGAAATATAAACTAATAAATAAAATATTTTAAAAACCCCGCTTCCATCTACGCTCATGAAAACACTTTAAAAAGCACTATATTCTCCTAATACAATAGCTGGCTTGTCCATTGTTATCGCTGAGAGCCCAGGTGTCCGAGTAAGTCAAACAAATACTTCATTGAATTACGCCGGGATGTACTCACCGACGTTATACACAATTACAATTGCCGATTGCGTTTTATGGAAATTGCGTCCGTTCTCTATTAATAACATTTACATAAAAGTAAATAATAAATAGAGAAAAATAAAGTCACCAGTCACCAAATTGGTAAAGATTTGGATCTACTTGCAATATTCGATTCAAAACACGAACTAAAGGCTTTTTATAATGAATTATATTAATCGTTTTTAATCGAATGTTTAAAAAATTACTTTTAAAGCGCCGAAGGAAGTTTTCATTATATTTGACATTTCGTAGCTTTCGAACTTTCATAGTCACCCTTCATCCATATCTCGCGATTCTATTATTTAATAAACGGATCGTATCATAGACACCATGACTCGTCTCCGGTCCATGACGTTATCTAAAACATTTTCATAGTTATGCGCACATTAACGAAATTGCGTGCAGCTGCCACATGACGCACTCTCTGTTCATGAGTTAACGTGTGTGGAACGAATTTGGCGCACACTTTTTCTTACCCGGAACATCGTAGATGATGGTATGATGGTATAGGCACTGATATCTTGATGAAGTTGCTCCGGTAACACTTGCATATTTATTTGTCGAATAACAAAGACAGTAGGACATAACAGTTTCATATTATCATCATTATTGCAAGAGAATGGTTCCCCAGTCCTTCTCTAATATTATTTTTCTGGGATTCACCAACGTTTTTAGAATTAAAACGTTTTAGTAACACTATCTTCGTATTCAAAACAAAACTTTATCGCAACTCTTTGTTCCACTGTAAGACACGTATGTATATTAAAACACGTAGACTGCAGCCATATCTGACTAATATATTAAATTATGACTCCCAGTCAAGGATGCCATACATTTCACTGTACTTGCCGCCGTCAAAAATTACCATATTTTTCTTGTACGTAAAAAATAATAACAATTTAAAGTTTGTCATTTTTGCTGTACTTTTTCATTTAATAATAATAACTAGAGAACGGACGCAATTTCCATAAAATGCAATCGGCAATTGGAATTGTGTATAACGTCGCTCAGTACATCCCGGCGTAATTCAATGAAGTATTTGTTTGACTTACTCGGACACCTGGTCTCGCCGCGATAACAATGGACAAGCCAGCTATTGTATTCCGAGAATATAGTGCTTTTTAAAGTGTTTTCATGAGCGTAGATAGAAGCGGGGTTTTTATAATGTATTTTATTTATTAGTTTATATTTCGTAAGATAAATAAAGTGCTGTGAGTAAGTTTCTTGTTTTCATAGTTTTAACTGTTAATTACATCGTAATTTTTGTGATAGATCCTGTTTAATATCGTTTGATTGAATCTATTTCTACCAATTATTTCGACGTAAGTGTGCATTGAATTTCGTTCAGTTTCAATAACTTACGCACACATTTTTAGTTTTCATTTATTTAGATCTAGAGCATTGTTTAAGTTACTTTTTCGGACATGATATGGAAGAATGTCGAGAACGGCATTGTAAAACAATGGCGAGTTGGATTGACGGTCATACTGATTGTATGTCCATTGTCAGTGATTCCGAAATTTATTACAAAATCCGTAAAATATCGTCAAAAATTCGTCACTTAGGATCGCAAACACATCTGAACTCTGTAAAACTTTTATGGCGGCTAATATTCCATTAAATAAACTAAGCAATCCCACTTTAAAAATATTTCTTCAAACATATACTGATCGAAATGTTCCTGATGAATCAACTTTTCGCAAATATTATGTTTCTAGGTGCTATACGAGAACAGTAGAAGCCATCTTTTAAATCAATACATATGGATAAGCGCCGACGAAACAGTGGATATGTTAGGACGCTGCGTGGTAAATGTTGTAGCTGGTGTACTACATCCAACTATTCCCAATAACTCATATGTAATAGAAACAAGTGTTATAAATAGAGTTGATGCGGAAACAGTTGGTGAAACCATTAAGGAGAATATGCAAAAAATGCTTCATTCGGACGCCACGTACAAAGAAAAAATACTTTTATTTGTCAGTGATAGTGCTGCGTATATGTTAAAAACAGGCAGACTATTGAAGAAAACATATCCTAATATGCTGCATATTACTTGTGTAGCACATTATGTAGCTCTCCACAGAATCTGTGAATATATCAGAGATACTTTTCCGGAAGTTGATAGACTTGTATCAGCTTTTAAAAAAGTTTTCAGGAAAGCACCATTGAGAGTAGCTCTTTTCAGGGAAAAATTTCCATCTCTGTCACTGCCTCCCACTCCAGTAATAACTAGATGGGGAACATGGCTGGAAGCTACTAGTTATTATGCTGAGAATTTCGATAGTCTAAAACATTTCGTAACACTGCTAAAGGAGGATGCTAGAAGTATTGGTGAGTGCAAGGAGCTCACACAAATCCCAAATTTAAAAAATCAGTTGTACTTTCTTCACGAACACTTTGGAAAATTGCCAAAACTAATCACTTATTTTGAAAATCGAAATCTCAAATTAAATGACGGATTAACCACATTAGATGTGGCAGTTAATAATTTGAAAAGTATTCCAAGTGACTTCGGATGTGGACTTCGGATGTGGCCTTCGGCAAAAATTTGAAGCAATTCTTAATAGAAATCCAGATTTAATTACATTGCAGCAATTATGTATGGAGGCAATTCCACAAAATCTAACGGCTAAATATGAAGAAATAAAAGAATATTTCCAGTATGCACCTATAACCAGTTGCGATGTAGAAAGGACGTTTTCTATTTATAAGAATGTACTTAATTCAAAGAGAACAAAATTGACAGAAGAAAACCTTGAGAAACTATTGCTAGTCAATATTAATACTCCTTTACTCAACTTGAACGACAAAATGAACAAATAAAAATGTTCCAATTATAGAAATAAAATTAAAAACTTTAAAAATACAACTTTTCAACAAATACATATGTATTTCGTAATTTTATAGATCACCACCCGTTTGTTTTCCAATTATATAAATAAAATTAATTAATAAATATGTATTTCGTAATTTTAGATAGATAGATCACCACCCGTATGATTTCCAATTATATAAATTAAATTAAAAACTTTATAAATACAACTTTTCAACAAATAAATATGTATTTCGTAATTTTATATATCACCACCCGTTCGTTTTCCAATTATATAAATAAAATTAAATATTTTAGAAATACAGCCTTTCGCCAGTACTGCACTGGGTGGTAAGCGTGTCCGTTCTCTAATAATAACAGTACTTTATTATTCAGTCTAAATAGGACAATCTATATTCTATATGATAATATACAAATAAATTAATTAATTCCATAAAAATAGAAAATGTTTCTTAAATAGTTCATTTGCATTCCTTGACGAGTACACCAAAGAGAGGCGCACTTTGGTGCACTCGTATGCACATGTGTTATATATTGGATACCAAACGATTGACGCATGTTCAAACTTACAAACGGCATTGCGAAATAAAGAGTAATAAAGAATATGGTACCAATATTTGTGAAATTCCGAGATATTCTAATAATTAGAGACCGGACGCATCAGGCTGAAATTACGATGGACCATATAAATAGTCTATAACATCGCTAAGTACAACACGCAGTTATTGAATAACACTATTCATTCGGTTAACCGCACATCTGTTTTTTTTCGTTGAATTGAGACGAAATTACTCTAATTTTGCAGTGAAATTCTTTTTCCATGGGCGTAAATAGAAGCGTGAGGAGTTTCTATAATTTAAATTTAATTTTTAATTTATTTATTAATTTATATTTCGTAAGATAAATAAAGTACGGTGTGTTAGTTTCTTTTTTTTATTATTTTAACTGTTAATTACATACTTAATACGTAATTTTTGTAATAGATCTTGTTTAATATCGTTTCACCAAATCTACTTCTCCCAATTATTTTGACGGAAGTGTCCAGTGAATTTCGTTAAGTTTCAATAACTTACGCATACATTTTTAATTTTCATTTATTTAGATCTAGAACATTGAAAAGAATAAAAAAGAAATCCCAGCAGAATTTTTGCCTAACAAAACTAGGCCTTGTGGAATCGACACTTCACGCAAAATATCACATTTTTTTTACTAATTCGAGTGTGCTGAATCCAAAAATCATATTAGTTTTTGCGTATCACGTCAAAATTAAACACTAATGCGGCTAAGTATCGTATGATCAAAAAGTCTTTGGATCGATATTGCCGTTGAATTTACGAGATATCTATGAAATTATTTATTTCAATTAGCTTTGACATTTACTTGACAACTTTCAAGTCAGCTGGTTATAAAATATACATAAAATGCAACTAATTAGTAAAGACGGCTGACTATGTGCCCCACACTGTTAAATTTAATAATACACATAAGGTGTATTAGATAAAAATGTAGATTTTACAAAATTAGGGCAACTTTTTACCAATACTGAAGATCCATTGTACAGATACAAAGAGCACTTTAACTATGCAAATATAACATCTCTCAACGTCGAACAATCCTTCTCAGTATATAAACATATATATACGTCGCTACGTACGAACCTTTTAAATTTGACAGTGTGGGCACATAGTCTGCCGTCTTTACTAATTACCATAACGTGAAATCTATTTTATTTGTGACTTATGTGTACTTCAAAGTACAGAAGTAAATAATTCTATAGATGGCTTTTACACTTCATGGCTATTGCGATCCAAAGACTTTTTGATCATATATTAGTTGCTTACATAGGACCTGTTTCAATAAAAAGAAAATATAAAATTTAATAATTCATATATTTCAATACAATATTAGTCACGAGTATAATGTAAGTATTTACGCAATAATCATAAAAAAATTACAAGAGTATTTGTAAAATGAAAAACAACAATCAAGGAATAAATTTTTGTCTGTAGCACTTTCTGCTGTGTATTTTGGCTTGACAATCCCTTTGAACACAGCAACAGTAGTCGACCATCATATAAGGATCCTACCTCCCTTGGTAGAGAGTTTCCATGATTATTAAATCTTGATGAAATCTCTCGCCTTGTTCATCGCTTACAGCACCTAAATTTTCGGGAAACTTATCAAGATGACTATGAGGGAAATGCAGCTTTATGCTCATGTTACAACCTAGACGGTGAATTTTTTTAAGCATTGATTGCACTAAATTTTAATAATTGAAGGCTTTTTGTTTCCAAGAAAATAATTCGCGACCATCGTGAATGAAGTCCAGGCTTCTTTCTTAGCTTTATTTATAGAGTTATGAAATTTGGATCTCTCAGTAAAGTTCTAATTTGAGGACCATCAAGTACCTCTATAACTATAATTTTTTCGTAACTTAGTTGTGGAAACACTTCACATATGTACTGGAAGCAGTTACCTTGCAAATCTAGAGCTTTAACGCATTGCTTCATGAGACCCAATTTGATGTGAAGAGGTAGAAAAATTACTTTTTCTCTGTCGACTAAAGGTTGAATTATAATACTCCAACAAACTCCAACATCTAGGGATGTTCTGGGCGGCCAATGTTTTTGAATCCAGTGTTAGTTTCTAGCTCGACTATCTCAGAGGCACGAAAAGCACGGAAATTTCTTATATCCTCTTTGAAAGCCAGGTAAAAAGTTTACCATTTTAAAATCCACACAAAAGACCCAGTTATGATCTGTATATTTTAGCAACTTTATAGTCTTCTCAATGTCGTCATATGTTTCCTTTAATTGAACGGAATATCCAATAGAAATTGAACCGAAAATATTCCCGTTGTGTAGTAGGACACTTGAGACTTCTGCTGGAACTGTCGATAAACAAACGCCATTCACTTGGGTCATATTGTACATATTGCCCATTTTAGTTAGCATACCTGGCACATTATTACAATAAACAAAGTCACACTCTTCTTTAAAATATTGCACAAGATGACTTCACTGCTACGATGAAAAGTTATCGTCGTACTTTGCTCGAGTAACTTCTTGTCATTTAATCTTGAACGTAGCAGTTCCGATGAGTCCTTTGATAGGCCAAAATAAATCCCTTACTAAATCACTTAATTCTGCTCGAGTAAAATGTTGTGATCCATCATTAGAAATTATATCTCCATACTCACAATCTACGTCTAAATCTTGCTCCTCAATAGCATCTGCCATGTCTTCAATATACGAGTACTCAAGTGAGGAAAGCTTTTCATAAACTGGCACGGGTATTTAATCGGAATGAGGCACTGGTCGAATCGCGGAGTCGATATTAGGATATACAATTTAATTCTTATTCTTCTTATTATAACCGGAGATCTGAACTAAACAAAAATTGCAATCATCTACGTGTTCGGTCGGTTTACGCCATATCATTGGAACGCCAAAAGCTAATTTCTGACATTTTCCCTTTTTCCACTGCCGTAAATTTTCCACACATGATTTACACATATTATGTGGAATCCATGCCTTGTCCTGATCAGCAAGTTTTACGTCAAAATAAGCCAAATATATTTTCTTAACGAAACCAATAATAGTTACCCTTTGACTGGAAACGGTGAAGCTGCCACAAGTGTAGCAGAACGAATCTGCACTATTTACACATCTTCGAGTAGTAGACATGATGTAGTTTCCTCCCTAATAACTAACATGTAACTAACGTTTTATTATCACTCTTGTTTACTTTTAAATAATCTTAAGTAATCAATACTCACCAATAAAATCTCATTAAACCCTAATATGTTCACTTAATGAACAGGATTATCTTAATAGGCTTGCATTTTTTTATAATTGTTTATTACTTAATTAGTTCAGTAAGTACTTATACAGGGTGGCGCAAAACTACCGTTATGGTTTGAATGTTTAATAACTTTTTTATTTAATGGTTAATTATTATTATTATTTTTTTGTTATAAAGTATATTAATGGGGAATATTTTTGGCTTAAGTATGAAAAATTATATCCCGCAAGTGGTGGCCATTTTCGGCTTCGCACATTCGTGCTCTTTCCAGTACATTTTGCATAACTTTTCGTAAAATTTCCGGTGTTATGGCTTGAATTTCATTGCGAATGTTTTGTTTTAGCTGTGGTATGGTCGCTGGCTTATTTGCGTATACCCTTTCTTTCAAATAACCCCAAAGAAAACAGTCTGGCGCTGTTAAATCCGGTGAACGTGGGGGCCAATTGAAATCGCTTCTGCGCGAAATAATGCGTTCGCCAAAGAGGTCCCGTAATATAGCCATTGTATCCCTTGCAGTGTGGGCTGTGGCTCCATCTTGTTGGAACCACAACTGTGGATGGTTTTCTACAGCTGGCCTCAAAAAATTGTCCAGCATCGTTCGATATTCAGCACCATTAACCGTAACTGAGGCGCCATGTGCATTTTCAAAGAAATATGGACCAATGATCCTTTCGGACGATTTTTTTTTGTTTGTTTACACCACACCAAACAGTACACTTAACTGGGTGTAATTGTTGCTGATGAACTGTTCTCGGATTTTCCGTAGCCCATATCCTGGAATTTTGCTTGTTTACGAAACCATTCAAATGGAAATGGGCTTCATCGCTCATTATCAAATTGTTAATGAAATCGCGATTTTCTTCTGCTTTTTGTCGGAATGAAATGGCACAATCTAGCCGTTGTTGGTAGTCTAACGCAGCGGCGGCTCGTGCATAAAAAATGTGGGGGTTGCAAATTTAGTGAATACTAATACTTTTTACAGTAGGTAAACAAGGTAGGTCACTAAGTATGTTTTATTAAAAGTAATTTTGCTAAGGTACATATAAAGAAGAAAAAAGGCTTTTAAAACTCACTGATTCTGATCCTGATTTTATTGAAGCAAAAAATCCATGCGACGATCTTTCGCAGTCGCAAATTTATCTTTCTTGAGAAAGCAAGTTCAAAGGCTCCACAAATACTTACACAATTAATTATAATGTTCACTACATATCGATTGTACTTAACTTTCTCGTTGTGCAATGCTATATTTCTTCGATATGCACTATCCATCTGAGCAGCAATATCCACATTCCCAAAAAGCGATAATTGGACTACATTTTTCATATGCCTTTGTGATATACTGTGTTTTTTAATTCGATCGCTTGAATGATTTAAATCAGTTAAACCCATTTTCGTCCATAATTCTTCACCTTCAAATAGTAAGCAAGGAAAGCAGAATAATGCATTTTTTATACTACAACCGCAAATCCACAAATGTTTATTATAAATATCCTTATTAAATAGTCTATTAAAAGTTCGCGTCTTACTGGAAATCGTTTGTTTCAGATTTAAATTCGGAACAGGTCTGCCCAACCGCTTTATTTCAATTTTTTCGGCGTACGTTCTTTTATAGAACGGATCCACTATTAAACTCTGCACTGAATTCATTATTATTTAAAAATAAAGAGCATAAACACTTTTAAACACACAAATACAACTTTTTTATTCGCTTTTATACCGTTGCACCGTAAGCAAGAAATATGTCTAATGTTTTGGTTGCACTGCTGCTGCAACACTATTGTCGTTTATGGAGATATACCCGAAAGACGTTCGACAAAGTTCGTCAGCCGTATAGGGATATATACGTTCGTGGATTGCAATGAGTCTGCAAACCAAGTGTGTTATTCTCTCATTTATTTAACGTATTCATATCCAATTAGATATACCTATTATAAGTAATTTATAATAGTTCATTTATTCTGTGAGGTAGTACAAATTTTTAATTTAAAAAATGTAGAATTACGCTTTTTTCATTAAATTAAATCTATTAGTTTTGGTGGTTGCGCAAACTTGCAAACCATAGCAGAAACCGCCACTGGTCTAACGGCTTCAATTCTTGCACAAGCTGAACCTTATACGGGAACATGTGCAATGCGGCCATAATCCTCTGAACGGACCTCCGCGATAGCCCCAGTTGTGCCGAACGTTTTCTTGTTGATGTTTCTGGACTGTCCTGTACACTATCCACAACACGTTGGATATTTTCTTCCGTGTGGACCGTACGTGGTCTTCCGGTACATGGAATGTGTCTTACTGTACCATGTTGTCGAAAATTTTCAACCAGGCGGTTTATTGTTGGTGCTGAAGGTCCAGTACGCACATTAAAAAAACCACGTTAAGCACGCTGCGTCAATACAATTGACCGATGATTTTCAAAATAAAATTCAACAAGTTTTGATCGCTGTTCTGTGGTGTATCGTTCCATTTCTAATTCCCCAACTTTTCTTCACAAAATTCTGAAATAAAAATAAAAAATATAAATTTATTAAAAAAGTTATTAAACATTCAAACCATAACGCTAGTTTTGCGCCACCCGGTATATTATCAGGTACAAGTGTACATTATGCTAATGAGATAAATGTATTTGGAATGTCTTTCAATTCTTTAAACAATTAGAATTTGCTGAATGTGCTTAACGATTTTCAAGAATTTTTAAATCGATAAACAAGAAGTGCTGTATAAAGAAAACTTGACGTGATATGGAGAAATGGGTTTTATATTTGGCATTAGCATACCAATATTAATTAAGAACAAGTGTTTTTGATCATAGTCAGCAGAAAAAAAAAATTATTGTTGGCCAGTGTAACTTGACAGTAAAACGTCTAGACTTATGAAGAAACTAGCTCTTCAACTTGTAAAACCAGAAATGAAACGTCGTCTGATGAACAATCATACCACACAGGAAATCAGATTTATTATAAGACGAATTATAACGTATCTCCAACTTTACAAGATGATAGAGGAACCTTAGCAAAGCGGAAAATTTGTTACTTTTGTCGTGTTAAAAAAGATAGGCACCACATGGTTGCGTAATTTGCCATAAGCCTGTTTATTCACAATGTTCAAGACATATTTGCAAAGAATGTATTTGAATATGAGCTCTTCTAATGTTGTATCTGATATGTGTATGCAGATTCGTCAATAAATGATATAAGGTTGAAGGATAATTATATTTATTTTTCCATATTTTAATGGTGTAGCATTGTGTGTTATTGTAAGTTATAAATGTTGTAAGGTAAAGTTTTAGATATCATTACTAATTACTTGCTAGAATGATGAGAATGCATTATTTATTTATCCGGTCAATTTGACTTGATTGTAGTGTGAACGTACCTAAATTACTATAGTAGCAGTTATCGGTTAAAATAAACTGCACCACATGAGTTAGGGATATTTGCAGTTTACAGTAAAAAAAAAAATTAGGAATTACATGCTGAAACTTGTTAGGTTATTTTATATTGTTAGGGATGTTTTGCTCCAGATCATTCCATAACTGTGGTGAGATGCGTCTTCAGTTTCTGGAGTAGCTTGGAACTAATCTTCATCGAAGCATATCCCATATATGTTCAATACAGGTTAGATCAGGAGATCGTGGAGGTAGTTGTAAATGTTGCATTATCTTCAAGGAAACGAAAGTTTTTACCGATAGCACTTTGAAAATTCGGTATAACGTTATTAATAATGTTGTCCCTGTATTGCAAACCATTCATGTTTCCATGACAAAGGTAGAGGTCTGTACGCATGTGAAAACATGTCCCAGTCCAAACTGTTATAGAGCCTCCTCGAAAAGGAAGAACTTCTTGAATAAAGCGAAGATTTCTAGGAATTCCTAGCGTCCTAGAGTCCACACGGGAACTCTTCGACTATCTGAAAATTGGACACATCTAGATTCATCTGTGAAAAGTATAGTACACCATTGTTAAATCCAATTAACACGTTCTCTTGCTCATTCAAATCTTAGTCGCTTATGTTCGCCAGTCAAAGGAATACCTCTTAATGGACGTCTAGATACAATGTTACCTTCGTATAGACGTCGCCTGATAATAATAATAACAATAATCTTTATTTCCAACGGGAAGCCCCAAGTACAGGAAACTTAATAATTAAAATTAACATATCGAGAGAGTACATATGATTAGAGACATATAATAGACTTACAATAACATTCGAGATCGTATGAATTGTATCAAAATTAATATCACATAGGTGAGAAATAGAATTAGAGTTCTTATAAATAACTGTCATGGGTGACTTTAACATTATATTGGTTCTACTTGAGGAACAATAAAAAAAGTTGCTTTGGCGGTTGTTGAATCGAGGCAAAATAAAATTGATTTTATGCAACAAAGTCAATATCATTATGCAAGATTTTGTATAAAAATTTTACACTGCTTATATTTCGTCTAGAGTTCTAAGGGCGTTAAGTGGAACCTGTTCAGATTAGCGTAGAGTCAATGCCTCTGGCGGGATAAACCCCGTCCTCGACAAACATCATATATTTTAAAAAACGCGTCTGAATTGACTTGACATTCTTAATATGTACATTGTAGATCGGATACTAGATGAGGGATGTGTATTCTAATTTAGATCTGACAAAAGCGCAATACAACGCTTTGCGACAATCAGCACTGCGGAAATCCTTACAATTTCTGCTGTATATGTAATCATAATTCTTGTAGGCAGAAGCTATTGTTTCATTAATATGATCGATAAAATACAGTTTGCTGTCAAAGGTCACGCCTAGGTTCCTAATCTCGGCACAGCGGTCCAATATTTGACCATTAATTGTGTAGTCAAACATACACATATCATGCTTGCGGCTAAACGTTACTACCCTGCACTTGTCTATGTTCAAGATTAGATGATTGTCTCTACACCATTCTTCAATGTTAGAAACATCTTTCCGTAGTTTAAGACAATCCTCCGCAGTAACCTCATAAAATAGCTTCAGATCATCAGCAAATAGTAGACGCTCACAGGAGACAACAGTTGATATATCATTAATAAAAATCAAAAACAGCAGTGGACCTGGGTTCGAACCCTGTGGAACACCAGATGTTGGGCTAAATTCGGTAGATTTAATATTACGATACTCAACATACTGTCTTCTCCCAAATAGGTAAGATGAAAGAAGCGTTATCAACGCTGGCGAGAATCCCATATGTTTCAATTTCCCCTGAAGAGTATGGTAGTCAATCTGATCAAAGGCTTTTTGGAAGTCTATGTAAACTACATCTGTTTGACCACGTCTATCCAGACACTCCGAAATATACTATGAGAGGTACGCGTGATTGGTGGTAGTAGATTGGTTCCGCATAAAAACATGCCGTGGTGTTGTTATTAAGCGTTTAACTGAAAAGTATATTTGCTCATACGAAGCTACTTCGAAAGCCTTAGCAAAACTGCATAATATTCAAATAGGTCTGTAATTAAATATAGGTGTAGGTTTCCGCGGTCGTTCTTTAGATGTAGATCTCGGTTTCCGGGTTGGAACCACGTCGAGTTAGGCGTTATTGCCAACGTTTCGTCCACTGTTTCAAGGGACATCTTCAGGGCTGTACGTAGATGTTCGTCGTTTCGAAGTAGTTTGAAGAATGCTATGACAGAGACCGGCACAACTTATATAGGGGGGACCAGGTCAGATGGTGGCCTGCTATTGGCTGGGGACAATGAGCCAATGGCATGCGTCGTATGGGCGTGGTAATTCGTAGTAGAGTTCAGTAGAGTTTTCCACGTTGGATGTAACGTATAGCCATTGTCTCTATTGAGATTTCGGGGATGTTTGTAAATTTCAATAGATTCACGGATTTTCCTAGGGAAATTTCCCTAAATTTCAATAAATTCACGGATTTTCCTAGGGAAATTTCCCTAGGAAAATCCGTTTCAGCCCGATGTGTCCGGTCTCTACTCATAACTCCCGGAATCCTAGTCCGCCCATGCTTTTTGTTACATACCTCCACAGGTCCGTCGGATTTTGAGTAATAGATTGCTGGATATTGTCGATGTAGTTGTTGTAGGAAACACTTATCAAAGACTTGCACCTCCCTCTAAGAATTTTGAAACGTTCATAATACCATACTTTTACTGTACCATACTTTTTATATTTTCTGTGTGATTATGTTTACAGCGGATGCACCATATCACGCTAGAGTCAAACCAGGGTGGATAACAGTGATTACTAGATGTTGTGTGATATTTTGGTACTGAAGAATCAATAATGTTGTATAAACCATTATAGAAGGCAGTACAAGCCTCATCAACATCCTCGATTGCAACAGCAGACCAGTCAACATCCAACAGCATACCATAGAACATATGGTAGTTACCCTTCCTGAAGTTATAGCATGTCTCAGTTTCACCCAATTGAAAACGAGCAGTACGGATAAGGCATACATTTAAAGATATTTCAACCGACGGGTGGTGCTCATCCTCCGGCAATAGCGTAGAATCACTCCTCTCAACGGTGCACGCAATATTTTAGATAGTACTGTGGTTGTTACTATTGGTTATCTGATTTTTTTGAGTTAAATCAAAAAATTATTGAAAATTATTAAGTAGAAGGTATTTTTGGTCATTAAAGTTTAGATTGTATGCAGGAATGTTAAAATCACCCACGATTACAAGTTTTGTTTTACATTTACAAACGTAATGAAGATGCTCGAATAAAGATAGAAAGTGTTGATAATCGTCAAAAGAAGTAGACGGCGAAATATATAATACAAACATAAATATCTGTGTGTTACTGTTTACAATTAATCTGACACCAACAATATCAATACAGTACTACAAGCAACATTCAGTCTAAGAAAACTTAAATCTAACGTACTGGCCGAAATATCATTTTTCACGGCAACAAGAAACCTCCACTCCTGGTAACACATAGTTTCTCTAGAACATGAACGTCGGTTGCTGCTTGAAACCTCCCTTGCAGTATTCTGCAAGTTTCGTGAGGATCTCTTCTTGCATAACGGTCTTGCATTGCTGTTGTTTTTCGAGGTTCACCGGTTCTCCTTTTTTTCGGACACAAAACCAGTTTCAATAAATCTATTCTAAATGCTATGAGATATGCCACTTTGTGTTACCCCAAAGCGTCCTTCTACAGTAAACTGTATGTCACAACTTTGCAGCATTCCTATAGCTCTGTTCGCTTCAGCAGCGATTAATTTTCGTCTAGGCATACTTAAAAACCAACCTTAAATAAACAGAAAAATTTGATGAAATTTCGGGTGCTCAAATGTGATCAACTTGATACTTAACAAAACTGTCAAGAAATAAACAACAGTACTTGAAAATCAATCTTAAAAAACAGAAAAATTAAAAACTAAATTTGGGGTGCTCAAATGTGATCAACTTGATACTTAACAAAAATGTCGAGAAATAAACAACCCGCAACTAGGCATCAGTCGTATTTGTGCCATTTTACATTATATCCTTAACACATATGGCGTAGTTTAGTCTAAGAACGGCATTCCAAAATATATAGACGTATTTTTTGAATAACCAATATAATTTTTTCAAAAATTTTCCTTTTAAAAATATACAATTTCATTACACATTTATTAATTTATTTTATTTATCATCACCAAATAAAACATTAAATTTTCGCTATTCACGACGATAAGCACGAAAATGTCATGGGCTTGCAACGTTTTTTTTTCCTTTACGTGGGCGGAGCGCAATGTCGAAGCGATGTTATAATTGCGATATTTTCCTGCGTGGAAAAACGTAGTATCGGTTCTCGTAATAAGCCCGATAACTTACCTACCAGTGAAAAGGTCGACATCAATAACATTTTAAATAACTATTCAATTGTAAAATTTATTTATACACTGACTCTTTCTTAACGTAAGTTTATAATTACAGAGGTAATTAATACCATGTTTGACATAAATCACGGACCAATAACAGCACACCAATTCAAATACGCAAATAGCTTTAATGGTATTAGCGCTGTTATATGAATTCGACGTAATGCCGATAATTGTATTCCATGCATATTCTACGTACATATGCGAACTTGAACATTAACACGTGATTTTGTTGTTTGTCAAGATTGAATATTGATATTTAGCTTTCACAGATTATTATCTAAAATATAGAATTATAACGAGAATTAGATTAAATTTGCTGGTTAAATTACTCATTGAAATCTATAGATGTGCTTGAAATCGCGTTTTAAATGATCTAATTTAATTTGGTAAACGACGACGGAAATCTATACTTCAAAATAAAAGAAGTAAATACAGGTTGTAGCATTTAATCTTGACGGTTATCTTTTGATTCTTTATTACTATTTTCATACTTAGAAGTTATTTCTTCATATCTCTTAAATGGTGTTATAAACAGTTTTTGTTTTAAAGAAGCTAACAATTTCCATTTTGTAAGTAACGAGTGATCATTAAAATTTTCGCTCAAGTAAGCCATGTACACAAAAAGTATGTCCTAACTTAAGTTATTAGAGGAGATCTGTCATTATAATTTCAAACGTCATGATTGTTAAAAAATAATTTGAAATGCTGACTTTTATATTAAATATATTTATAATTTTTATACAAAGTAATAGAATATTATAAAAAATGTGTAAAATGTTGACCATTCTCCACCAAGCATAATCGCACTCTATTTCGTAGAGCATTGAAAACATTGATCAGTATTTGCGGTGAGTTATTGATGTGTTCACATTTTTCTATGATTTTATTTCTTAACTCTTGTAGATTATTAATTGGTGTTTCATAAATAATATTCTTTATATATGGCCACACAAAAAAATCCATGACTGTTAAATCACACGATCGTGGTGGATATGGAATCGCTGTATTTCTACTTATTATCCTATCGCCATCAAATTGTTGCAAAAACTGAATATTTTCAAGTGTAACGTGAGATGTAGCCCCAGTCTGTTGAAAATATCCGACCTGGAGTTCATCATTAGTCAATTGATTAGTAAAAACACTGAGAATTTCGTTACGATATTTCTCCGATGTTATCGTGCCCTCAAAGAATATTGGTCCTATTAATCGATGACGACTCATACCTACCCATACGCCTATTTTTTCTGGATGTAGAGGAACTTCTCTGTAGAAATGAGGATTTTCACTGAACCACATACGCATATTTTGCGAATTAACATAACCTTTCAAATAAAACCAAGCTTCATCGGTGAAAAAAGTATGACTTTAAATATTGTCTGTCATTGTTTGAATAAACCATTGGCAAAATTGTGTTCTTTTTTCATAATCCGTAGGTAGTAGATTTTGTACAGAAGTTAATTTATATGGATACATGTGCAAGTCCTTTTTTAAAATTTTTTGACATGTTCCATACGAAAGCCCTACTTGTTGCGAAACTCTGCGAATAGATGTTTGATGAGATTCGTTAATAATTTGTCTGACATTTTCAATTACGCCGCGACTTCTCTTGAGAGGAGGACCGCTTCCTTTTTTCCTTAAAATACTGCCTGTTTGACGAAAAAGATTTACACAATGCATTAGCGTATCACGGAAAGTTTTATAGCTAGGAACAGTATTTGGATATCTCTCTTCAAACTCCGCAAGGCAATTTTCTATTGAATGCTGCCAAATACCATCAATTTTTTGAGATGTCAGGGAGTAACATTCTACCATAAACGCTTTATGCATATCATTAAAGGCCATTACTTTTTCTTTTGATGAAACTTTAAAATATATATTTGACACTGACAGATGTTTGAAATAACATCTTAATGACTAAAGCTACGACATAATTTTTATGTACACGGCCAGCTACGAGTGAAAATTTTATTAGACTACCCTTTTTATATTTCGAATATAATCCTTCCAAGTAGAGTAAAAAAATATTTTAATACACTAATATACAAGTAATTCTCTTGGATTTATAATTAACTTAAACTTTTCTTCATTCTTTAAAAGTCATGTCTTGTAAATGCTCTCCATCAACTTGACTACAACTTTCAATTCTGAATGCAAAATTGTGCATCACCCGGCGAAGCAAATCTCCGTCTATTTCCGTGATTTCTTCTCGAATGCGGTCTTTTAGTTCCTCAATTGTAGCCGGACGACTTGCATAGACCTTTGTCTTCAAATACCCCCATAGAAAAAAAATCGGTTGCCGTTAAGTCGGAAGTCGGAACCTAGGTGGTTAAGGCAAATTTCCAAATCGCGAAATTATACAGCCGTTAAAAAATTCTCACAGAATCCTCATGAAGTTTCTAAGTTGTGTGAGCTGTTGCTTCATCTTGTTGGAATAACGGAGCATCATATAGTAACCTCTGTCTAATCATTTCTGGAATGAGAAACGTTTGTAACATGTTTATGTAACGCTCGGAATTGACCTACCTACCTACAGAATGGTTATTTTCATCCTCAAAAAAATAAGGACCAATGATACCAAATGATCCTACACCACACCAGACAACGACCTTTGGACTTTGGAGATTCTTTGCAAACAATTCGAGAGTATTTACAGCTTCCCAATATCTAAAATTCTGTTTGTTAACAACACCACCCAAATGAAAATTTGCTTCGTCGGTCATTAACAAATTGTATATTGATTCTCGATACATATTTAAAAATTCTTGACAAAATGTTAACCTCGTTTCCTTATCTCGATGGCTAAGGTGCTGTGCCATCTGGTATCTGTACGGATGAAATTTTGAATCGTTGTGTCTTTACAGAATCCATTCTGTAAAGACTTCTCTTGGATATTCGTAGAGCAAGTGATTAGCCGATTAGCAGATCTGGTAGGACTTCTCGTGAAAGCAGCTCTCATTCGTTCAATATTTGCAAGCGTTCTTCGATGTCCAGGTTTTTTAATGTTCTACACAGAACCAACCATTTTCACGCCATTGACAAACCCATGCCATAATTGTTTTGCGCGTTGACGTATTACCCTATTATTATCACCAAACTACTCTCGAAATGTACGCCGAACTTCTACTAAACTAGTTCTAATGTAAATTTCCACGGAAAACACACGTTGTTGCACTGAATAATCCATACTACTGATAAATTTGTTTGTGAGACTGATGCGAATTTATGTTTAGTAATTAGTCGATTGGTTTGAGGACAGACGCCTACTCGATAAAATGTAATCCCGAAGCCCACTGAACTCGACCTGCTAAAGAAAAAATAATCACATACTTCCTTTAGATTTAAATCCCATATCAAAATGGGTAATATGGGAAAGCCTGTATAATCCTATATTGTCCTGCTAATAGCAACCGCTGTTGGACGAATAAACATTATTATTATTTGATTTATATTGCTGTCTTAACCACCATGGACAGCTAAGAGTATAGCTGCTACCTTCGCAGACGACATCGCTATACTGTCTATAGATAATAACCCAACAACAGCATTCCGTCACATGCAAAATAATCTAAGCAACATGCAATCATCACTAAAGAAGTGATATATGAAAGCGAATGAAGCTAAATCTGCTCAGGGCAACTTCACAATGCAAAAACGTGTGTGCCCTCATATCTAAAGAAATGAACAGCACTTTACTGAAACTGAAAACGTGAAAGGTTTCCATTTAGACTGTAAACTAATTTGGCGGAAACACATATTTATGAAAAGGAAGTAACTGGGTTTTAAATTGAGCAGACCGTGCTGGTCCATTGGGCGAATATCCCAGCTACTTCTTGATAAAAATTGTCTGGTGCATAAAGCAATTCTAAACCCTATTTGAAGTACACCTATGGAGTTAAACATTAAATTCGCAGTCAACATTGAGATCTTGGAAAGATTCTTCTCGAAAGTGCTTCTGATAATAGTTAAATGCACCATGGTTTATGCCAAATGAAGTAATGAAATGCGATTTGCAATGGAATCTTATACAAGAATTTCGAAACTATAATTCCAAGTACCAACGAAGACTCGGCATGCGTCAAGCCTTTCAAAAATCGTTTGTGGCATTCAAAAACTCGACTGCGAAACATGGAATTACCGTCAAATACTTCCTTTGAAATTGAAAATATTCAGGGGGTTTTTTAACTTCACGAGGCGCATGATCGCGGCCCTCCACCAAAACAATGTCCTACTCAAGCAAGAAGTATCAAACAACTAAACAAAATAGAAAGGTGCAATATGACTCCACCCGCACCGTAAGCATCAATATCAACTACATTCCATTGTCATTCCTCCTCTCCAACGCTAAAGCGGGCCATTCATTATACGAGCCTTGACCCAACCTCCAACTGAGACCTGACTTGTGACTAATCCACATTTGCCCATATATGAACCTGATACAAATATTGCAAAATAGTTCATTTGTAAACTTCCTAATGTCTCCCGTATTCTGAGAAAGACCAAAGTCGCTTTGGCTGTGGGTACAATGTTGTTATTGGAAACAAAGAAAAAGAGAAAACGTGTTTAGGTGAAAGCGTATTGCAAAAGAGGGATCAATATACTCATTTACGTTGATTGAAATGTATCCAACCATGCGCGCCATCTGATTTTCTAAATTATCTTAGAATGGATTCCAGCATATTTGTAGAATTTTTAATTCTGATAAAACCTCTCATAGAAAGAAAAAAACACTTTATTTAAAGAAGCAGTTAGTGCTGAAGAGCATTTATTGGCAACCTTGAGGTTTCTGGCCACAGGAAGGAGTTATGAGGATTTAAAGTTTTCTTGTGTAATTTCCCCACAGTTGCTTGGAAGAATTATTCCAGAAACTTGTCGTGCCATATACAAGTCTGTTGATGACCAATAAACATGTATTATCTTTATATAAAGGGATAAATTCCTCTCAAAAACATTTATTATCTTCAAAAGACATATTGAATGTACAATCTCTACACTCACTTACTGATACACCGATTGAACTATTGTCTGGAATCACCGGACAAGTCTTGACAGGCACACACTTTACAAAAATAGTACGGATTGGTCGCGTTCGGGTCGTAGGTTCGTGTGTCACACCAACGCACCCCGACCCGCTCCCGACATATCTACGACATGTCTCTCGTTATCATTCATTAGCAGATCGGTCGGCGAACACGTCAGGACCGACCAATCCGATAATGAATGGGAGCCTTAAGTCTAGAACATTCGCAGTCCCGTTATTTAATAGTCACACCTCGTACTTGCATTGATAACATCTTTATAGTTTCACATTACAACAGAACAAGTTTTTTTTTAATTGAATTCTTGCGCAATTTTTGCTTTTAAATGAAAATTAAATTAAATGAAGAAGAATCAGCAATAAAATAGCCGATCTATATGGCAAGGCAGACTACAAGTAAATAAAGCAAAGAGAACGGAATGGTTAAGATATATAGCATGAATGGCCAAAAACCTATGTCCTAAAAGAACGCTAGAAGGAGGGATAGAAGACCGTCACGAAAGAAAGGATTAGATGTTGTTAAAAAAAGTATAAATCAAAAGATGGCAATAAAAGCAAG
Organism: Melolontha melolontha; assembly: GCA_935421215.2. Classification (NCBI taxonomy): domain Eukaryota; kingdom Metazoa; phylum Arthropoda; class Insecta; order Coleoptera; family Scarabaeidae; genus Melolontha; species Melolontha melolontha. The sequence continues at coordinate 49,139,396 of OW285242.1, forward strand.
ACAGAAAAAGATTAGAAAAAGTATAAAATGTGCAGAATGTACAGAAGGACAGATTGCAAAAGTTAATAGCTAGTTTTACCTGAGAAAACATTATCTGTATGTGTGCTTTATTCCTGGAAACTAGTTGGTCACCTGATATTTATTAATCTTCTATTATATACCTTGAGCAGATTTTTCTTATTTTTCTTAGTAGATGTTTATTATTCACCTACATATACGGACAATAAGACCAGTACATTAATAGTAATTAATTGTATTACTCACATACTAACAAGATAATGAAGTGAGTTTAATAGTTTACACAGCCAGACACTTATTTTGCATTAATAAAAATAACAAATAAATCTAATACAGCAGAAACTACGCACTACTAGAGAAATAAAATAACAATGTACTTGTTCGAAGTTAAATGAACAACGTATCGGAAATATTTTCACATTTCGCATTGGTATCGCTCAGCGGTCTTCGTCGATACAGTTTCTTTTCATTTAGCCAGAACTTTAACATGAGAAACCCATTAGATACATATGTTTGGGAAATATTAGCAGACTGAAAGAATGGACAGTCTCCAACAGTGAAACATAACAATAGAAAATGCTAAAAATAATACATATAGAAAATATACAGAGTCCGGCAACAGGATTGAAGGGTTTTGAAAAGGTTGCTGTAGAAATACTGTTTATTTGACAAACGTCAAATAGTGATAAAATTGTATTTTATTATCGAAAGTTATGTGTTATAATGGCAAATTGGCCTGTTAATCAACGGATCTCTGGTTTAAAATCATTTATCTTGACCCAGTCCATCATGCAAACGCAGAGGAGTTTTCGCCGTGAATTTAATTTGCCAGTGGGTAAGAGTACAGGGGAAAGGGGCAGTGTAAACTCAAAATTTGTCGGAGGTACACGTACAGTTCGCACTCAAGGAACTCGGCGTCCAACACGCTCTGCAATTCAGCTTTCAATTGCACTGCGAATTTCAGAGCGAAGTATGCGACGAATTTTAAAGCTGGATTTAAAATTTCATCCATATAAGATACAGATAGTCCAGAGGCTGAACCCTGTTGATAAACTTAACCGCCTCAATTTCTGCAGGCAATTTCTTGAAATTTTGAACAACAATGCAGGAATTCTTGATAAACTGATCATGTTTGCCGAAGCTCACTTCCATCTGAATGGATGCATTAATAAGTAAAACTTTCGCTACTGGGCGGAACACAACCCAAGAGAAATGCATGTTCACCAACTTCATGGCCAAAAGGTAACGGTGTGGTGTGGAGTGTGCAGCTTTGGTGTGATCTGGCCATACTTTTTTTAAGAAAACAGCCACACCATTACAATCAATTCACTTCGGTACGTTGAGATGTTTGCAACATTTGTGGATGTGGAACTTCAAAGAATAGACCAAGATAGAGTATGGTTCCAACAGGCCACACCGCATACAGCTAGACAGTCAATTGCTCTTTTACAGCGTATGTCCCGAATCGCCTAGTTTACACGTTTGGTGACATTGCATGGCCCGCAATATCACCAAACACTTCTGGAACTCAAAGAAAGAATTCGTGAGGAAATAAATTTGATGAACGAAGATGTACTCAAACGCGTTATGGTCAATTTCAGAAACAGATTGCGGCAATGTATAGAAAAAGACGGTGGTCATCTTAGGGATGTATGTTTGCAAACTAAAAATGTTATAGATATTTCCAGAATTGTGTTTTTAGTTGTAATAAAAATAACTCCAAATATATTCTTTATTTCTTATCAGTGGCCTATTAAAAACCATTCAATCCTGTTCCTGGACACTTTATTTGTGATTTTAGTGAATAATGAATTGATTCGGTTTTTACTTGATGGTTCTTACTTGACGGCGACATGGTTTATTCTCTGGAAGATGTACTGTAACTAATCTGGCAAGCTTCAGACAATATGTTAATGAAACTATTGATTGTCAGGGTCAGGTTAATTGCATTTATTTTGGCTACTCCCATGCATTTGATACTATCGATCATGTAATACTTCTAAATAAACTTCCTTCTCATGGTTTCTCTCCTTCTCAGACTTATGGAGTCGTATTTAAGCAATAGAATTAATTACGTTTTCTATAATGGTTATTGGTCTCATGCTTTTATATCAACATCTGGAATTCCCCAAGACTCCAATCTAGGGCCTTGATTATTCTTACTGTTTATAAATGATTTACTTGTATGTTTGCCTTCTAATGCCTTAAGTTATGCTGATGATATTAAAATTTTCAATGTAGTATCGAGTGAAGCTGATGTTGAGTATTTGCAGGAAGATATTGACTTTATTTTTAATTGGTCTACTGCCAATTACTTGACGTTGAATACAAATAAATGCTTTATCATATTTTCTACTAGAAAATTAACACTTATTCCTTCTTCCTATTCTATGGACGGTCATATACTTTCTAGAGTTGCTTCTGTAATATTGTCATAGCATCCAAATTCAATTTGCGCGTGCAAAACATGTGTCTTTCAGCGAGTAAAATTCTAAATTTTATCCTACGATCTATCAAATTTTTCGATAACATTGATCTCCTCAAAACGTCATATTTTGTGTTCGTTGTGAGTAATCTTGAGAGCGGATTTGTCGCTTGGTATCCCTTTTACGATACTCAGAATATTGCAGTAGAGAGAATTCAGCGTCGGTTTTTGAGTATCTGAGTTTCAAAACATCTAGCATTTATCCGGATCGTGGAATGGTCTATTCTTTTTTGCTGGAGCAACATGAAGTTTAGTCACTATCTAATCGCAGGGAGTTGCATAGCGCAGCTTTTTTTGAATAAATTGATATGTGGTCGGATTGACTGTCCGGATTTGCTTTCTGACGTTGGCCGTGTTCCGCGGCGCATTGCATTCGAGCAATGTTCTACATTTACCCATCGGACACCAAACACGAACATCTTCTGGAAGGCTCCATTGACGCACGTGGTGCAGAAAGTGTTCACTTATCATGTTATCATATCTTATACATTTAGAAATAGATTTATCTGTTCGACAATAAAGGTTATTGCTACTGTTGTATCCATTTATTCATCACATATCATTCGGTCTAAAAAAGACTCGTGATTGGTTCTTCTCAAATACAACAAATGCGTATTTAATTGATTCAGCATGCTTCGCTAAAAGTTTATAGTGTATCCGTTTATTTATTTATTTATGACACTAAGATAACAAAATTCAATATCCTTATATTTAATCTGTCTGCAAGTTTTCTCGAAATTAATTTAAACAGATTTTCATTAAGATCAATGAAATTACGATAGCGACCAAGGTTTCAAACTTACCTCACCGAACGTCTAGATTCAACCTTGTATGGTTAGTTTGTGGCAGTAGCCTCATCACAAATCCTTTTTATATTACAAAATGTGGACGCCACACAATTTCCAATTTCATATTTATACCACAGTGCGATGCTTATTTAACTACTGCATATTACATCATGCAAATAAATACTCGAATTAAGCCTTTAATCTCACACAATATCAAAACCAATTGACTCAATTACAAATTTTCTCTTTTTCATACAAATATCGCACAATATTGCGCATTAATTGTGGACGACAAAAGAAATGGTATTTAGCGACTAAAGTTTCAGGCCTATCTCACTGAACGTTTAAAATTCACCTTGTATGGTTAGTTTATGTATGAGGTAAAAAATCAATGTAAGAACCATAACACTAACACACTTACTCCAACATTTCTTTAATACCGCTGTCTTCGAAAAAAAATTCTTTTGGTAATTCCGCAAAAAACGACCCACAGCGTTTTACACGTCGTCATTCGGTAAAAAACGAAGTACTCTTAAGAGTTTTTTGAGTTTTGAAAAGAGATAATAGTCATTTTTACCTCATCACAAATTCTTTTTATATTGCAAAATGCGGACGCCGCACTATTTTAAATTTATACCATAGTGCAATGCTTAGTTCACTAATGCACTGTTGCATCATGTAAATAAATATTCGAATTAAGCTCGCAATCTCACACAATATCAAAACCAACTAACTCACATTACAAATTTTCTCTTTTGCCCACAAATATCGCACAATATTGCGCATTATTTATGTACGAAGGAAGAAATGGCATTTTACTTACACCGACCTAACGCTTAACAAAACGTATATTTATCATGAGAATTCATTCAGTACAGATTAGAATCGTAGAATGAAGGTTACTTTAAACTCCATCCGTACGAAACTCAATTGATTTGTTCACGCTTTTACATGCGGCTAACATACACTCAAGTAAGGGAACGCACAGGTGTGAAGTATTATGTGAAGTAGTTCTAGAAGGGATATATAAATGCGCGGGGGTAAAATGAACGACGTCGAAATTGTTGCTTCTGGATATTATATAAGGAAGACGTTCCGTTCACTGAAAGCTGGTGTGCGTTTGTACACTTTATATTATTATAAATAGGCTAAACTTTCTGTTATACTTATATAGTAGTTAGTTACTTAATATTCTCTCTCAGGGTTACCTGAATTCTTTAAAAAAGGTCAATGTGAACTCCAATTTGATATATGTAATATCAAATTTTCTTCGGCAGGTATCTTGTTTTGTACATTTTTTTAAATTTCAGCATATAATTTTTTATCTGTATCTTGATGAATCCTAAAAATATATATCACCGTAATTAATTTCTTTTCGTACTTTCCCACTTTTACAACTAGACCGGCTGTCCTAAATAAATACACAATAAAAATACAACATACGAAAAATGGTAAGATGTAATGACATATATAGAATATACATCCAAAATATTTTACAAAGATATTTTAAAAAAACTTTGTCACGCTACTGTGTGACCAGCTATATACGTTTAGAGATGATATCTTAAAGTTGACCAAACAAACAGAATAGTTTTATTTATTATTATTGTCGATCTCGCTTAAGTATTCCTGTTCGATATGTTTGACATCTACATCTTCCATTAAAGATAGATTGTTATCAAATAGGACGTTCAATGCCCGGAAAGCACAAATCTTAAATGTTCTTTTAATATATCGTCTTTAACAATTCATAAGGAAGAAAATTTTAACAGCTGACTTTCCTGCCAAGTTATTGAACACTTACCATACGAAGCTGATTATTTAACGTTATCTTCTAGAGTTTTTATAAACATAAACAGTGTGTGTGTATTCAATAGCGGCATTCTAAAACCATATTAATATTTTATATTTGGTACTTCACGTAAAAAAAAACATTCGCGCAATTATGTCAGTTCTAAAAGTCCACAAATGATTAGCAGATATAGGCGTACGTAATTGTGTTGAGGTTATTGAATCCTAAGTAAATAAAGCTGCTCCATTGTTTAACATCGTTAGCCGTCTAAACAATGTTATCTGTTACAGTTTTTATAACATAAGCATTGGAGCATATGTTTAAATTTAAAGGAGTGTTTGACATTTCGATACATAGGCGGTACATGCTTTAATTTTCAGGAGGTTTTAATTTTGGGGTTCGCGTCGTAATTGACAATTTTTCGGATATATATTCTATACAATTGCATCTTTCCATTTTTCATATGTTGTCTCTCTATTTCAAGGACACCTTTATACTGTATGAGCGTCCTATAGTAGTTAGTAATATGCGGAAATAGAGACGCGAGGGAGGTCGCACTTTGACAACAGTTTCGTACTGGCTGTCGATTTGAACTAATTTATCGTAGAGTCACATTTTTTAGTAATGCTATAATTATTATTTGCAATGAATCTAGTATTTTTTATTATTATTGTATTATTTATTTATTAACTAATCTAAACCAAGTAAGTACACATTTTCAACTTATTATCATAGTTATAATTAAGCACAAAGCAAGTTTAGAATATTTGGCGCCCAACGTGGGGCATAAACAGATAGATAATTGATGCTAATTACAAGAAATAAGATCTAAAAAGACTGGAATAAATATTTGTTATATTGTAATTGTAATGTGAATGAATTTCGACGCTCAATGCAACACTGCGTCAGACTGGAGACGATTTTATGTGAATCGAAGGAGTAGGTACCCAACCAGAAAACGTGAAGTGCACTCAATTCAGTGGTGTGATCGCTAGTTGTTTACAGTTGTGTTCTTATACCGCGTCACACGAAAAACCCAGGCAAATATCGAGCAGCAATAGACAATTAAATTTTGCGTTAAACTAGAAAGAACTGCTTCGGAGAAACTTCGAATGTTAATAACAGTATATGAAGATACTGCTTTGTCTTCAGCACAAGTTTTCAGATGGCACAAGGCTTTAAAAACGGGCCGCGAAAACAATGAAGATGAACGTCGTTCGGGACGGCCGTCCACATCGAAAACCGATGAAAGCGTGCCAAAGGTGCGTTGTGTGTTAGCACGAGACAGACGGTTAGCAGTCAAGACGATTGCACATGAGGTAAGGATGAGTAAGTATACTGTTTATCGAGTTTTGATAGAAGAACTACGCATGAGAAGCATTTGTACAAATCTGGTGCCCAAGAACTTGTGTGGTGAACAAAAAGAAAATCGCTTATCCATTAGTGGATAAGCGTTGGATCACTTGACAACCGGACCCAACTTCATGCACAGAGTGATAATAGGTGACGAATCCTAGGTATTTGAATACGACACTGAAACAAAAGGACAAAGGGGTGACATACACCATCATCACCGCGGCCGAAGAAAACTCGCACGAGCAAATCCAAAATCCAGTCCATGCTTATCTTTTTTTATTGTCATGGATCAAACCTTTTAGCGCTAGTTCCTTGTACGTGTGCGGAAAGAGTTTTGCGTGTGCAACATGACATTTTCAGCTCTTAGATCTTGCGTCGCGATAATGGCCTCTGTTATACCTTATTGTCGGTTAAAGAATTTTTGGCAGAAGAAAACATTCCAGTACTCCTACATCCACTCTACAGTCCAGACATAGCTTCATGTAATTATTTTCTTTTTCCAACTCCTAGTGGAAACTGACCATTCCGGAGCAATAGTCAAGATGCAAAGAGTCATGACACAGGTTCTAAACAGCCTAAAGGAACGAGACTTCCAGCATTGTTAGCAGGAATGGCAAAATCGCTGAAGACGTTATGCACATTTCCAAGGAGTATATTTTGAAGAGGGCTATTTTAAATTGTGGATACATTCAATAAAAAACTTTAAAATAGACAATTCTCATTACTTCTGAGACGTACCTTCTATATCTTTTGGGAAAACAAAAGCGTATTAATATTTGAGTCTCTTAACAATTTTTTTAAATTACTTTCTAAATAAACATTCGTTTCTTATTATTATCATGCCCGACCCCGTAGAACCACTTAAGATAATTGGCTGTCAGCATTTACTTTAAACCAGAAGGAAGGACACGAAAACCTTCCAATCTGCCCTATGGTAATAATGTAATTTTATTATTTTTTTTTCAGAGATTTGGAGATAAAAAGACGACTTCTTTACTAACAGTAGGTTAAGAGTTCACATTTAATTGTATGTAATCAAGCGCTAGTTTTAATGCCTAACGTTAAGGATTAAATTTTCCTACTAGAACTAGCAATTTAAAAAGAGACAAGTCATAAATAATTATTTAATGTCTATTTATGATGTCCAGAAGACTTCATCTTTTTAATCGGTATGTGATGGTGTTGTTGTCAAGAAGCTTAACTGCAAAGGCGTTGGGAGAATGTTCAAGCTGAGTAATGTATTTCGCTCTCGGGTACTTGGCTCCTTATATAAATCGTTGTGGAAGGTATCGTTACTAACGAATCACAAATCTCCTACAACAGACTTTAGAACTTTCGACTGAAATTTTTGTTCGTAACAGACACTGGCTTTAAAAATGTTATAGAAAACTTCTTAGGAAACACTAGATGAAGGCTATAAGCAATTAATTTTACACTTTCTAATAAACTGCGAACCAATAATTCGTGTGAATGTTAATTTCATGAGATTACATTACATTTAGAGCATCTTGAGTGAGTCGGGAGGAACGGACTAAACTTCAAGAGTATATTTTACACGTGAAAATAATGTAAAAAAAAACTCAAATGCTGTCTTATCGAATTTTCATTTGTTTTCAAGTTATAGTGTAATTTAAAATAAACAAAATTTCATCCATTAACGTTTTGATAATCATAGCGTTCTTATAATAAATGTTCAAAAATACCACCATTCAACTCTAAACATTTTCTGCTTCGTCTACGAAGGGCGTCTATTGCCCTCCTGATTGAGTCATGTCTTTGTTTAAGATAGGCTGCACCGTTTTTAATACGTTGAATTATTGCATCGGGAGTGTTTACTTTACTTTGTACACTTCATCTTTGTACCAGCCCCATAAACAATAATCTAGAGTTGTGAGGACTGTAGATCAAAGAGGTCAACTAATAGGACCATCGCGACCAATCCAATTCCCTGAAAATCTTTCGTCCAAATATTGCTTGACCTAACGAGCGAAATGTGCAGGAGCTCCATCGTGCTGGTGTACATTTAACATAAAGGGGTCAATTAAATAATCATCGACCATACCACGCCACACTTTTACCAAAAACTTATGACAGCTTCATTACTTTTGACTGTTGCCTGGGTATTTTCATATGACCATGCATGACAGTTGTGGGTATTATCAATACCGTTATGAGTGTATGTTGCTTCATCTGTAAAAAGTATGTACTCTACAACACGAGTATTATTATTTAGGATAATCTTCCGGTTGTAGGTACTATTCTCTGTCCAGAAGGTTTGGATGTAAGCCTTGCTCATGGAGTGTGTTTATTACTCTTGTTTGTGGAATGCCCAATTGATACTAATTCTTTATGAGCTGGTCATTGCATCTTCTGCTACTAGATTCAGAATATATTCTATCTCTTCTAAATCATGTTAGTAGCTCATTCAGATGTTATGTTAACGCTGGGAAGCTTTCTGGTCTCTCACAGTTTGTTAAAAACTCTGATAAATACATTGTGATTAGGATTTCTCTGATGTGGAAATCGTTGACGATATTATTCAACAGCAGCTCTAGCACTCCCATTACAGAAACCGTAAACAAACACCATGTGTATATTCACGATAAAATAACGGTATTACAATACCTCGTTACTTTTTCCTGATTAATTAGAATTTAAAACCCGCTATTGCGAACAGAATCACTGTTTTATCAAATTCTAACCATTAAGATGATTCTTCACAAAAAAAAAAACTATGGAACAAACCACTCAGACTTAACAAGAGCCAAAAATGAGGTGGAATCGTGCTCCATTTTCAGTTTTATTAGAGCTGTAACTACGCGATACAAGAAAAAGCAATATTTGAAAGAATATTCTAATAGCCCATATTTAATTATTTTCACAAAATAAATCAACCGCAAAGACAACATACTACTAATTTACAATAGCTTTCCTTTTAAATTTCGCTAAAGAAAGAAATTTTACTAAATAACAACTCAATTAAATACTAATAGATGGCGTACTAATTCTCAAATCCCATACGAAAGTCAAATTAAAAGCCAAAACTGACATGCTCAAAAATTATCATAAAAAGCTAGGGTTCATTTTAATAAGGAATACTAAATTAGAACAACGTTTATTCATTTATAGAAACAAAATTACTTTGCAGAAATAAGTAAACGCTCACACTTGCAAATTCTATGTTCATGTGAATCTAAATCGCATGCGTAAATGACTTGCCAGTATAAACAATACTTAACCTGCTCTTCGGTAAACAAACAATCAGAAAAACGAATTTCAATAAACTAAAGATCACGCAAAAGAAGCCCAATTGACTAAGGTATTTATAAATGGCATCTAAATGACCCTCTAATACAACGGTGGCCAACCCGCGGCGCGCGTGCCACAGTGTGGCACGCCTGATCCTCTAGAGTTGCACGCCAAAGTTTTCACAAATAAAAAAAAATACAATGTAATTAAACTAAAAAAGCAATACTCACTATACTAAAGGCACTCGGACTAACTCTGAACTTTAACACCGCTGCGGAGTATGCATACGGCACCAATAAGCGCCGCCTTATTGGTGCCGTGTGCAATTTTACGGCCGCGTGGCTGATGAAATGTTATGTTTTATTTTCAGCGATCAGTCTTTGTTTGTGGGGAGTCGGGGGTCAGGGCGTGCTTTTTGCGACAAATCACTGTTTATAGTTCTTTTTTAAAATGGCTTCAACATTAAAAAGGAGGTACAAAGATGATATTGCCGTGCGTGATTTTAATATCGCATGGGAAGAATAGTTTCTTTTTACGAATCAAAATAGTTCCAAGCCGGTTTGCTTAATTTGCAGTGCTTCTGTGGCTGTTCCGAAGAAATTTAATTTGGAACGACATTTCAACCAAATTTAATTTTAATGTAATTTAATGTAATTTTAATTCCAAATACCCCGTTGGCTCAAAACTACGAACTGATTTCATAAGTAAGAAGAAACAATCCTTAGCAGGACAGCAATCATTTTTTTATAGAAGGAGCGACGAGACGGAGTCGATGGTAAGAGCCTCATATGAAATTTCCCTTTTATTAACTAAAAATAAGAAGCCGTATTCTGATGGCCAAGAAATAATAAAACCGAGTTTAGCAATATTGGCTAAGCATGCGGGTGATGCTAAAATCAGCAAGATGGTGGACCAAATAGCTTTATCTCGAAATACGGTGATGCGACGGATAGATGATATGGCTACTTCCGTTAATGAACAAATTACCTCTGGAGTGGCGTCTTGCGAATACTTTTCTTTGGCTTTGGATGAGAGTTGCGATGTAACCGACAATGCTCAATTAAGTATATTCGTTCGGTATGTAAATGATAATTTTGACGTGACAGAAGAACTTCTGGATCTGCGACAACTATGTACCACCAAGGGAGAAGATATTTTCAATGAAATAAAAAGTGTTGCCGAGATCAAAAATTTGGATTGGGCAAAACTTGATAGCATTTGTACAGATGGGGCACCGGCAATGATGGGGAAGATAAATGGAGCTGTGGCTTTATTTGAAAATTATTTGGGAAGAGACATCTTTAAGTTTCATTGCATAATACACCAAGAAAGTCTTTGTGCCAAAGATTTGGACTTTTCTTCAGTTATGAACCCGGTAGTGCGCTGTGTTAATAAAATTCGAGCGCGAGCATTAAATCGGAGACAATTTCGATGCCTCTTTCCTGAAGAAATTGAAGAAAATGGTGAACTTCTTCTTCATTGTGATGTGCGTTGGCTTTCTAAAGGCAGTGCTCTTAATAGGTTTTGGAATCTTAGAGAGACCGTTTTAAAGTTCCTAGAAGACAACAATGAACTCCCCAGTGAGTGCTCACTTCTAAAAAACGAAGATTGGTTGTGGAATCTTGCGTTCCTGACGGACATTATGGGCCATTTAAATAATTTGAATTTACGACTTCAGGGCAAAGATTGTATTTTTCCGACGTTATTTTCACACATTACCTCTTTTGTTGCCAAACTAGCGCTTTTTCACAATGATTTCGAACAAGAAAGATTAACTCATTTTTCTCACATGCAGGAACTTTCAACAAAATTTAATGAAATGCCCAAATATGATCTATTTAAGAATTTCATAAACGTCTTGCGCAATTCATTTGATAACAGATTTAGTGACTTTCAAAAAGATAAAATGAATATTGAGCTTATTGTAAACCCGTTTAGCATTTCTTTCCAGGAAATCAAAGAATATTCTGCGGAAATTCAAACTGAGATAATTGATTTGCAAAATCACTCAGTTTTAAAAGGAAAATACAAAGAAATTATGTCAACCGCGGCAACCAATCAAGATTATATTGGGTTTTGGAAATTTGTACCTGCTGCAGATTTTCCAAAATTGCACGATTTGGCCCTTAGGTACTGCTGCCGGTTTGGATCAACGTACGTATGCGAACAGACATTTTCGATTATGAATATTATTAAAAATAAATATCGCTCGACGTCATTTAAAACACCTTATTTTGCTTGCGTCTTCAAAGATTTCTCCCGATATAGATGCTATTCTAAAAAATATTCAGATACAGAAACCACATTGAAGACTTTTAATTTTATTTAAATCTAACTTTTTTTTATTTTCCGAAAATGTGAAGATTTTTTGGTGTTTGTTTTTTTTTGTAACCTATAGTAGAGATTTTATTTTATATTGATCAGCATACTGAAAATATGCCTAGTAGTAATTAAGTAAGTTGGCTTTTATTTTTATTAAGCATAAAATTGGAAAACATTATTTCTACAATAAAAATGAGTGGCACACACAAAATTTTTATAGACAAAAGTGGCACGGCTTACAAAAAGGTTGGCCACCACTGCTCTAATATAATAGGAATTCTACCGATCTAACCAACATATAAGACGTTGTTGTGAAGAATATACCGTTCTAAAATGTTATACAAAAATAACTAACAACCAAATGGCAATGTAAGCTATTTCAAATTTTAAGAATTCAATTAGTACGAAGGAGTAGTAATTAAACATAGCGGAAACCTAGTATATATACCCTGTGGTTCAATAATAACCAACAAACTAACAAAAAAAAATGAGGACTTGCACATGGATTGCCTTTTTTAACATCGGAAAAGATATTATTAACGGATCTAAGGCTTACTCCTAATGTTGCCGATACTAGCTACAAAAGATGTTATTGCAATAGTGTGTATTATTTGAAAAAGTTCAAATTTACCTCTTTTATTGCAGCTATAGACAGCAAGGTTCCACCGTTATCAGGTTCCGCTTCGAAATGTGCAACCTCAGCTACAACTTTGCACTTACTACAAAATGTTTTTGGCATAATTATTTATGAAAATAATTGTTTTGTAGAATGTAACGTTAAAAATGGTGAAAAATAATAAAAACAAGACCAAACAAAACGAGAGACACGCTATAACCTTAATGTCAAAGCAATATTTTAAATATGTGTCAACAATCATTTTCAGTAGTGGCAATATGAAGGCAACATAAAATCTTTATATATACTATTCTACATGGGCATGTTATGGACTTTGTATTTGTCATTCCGAAATTTCTGTTAATGACGTGTATGCACTGTTATCGTGAAAATCCTATATTACGCAAGTTTAATAATAGCCTGTAAAATGCCCCACGGTAAACGAATTAATAGCGTAAAACGTACAGACATAATTACGCTACATAGAGGCGTTAATGACACGAGAGAACAAATAAAAATAAGCAGGGAATTAGACGGTAAATAATACAAATGCGCGAATATCAAGACACAGGCGGATTAAAAGAAGTTATCAGTTCGAGTCTGTCGCGTAACAGTACACCATGCAATTGACAACTTCAGTTAAAGGGTAAGAGATATCGAAGAAACTAATTCGATCAAACTCGAGCGTTTGAAGAGGAAAATTTATACAGCCACAAGGCAATGCGAAAACTTTGTCTGCATAGAGGTAATCTACTGAGAAAATTACAATGGGCCGCAACAGTATGGAAACTGGACAATAGAACAAAAGACAAACACTCTGTGGATAGACGAGACGATGTTCAAGGTGTTCGGTTGATGAAACAATCTGCTAATAAAAAAATTCTTGACGAATATTGTGTTGATCAATATAAAGCACAGCGGCAGTTCCGTTTTCTTTCGGGCCTGCTTTTTTTTTCTATAGCAGGAATGTTACGTAGAATTCCGAGAATATGTAATACGAAACAAGCATTGTCTTGAAATATTAGAAACTCAAGTTACGAGGGCGGTTTGACGGAAGTGTGATTTTTCAAAGGTTGGCATCACTTTCGCTACGGTGTTCATGTTGCTGAATTCCGCCATGTTTCTGATGTCTACCGTCAAAATTTCAAACAAATCTGACAGATGGATTGTATCTTATACTCATTTAAAGAAAACTGTTTTCGTTGTTGTGTAAGCATGGTGAAAAAAGAATTTCGAGTGTTACTTAAACATTTTTTTATGTGTGAAAACAAGTAAAGAGTCCGAGGAAAACTTACGTAAATATGATCGTGAATGTGCTTCGTCCCATAAGTAGTTTCCTGCTTTTAAAAGAGCATAGATCATGCAGAACATTCCGGACCGTCATTTACTGTAACTACTCTAGAAATGATCATGCCCTTGTAAATAACGATCATGAATTGAAAGCATGTGAGGTAGCTAATGAAGCAGACACTTCAGCCAAACGGGTATTCAATATTTTGCATAAACATTTGAATATGAAAAAGCTATCGCGAAGTGGACGCCGCGTTTGGTTAATCAAATCCGCGCTTGCAGCCAAATATCAAGAGAACATTTGGCTATCTTCAAAGGTAATCCAGGCGAATTCTTCCATCGATATGTCACAGTAAATGAAACTTAAATTCATCATTATACTCCAGAAACGAAAATACAGTCGAAACAATGGATTTATCCCGGCGAACGTGTCCCCAAGAAAGTAAAAACTGTTTTTGCGGTCAATAAAAATATGGCTTCGATTTAAGATTGCAGGGGCCTAATCTTTAATTACTGTTTACAGAAGGGAAGTATGATAACTACTCAATATTATGCTGATTTGCTGACACATTTTGATGCAGAAAAAAGAAAAAAGGACTGCATTTGTTGAAGAAAAGAGTGTTGTTCCATGACGATAACGCAGATTCGCATGTTATAACATTTGTCAAATTGGGCTGCAAATTGCTACATCATCCGCCATTTCCGCCAGATCTGGTTCTAAATGATATCTTTATATTACCAAATTTAAAGAAATAGCTCGGTGGAAAGAGATTTCGGACAAATGAAAAGATCTTGCCTTGGGTTATGCTGATAATATTAAAATTTTCAATGTAGTATTGAATGAAGCTGATGTTGAGCGTTTGCAGGAAGGCATTGACTTTATTTTTAATTGGCCTAGTGCCAATCACTTGACATTGAATACAAATAAATGCTTTGTCATGTCTTTTACTAGGAAATTAACACCTATTCCTTCTTTCTATCCTCTGGCCTATATAGAGTTGCCTCTGTGAGGGATCTGAGCATAGCATTCGATCCCTGCTTAACTTTTGCGCGTGCAATACATGTGCCTTTCAGCGAGTAAAACTTTAGATTTCATCCTACGATCTACCAAATTATTCAATAACGTTGATCTCCTCAAAAAGTTATATTTTGTGTTCATCGTGAGTACGAATCTGTTGCTTGGTATCCCTTTTACGATAGTCAGAATGTTGCAGTAGAGTGAATTCAACGTCAGTTTTTGAGTATCTGAGTTTCAAAACATCTGGCATTTATCCGTGAAATGGACTATTCCTTTTTGCTGGAGCAGCTGGCGTTCAGTCACTATCAAATAGCAGGGAATTACATAGCGCAAGTTTTTTGTATAAATTGATATGTGGTTGGATTGACTATTCGGAGTTGCTTTCTGGCGTTGGCGTTCGTGTTCCGCGCATTTATAAATTTAGTAATACAGGGGTGGGGCACGGCAATCGGATGTTTTTGAAATAACAATAAAATCGTCAGTTTTTGCTTTAAAAGAAATTTATTGGTAGGATTACATACGCAAGAACTTAGCATTTCATAATGTGCGGAAAATTACTTCAGGCATGTGATGTCCGTTTTCGTTTACGCAATGTTGTAGTCGTTCACGAAAATTGACTTCCACTCTTTCCAGCAGGTTTCTAGGAATTAGATTAACTTGTTGACGTATCGCTTCCTTCAGTTCTTGTAACGTACGAGGTCTACCCTCGTAAACACGAGACTTGAGGTACCCCCATAGAAAGAAATCACATGTGGACAAGTCGGGAGACCGAGGAGGCCATAAAACATCACCAAATCTCGAAATGAGATGATTAGGAAACAGAGTACGAAGAACAGCAATACACGCTCTGGCGGTGTGTGCCGTGCATCTTGCTGAAACTATAATTGTAGAGGATCCAAACCTCTTCTTTGCAATTCAGGGATAAAATAGGTGTTCACGATATTAATGTAACGCGCCGATGTTACAGTAACGGTAAGATCGTTTTGTTCAAAAAAATAGGTACCGATAACGCCAAACCTCCCCACTGTGCACCAAACTGTAACCTTAGGACTGTGCAGCGGTTTTTGATGAAACACTTGAGGATTTTCGGCAGCCCAATACCGACAATTTTGTCTATTGACAGCCCCATTAAGGTGGAAATGTGCTTCATCACTCATTACCACCAACATGTTTTCGTTCTGCTCATAAAGTGTAAGCATTTGTTGGGCAAAATTCACTCGTTGCTGGTAATCCCTTTCATTCAATTCCTGCACAACCGCTATTTTGTCTGGATGCAAATGTAATTCACCATGTAAAATCCTTCTTACAGTACGATTACTGATTCGCAGTCCGGCCGTATGAGCCCGAGCAGAGCGGCGTGGGCTTCGCAGTATCGCTTGTCTAACCCTTTCAACGTTCTCTGGAGTGCGCACTGTACGTTGGGATCCGAGCGGTTTTATTTTGAGTATTGAGCCTCGTGTTCGAAGATTATGAACCCAACGTAGGATTGTGTTACGCGTGGGGACAGAGTCATTTCGATTAATATTGAATCTCCGACTAAATTCACGTTGAACCGTAGTCACTGATTCACCACTTCTAACGAAAGAATCATATGCAAATATGCGCTGTTCTAGCGCCCACGGCTCCATGACAGTAACTGACAGTAAAATGCTTTGAGTCAGGGAAGGTATCCCCACCTGTCAAATGCCCTTTCCTTTTCTAATGGTCGAATATTATGCATTCTAAAAACATCCGGTTCCTGTGCCCCACCCTGTATATAAATCAACTATTTTCGTTGTTATGAGACTGGCAATGCAGACGTCATTGTTTTTGGTTAATGACGAAGGTGCATTTTGCTTATGCATAGTAAGTTATATCGAACACCTTGTAGAACCAAGCAAATAAGTCGAAGCTAAATTTACTTAAACGAACGTTATTAAGGAAGCTCCCCGTAAAAACTCGATTCCGAATGAATGCGATTCCAAACTTCGTGACGCTAGTGTATTTACAATCCTACTCACGACTTTAAACACTCACGCACACACTTCCAGAAACGCACACGTACATACATGCATACATATTTATGCTTTTCTTTACTTGAGTTGCTTACTTGCGGTTAATGGAAAAAAGTGCAGTAATTATTACTTGTCATTTCACGTGTATGATTAATTGAGTTTAGGAATGCGCCTTTCCTATTTTAATTTCATTAGGTAACTTGTTTTGCATCGAGTCTCAGTATTTTCCGTTTAATAACGTTTGCAGATAATAGAATCGATATTAATATTAGTATAAGTGTATGCATTTATGTAAATGCATCCAAACAACACATTTACAATGTCTATAGTGGGTTAAATAAGTGTACTCTGCTAAATGTTAAATGCGGGAGGCATATGCAAAATTAAAGAGAGAAACCAGGTGATTTATTATTTAACACAGGAAGACAAAAAATGTGCATTTTTATTTAACGGTAATGTTTAATATACAGTCTGTCTCACAGAAACGTGCTAATTCAGCTTTTAAGTATAAAGTAATTGCTAAAGATATACATATTCGAATATTATATCAGGTTAATACGATTGATTCGCGCGATCGTACAGAAACAAAGAAATAATTTAAATAAAGAAACTTTATTTTTGTACATAACCTCCTCTTACTTCGATACATTTGGCCCATCTGTGTTAAAGCTTCTTTATTCGGCCTCGCAAGTGATTTTCTTCTGACGTTGCAAAATAATGGTCCACTATTGAAATTAGTACTTTTAATTTAACCCTTTGTGTCCTGGCATATTAAATTTTTAGATTTACCAGAAATGTTAAGTATGATATGTTTGCTTATGATGTAAAACAAGTCCCTGAATTTTTTTAGAATTTTTTTTCTTAAAATACTTGGAGGGGGTATCGGGACTTTGAAGTCCCGTCAAAGCTAAAGACAATAAAATTTGGTTGATTTACAAAAAAAATATTTTGTTTAAAATATTATTTTATGTGATACATCTGTTAGAGCAATGTTATAAAAAATTATTAATAAATGTGTAGTAACAATACATTAATTTTCGGACATGCTGTGATAATCCAAAAAACAATTTTTTCTCTCGTTGCAACATAAATATACTCCACAAGTTAAGCACTTGGAGTGAGGACGCGACTCTACTGCCATTGATGAGCATTGTTCACACCTTCTTCGTATTTTGGTAAAAATTGACCAGTGACTTCCTCGATTACTTAGTCGAACATCGTTGCTTACACTATAGTTGTATTTTCTTGGTTTTGTTGGTGCAGGACTAAGGCGACTGCAGTTTGGACTACCAGAACGTGGACTCGATCTTGGGCTACTACTTTCACCGCGAATCGTTTTTGGCAAGTATTTGAATTGAGAGAACTAGTCATAAGTCCTAGACTTACTCCACGTCTAAATTCTAAGAGAGACACATTCTCTTCTGGATGCATTGTTTTGTAAATGATGTAACTGTTGACAAATACTAAATCTAGTAAACCAAAAAAAATCCGGTACCACCATTTCTTTGAACGTCTGTTAACAGCATAAGCTTGTCGTAAACGATCAGCATGATCAACACCCCCCCATGTATTGATTATAATCCACAATAATTTTTGGGCAATTTACATTTTGTTGCGTTACATCTTTTTGTAGTCGCCGAACTGTGGTAAATTCTGTGCTATGGAAATTTGACAGCATATGAACGAATCTGTTATCATACCACTTAAAGTATGTTATGTCCATACTAGAAACTCTGTAATCGCAATCTCCTCTTTTCATGCTTTTATCTGTTTGGAGAACTTTTGGTAGACCGTCTCTTGTCTGTCTCACTGTGCCACAAGCCAGCGTATTTTCAGATTTTAATTTTTCTAATAACTTTACCGAGGTAAAATAATTATCAAAATACACTATTCTGTGTTCTCCCCAATAACTCTCTGATAGAGAAAGAACGACTCTTTCTCCTAGTCCAAATTGAGCAAATTTTTCTCGAGTCACTTCATTCTTTCCTTGATAAATTTGATCCCTTTTGATCGGCTATACACCATAACTTATATCCACGTTTTATCGGCTTCATTGGGTTATACTGTTTAAGTGTAGAACGCCCTTTAAACAAAATCATACTTTCGTCTACAGACAGCTCCCTGGTGCCATTATACAGTGTATCAAACTGAATATTTAGAATGTCAATGAGTGGTCTTAATTTATACAGCTTGTCTTTGTTTTCATGAGGTATTTGTGCATTGTCATTAATATGTAGCATAGATAATATCTGTTCAAATCTATTTTTAGTCATCGTTCTCTGCACTAAAGAATCCCCAGATCTTCCGCAGATGACCAGAATTGTTTATAACTAGGCAATTTGTGATAACCCATAACGTAATTTATGCCTATGAAACCTAGTATTTCATTTGACTTGACGTTCAAAACCTTGTTTCTTTGTACGGCGTACAAATTACTTAGATAAACAATATCATCTATCATTGAAGATCCTAATACAGTTAAAAAATAATCTGTGTAATTTTTACACGTAACAAAATGTTCCTTGATAGGACCTTCATCGAGTTGATAGGTAGGAATGTCAATAACGTTTGTTCTTTTTTTCCATTTTCTATCAATTTTTTCGGCTTTTTTCTTTGGTAATTTTTTAGTAACACTATTTGACGTACATGGTAAATTTTCATCTATTTCAGGAGCCAATGCAATGTCAGTAGTTGTTTCATCATTTTCTTCAGACAGAGATGGTAAATTTTTTTCCAGTTCCGTAGCAGTTATCTCCTCATCGTCTTCACTATTTTCCTCATCTGTGAGGATATTATTATCCATTGGCAGTTCTTCCAACTCCATGGCCGCTGCATTTGCGGCTTCCAGAAGCTCTTCATCATTTACAAAAAATTTCCTTCTCCACCCACTCATCATGTATAATTGTCTGAAACAACAAAATTTAAATACTTTTCTCTGAAAAGTTACTATTATTTCAAAAAATAACATAAAGCATGGATTTCGTGCAATACTTACCAGATATTGAGTTTTATACGCTCTTGTTCACGACGGGACTTTTGAGTCCAGCACAGAAACTGCTCGATAATACTGAAATTGTTTATTATCACAGCACTAACTGAATGTAATAACAAATTTTAAACTATGTTCCACCACTTCAGTTAATTATTTAACAAAAAGCACTAAACAAACTTAATTTTACTACCCCGACAAAATTAGAGCCGTATCTGCGCACCAGCTGGTTGTGTACTAACGGTTAAATTGAAATTTACTGACAACTAGCGACACCTGTTGCCACAGTAAGACTTTAAATTTGTTCATTACAGTGGACTGTGATAACCCGTCAATGCAAAAGTGGTTTTTATGGATTTATGTAAATATTATACAATTTTAAAAATACGGGACTCACAAGTCCCAACAGGACACAAAGGGTTAAGGAATAGATGAAAGTCAGATGGTCTGGCGACTATAGAGGATGCCGTACTAATTCGAACCTTAATTCTTCAATTTTTTTGCAGCAACTGTACTGGAATGCACAGGTGTATTATCATGATGAAATAGCACTTTCTTCTTAGCCATTCTTGGGCGCTTTTTTTTAGTGATAGCTGTCTTCAAACGGTCTAGAAGATTTACGTAATATTCCCCGTTTACGCTCCTGCCGTTTTGAATATAGTCTATCTTATCTACAGTATTCCTTTAGCATCCCAAAATACCGGTGCCTTCATCTTTTCCGCCGATAAATAAGTTCGTTAAAGCATTCGAAAGGTACATACAATCCGCGTCAACTGATTAGCCTCACAAAAAAGATACAATTTACACAATTATTTTAGGAATAAAGGCTATAGTATTTTTATCGTTATATTGCTCGAAACTATAATTAAAGTATTAAATACAATTTTTAACATTAATCGCACTTCAATTAAAAAACTTGGCGTAGCTACGGTAACATCTGAATAGCCTCACACGAAAAAAAAGAACAACTCAGGTTGTGTATATGGAAATAGTACTCCAAAATTGAAAGCTGGAGAACTAACAAATTTACATAACACTATTAATGACTATGGCTTCTCCCTTGCGAATATCCTCAAATATTCGATTTGCTAACGAATTGAACAAAGTTTTTAAATATTCTTGGGGTATGACGTTCCAAGCAGCCTCTATTGCGTTGCTTAGTTGTACAGTGTTATGATACTGTTGACCATCACATATAATTGTCTCGTAAGCCATCTCCAGACATTTTTAATAATATTTAAATCGGGTGATACACTAGGTCACTCTAGGACTTCTATATTTTGGTCTTCAAACCAGGTACTAATAATCCGTGTTGTGTGAATCGCAACGTGATCATGTTGAAAAATCCATGGTAAACCTCCCATGATCCTGTTTATGTTGAGTTTCACTCTTATTAATAGGTCTCTGTACGTTCGGGCATTTTGAATACCGTTTAAAATTTCTCTATTCTGAAAGACTGGGCCAGCAATATGTACAAAAAAGTTGAATCATTTTACAAAGAAACTGTTGTAAAGACAATGTGGAACGTTACGGCCGAACTCGTCCAAGAAAAATATAATCAAGATTTTGGTGTCACAGTAGATCCATTTAATGATATAAGATTTAAATCTGCAAGAGATGCTATACGAAAATCACTGCAAATGACACCGGATAAATGAAAAGCAAGCGCGTTTACCTACTTATTAAGAATTCCTGAAAATAGTACAATTATTTTTATTTTAATTGTCAGAATTTTAATCGGGTTATCAAATTTGACAGATGAATGAAATTTTCAAAGACCCTTGAAAATATTCGATTATACGAGACGTATTGCCTGAAACCAGAAAGGTCGTGTGGAGTTTACAGGTAGACTATATCATGAAAATAAAAAGAAAAAGAGTAGTGCGAAGCTAGCCATGATGATAACTAACAAATCCGACAATTCACTACTGTCAAATTATTGTAAACTGAGTTTATCATCACCTGATAAAGCCATAGTTTGGCGAAACAGTATTGTAGTGAACAATAAAAGACTTTTATCTAATTTTGACACATAAAGTGACACTTTTCAAAACTGTATGACGTTAGGAAACGCTTTACTTTTCGTAACTAGTTACGTAATGAAAATTATTTCGTAATCAGTGATAAAAAATTCATTTCATCACCAGTTAATAAAGACAACACAGAATAGAGAAACGTTTAATGACGCAAACTAGTTGAATCTTCATTTTATGCATTATAAACATTTATAATACAACGTGAATAAATGATGAGGTTAATTCCTACGACGTAGAATTCATGGCAGCTGCTCTGATTTCATGATCTTGCATTTGAGCTTGATTCGCCAAGAATATCAGCGACAATCCTTTTCTTATTTTCTATAGAATTCTCTACATAACCCTGCGCTACAATATTGGATTTCCAGCCTCCATGTCGTTTAACTTTCAAAATATCCGCACCAGAATTTGCCAAAAGGCAGCCGACGAGCTTCTGAAGCACTGACCAGTAAATAAGAAAGGATTTGGTAGTTTCAAAAACTGAGCAATATTCTTCAGTAGATTACCGATTGTATTAATGCCAACTGGCTGTGCGCTGCATTTACCTACCATTTTATTATAACGAGTGTTCAGAAACATTCGAAATCAAAGTAGGCCTTGAAAATATGAAGTCATGTCTGAGATAGATTGATACATTTACTTAATACAATTTTATAGGTTATCAAATTAGTATCTTCGATATTAGATTCTGACTTAAGTAAAAATATACGATTTTTTGTTCAGAGCCCACTTGATTTCGAATGTTTTTGAACACCCGTTATTTGACGAAAAACCTATCGTATTTAACGTTTCGTGGACGCAAAGAAATAAACGTTCTAATAAGATCAAGACAATTTTGCCGTTCAATATTTCCTTCTGTGGTCACAAACTCACGCGTTACTTTGGTCTTTGTATTAGGAATTTTTGTTACAAAATGAGGAAACTAGTCCACAATATCTTCCACACGTAGAAAAGTTAAGAGAGACAAGAGAAATGTCACTTCATGTATAATTTTTTCTGAAGTGCATTAATTTGTTAAAATGAGTAATGATATTGATATAAAGCCAGAATAAATTATAAAAGCGGCTAATAATGCATTTTCTAATTGAAGTACATTTACGAGTTCACTTATAGAAGGTTTATAGACATCGATGAATATATGCAAGAAACGATATAGCGTAGAAGTTACAAATACTTCCGATAAATGTATAAATATAATTGGCCCTAATTACACAAATTGCTCTATTATAGTTAATGTACATAAAAATATTAGGAAATGGTTTATTAAAGTTTATTTTAAAAATTCGCAGAAAAAATAGTATATGCAACTCGTGGCTGATAAAATTTCAACGTCTCGAGTTACTTTTTTCAACGAGCGACAGCGACCACTCTCAACGTTGAAATTTTATTTCAATCACTTGTGCCACTGTAAATGAAGAGCAAAGAGTCGAGAATGTTGCAGCCGTTGTCTCATTTCTTAAATTTGAGATAATATTGCAATGATGATTCTCGTTTAACTACAGATATGGTTGTATGGAATGTATGACTCGTAATTTGAATTATTTCTTGAACACAAGTTTCCGCTATTGATAGTTCGCTATTGCGGTTGATCAGTTCGAGTGGGTAGTTATTTTTTTCCGCTTTGTTCTATCCCAACAGCTTCTGCAGATAATTTTACCCATTTGTTAAGTTCGTTAACTCCAAGTTGGTCCGCTTACAGATCATCGTATTGTAACGAGCCATCGAAAAAATTCTTAATTGGAGTAGACTGTGAAATTGGGTTCTTTAGCTGTAACAGTTCTCATTACCCTTAACATTAGTTCGTTATATTAATAATGTCCTGGGCTTCGAGGGATTCGAGAGTGCTGCCCAAACGATAACTTTGTCGTTAAACTACTTAATTGTCGCAGTTATCCTAAATATTGAGATATAGATTAAAGTTGAATATTAAGTAATTGACTTTTCAATTACTGTTTTTGTTGGGCGCCAAGAGGGTTACCCCCCTCTAAGGTATAATTGTACTTTTATAATTGCCGGTTAGCTAAAAATAGCGGAGAGATATAGAAAAAGACTCTAAATAAAGCGGGTAAGTCGAAATGCGACTTACGCCTTTCTCTCTCAAAGCGTGTTTGAAAACTAAGGTGAAAAAATAATGAATCCCTCTTTTTCTACTTAATAATTCTTTCGATCAATTTCTTTTGTTTAATATGCTTTTCCAGTAAAACTTAGATTACATGAATTGAAATAAAAGAACAAATGATTACTAAATGTACTTATATTAATAAATAAAGCTTGTTAATTTACATCTGATTAATTACAAATTTACTTAGGGTTATTCTGAAAAGTTTACTAAATACTAATATACATATGGGGCGAGACACCGGAAATTTAACACAGATTTAAACTGTTTAGTCTGATCAGATTTATAAACAGTATTTATAAAGACTAACCTTTCATCGCAGCACTAATGGCCATTTCACTTTATCGTTGACTCGGTGCTTCCGGAGTGATGCACTTGTGCACTGTATTAACACTGTTTCTTCACGCTTCAGGGTGCCGGGTATTCCGGACAAGAGCCCTGATGTAATTAAGCGTGGGATTCACTTTTAACTAATGACTGCACTTTTATGCAAGTGATACTTTTACTACACTGTGTACTTATTGTACTTAAGTACACAAAATGCGGTTAACCCTTTCTTACGCTTGCTTATAGGGTCGCACGTTTGACTCGTTTGACTGCCTTTAGTCGAGTCCTTTTATTGCAGTATTCCCTCACTTTATTATCACATTAAGGGGTATCACGTTTGACTCGTTTGGCTGCCTTTAGTCGAGTCCTCGTTTCGCTTTCCTTGATGCGTCCGAGCTTCGGTTTTCTCTTGGTGATTCCCCGGCTTTCTTATAAAGTTCTTGATCATACTGGTTTCGTAGATGATGCAATACAGTGATTCTAACGATTTGTATATGTGACACTGGATTATTGTAATAGAGTTTATGTATGGCTAACTATACACACTTATCTATACAAAATGATGATTTAGCATAGAAGGAACTGATCGAAATACGTGTGTAATATTATTGCGAAATGTTCTGCAATAATATTTAATGGCGGGAAAAGTATTAAAATTTATACAATGTGACTTTTTTAGTTTAAATAAATTAATTTTAATATTCTGTAAAATTTTACAAATGGATATAACTGCTTTGAAATAAGATGGGCGTAATGTGTCCCATTACATAGCCACTTCCACATAATGACATTTATTATTTGACATTGAAAGTTTGTGTCAAATTTTTCAAAACTCTTATTAAGAAAATTAAATTTGTTTAGATGTAAATGGACATTTTCAACAACTTCTGTAGCTATATGTAAATTTTGATTATGATTTCGATATTAAATAAATTATTTGTTTTCTTTTTTGTTGTTGTATCATTTCAATGCCATAACCTTTTTTTACAATGAAACCAAATGAAACTGTCAAGCATCAAGTAATGTGTCATTATGTGGAAGTGGCTAAAGTACCAACCCAATTTCACAGTCTACTCCAATTATGAAATTTTTCGATGGCTCGTTATAATCTAACAGGACAGTGATTGGGGTTTTATGTATTTGAAGTCAACCATTTACTATCAGTAGCTCGTTGATTTCCTCCTTGGGCGGTTTTGGAAAAAACAGTATTATATTCAATACATCCTGTTTTCTTACCGTAATTATTTCATCCTTCAAAATAGTTTAGAAGACGTATCACAGATTCACTACCACGCCAAGCTAATTCTACAGCTGCGATGTGAAAAAAATTACTCTTCAGTTCGGAGGGTGTGTTCTCATCTAATCTATCTAGTTTTTTTTTTAATAACTTGAATATTTAGTGCTACAGCGCTACTCTTTTTTCTTTGATGAAATAGTCAGAAGTTTTCTACGTTTAGCGTTTTTCGCGTTTACCGCAGTGCGAAAAGCAATGTCTTTAAACGGATTGATGGCCCGATTAAACTATTTGCAATATTTCTACTGCACCAGTTTCGCAGTAAGGTTCCAAATAGTTTTCACGACAGCTTCCTTGTATTCAGTGCTATCGTCTTTTCGCATGTTGATAAATCAATCTTTAAGAATTTGACGAGTTCTTCATTATACGAGTTTCGAGTTAATTGATAATTACGCTCATCGCAAAATTTTGGAAACTGCAGCGAAACGTATGCTTCCGTTTCTACCCTGTTGATTGGTTTACTATTTTCGATTATTTCATCAATTAACTTCGCGGAAATATTGCCGAAACGAGGCATAATGATAACTAACAAATCTGACAATTCAGTACTGTCAAATTATTGAAGTCGAAATCATATCATTAGTAATCTAATCATAGTTTTGATAGTGAATATGCAAGTCTTCGTATATTCGATTTACGTCATAATACGTCAATAACCGCTGTAATACATAACAACTATAGAAAATCCTGCATTTTCATTGGTTCATAATTTTAGAATGATATAGTCGCTGTAATTTCGAGTTCCTTAAGTAATACGTGAATCTGATTGGTTCAAATACGTATGTGTAAAATAATCTATGCAATATCACACAATTACTTAATTTGGCATTGACAGTTGTATATATGACTATAATGCATTCCATTTAAGAAAGGACTAGATGGCGCGGCAATCTGAGTATAATTTACACAGGAATTTCAAAAAAATAGATAATTTGTATGTGAGGTTATGTACCTACTAACTTATACAAAAGATTATTTTTGACGTTTGTTTATTAACATATTCATTATTAAGAAAGCTTAGACTTTAATCATTTTATTCAAGCAAGAAGCGGCAAATATATACCAATGCAAGGTATTAAACTTATATAAAATATTTCAATGGATATCTTACAATCTGTTATTTATTGTTTGAAGGTGTTGCATTCACAATAAATTTGTGCGTAAATACAGTGAGAATATGTTAAAATTACCATAGGAGAAATATTTACAAACCTACTTTGATTTTACTACAGAACAAAACTATTGTGTAGATGTGAAACTAATAATTTAAAGGTTTGATGGTGATAATGTATTATAATTATGATATTTGTGTATCGTTTAACATTAGTGATTAACAAATATAGCATTTTACAAAACACGGTTATTTCAATAGTATCTATAATGAGAGAGCAATAAGGAAATTCATTTAGCTGCACATCATTTCACATAATTTTGTTAAAGAAGTTTATACATCTAAAAAGGTATTTATTTAAAAATATTTTCATTTTACAAAAATAAGTAAGTACATATTAAAAAGGGTAAAATATCAGTTTAGGGCCCAAAGATAGGTAAAACGTAAGCATTTTCCCAGCTTCAGTATTTGGATAAATGTGTATGGGATAAATTGCTGCTATCGTACAATGAATTTTTTTTGCCTTTAGCATAAATGTGGTTTGATTAAAGTTTCAGATTTATATTTTTCTCAATGTAATCGCTTTAGTGCCAAATAAACTTTATGTATAATGTGTGTTTAATATATTTTAAATAAATAATATAATTTCTTTATTAATAAAAAAAAATGAAGAACAAGAATAAATAAAAAGAAACTCCGTGTGTTCAGTAAAAGCAATCTTTTTCGTAAATGTTTGACACCATAAGTGTAAAACCTTCTTTTATTAGCATAATCTACATTAAATCTTTTACTTACACTTACATAATTACATTAAACATATTATATAGTCAATTCATACAGTATCACAATATCTGGTAGATACTTGACACCCAGATTGTCGAACAATTTCTGAGGACTTGAAACAACTTCTAATCCCATGAATTTATATGGTTAACATTATTATATAATTATATTTCATTTACACTTTATTCACAATATTCACTATATTTATTAAACTATACAATTTATAAGTATAATTATATCTAACACATTACATACACATGTAACTAAATCTAACTAAACTTAATAAACCACAGTTCATTATATTGCATATTGTTCACGAATATACTCGTATATTGAGAACTACCCATCTTCAAGATCAGAACCTGAATCTAACGAAAACACATTTTCAACAATATTATCTAAATCATACATCTTGTTTTCTTCTAACCATGTCTAATCCTGCTAATAATAAATTTCTTACTTCATCCAATTTAAATGTCTTATTATTGTCTACAACATGAGGCTTAACTTGAGCCCATACAAGTTCAAAGGGGCTCAGATTACAGTAATGTGGAGGAAAACGTAAAACTGTATGACCACTTTCTCTAGCTATTTCATCGATCACGTCTGAAACTGGATGACAGGATACGTAATTTTTTACAAGCTCAAACAATTCAATCTTTAGCATAGTATTATCAACTAAAATTCCTTTTATTAAAAGCCATTCAATAAGTGCCTCCTTTTTCCATGATGAAGTAAGTGATTTTTCTGTTTTAGTAGAATGGTAGGGCCTCTTGTCCATTACTATAACACAATTGGGCTCAAGAGCCGGTAATATTTTTTACATCCATGCGATAAACACCACACTATTCATATCTTCATGATAATCTCCAGTTTTCTTGGATTCAAATAATAATAAACTCCTATTCATAAAACTAGTTTCGCTGCCAATGTGAAGTACAATTAGTCGCTTTCCTTTGCCAGATGGATCTTTTAAACCAGTAGAAAGACCTTCAACACATGCTTACCTTGGATTAAGTACCATTGCATCTTTTCATATTTTTGCTTTTATGTAACCCGCATTCACCTAAATGTTTCACCTAAATAATAGATTTTTCTCCCTTCTGTACTAAACTTTGTTATACTTGTCAAATAACGATGTCTCCATTAGATATCATTTTGTTCAATTAATTAGATGTTTTGGGTGTGTTTTCCCCACTTGAATCCTAGCTTTTTTTAGGATTCTCCAAAGTGATGTTCGTTTTAAAGGAGGTAAACTGGTAGCTTCACAAATTTTGGTGCAAGTCGGTAACTCATTTTTAAAGAAAAATGAATGAACGTGCCCTCTAATCATACTTTTTGATACTTCATCCATTTATTGTAAGCATCTCGGCAACTTTGTTTTCTTAAAGGAGAATTGTAACTTCAGACATTTCAATTTCCATAACAATTTCAAACATAGTATTCCTACTAATCCCTACTTCTCTTGAAGTTTGAGGAACAGCAGCTGTTTTGGATATATTAGCTTTGTTCTTAAAATACACATTATAAGCCATCTGCCTGTTCACATTTTACATATTTTCCATTAGGATTTTTTGATCAACCTGATAAAGCTGCGTCATCCATACTCTAAAACGTTTGCGATTATATAAATTAATGAAAGTGATAAAATATCTTTGGAAAAGGAGTTTTTCACTTTATAATCTCTATAAACTATTTTTAACGAATGTTAATAATAAACAGCACAATAAACAACTACCAAAATACGCAATTGACTAGCAGTGACAGAAATACTGATTAGTACTGACAGCAAAAAGAAAATTTGACAGAACAAAATAAACTTAATTTTTCCTGCATAAAAGCGGCCTCTATTTTAGCCAATCACGAGCTCTTATTTTAAGCCCTATCTTTCCCAACGGTTTATTCTTGTTTGGAACACGATATAATGCACTACATATGGCACAGACAAAATGTCGTAGTTTCACATAAATGAAATATATGCAGTTATAATTTACTGGTCTTTTATCTCATAAAAACATAGGATTTTTTTAAAATTATCGCAGAAGTTTTCCCCCAAAGCTTTTATACATAACTGGATTAAAATAAGGATGCTTGACATCTCTAATAAATAACCTAAAATTACCTTTATTTAAAATATTAATTCCAAAGTATCATTAATTACTTTTAAAAAATATTGTGAATAAAAAGGATTTATTTTATTCATAGCCATTGCAATTCTCCACAGGCAGATTCTTATTTTATCATAGTTTTGTTTTGAGAAAACATTTCGATAGTTGTGCTCTCTTAAGGCTAAAATCATATATATAGAGAGCTCAGTAAAACTTTTCCAAATCTTGGTATAATGGCACCAAACCAGCAATTAAAAGAAACTCTTTCGGTAAAAGGAATTTTTTTAAATCACTTTTATCAATCACAACTTCATTAAAATTTCACTTATATTGAGGAACATGACTAGCTTTTTGATGAACTTGGTTGTGAAATATCTTCATCCGATTCTTGTGCCAACAAATTCTTTGCCATTTTAACTTTTTTGTATTCATCATAGTGTTGTTTCCGCTTCTTTTCAAATTCTGCCTTTTTCTTTTTTCTTTCTTCATCATCCTCATCTTCATTTTGAGCGGCAGCCTCCATTGCTTTCGGCGTGCTAGCCTCTAAAAGTTTCTGCGCTAACACCTCTGGATCTAAATCCTTTTGTTCGGGCTCGTAATACGGAGTTTTTGGTTCGTCTATCGTCATGTGGCCGTAATCTTTATCAGCAGGATGAAAGGTCTCCAAAATATTCATCTCATCAAATCTGGCACTCTTCTTTCTCTTCTTCTCTTTTTTTATTTTACTTTGCTTGAGAATTGGTTTCATTGTATTTACGTTTGAATCGTTGTGAAGAGCAACATTGTTTCAAATTCACCTGTCCATTCTTTAAGTATTCGATATGAGTTGAAAGAAATTGCTTTATACTAATAATTTTGAAAATTATTTCTCGAATGACATTTAGCCGTCATTAATGTTATATTAGATACATCATTACCTGCATTTATGGAAGTTCCGTACCAACTAACTTAGGATAAATCTCACACACAGTGCCAAAACTATTCCACAATCTCAATTTGGAACTAAAAATCTTTTAATGCCAAAGTTTGATAGCAGTATGGAAAATAAAAATATTCATCGTGACAATTTTGACTTAAAACGTCAAATGGTAAGAAATGTTTTTTTATAATGTTTTCTTCTTATCAAACTACATTTCAAAAAGCTGGAAATAACAGAATACAAATAGTGGATATTCAGAAAAATTCGAAGTCAAAGTAGTCCTTGAAAATTTGAAGTCATGCCTGAGATAGATTACGGTAGAATGATTTACTTGACACAATTATTATACTTAGGTCATCATACATGCAAATGTCAGTTTAGGTCCAAAGATATTCCATTAAAATGCCATATTAATGAACAGAAATTAGTCGAAGTAATGATTTTAGAAGGTAAGAATAATGAATTTGCAAATTTAAAATTAAGCGTTTTGATATTTTAGAGAATTCTTGCTGAACAGCAACACCTCTTCATGCGATACATTACTTTTGTAAGAAATTACATAATCCGATTCATATGCTGTTCATACTTTGGTAATAAAGCTCGTCTAATCTGTGGTAATACGTAAAAAGAAAATGTAGAATTAAGGTGAATAATTTTACAAGCAAATGTTTTATTTATCTTCTAGTGATAATAGTATATAATTAGTTATCGTTAGAAATCGGACGCATCAGGCCGAAATTACAATATAATAGTCTATAACATCGCTAAGTACAACACGCACATTTGATGTTTTGTAAGTTAACGTATCCATGAACATGAAACCATGTTTCGTCCGAAAAAGGTTTTGTCTAGGATTTCATCATTAAAATTATTTCTAAACCTTTCGTAAAAAAAACTACTCGTCGCGAATAATCAATATCGAAGATATGCTGCAAGCAAGTTATACGATATGAAAATAAGTGTTCATTTGAAAAGTCAATCTAGTAGCATATGATTTACTGAGAACATTTTGAAGTATGTCGTAAATTGAAATTTACTACTTAACCTACGAAGTCGTATATTTTGACAGTTTCATACATACAAATAAATAACAAATAATAGGTATTTATTGAAAACTATAACAAATGTTGAAAATGTTGTCCTTCAAGATCAATGCACTTAAAATCCTCCGTTCAAAATTTCTGATGATATTCTGCAACATTACTGGATTGTTATTAATTTCCATGCATTTCTGTTCGATTCTCTGTAGCATATCATTCAAATTAGATAAGGCCACAAAAAGAAGTCGCAAGGTGTTAAATCGCATGAACGTGCAGGCCAGGCAATTTCAGTATTTCGACTAATTATACGCTCATCAAAAAATTCTCTTAAATAATCCAAAGATTCTGCAGTACAGTGACAAGGTGCTCCGTCTTGTTGGAAATATGCATTTTGAAGTTCACCATCATGCAACTGATTGACAAATGGTTGTAAAATTTCCGTACGGTACCTTTGAGCAGTTAACGTTCCCTGAAAAAATATTGGTCCAATGATTCGCCTTTGGCTTATCGCTGCCCAAACACCAATTATCTCTGGATGTAGCGATTCTTCATTAATTACATGTGGATTTTCACTACTCCAAATTCTTGTATTTTGTGAATTTAGGTATCCCGTTTTATAAAACCATGCTTCATCAGTAAAGATGACTCTTTGCGAAAGTTCTCCATTATTGTTCATATTTACAAACCAATTATAAAACTGTAGTCTACGTGGGTAATCAATTTCTAACAATTCTTGTACTGCTGTGACACGGTATGGATAAAGTTGCATATCTTTTTTTAAAAACTTGTGAGTTGTACCAACAGAAAGGTTTATTTGTTGACTCAAATGTCGAACAGATGTTTGTGGTTCATTTTCCATTATTTCTTCAATACGATTGACAACTTGAGGTGTACGTTTCTTAACTGCTCCGCTGCCTGATTTTCTTAAGAGACTACCAGTTTCAGAAAAAAGTTTTAAAGTTCTATCCAAGGTATTCTTAAATTGTATATAATCTATTACAAAATGTGGAAACTCAACTTGAAATTCTACCATGCAATCTTGAACTGAATAAACCCATAAACCATCAATTTTGTTACCACTTCGAAAATAAGCCTGGACTAAAAAAATTTTATGTTCTAAAGTGAAAGCCATTTTAAAACTGAGAAGCAATTTATTTAAACCAGAATCGACGCACGATTATTTTATGCACTAGCTGATATTTGTGATTGACATTATCAAATGTCATTTGGATTTACGTTTACGGAACAACAAACACATACTAATACATTTGCATCTTATTCTATCAAAATTTCAAAGTAACCTAGAGTGACTTTTCAAATGAACACTTGTTATAAATATTGTTTTAAAACTGTATGACAAGAACCAACTGACAACCCAGTTTGCGAATAATGACTGATGCCCCAAAAGCTTCAGTTTTTGGGGCATCAGTCATTATTCGTCTAACATTATCTACCAATCGCTTTTTCTGTCCGGACTTTTCGTCGCCCACTACGCTCTTGTCGTCCCACTTTACCGAATTGTCGAAAATCTGGGACAATTCTTATCAGTAGGCACTGAGTAACTAGAACTTGCAAATTATTATAAGCCACTTGCCTTTTATTTTTAAGTAACTAATTTATCTAATGTCATTTTGAAATTTGTCATTTTGTGACTAGCAATATCATTTTTGTGCAAATATTTCTTCTGCTTAATGAACAACACTACTAAATAATGCACACATTGCAAGAAAATATTTTTATTATTGAAGGAAGCATATTTCCATGTAAACGACAATTTCACTTGCAGTTTCCTAATAGAGTTGTGGATAATACCGCTTTACATTATCACAATTCGTCTAGTCGTGGAGAAGTTTCGGGTAACAGGTTCTGTGATAAAACGCAAAAATTCTGGTAGACCACGTACACAGCAAAATATTATTGAACACGTAGAACACCCACATACATTAGTTCGTCGTTTAAGCAAACGTATCTTCTAGTACCGTTTATAAAATTTTGAAGCGTTTACATATTGCTATGAATAGTGGTTTGTAGATTTTAGTGCGCCACCATCCACAACTAGTTTTTCCAACTAGGTTCCTCAGCCGGAGAATTTTCAAAAATGCGACTTCTATCTTCTCAGGTTCCAATTCGGAAAGTCGTGTTATTTCTAAAATAAGTCTGGCGCCAGTGAATAAATAGTTCACAATATTTATTTACTTATTTTATATATTAAGCTTGAACAACAATATTGGTGTGGCAAATAAAACAAAAGCAGGATAAAAATTTAAACTAAATATTTAATACAAAAATCAAAAAAAAAATCTATCTTTATAAAGCATAAAGATTCTGTATTTTACAATAATACATGAGGGTAAAAATATTCACTGAAATATTGACAGCTGAGTGAATGAAAAAACTTCCTCTTAATTACTCCGATCAAACTTATCTAAAATAATAAAGTTTATTTTTAATTTCTCCCCAGAAAAACACACTGTATAATAAAATTCTGATACACGATCAAAATTACGCATGCGCAAACAACACGCAGAAAAAACCTTGAGTCCAAACGGACAAACTTTTCAATTATAATATTAATATAGAAATCGTAATAATAAACTGTATTATCTACATTCTTAAATTAAATCTCTTAATTTCATGTATAAACTTCAATAATAAATATAATTGTGATATTTATGAATTCATAAAAAAATATCTACTTACTAAGATATTGAAGACAAAGAAGGTGCTTATATTATATTAATCAACAATTAGCAACCGAGAATTTAACTTTACAACTCTCTAATACATCAATAAAAACACTTATCAAATAATTAACCGATTTAATTCAATATAATTAATTATATTACACCAAGCTACCTCCTAGTACGAGATATTAAACTGGTCTCCCTGAATTTACCTAGGCCTCTCGAACACATGAGATCGACATCGGAAAAAACAAGTTTTTCTCTCGTTAAATTTAAATACATTTAAATAACATCTTGAATATACACTTTATCTCACAATAATTGTACATTTATTTTAAATTATTTTTAAATATTATTTTAGAAAAAATCCATACAATATGTATCCATACAAAGTATCGATTGTTAACAAATCTTACCTAGAGATCACACTAGTAGGCTTAGTTATTGCAACTTCTTTCAAGAAAATTTAAATAATGGTGAAATTCTTGATTTAAGTTTTTTTACTGATGAAGCATGGTTTCATTTAAGCGGGTTTGTAAATAAACAGAAACAGAACATGGTCTATAAGCAATTCAAACAATCACATCCTATTAAAGTTGGAGTATGGTTAGCTGTATCTCGTCGTAAAAAAATAGGACCAATATTTTTTCACAATAACATTAATAGCCAACGATGCCGAGAACGGTAATTGAATGGGAGTTACTTCCAGCAAGATGGGGCTACTGCACATACAACTCGTGAAAATTTGGCGCTTTTAGAAGTTTACTTCCCCCATCGAGTTATAAGCAAAGGTGTTTGGCCAGCCCGGTCACCAGATCTTACTCAGTTAGATTTTTCTATTTTCGGATTACTAAAAAATGAAGTATATAACCCAAGAATAAATAACTTACATGACTTGATGAATACAACTACAATTAAATGTAATAAAATAACACCAAATGTATTGCAGAATACTTTTGACAACATGTAACCTCGTATTGCATTTTGCATTGAACAGAATGTGACCATTTTGAACACTTGTTATAAATTATAATAATTAAAATTTCTACAAATTAGTTATTTACCTTGGTTGCTTGATCAATATCCCATCTTTAAAGTTTTCTTATTAAATAAATTAATAATCTAATTAATTGTACTTGTTATTAATTTCATCACCATATCTCTCGATGATAAATTTTGACAGTGACAAGTAGATAACCTTCATACCATTTAATTTATATCCACATTTCAAGAATGAAGAACATCATAATTTATAGGAGAAATTCAAGGACAACTAAATTTAATTCTTTTTGAAACACGTTGTATTATCACTTATCACTGATGACTTTCCAGGTTTTACAGTCGACTAATATTTAAAATGATGTGATTTGTTCTAGGATTCGCTATTTTTTACTGATTCCAAGAATTTTTATCAAAGTTTAGTTTCATGTTTTAATATTTTATCAGCATAATACATCTAATTGACATTCAAGTACATATAATATCGGGCGATTATTTTTTTTTAAGAAATTCGAAATTCATTTCCTTTCCATTATGGAAATTTCTATATTAAAAATTCACTGTTACTCTCTTCATCTACTCTTTTTGCTGGTGTTACGTGAGCGTAACGCGGATTTTAAAATATATAAACTCACGCACTCGATACACCGTGCCAACTGGTCGTACTGGATGGCATTAATAGTCTCTTTAATTGTGGCACATAAAGTTCCAATACGGTGCTCGCACAAGCGAGTCCACGCAAGAACCTCATAAAATATGCCTTTCAGGCCATATTGAGACTCACCCCGGCGCATACAGTATGACGGAGTTTTTCAATTTAAACCTATATACGCCAAGTGAAAAACTGTGTGTTTTATGAAAGCGGTCGACGGCAATTTAAAGATTCCAGACGGTAATTCCACGTCCGTTTCGGAACTCGCTTCAAGATAAATGTCTAATGGCAAATGAAAGGGAAAAAAGCAAATTAAAGTAAATAAAAAGGTAAATCTAATATATCTATACGGGCTCTCTGATTTCTTAATCTACATATATTTAATATTAAATTTGCAATAGATTTAGTCGAGGAGGGTATATTTGTACAGTTTAGGATAGAAATACAGACAATCGTAAAGTTATATTTGAATACCATTTCATGCATTGATGAAGTAACCCGATAGAGATGTCGATTTTCGATACTTTTAAGTGATCGTTACTCAAACATTGAGTAATTGTTGAATGTATTTGTTACTTTTATTATTTTGGTTAGTCTGATACTTTGACTCATTTACATATTCATTTTACATAAATACGAGTTTAACGTCCGTTATCGACATTTATTTTATTGTCCTTATTATAACAGTAATCGCTATTATATGCCTCGCAGAATTAGTGATGGTTTACTTAGTTGCTTTTCACTGAATTTGCGGAAATATTAAAATGAACTACATAAATTTGATCAAATTTTATTATAATACATATATTTATTGTAATAAAGCGTATATGATGCGTGATGAAATAATAAAAATATAGGCAAACAAGAAAATAAACTTTTGCGACAGCATGTAACAACAGGTAAAGTGTAAACTAATAAATGATGTTGACTGTTGACGGATAAAAAAACATGTTTTAGCTTTTCATCTTTTAACATAATTGTATTTATTGGCACTTCACTTATTATGGGAATGCTGTCATAAAAACTTTCCTCACATTAGTTCAATTTGTAAGTATACCCTTATTGTATAGATATTATATAATACAGTCGAATTCCTCTAACTCGAACTTCTGTAACTCGAAATTTTCTTTAACCCAAATATTTTCGTAGTCCCGTTCATTGCCTATAAAGTTTATATAACGGGTGTTCAGAAACATTCGAAGTCAAGTGGGCTCTGAACAAAAAATCGTATATCTTTACTTAAGTATCTGATTTATAATAATTATTAAATGTCAACTGTTGTCTGTCAAAAATCAATCTATCTCAGACATGACTTCATATTTTCAAGGACTACTTTGACTTCGAATGTTTCTGAACACCCGTTATATTGTAACTCCTTTAAGACGAATTTCTCTAACTCGAATTTTTCTGTAACTAAAAAGAGATCATTTGAAATTTTAGACGTAGCATTTCTCTAACTCGAAGTTTCCAAGAAAGCGAGTCAATAAAACAAACAGTAAAAGACAAAATTCAGGGAAGTACCGATAAATATTATGTGTATAATGCGACATTCGTGTGATGTGCGGAGCCTCAGTAAACTGCATCAATTCATTCGTTTCGGTAGCATTTATGCTTTTAATTAATATGTCTCCCCGACGGAAACTTAAAAGTTTAACTATTAAACAAAAAATTGAAATATTAAAAAGTAGGTGATGGAATTAAAAAGAAAACAATAGCTGCAGAATATAATATACCAGCAAGTACACAAATAAAGTGTCTATTCAAGGTTTTGCGAATAATCTTACAAAACCGGCTAATGTCAAACAAAATCGCGATGTTGCGAATGAAAATGTAAATTCTGCGGTACTTATATGGTTTGCGTCCACAAAGGATAAAAACATTCCTGGATCAGGGCCACGCTTACACGAAAAAGCTTTGGAATATGGTCAGTATTTAGGTGCAACAAATTTTAAGGCTATTCACAAATTTAAGAATAGGTAAAATTGCAATATAATCTATGTACCTAGTAGATACGCATGTATGTTTATACGTTATGTACGTATGTATGTACATAATGATTTTGTTTATATTTTATTAGGCACGATATACAGGGTGCGGCAAAATACCCTCCCTATTTTTTGACGCAAATAAAAAAAGCATTTTTCCAGATAAAACAATTTTATTTTTACCAACTTATTCTTTAACACGGGAATTTTTTTTACTTGGTTTTCAAAATAATATCTGACAAAAGGTGGCCGTGGCTGTTGATACACTGCTGCAAGCGAACATTGTAGCACTCGTGGACTCTCTCAAGCATCGCTTGAGGTATGCGATGAACTTCCTCGCGAATTGCTTCTTTCAGATCTAGCAGGTTTCCGGGACGATGTTTGAACACCTCAGCCTTCAAGTAACCCCCAAAAAAAAGTCACAAGGCGTTAGGTCAGGGGATCGTGTTGGCCACGCAATGTCCCCTCCCCGAGAAATCAATTTGCCTGGAAACATTTCCCTCAAAACATTCATTGTCTCCCGAGCAGTATGGGATGTGGCACCATCTTGCTGGAACCATACATGCTCGAAAGCCCTCTCTTGCAATGCTGGTTGAAAATAATTCTGAATCATGTCGGCATACCTGTTGGAGTTCACAGTAACCGTAACGCCATCAACTTCAAAAAAATATGGACCGATGATTCCAAGTCGTGAGATAGCGCACCACACAGTTACACGCTCACTATGAAGAGGTCTTTGGTGAATGACATGGGGATTGTTTTCACTCCAGTAACGAAAATTCTGCTTATTAACATTGCCAGACAAATAAAAATGTACCTCGTCACTAAAAAAAACAATGCTGTCTGGTGGAAGACTTTCCAAGATGAGGTGACATGCTTCCGTGCGACTCTGGCAATCACGTTGTGACAGTTCTTGCACAACAACCATCTTGTAAGGATGGAAATGAAGATCCTTGTGTAGGATTCGACGAACACTACGGTCAGACATTCGAAGGGCGGCTGCATGTTTACGAGCTGATCTTTTAGGAGACTGCAAAACTGATTGTCTAACCGCATTGATGTTTTCAGGTGTACGGGCACTACGAGGTCTTCCACCCCGTTTTTTAACAACAGAACCAGTCTCTCTAAAGTTTTTTACCCACAACAAAATAGACTTTCTGTCCGGTACCGACTCACGCGGAGGAATTTGAAATCGCGTTCGAAAAGCACGCTGTGCCGTGACAACCGACTCATTGTTGCGAATGAACGCTTCGACCGCATAAGCTCTGGAATCGTTCATCCACGCCATGATGGCGACTGGTACCTACGTGCCGAATGCAACGTAAACTTCCCACTCTCCTGCGTCGACTGCTGCTATCCCCACTACTCTAAGTGTCTCCAGTTACTTACTACCGAGCATCGAAAATAGGGAGGTTATTTTGCCGCACCCTGTATCATATAAGACCGTTTGTGTAGAGAGTGCTGCTGTAAACGATAATCAAGTTACTAATTGGCTTTAATATGCATTACCAGGGATTTTGGAAGAATATTATGAGAATAATATATTCAATGCCGACGAAACAGGGCTATTCTTTAAATGCTTGCCAAACAAAACTATGGTTTTTGATGGTGATAAATGTTATGGTGGCAAACATAACAAAGAACGCGTTACGTGTCACTTAGCAACAAATATGAACGACACTGAAAAATTAAAGGCTCTAGTAATCCGAAGGAGTGTCAAGCCTAGATGTTTTAAAGGGGTAAAGTGACTTCCAGTAAATTACGAAAGCAACACAAAGGCATGGGTGACCTTTTTGATAGATCCTGTTTAATATCGTTTGATTGATTCTACTTTTCCCAATTATTTCGACGTAAGTGGGCATTGAATTTCATTCAGTTTCAATAACTTACGCATTTTTAGTTCTCATTTATTTAGATCTAGAGCATTGTTTAAGTTACTTTTTCAGATATGATATGGTAGAACGTCGAGAACGACATCGCAAAACAATGACGAGTTGTATTGATGGTCATACTGATTATATGTCCATTGTCAGTTATTCCGAAATTTATTGCAAAATCTGTAAAATATCGTTAAAAGATTTCATGAAATCGCACGCACAACGTCATTTATCATCGCAAACACATGCACATAAATTGGAACCGTTGGATCTGACAATTTTAACGAAGAACTCTGTGAAACTTTTATGGCGCCTAATATTCCATTAAATAAACTTAACAATCCCACTTTAAAAATATTTCTCCAAAAATATACTGGTCGAAATTTTCCTGATGAATCCACCTTACGCAAATATTATGTTTCTAAGTACTACACGAAAGCAGAAGAATGCATTAGAAGCCATCTTTCAAATCAGTACCTCTAGATAAGTGCCGACGAAACTGTCGACATATTAGGACGTGTTGTAGCTGGTGTACTACATCCAACTATTCCATATAACGCATATGTAATAGCAACAAAAGTTATAAATACAGTTGACGCGAAAACCATTAACAAGAATATTTAAAAATACTTCATTCGGACGACAGGTACAAAGAAAAGGTACTTTTATTTGTAAGTGTAAGTGCTGCACATATGTTAAAAACAGGCAGACTATTAAAGGAAACATATCCTAATATGCTATATATTACTTGTGTAGCACATGCTCT
The DNA here is from genome assembly GCA_935421215.2 of Melolontha melolontha. Lineage (NCBI taxonomy): Eukaryota > Metazoa > Arthropoda > Insecta > Coleoptera > Scarabaeidae > Melolontha > Melolontha melolontha. Next base: position 49,180,013 of record OW285242.1, read on the forward strand.
CCACAGAATCTGTGAATATATCAGAGACACCTTTCTAGAAGTTGATAGACTTGTGTCCGCTTTAAAAAAAACAAAAAGGTTTCAGAAAAGCACCATTGATCTTTACAGGGAAAAACTGCCATCTTTGTCACTGCCCCCTCGCCAGTAATAACTAGATGGGGGACATGGTTGGAAGCTACTAGTTTTTATGCAGGGAATTTCGATAGTTTACAAAATTTCATTGCATGTTTAAATGGCGATGCTCGGAATATTTCTGAGTACAAGGAACTAACACAAATTCCACATTTAAAAAATCAGTTGTACTTTCTTCAGGAACACTTTGGAAATTTGACAAAACTAATCACTTATTTTGAAAATCTAAATCTCAAAGTAACTGATGGTTTAATGACATTAAATGTGGCTACTAATAATTTGAAAAGTATTCCAAGTGACTTCGGATGTAGCATTCGGCAAAAGTTAGACGCAGTGTTTAATAGAAATCCAGATTTAATAACATTGTGGCAATTGTGTATGGGGACAATGCCACAACATCTAACTGCAAATTACGCGGAAATAAAAGAATATTTCCAATATGCACCTATAACTAGTTGCGATGTAGAAAGGACGTTTTCTATTTACAAGGATGTATTTCATTCAAAGAGAACAAATTTTACAGAAGTGAACCTTGAGAAAGTATTGCTAGTAAATATTAATACTCCTTTACTCAACTTGAACTACAAAATGAACAAATAAAAATGTATTTTGTATTTTGTAGCCGTATATATACCCGTTTTATTATAAGTATAATTAACTTAGCAATTTTGAAAAATTTTGTTTCCGAATCTCAAAAATACTTAGGGAGACAAAATTTAGGGACGATGACGAATTTATAACAACTATACCGAACCATTTTGCATAGAAACAAAAAGAATATTTTTAGGATAGATTAAAGATGTTATTGATGTAATGCCTGTAATTAAAAGCAAGGAACCAACGAGGTGCTACCCAGAAATTCCCAAAATGTTAAAAAACACATGAATATATTGATCCGAGCGTCGTGTCCATGACTTAAAACAGTGCTAGAAGTTTTCACGTGTTAACATGTTCAACAATGCCTGCGATTCGATCTGGACCTCCTCAATCGTCTCAAAACTTGAGCTTCATTTTCAACTTCGGAAATAGAAAGAAGTCACATTGGGAAATAGGGTGGGTAAGGTAGTACTGTAGTCATCGTTGAAGGTAGAAATTGATGAGTGGGTTGGTATATTGTCGTGGTGTAGGATCCACGAAGTGTTGCGCCACTTGGCAGGCTGCTTGCGTTGAATGTTTTCTCTTAATCATCGAAGAACATCGCAATAAAATTGTCCATTAACTGTTTCACCTTGTGCGGGAAATTCTTTATGAACGATGCCATCAGCGTCAAAGAAGCAAATAAACATCGACTTAACATTGCTTTGAACTTGCCGTACTTCTTTGGTCGTTATGACAATGACGTCTTCCACTGCGATGAATGCTGTCTTGTTTCGAGGTCACCCATGCATCCATGATTCGCCGCCAGTAATGATTCTGGTACTAAAGTTCGCATCCCTTTCGACAGTTTCTTTCAGCTCTGTGCACACATGAACACTGTGCCATTTTTGTTCAATGCTGTCTTACCTTGACACAAACTTCGCAGTAATATACCACATGTCACAAAAATGTCATGGATTGTTCTCCTTCGGTCTTGCAGGATAGCACCACACAATTTTGCCAAATTTTGTGGCGTGTTTACCATCGATGGACGAACGCTCATCATCATCAATCAACATTCGCTCATTTTGAAAACGGTTGTACCACTCATAAGCTTCCGTCTGGCCTAAAGCATCCTCACTAAACGCTTATTTAAGCATTTTGAAAGTTTCCGCTGCCGTTTTACCAAGTTTGAAGCAGAATTTGATGCATGTTCTTTTTTGTTTTTTTACATCAGACATTGTAGTGTCGCAGAGAACACAACTCAATAAATAAAAACATAAAAACTGTTTGTCACCACCATGTACCGTTTGATAGACTGACTTGGTATAGACGTTGCTCACACGATTGCTACCGCTATGGAGCTGTACTACCATCCCTTCGCGTGTCACGTTCAAATTCTGTAAATTTCTGGTTAACACCTCGTATATTGAAATATAAATTTTTATTGATACTCTTTTGTTTTCACGCCTTGTCTGGTAAGGTAAAAAGGTCCCCTCTTTTTTCTTTTAGAATACGTTTCTGTACTGGTGTCAGATTCTGCACGGACTCTACATCCTAGTTTGCGACCAGGATACCTTCAATTGCTGTATTACAATTTTTTTTTATCTTCTCTATCTTGTTTTTTCAATCTCAGCGCAAAGAAATCTCCAGGTTATGACCTAATAACCGCACAAATACTCATGATCCCCAAGTCTGGCAAACCACCTGAAAACAGAACATATAACTGTCCCATTTCCTTGTTGCCGATCGTATCTAAACTGTTTGAAAAGCTCCTTTTGCAGAGACTCAAACCAATTATTGAGGAAAAGCAGCTTATTCCGTCTCATCAGTTTAGTTTTCATAACAAGCATTCAACCATCGATCAAGTTCATCGTATCACTAATGTAATTGAAAGATCACTTGAAGAGAAAAAAATCTGTGCAACGATATTCCTTGATGTGGCTCAAGCATTCGACAGAATGTGGCGCAAGGGCCTGGGATACAAACTAGATCAATATTTGCCACGACAAATGAGTCAAATTCTTCGATCATATATCTCCGACCGACACTACAGAGTCAAACATGGCGAAGAACATTCAAAAATTAAGAACATCCCTGTTGGAGTACCACAGGGCAGCGTCCTTGGACCTGTACTTTACCTGTTGTACACTAACGACATCCCACAGGTCGCGGGAGTAGTTACTGCAACATTTGTTTGCCGATGACACCGCTCTGCTCGTCACTGATAAAGACATTCAGCCACAAATAAACTATAAACAGCTGTCAACAATGTCACCAACTGGACAAGGAAATAGGGCATCAAGTTAAACGAGGCGAAGTCGACACACGTCAATTTCACCAATAAAAAAAACACGACTACATCCCAGTGTTAGTCAACCAGCAAACAATCCAGCATGCCAACGAAGCATCTGGGCATGACTTTGAATGTCAAGCTACGTTGAAAAACACATGTGAGGAAGAAACGTGCGCAACTGAACATCAAATTCAGACAAATCTATTGGCTTCTCGGACGTCATTCCGATTTGTTAATTCACAACAAACTGATTCTTTACAAGGAAATACTAAAGCCTGTATGGACTTATGGTATCCAATTCTGAGGATGCACCAAAAGATCAAACATAAAAGTCATTCAGACGCTCCAGAATAAAGTACTCCGAAGCATCATCAATGCACCGTGGTACATCCGAAATGAAGACATCCATCTCGACCTGAAGATGCCGAAGATGGAAGACGAGATCAAAAGGTTTGCAGACAAACGCTAAAAGTGGTTGGAAAACCACGAAACTGTTGAAGTGATCTCGCTACTCGACAACAACGGACTTTTTCGGCGGCTTAAGAGACTAAAACCGTTCGAACTAGTGTAGTGCCAGTGGAGTGCCTAGAAATAGTTCTAAGTGTACTAAAATCACGTGAACAAAGTGATCAGGGTAACGTAGAGTGTGTCGCTGGACGTTCATCTACTGAACAGATATTCTAGATATTAGGAAAAAATTATTAGATAGACTTTGTCTATTTTCAATGCTCAACGCCCTTTGGGGCTTTTAAATAATAAAAAAATCTTGTTTTTTTACCATGACAAAACTATCTTTGTTGTCGTCCTACTATTACTGATTAGATAATTTTTAAATTATTAAATTATTTAAAAATAACATATTTCCTCGCATAAAATTTACTTAATAATTAATACACAATCTTCAACAAATTATATTCAATTTCTATTTTGCCCTAAATTGTTTAAAATATACTGATGATGTAATAGCATTTATCATTCAGTACAAATTATAATGATCTGTCTTTACATGGACGCTTTATCCAATAACCCTATTCGGTTTAAATTCCTTTTTCTCCATATAAAAGAGAGATTTAATTATCTTGGTCAGCTTCCATAATAATAACAGATATCTCCATCCAAAATCGTTTTATCATACCTTACGTATCCGTGGCGTACATGTAATGCCATATGAAATGCGATATAGTTCTGAAGTCGTTGTTAGTTCGGGCAGGTGTCGCTGACACAAGTAACCGAAAGGAAATGACTTCGACAGCTCCTATTTTATAGACGCCTATGACCGCGCAACTGTAATAATAGTTCTGACGTATCATAAAATATTTTCCACAAATAAGGAAACTATGAATAAAATAATAGTATTGATAAAAATACATTAAAGCATTATATGCAAAAAAGAAAATTAGAATATTATATCAGTCTTAAGATTAAACTCAATGTTTCATTCGTTTTTTTTCATGTTATTTACATACGCAATAGCAGTTTCTAAAATGAATTGACTTAACCTTTCAATTTAGGATTGGAATCCATTCTAATACATGCAATAAATTATAATATTGATGTTTGGAATATAGCGGTTTTATAACTCTTTTAACCTTTACTTAAATTAAATTGTTTTAAGTTAAAAGCTGAGTAAATACTTTCATTTACTAATAATTTATTCGTATTAAGTTATTTACAATTACGTAATATGTAAGTAAGATTTGCAAATCACGGTTCCAGCTAATATGCGTCCGACTGCGAAATACGTAACTTTGTTTAGTAAGAATTTATAAGTTATAACTTATAATTAACATAATACGAGATGCTACCCAGAAATTCGCGGAATTTGATTGCAGAGCGCGAAGGGATGGTACTACAGCTCTATAGTGCTAGATGGTGTGAGCTACGTCTATACTAAGTCAATCTGTCAAACGATACTGTGCTAGGTGGTGACAAATAGTTTTTGTGTTTATATTTGTTGTTATATGAGTTATGCTTGAGTTATTCTGCGACACTACAATGTCTGATGCAAAAGAGCAAAGAACGTGCATCAAATTGTGCTTCAAACTTGGTAAAAAAGCAGCGCAAACTTTGAAAATCGTTAAAGAAACGTTTCGTGGGGATACTTTAGGCCAGATGCAAACTTATGAGTGGTACAACCGTTTTAAAATTGGACGTGTGTCGGTTGATGATGAGTCGTCCGTCGACGGAAAATGTGACGAAAGTGCATGATCCTACACAGTAACGCGCCAAGTATCTTCGGCGCCGTCGTGCGAAATACTGATAGGCGCCTTTACCCTATATGTATTGAGCCAAAATTACCAGCCACTCTCCCACAGTTCAACATTGAAATTTATGACGAACTCTTTAGACTTGTTAGTACTGGTAGGTATTTTTTATTTGAGGCAAATAATAGTTTCACATACAAAAAAATATTATTAGAATTTTTATTGCACACTGAAACAACAGTAACAAAATAAAAAACAGTATTCCAAATTATTAAAAAACAAAAGGTCAAATAAAATATTTTTAGAGTGCCCGTGTTTTTAAATAGATAAACGTGAAGGAAAACAACGGAAATGTCTTATAGAAATTGGACTTTTCTAGCTTTACTTTTGGCAAATTCATTAATAAGATTTTCAATATTCAGCTGCTTTAAAAAGTCAGTCAATTTTTAAAATTTAACTTATCACAAGTGGCCGTAGGCGCCTTTAAGGCCTTGGCGCCGTTGTGCGCTGCACGACCTTGCCCATATGGACGGCGCGTCACTGATCCTACAAGATCGAAAGAGAAAGATCCATGACATTTGTTACATGCGGCATATTGCTGCGAAGTTTGTGCCAAGGTTACTTAGCATTTTACAAAAACGGCACCATGTTCATATGTGCACAGTAGGGCTGGGCGAAGTATCAATACATCGTTCAAAACCCGATACCATAACTGGCATCGATTCCCCGATACCTCAGATAACGAAGGTATCGATTCTAAGGTATTGATACCTAGGAATCGATACTTGTGTATTGATACTTAGGAATCGATACTTAGATATCAATACCTAGGAATCGATACTTGGGTATCGATACTAAGAAACAGATACCAGACTATCGATACCAAGAAACCGATACCAACGAACCGATACTAAAGTATCGGTACCAAGAAATCGATGATAACTATAGAAATGACTGGAATCGATCTCAATGTATACCGAAGTATTCATTCCAAGGTATCGACTTTAAGCAAGGAGTGCAATGCATCGATACTAAGATAGTATGACGGTATCGCTTTATTTTGGAATCGGTTAAACTTCTACAAGCCTCATACCTACATATTGGTATTTATAGCAACTTTCCTGTCTTTTTATTTATTGCGTTTGTGTTGCAAGTTTAATTTATGATTCATACAAATGGAGATTAATAATAATAAGATTAATAAGTAAAGCTGAGGATGTTTGCGGTATAACCATGGTTATATCATGTAACCATAGTAATTTACTATGGTTACATGATATAACCATGGTTATACCGCAAACATCCTCAGCTCTATTAATAAGGTTAAAAAAGGTGGCGGCGAGAATTCTTATAAAGCTATTGTAGGTATAAAACGTGCTTAGTTTGTTTCTATTTTGAAATATAATATTTTAGGCTGTTTGTATAATTTGGTAATCGCACGCATATCTATATGTTATCTTACTTTTGTGTATTTTTAAATGTATACAAAGGATGCAATAATTTTTTAAGTAAAGAATTTTTAAGTATGTATGCATTTATATATTATTTAATATATACTTAAAAGAATGTTTTTGAATTTTATATTATGCGTAGCAAATATCCATATTATGACATAATAACTATAATTATTACAAAAAAAATATATCACAATATTGTAAATTTCATACCGTAGATATTGTAGAATCGGTAAATTAATTTTACATCCCTTGAAACCGACATCAAACAATCGATACCTAGAAAACGGGTTATGAATACTGATTCGTAAGTATCGAATCCAGGTATCAATTCCAAAGTATCGATTCAAGGTATCGATTCCAAAGTATCGATTCAAGGTATCGATTCCAGTGCATCGATTCCAAAGCATCGATACCTGTCGATACTTTACCGATTCCAGTACTAGAATCGATACCGTGCACAGACCCTATACATCGCTAAATATTGATACCTCGATTGGTATCGATACTCAATACCTAAAACGTCTGTATTGCCCAGCCTTAGTACACAGAGCTGAAAGAATCTGTTAAAAGGGATGCGAATTTCAGTACCAGAATCATTACTAGCGACGAATATTGGGTATGTACCGGTATGATTCCGAAACAGTGCAGCAATCATCGCAATGGAAGACGCCATCGTCACTACGACCGAAGAAAGCACGGCAATTACGAAGCAACGTCAAGTCGATGTTTATTTGCTTCTTTGACGCTGATGGCATCGTGCACAAAGAATTTCTGTCACCAGGTGTAACTTATAATGAACGATTTTATTGCGATGTTTTTCGGTGATTAAGAGAAAACATTCGACGCAAGCGACCTACCAAGTGGCGCAACAATTCGTGGGACGATGCACTATCCCACACGTCACTTGTTGTGCGTCAGTTTCTAGTGTGTGCATTTCCAAGGAGCATACTTGTGAAGGAACAGTTAAATTGTAGTTACATTCAATAAAAGACTTTAAAATAGATCATAGATCGATAGGTCATAGTTGATCCGCTATGAGTCACAAAACTTGGTATAATGAACTTAGTAAATGAGAACCAATAAGTATTAAATTTCACATTACACTTAAATGTCGCCTAATGTGCTGCGTTAATTTCTACAATTCGACAAACTAAGTTTCTACCATTGGTTCTCATTTACAGTAAGTTCATTATACTAACTATATATACGCGAAGTATAGAAGTGAGGAGTCATGTCTGTCCGGGATACTGTGTGTTGACAAGCTCCAGTAAGAACGAAATGCATCCACACATTCCGGGATGGATGTGACTTTTCACGAATTTTTCATTGACACGTGGGTTACCGAAATTCCGAACTTTTGTAAAGATGCTAATATCTTCTTTTTAATGATTTCACCAGGACATAATTGAGATCTTACTGTTTATTAAATATGAAGGTAACTATCCACTTGATTTTAAGATTTGAACTATAATAGGTACCGCTGAGCTTTAATTCGTTGATTCATCTACGGTCAGCCACAATTTTTTAACAGTGCAACACGCCGAATTATACCTTTTATTCTTTCACCCACACGTGGGAAATAATTTTGCAATGTTGATTCACTTAGTCGGCGTTATATTCGTCCCAAACCTTAAGTAACTGATCTCTTTGGATGTTTTTAAATGAAACGTTTATAAACAAAGCTCATCATAGATATTAAATCCATTACAAATTCATATAAATTTCCATTGGCTGACGCTCTTTTAAACCAAAAATTTAATAACAGCAACCAGATTACCTTTGCATGGATTTTCTACCATTTTCTTAACTTAATCATAACATAACCCTTAAAAGAAGCAAACAGACAGACGTGTCATGTGTGTAAATTACTGTGTAAATAGTAAACATTAACAGCTGACTTTCGCGCAATTTGAACGTGTTTCTGTTAAACAAATCTGATATAGTATATTAAAAAACAAGTTTCATAAGGCACCATTTTGCCGCACGAGATCAGTTTAGAAAACGAGCCGCGACAGCGGCGAGTTTTCTAAAGAGCGAGTGTGGCAAAAGGCCTTATGAAACGAGTTTTTTATACAATTTTTTCTATTTTGAGTTTTTTACATTAATAATTTGCTTAAATTGGAATTATTTAATTTGAAAGTTCAGAGTTTAATTTTTATATAAAGCATGCAGTTGGTCACATTGATACTTAACATTGTCAAATTTAAATCTTGCTATCCGCGATTATATATATTATTTATTAATTTTCGTTAACATTACTTGATATTTCATTTAAAAATATAAACACGAGTGACATAGAAACATATATATGTTGTTGTCAATTGTATTCAAAATACGTTGTTTGTGTAAAATACGGACATATGTCAAATGTACATAAATTCTTAAAATCAAATGACAGCAATGCTATTTATTTATGTATTCGAATAACGCCAACATTGAAAAATGAAAAAAAAGCGTATCGAAATGAAGCTCATTTCGATACTGTTTTGGGTTTCATAATGAGTTCATTTCGAACGCAAAATAGAAAAAATTATTTACCTTGCTTCATGTATATCGGGTCTTCAAAAAATCCTTACGTCACGTTTTACATTTCTGTGCTTAAATCTATCCAATGTAACCTTAAATAAAATGTCGTTCAAACTCGCACAAAAAATTGATATTTATTATGGTACAATTATGAATTAAATAAATGTTGGGTACGTGGATATCATGTATATAAGGACAATATATTTTATTAAATTAATAATAGTAGATATTGAAAATGTTGACCATCAACATTTAGGTAATCCTAAATTTTTTCGAGAACATGAATCAGCATATCTTCATTAATTTGCCGACATTGTCTGTTGTTAATGTTGTTCCATAAATCGTCTATATTGCGAACTGGAGTTTTAAAAGTTGAATTTTTTAAATAAGGAAACATAAAATAAGCCAAAGGTGTTAAATCGCACGATCTTAGAGGAAATAGGTTGTTGCTAATAAGTCGTTTTCAAAAAATTCTCGCAGATATTCAAGAATAGCACGGAAGAGCATGCAGTCTAGGAGAATCCTGTTGGAAATAGTGTTTAAAATTCGTTATCATGAATGTAGGTGTAGGTTTCCGCGGTCGTTCTCTAGATTGAGATCTCGGTTTCCGGGTTGGAACCGCGTTGAGTTAGGCATAATTGCCAACGTTTCGTCCACTGTTTCAAGGGACATCTTCAGGGCTGTACGTAGATGTTCTTCAAGCTACTTCGAAACGACGAACATCTACGTACAGCCCTGAAGATGTCCCTTGAAACAGTGGACGAAACGTTGGCAATTATGCCTAACTCGACGCGGTTCCAACTCGGAAACCGAGATCTACATCGTTATCATGAAGTTTGTTTATAAACTGTTCAATGATTTTGTTGCGACAATTATTATTGACTATTATAAACATGGATTCTCCAATCCATAGCCACCCGGGACGTAAAGATTATTTGAATACGTGTTATTACAGACTTAGATTTTCTGAACTAATTTTATCTGGATGTACCTCTTGTATACAGTTTGTCGAAAAAATAATTTCTCTTCTCATTACTTTAATGTTAGTTTCTAAGTCCAAATAGCTTCCTTTAATTTTATACCTAGCCAAAGATGCTTATCTTCACGTTAGTAATGCATACATATATGAAAGTGGAAAAGTGCCTAATCGCCTTAGAAAGTGGTATTCACATGATAAGGGGAGGCATTACTGTTTCGAAAAATTATCATGTTTTACGAATGGTAAAGTATTTTTTACTCATATTGGTTACTATCATTATACGAAATCAGGGTACTCTGTCTACATACAATATAACAACTTGAACTACGAAAGCCTATTGATAGGGGAAGGTAGTGGGGGGTAAAATTAAATGTATCCACTAATATTATATTTTGGAAACATTTGTGTTTTTGTATGTATGTTTGTAATTTTTTCACACAAGAACTACTGGACCGATTTCAAAAATTCTTTCACCATTAGAAAGCTGCATTTTCACTGAGTGACATAGACTATATTACATTTTCAAAAAAAAAGGGATCCCCAATAAAAATGCATTAATGTAACCCAAGGTGTGAAAAAATTAGTCACAAAAAATCTGTCATCGCGTACGCTGCGGAAACTATTGTTGATAGAACAAAAAAATGTTCAACAGTATTATAGAACGTATTAATATCTACAAAAAAGTCCGCGAAACCATATGTCCAACTACTGTAGTTATGCCACTATAACTACTTTTTTACATTTTCAAAGTTAATAAAAGTGCCGACAATAATCAAACCATATTATCCATACCTCTGTATTATTCCTTATCCTATATAACGATATTTTATTAAAGACCATTTAAATACCAGTAAAATACTTTTTAAATTATTGAAATCGGACATTCCATTTAAAAGATATAACGAATTTAAAAATGTCAATCTAAAGAAAATAATGTTATAATATAATGTAGTGGATATATAAGTAGCTAAATAAGCTAAATGAATACATTTAATTTTACCTCCCACCACCCTCTCCCATCAATAGGCTTTCGTAGTTCAAGTTGTTATACTGTATATGTATAGTAAAATAATAATTTAAATATTAGCATGAGATATTATATTACATATTTTTATTTATCAATTTCAGATTCCGTCTTTTCTTCCGGTTATACGTTCGGAGCTCCAACACCGCCACCCGGTTCTCCGTACTCTCCCGTGCCTGTTACCCAATTGGAGCTTTTCGCGAAAGGTTTCAACTCGAACATCATAATACAACAACCAGAATATCCGCTTTCGCCAAAGAAAACCCCATTCACCGAGAATAAACAGCCGCAACAGAGATGCGAAGAAAAGTGCTGCACGACGATAAAAACCACCCAGAAGCCATGCATGTGCAGCAATTCACCCTCGTCCACCACCCTCTCTGCCAAGACAAAGTTCATTGAAAGCACTTCCGGTTGCAGTCGGACAAATCCTGTCGATTGGAGTCCTGTTTGTGTCAAAAAGGAACCAGGAACGCCGTGCCAGGTAGCTGAAATTACCACGAGCGTATCTCCGGTGGTGAAAATTGAAGTTACATCACCGACATCGCTAAAAAATGGCCTACATCAGGATATCCATAATGGTAGTATTCCTCCAGTTGTCACAACGAATGGTAAGTTATCAAGATAAAATATATACTAACATTTTATAGTAAAGACTGTCCACGAAAAAAAGAAGTAGTCAGCAAGAAGTTATAATAATAGTATATTACATACCGATGCAGAAAGTGGTTCATTACCGTCGAGAAATTAGAAAGTTCACTGAAACGGAAACCGTTGAAGTGAACTTAATTTCGAGACAGGAATGAATCTTTCCGCCGAGGTTTGTATACTATTTTACGCACGATCGGTTAGTAATTAATTATTACACAAACTACTAAATCACTAAATTTCAAAAATATAATAGTATTAAATTTCATGGCATTTTGACAAATGCGTTTGATAGGTACTGTTGTTAGGTAACAATTTACGATTATTTAAATGAAAATGACGTTTCATAAATACTGAAATGACATTACCTAGCCGGGAAAGTGATACAAGCTAGCCGGTAAAGTGCTATTACCTACATCGGTATGTAATAGCGCGTTTTCTAATCAGTTTGAAGGTTAGAAATGTTCAGTTTACTAACCGATCGTGAGTAATAGTTTATTACCCAACAGTAGAAACAAAAAGCTACTCATTACAAGATAATATAACAAAAGAAAATAAATGCGCATGTACATATAAAGCAAATAAACAAATATGTGTAAAACTGAAAAATAAGAAGAACATTTTGATATTAAATTCACTATAACTTAAAACTAAGAAAATTCATGTATGCATATGACGTACATTCAAAAACCTTCCTCATTAGAGACGGCCATGGTCCATCGAAATTATACGTTTGTGGCAGATTATGTGCACTGTCACCAACCATTATCAAAAAACATCGGCGTCTCTAATGAGGAAAGTTTTTGAAGGTGCGTTATGTATACCTATGTATGTACAGGCTTAGGCAAATGTATGGATCCATTCGAATATCTTTGGTATGGCTACTTAGATTTTAATAAGACTTTCCACAATTACTTAAATGCAAATCGGAGATTCGACAAGTATATTTATATCCGAATCAGACTTCCGGTTTAGCCGGAAACGATGTTAACTTTTTTATTTTACATGAAACATACTGTATATTTTTACAAAATTCAATAGAGCGTTGCTCTGGGAGTTCATCAATAATAAGGTTTGGTACCCTTTTGTTCAACAACGACAGAGTTAGTTAATTAAAACCGATATTTTACAATCATGTTTATATTTAGTAAGCCATGGAATTAAAATTCTGTACTTGAGTTAAACGGTCAGAATTAACTTTGTAGACGTCCAAATATTAATAGTGGTTCAATTACCTGAAAAAGAACATATTCAAATTCTGATGATGATTGGTTTTGGTAACCGCGTCAGAACTCATGAAGAATTATACAATTTATTTAACAATTTGCATGAAGATCAATATTACCTGGATATTAGTAGTAGACATTTAATTTTGAATTTTTTTAATTCCTAATAAAAGTCCGGCGTTTCTGCTATAAAGTTTTTAACAGTGTCCGACATTGATCATTTTCGCTACGTATGTAACTGCGACATTTTTAAAGCAAACGTAGAACTACGAAATAGTATTTACGGCAGCATATATATATAGATAATTATTTCGTGACCTTTGTATGTTATGGTAGATTTAATTAGTTGGCGATTTAAGGTCTGGTTTTACTTAAAAATGCATATATTTAAAACAATCTTACATGTTTCGGCAAATGATGCCTTTATCAAAGAATTTAAAATATAAATGACAGTATTTTAATGTCATACTTATACATTTGTAGTTGTCATGGATAAAATTATTGAAAGATACATCCAGTTTAATAATAATAAATCATGCATTAGTATTCAAAAAATAGTTAGAGAACAAAAACGGGGAATGGCAAGGCATGAGTTATTATTATTTATGCGCCCGTGGAGCGGCTTAACATGTGAATGTCGGCATTCGCCTTAAACGAGAAGGAGAACCCACGAAAACCTACTCGGACGACAAGTCAGGGATCCAAACACGGAAGTGTCAGCATGATAAGCAAATGTACAGATATTTAAATAAAACATAAGATATATATTTATATAATAGCACCATTTCGATATTGAAAACACACAGATTATTGATAAAGAACAACACACAATGAAAAGGGAAATTAAAGAAATGATTAGTATTAAACAGGAACAAAATTCAATTAACAACAGAAGTGATATAAAAAATTTAAAATTTAAATTAAAATTAATTTATATAAAAGCAACATATATTATGACGGTAAACTGCAGATCGTTACCTAATTATGTAACAATCTGCAGTTTACCGTCATAATATATGTTGCTATATGTTGCTTATTTAATAATCTGTACATTTGCTTATCATGCTGACAATTCCGTGTTTGGATCCTTGACTGACTGTCCGAGTAGGTTTTCGTGGTTTTCCTTCTCGTTTAAGGCGAATGCCGACAGCTTCACATCTTAAACCGCTCCACGGCGCATACATAATAATAACTCATGCCTTGCCATTCCCCGTTTTTGTTCTCTAACTATTTTTTGAATACTAAGGCATGATTTATTATTTATTATTATTAAACTGGATGTATCTTTGAATAATTTTATCCATGACAACTACAAATGTATAAGTATGACATTAATATACTGTCATTTATATTTTAAATTCTTTGATAAGGGTATCACTTGCCGAAACATGTAAGATTGTTTTAAATATATGCGTTTTTAAGTAAAACCAGACCTTAAATCGCCAACTAATTGAGTCTACCATAACATACAAAGGTTACGAAATAATTATCTATATATATATATTTATATATAACGTTTGATCAAAAAGTTTTTGGATGGCGATAGCCATGAAGTGTAAAAACCATCTATAGAATTATTTACTTCTGTACTTCTTTACTTTGAAGTATGTACACGTAAGTCACAATTAAAGTAGATTTTAAATTGTGATAATTAGTTGCGTTTTATGTATATTTTATAACATTTATAGAGAATACAGAATGTATTTATTAATAAACAACGCTTTAATAACTAATACAAAAATCAGGTTTATTACAGGTAATAAAAGAACTAACAATAAAACAATAAATAACATTCAGGCAGTTACACTTTTACAATAAAAAATGTTAAAAATGTCTTCCTTGTTCTTGAATACACAGGTTAACACGTCGGCCCATGTTATTAAAAACTTTAGTTAAAAAGTCAGGTGTTACTAAGCGACAGTTTTCAACAATACGTTCTTGTAATTCGTCTCACGTGTGAGCTGGAGTTTTAAAAATGGTATTTTTAAGCAATGGGAATAAAAAATAATCTAAAGGGCTCAAATCGCTAGACCTAATTGGATAACGACCGCCTGGTATAACCTTTCGTAATAAAATTGACGTAAGTATTCCAAGGTTACTCGAGCAACATGCGGTCTCGCATTATCTTGCTCAAAGTATCCATTATGTAACTCATCATCGTGCAATTGATTGATGAAAGGCCAAAATATTTTATTTATATATCTTTCAGCGGCTACGGTTTGTTGAAAAAATATTAGCCCTCTATTATTCGTCTACGGGACATTGCAACCCAAACACCAATCTTAGGACTATGTAAAAGATCCCCACGATGAAAATTAGGATTATTCTCGCTCCACATACGCATAACAAAAGAAAATTCGTCTGTAAAAAATGTTAAGTCAAAGATATCGTTATCCATATTGTCATTAAACCAGGTACAGTACGATACTCTCTTCTGATAATATGGTGGCAGTAACTCCTGATACATCTGCATTTTATAAGGAAACAAGTTCAAGTCATGTTTAATAATGGTTTGACATGTCCCATAACTTAAATTGGTTTCTTGTTTCAATCTGCTCAAGGATAAGATAGGTTCTTCCTACACGCGGTGCCTAATCTGATCAATAACATCATCATTTCTAACCCGTCTTCATCTAGATCGAATACTGTCACTGATATTACCAGTTTCTTCAAGTTTGTCCACAGTTCGTTGAAGTTGCCGAAAAAAATCGCATTCGATTATGGCGAAGTTGGGAAATCTCTCACGGAACTCATTCGAACATAAACGAGGGGAATAAACCCAATTACCATTTTCACCAAGATTTACATTACTGTAGTATGATTTAATAATAAGAATTTTATGTTCTGTTTGAAACATTTTGAATTATAACCAGCTGACTTGAAAGTTGTCAAGTAATTATAAAAACTAATTGAAATAAATACTTTGATAGATATCTCGTAAATTCCACGGCAATAACGATCCAATGACTTTATGATCATACGATATATACAGGGCAATCCAAATTAAGTGTTCACCATTGGTAACTTTGTTATTATTAAAGATACAAGATTGTTTAAATTAGCAAACTAGTAGTACTTTTAACGCCCTTTAAGATGGAAGAATTAAAAAAAAAAGCAGCGCGTTTTCGAGTTTTCCCGAAAAATATGTTTTTTTCAAATGGCAACCCCTGTATATTATATCATTTTCTGTTAGAAATTCAATTTTTAAACAAAAAATCTTATAAGAAATTTTTTACTGGGATTAAAAATACTTGAGTTATAGTGAATAAACAAAAACAGCTAAGTCAAGTGCATTTCTATGTTTCTATGATAACGACGTTAATTCTTTCTAGTAAACGTCAAATATTAGTACAGTTTTAATAGTCTTTCACTCATAAATTTCATTTTGCTAGTTATTAATTTGACAAAAAAATGATTTTTACCCATGCAGAAAAGTGTGATATGTTAGAATATTATTTAGTGTGCAGAAAATCCTCTAGATGGGCAAAAGAACACTACGCTGAATTATATCCACTCCGAACACAACCAAATGAGCAATTTTTTCTGAGACTGTACCGAAAATTTAGAGGCAATGAGAGTGTTTTTGCCAAAACAAGAACAAGAAGGACTTTTATAATAAGCGAGACCACGGAAATTCTAGTTCTTGCATATTTTGAGGCCAACCGTGAGAATTCCATACTAGATATTATCAAGGAATCTGATTTGAGTCACGGTACTGTGCATAGGATTCTGAAGAAACACAAATTCATTCCTTATAAGTACAAACCAGTTCAAGTTTTCTTGCCAGGGGATCCAGAGAGAAGAATGTTTTTTTTGCCACTGGTATCTTAACTTTTGTCGCCAAAATGTAAACAACTTTCGTTATATTTTATGGACCGATGAATCAAATTTCTCAAATTCTGGAATGTACAATACAAAAAATCATCATTACTGGTCAAAGGAAAATCTTCTTTTAGTACATCCAAGACGCCCGCAAGTCCGTTACAGTTTTAATGTTTGGTGCGGTTTAATTGGTTCAAGGATTGTTGGTCCTTTCTTTTATGAGGGCACTCTAACTGGTGAAAGGTACATAGAATTTTTGACTGAAATTTTGAATAATTTCTTAGACGATATTGATCTGATAAGTAGACAGAATCTGCATTTTCAGCAGGATGGCGCACCTGCGCACAACTACAGAGGTACTCATCAAATTTTAAATACTATTTTTAACAATTCATGAATAGGAACAAATGGTCCTATTCAGTGGCCTCCCCGATCGCCAGATTTAACACCGCTTGAATTTTTTTTATGGGGTTATTTAAAGACAGAGATTTATAATCAAAGGTACGAAAACGTAAACGCCCTAAAAATTGCAGTTAGTGAAAAGATAAACCAAATAGATGGTAGGACCATACTAAAAGCAGTTCGACAAGTTCAGAAACGTGTTCAAAAATGTATTGAACAACAAGGTGGTATTTTTGAACATCTTCTATGAAAAAATCAGTGATTTTTATTTTCTTTTAATGATATGTTTATGTATAAAATAAAGTTT
The DNA here is from genome assembly GCA_935421215.2 of Melolontha melolontha. Taxonomy (NCBI): domain Eukaryota; kingdom Metazoa; phylum Arthropoda; class Insecta; order Coleoptera; family Scarabaeidae; genus Melolontha; species Melolontha melolontha. Next base: position 49,197,612 of record OW285242.1, read on the forward strand.
ATAAAAATTATTTAGCTGTTTTTGTTTATACATTATAACTCAAGTGTTTTTAATCCCAGTAAAAAAGTTCTTATAAGATTTTTTGTTTAAAAATTGAATTTCTAACAGAAAATGATATAATATGCAGGGGTTTCCATTTGAAAAAAACATATTTTTCTGGAAAACTCGAAAACGCGCTGCTCATTTGTTTTTTTAAATTCTTCCATCTTAAAGAGCGTTAAAAGTACTACTAGTTTGCTAATTTAAACAATCTTGTATCTTTAATAATAACAAAGTTACCAATGGTGAACACTTAATTTGGATTGGCCTGTATACAACAGAGTTGAAGTAATACTGAAGGTATCGTAGCTGCTGCTCCAACACAATTGTTATTCTCGAACTTACACCACAGACTGTTGACGCTATTTGCCAGCTCTGGTTTTGAATATATTACTTCTGGCTTTATAGCAATATTTAACCATATAGAAGAGATCGTTTTCGAAAAATATTTTACCAGTTTCCAATTCAAGAATAAACTGCATTTTTATATTTTGCAATCTTTCTGAAAATTTCATCTAATACTTGGATAATTTAAGATATTTCAGCGCCTTCTACCGTTTTTTTCCACAAAAAGAAAGTCCACAGCATTTTCTACATTTCGAAAAGCAATGCTTCTTAAAAACAGATTCTCAATCGTCAAGCGACTAAACCATTCTTATTGATAGTATCTAACATCGCCGGGAAAACTTGTCAAAGTCTTATCTGCAACTGAGAACGTTAGTAAATTTCAAGAGAGATCCTTCAAATAAAAATGAACTCACTTTACTAGTTGAGAAAAGGAAAAAATATTAGCAACGTACACGGGGTATATGATATACTACTACATACGATATCATCGTTTCTTAACTGCAAATCATAGGCATGTGGGGGTAATAAATTTTCTTTCTTTATCTCTCTCTAATTAGAGCCTCGCTCTTTAGTTGCAGCCTTCTCAATTACAATTTATAATTTGAGCAATGGAATTCCATTATATACCCCGTGTCCAGTGCTTTCAGATCATAATCTCAAATAATTTCAACCGCGCGCCTAGACCAAAAACTCTTCAATATACAACAATAAATATACAGACGTATACCTGAAATGTATTTTTAAACCATAGGCGTAATTAAAATTGTTTCGTAATGTTGGTAGTTACGTACTAATATACGTAACGAACTTTTGTTTTTCGTATTGTTCGCGGTCTTAGAATTACGAGTTATTTATTTTTGACTTGGTTTTTCCGAAGGATACTATAGCTACAACAACAGCCATTTTAGAAATAGAATGGTAAAAGCACCTGATCAGTTAATTACGTATTGTTTTTATGACCGAATCCTCCCAATACAATCGATAAAAGTCGCACAAATCATGTGTCTCTACTACAGTTAGTATTGTATCTGCTGTCTTATAATTGTTTAATGTTTGCTTTGTATTTTGTCCGGCGTAAATCAGACCTTGCCCGGTAGTTGCACAAGTTTATCACGAAACGTAATCGATATATTTCAATGTAAATTAACTAAAAATTTATATCCCTAATTATATAAGGACAAGATATGTTAAGGCTAATACAGAAACATAAATTTTTTCCTAGTACTGCTAACGAAGTAAATTTAATTAGAAGTAAACGTATAGGCAGTTATATTATATGACCTTTACATACGTGGGCGAATTTATGTATAATGTTTCCAGCAAGGACATTGCGTAAGTAGTGGGGATAGAAGCAAGTTCTAACCTGCAAATGATAATTTAGAGTATGTCGTCTTAGCATGCAAAATTTCATTTTTCTGTGTACCGTCGCTGAATAACAGTTTGATTTCTGAGATGCGTATCAAGCAACGATCCGTAATAAAAATTTTTAACGCTGGAAGGTTGCACGCCCATCGAAATTTGCAGGCGTTTGAAAGCTGTTTATGGCAACGATTGTATGGATGTAAAGAAAATTCTCGTCACAGAGACGAAAAGAAAGTGTTTGACGAAAAACGATCAGGTAGATCAGTGTCAGTGACGTATGAGAAGAATCAAAGACAAGTGAATGGCACTGATTCAAGGAAATTGCCGAATTATGCAAAATCAAATTGTCAGATTATACAAAAACAAATTGCTCGGCGATTAGGCATTAGTCAAGAAAGAGACCAGTACATACTTTAGACGTTGAATTACAGAAAAATTTGCGCCAGATGGATCCCACGATAATTAACGGATGTCATGAAAGAAAAATAACGTGCAGAAAGTAACTAATTAGTTATTTTTCTTTAATTTTTAATTATTTGAAACGATTAGTCTTGGCAAACGAAATAAGACTAACTCCAATAATTATCGAAACACTATTACGCTAAAATCTTGTAATATATTCACTCGCGATATACTATTTGAGACTATGCGTTTGAATTAGCCGAGAAATTAAATTTTCAGTACGTTTATTTTAATGGAAATAGGTGTAGAAATTCCTTATCTATCGCAAACGCAATTTGACGGTCATTTAAAACGACTATATTTGGGACGACCCAGAGAACATTGATAATCATTGGAACCTTCGACTGAAATCTTTTGAGGATTACAGTAATTCACAGTTCACAGTTGAATTTTGTAGATTGTATACAAGAAGTTTCTTATTAGTAGAGTCGGCAAAGAGGGGCAAGTTTCAATGTAGTGCGGAACGTGGAGGGGCCTAGCGGCCGTATCAAGGCGAGCGTTCAGTAACGTTTACGTACTCGCATCATTTATGTTCGTGACTTTCATATTCATGAGTGAGCATAGGCGATGCGGACGCATGAATGTTTACACATCAAATAATGATAAAAAAATGTATAACGTGAGTGTTTTAAATAGTTTCCATGAAATCACAAACTGGGTAGCATCTATTAAATATTTGAATCATTAAATATGTTTCCACACTTGCTTCAGGCGTGCGGAATAAATCTTTTTCAATGATGAAAACGACGTTCCACATCGAGTGATCGATCTTTCGAGGCACTTTCAAAAATTTGTCTTAGTATGAGCAAATCTGAATCCTTGTCAATAACACTTTCAAATTTTCGTATTACATACTCATTTTTTTCGCCTTCCGCCGCACATAGGTGTGAGTGAACATCATCCACAATTTGAAAAGAATCCACAGCGACATCGTATCATTTTGTAATTTTTTAATTCTCTCGGCTAATCCATAGTAGTTCTTGCGAATAGTTTCTAAATCACTTTTTACCTGACTATCTTGAAACATTTTCTTGATAGCTTCGGCGTGTCTCGGATCGAATTGTAAAACTACCTTCTTTACATCATCAAAATGTTCGCAGTAGTAAAACGCAGCCTCTAACCATGTTCCCCAACGTGTAGTAATCGGCTGTAGTGGTTCAGGCACTTTGGAACACAGTTCGTGAAATTTTTTTTGTACGTTTTGGGGACTTTAGAAACACTGCCTTCGTATGAGCTTAAAGCATTTACTCGTGGATAACATTAAGGTATCAATTGCGCCACAAGGTTTAAAGCATGGATTTTGCATGTTACATGTAACAGATTACCACTCTCTTCTTTAAGAGATCGGCCTAAGGAAAGCATGTTTAGCGGCACCGTCACTCACAAACATTAAAAGTTGGTTTGTTGAAACTTGAAATTTGTTCAATGCGCTCAACACCATTTTTAAAATTTCATCGCTAGTACATTTTGCAACTCTTTTAGAATCAAATAAAATAAGGGATGACGGTTCAAATTCTTCCATTATACGTACCATCACATTCATCACAGAATTTTTTGTCGATCGGTTGTTTCGTCCACACATAACCACAATTTTTTATCTTTCAATTCTGCTTTAATTCTTCTTTCATCACAGTCTCGAGCAGATGACATAACGTTTCTTATCGATGTCCGACTTGGTAATGTATAATCCGAATACTTGCTCCAGAAGGAGACAAATGCTTTTTGGTCTAGCAAAGTGAAAGGTGAATTACATATAATAAAACAAACACCTATATCAAATGTGAATTGTTCGCTGTATCGTTTGTCCCGGATTGCAGAACAGTGTTTTATACTTTTTAAATGGCGTTCACACTTGCACCTGCTGGTACACGTCAAATAGTCGTCTCATCTTACACATTTAATTATCGCCTTCGTATTCTAAATTCGGCATACTCGCTATTACATCTTCTAGTTTCTTCGAAATACGCCGTTTCCGAAACGTATCTAAATGCGACATTTTCTAAGTATGTGAGTACTAACATGCACTCACAACGACCAGTGGAATAATACTGAACAAGTGTGCTTTGATACGAACGCTTGAGTTTCCGTGCCGCGCGCTTCTCCGACTTACGTTGCTCTCGGTACTGCGCTGGAAATTGCCCCTCTTTGCCGAGTCTACTTATTAGCAAATAATATAGATTTTCTTCTTATTAACTAACGCATTTTATGGAGACTGTGGTTAAGTAAAAACTCAAAAAAGGTATAAAACCCCTTACCACAATTAATAATCGTATCCTAAATCCGTTTTTCGACAACTAAGTTATCATCATCAGTAGATAAAATCTGTGTTACTATAGACTGCGTAATATATACGTGAACGTCGTATAAAATTCTGCGCGTTTCTATGTGTAAGCTTTACTGTACCCCATGTTCGACACTTTGATAAGTGGTTTTACCTACTGATGATAACAACTTAGTTGTCGAAAAACGTATTTGGGATACGGTTTTTAATTGCGGTACGGGGTTTTGTACCTTTTTAAGTCTTTTGGTGAAGATATGCTTCTTGAGGTATAGCTTTTTCGCTATTCAAGGGTAACCCTGTATGCTATCTCTACAGAGAATATTTTAAGAGTCTATACAGGGTTGCAGTGTATAATAGTTGTGCGGAAGCGTTTCTCTTGTTTAACTGTGCCCCATGTGCGACTTTTAATTAGTAGTTTTTACCTACTGATGATGACAACTTAGTTGTCGAAATACGTATTTAGGATACGACTAATAATTGTGGTAAGGGGTTATATACCTTTTTTAGAGAATATTTTACTCGAAAGGATATCATTTCTTTAACGTCGACATATTTTCTTTTGAATTTTGAATAGGCCATTGAGGCCAAAAGTTTTGTTATACTTTTCCTCTTATAGTTGGTGACATACTATTATGTATCACTATTATACTATTATCACTGCCTACTTCCAGCGTTTCCTAAATCTTCTTTTTTACCAAGAGTAGCTTGACTTCCTCGATGCTATTATCTTTACAATCTTTCCGTCTGCCAATCTTTCTAATGCATCAGCCAGTATAATCGTCTTGCCTTTATGATTGAATTTACTGTTGTTTCTTCATATTTTTAGTACAGTTTCTCCTTTGCTCTCATTTTATATTTGTCTCCATTTGTTTTTCTTTCTAATGTTCGTCTCTTGATTTTTCTCTCACAATTTCTTCAATTTTTTTTAACCTACCAGTATAATGATGTTGATTTGTATATTCTGTATACCTTGATTTGTATATTCTTATTTTCAAGGCGGCAGATAAATATTTTAATTTGCGTGATTTATGTGAAATTAATTTAATTCATGAATTCTGCAAAACTGTTTACCTTCAACAACCTTGTATTAATTTCTTTCTCTTTTTAAACATCGTTTGATAATAATTCTCCAAGTATACAAACTTGTTTACCTCTGTAAACACGCTTACCCTGTTTTGCTTGTCAAGTTTCATTCCACTATCGCTTTCCCGATTTCCTATCCTTATCAATTTTCTTTTACCACTTTTACATACAATCTCATTTCATCAGTTTACTTTTATAACTCTTCCAGTTGTTATATCTAATTATTTTTAATTTCTCCTTATTATAGCAACAACGTAATGGCTTATAACTAAGGGCCTGATACGAGAAGCCCATGACTTATCGCCCACGGGCGTTCTATTGAAAATTTGTATTTTTAAAGAGTTTTTAATTTTATTTATATAATTGGAAAACAAACGGGTGGTGATCTATAAAATACGAAATACATTTTTATTTGTTCATTTTATAGTTCAAGATGAGTAAAGGAGAGTATTAATATTAACTAGCAATACTTTCTCAAGGTCTTTACTGTAAAATTTGTTCTCTTTGACTGAAATGCATCCTTGTAGATAGAAAACGCCCTTTCTACATCGCAACTGGTTACAGGTGCATTCTGGAAATATTCTTTTATTTCAGCGTATTTAGCAGTAGATTATGAGGCATTGTCTCCATACACAATTACCGGAATGTTATTACATCTGGATTTCTATTAAAAAGTGCGTCTAACTTTTGCCGAAGGCCACATCTGAAGTCAATTAAGCTAATTATTAATAATAATAATCTAATGTGGTTATTCCAACATTTAATTTGAGATTTTGATTTTCAAAAGAAGTGATTAGTTTTAGCAAATTTCCAAAGTGTTCCTGGAGAGAGTGCAACTGTTTTTTAAAATTTTTTAAAAATGTATTAGTTCCTTGCACTCAGAAATACTTCGAGCATCGTCATTTAATTCTATAACGAAATTTTGTAAACTATGGAAATTCTCTGCATAAAAACTAGTAGCTTCCAACCATGCTCCTCATCTAGTTATTACTGGAGAGGGAGGCAGTGACAAAGATGGAAGTTTTTCCCTGTAAAGAGCTACTCTCAATCAATGGTGGCTCTTCTGAAAACTTTTTATTTAAAAGCGGATACAAGTCTATCAACTTCCAGAATGGTGTCTCTGATATATTCACAGATTCTGTGGAGAGCATGTGCTACACAAATAATATGCAGCATATTAGGATATGTTTCTTTTAATAGTCTGCCTGCTTTTAACATATATGCGTCACTGTCACTGACAAATAAGTATTTTTTCTTTGTGCCTGTCGTCTGAATGAAGCATTTGGTGTCCAGTAGTACCCCCATATCCGCGGGGGTTTGGTTCTGTGGTTTTTCGCGGATACTGAAAACCGCGGATAGTAGCGAACGCTTTATTTTCGAGTACAATATGAAATATGAAGCAAAGTTAAAACAATGAAACAAGAAAAAATAAGTTATATAATATTTATTTAAAATAAATAAACAATAAATAAATAAATATTCTTGTGCTGTGGCACAAATAGAATTTAAGTTTAATAAATATATAAGTTCATACATATTGCAGTGGAATTTACTTTGAAATTGCTTATTAATTTTTTCTTTTTTTTATTCACACTACAACTTATATCGCCGGCTATTCAGTCTAGTAGAATCCACGAACTGCCATCTCATGAATCGTTCCTTGCGGATCAGGGTTAGATTTCGTTTTCCAGAATAAAACCATAAACACAAATAAAACACAAATCAGTTCCCTTTGTTAGTGTATTTAAAAAATAAAAAAAAAATCCCTCTACAAAGTGTATAGGGTGCTAAAGCATCATCAAACAGTAGCAATGAGGAAACACTCTTTGTGAATAATGACTCGCACAAAGAGAAAAACCTCTTGTGAATCTCGATCAAACATAAAACTAATAAATACTAGTGAAATCTGTCAAGTTTAACCTCTACTGTGACCCCTTCAAACAAATATCAAAAACAAATAAGTTTTCAAAACTCACGAAAATTGAAATTTTGTCATGCGCCAAAATAACACAACAATGTCAAACCCCACTAAAGAAAACTCCAACCTTGAATTCAAAAATGTTCTCGAAAATTATTTTTAAGAAAAAACTTCCCTTACAAAAACATGACAACTTTCTCTAATACCCATATGCTATTTTCAAATATAAATTATTACAAGAAATACATGAAATTATAATAATGAAAATAATCGTGATATCAAATATATAAACAAAATATTTTTATCAACTTACATAGATCTATGCACGATTTTATAAAATGCACGAGAGATATCTTTTTCACAAAATTTCAATAAACATAAAAAAAAACACTCGCATAAATCGAATTAAGATTAACTTGCACCTTACAATAAATGCAAAAACAAAATACAACCCGATTTTATAAAACAAAGAATAAAATTGAGAATTTTATTCTTTCATAAACCGATCACTTTAACAGTCAAGATATCTCTAAATCAAAATAAAATTTCAATATCCGCTTGTCCATCCCCACCATCTATAAAAATCAAAATATATACAGACAACACATTTTAACAAATACAATATCCGGAAAAGCGGCAAGTTCAATCCTTTGGTCAACCTATATATACGAGGGCTAATCATAATTTCATACATTATAAAATTTATTTTACTTATAAAATAATATATATATAACGATCCCCGTCTGAAATAAATAAACATACAACTGAAATAGCTAATTTTTTTAAAATGTCCCTAACTATGGAGTCCACAAATTGTTCAATCTTTTTTCCTTTCTTGTTCAAGGAAAAATCTATGGCAATATGTACATATGGTACATATTTACATACACAACAAGAAAATATACAACAAGAAAAACTTTATCATCGTGAGCTACATATTCATTCATCTTCCTCCAAGTCCAAGTTAGCAGTCGATTGTTTACTTAGATCCGAAGCAAACGATGTTGATGGCTGTGCATTATCGATAGTTTTGTCGACTTTTTCAAAGAACATTGTTATTGGAAGTTGTCGTTTTTGTCTTTTCATTTCAATAAACAAATCCTCCAAAGGTTTCAAGGCTTCTGTTATAGTGCGAGTAATTTTTATACTGCGTTCCATTATTGGATCATATTCTACTATCTGTTCTTTTAATGTTTGAGCAGTTCGAAATATCGCTGAAAATTTTTCAAGCGTCCATGCTGGCGGTTCTTGTTGACCCTCATCCTCATCGTTACTCGCTTCTGGAGAAGATTTCACAAGGTCTTCCAATTCCTCGTTGGTGAATACTTGATCCTCTTCGTTTATGTAATCACTGAGTTCCTCTTGGGTTATATCGTTAAATCCTTCTCCATCTATTTTCTGCGCTATGTTAAATATCGTTGTTAGATGTGAATTAATATCATGTGTGTCTTCAGAACTAAGAACGATGTCATTCCACAGATTTTTCCAACATGCTATTATCGTTTCTGACTTTAATTCCTCCATCGCTCCTTTGATAAATAAAATTGCGTCAGCAATTGTAAATGACTTCCAGCATTCCATGAGCCCGATATCAGAGCATTCGTTAGCCATTGTATACAGCATTTCGAAAACCTGTCGAATATATGTATATGGCTTTAAAGCATCTAATTACACCTTGATCAAGGGGCTGTAGCAATGAGGTCGTGTTAGGTGGTAAAAAAACACTTCAACATTTTTATCTTCTGTGCCTAGTGACACAGGATGCCCAGGAGTATTGTCTAGTATCAGCAGCACTTTAAATGGTAATTCTTCCTTTTCCAAATATCTTTTCACTTTCGCAATAAAGCATTGATGAAACCATTGTGTAAATAGAACAGCCGTAACCCACGCCTTTCGATTTGATTGCCAAAACACAGACAGGCAAGCTTTATCTTTGTATTTAAGAGCACGTGGATTCTGTGATCGGTAAACAAGTTTTTAATCAAGGGTTTAATCATATGACCAACTGCATTTGTACAAAATATCAAGGTAAGTCTATCCTTAATTGCTTTAAAGCCTGGTGCACTCTTTGCAGTCTTATGAATATAAGTCCGTTGAGGCATTTTTTCCACATAAGACCAGTCTCATCGCAGTTAAAAACTTGCTTAGGATGATAATTCTTTTCTGCAATAATTTGTTTAATTTTTTCTGGAAACTGGGCAGCAGCTACATGATCAGCCGACGCAGATTCCCCTCTCATTTTTATATTTTTTAGATTAAACCGAGTTTTAAATCTATGCAGCCACCCCCTACTTGCTGTGAATGATTTTCCTTCCTCTTCAGTATAATCTTGGGTCTGCATATCTTCATATAAAACCAACGCCTTTTGTTGTAGCACTTTGCCATCGATAGGAATATGTTATCTTGTCATATCTTCCACCCATAAATTTAAGACATTTTCTACCTTAAGTAACACTTTATTACGTAATGTGGTTGCAACTTTTGCAGTTTGGGGTGCACTAGAAAAGCTAGCGCGAATCTTATCTTTGTTTTTTAACACTTCTCGTATCGAAGATTCGTTTTTATTGTATATTTTAGCAACAGTTGCAATAGATTTTTTTTAATTTCAATCATATTAATGATTTTTATTTTTTCACTAATAGTGAGCATTTCACGTTTTCTTTTTGGTTTAGAAGCCATTTTAAAATGATTTTCAAATTTACTTGCTTTATTTAAAAACTATTGCAAGCACTGCCTTGTCCGACAATTCGAATAGTACTAAACTCATAGTTACAGGAGCGTTTATATGTACAAGTAAAAGTGGGTGGCACCTTAAGCACGTTCCAACTTGTTTAACTTATCATAAGAGAGCGCCGAATTCAGGGGATGACTCATATATACGACGATATATCGACAAATGCTCCTATAACTTTTATATTTATTGATATAACGCATTTTCTGCTCATCATAGGTAAATCGCGGATGACTGAAACCGCGGATACGGAGTCAGCGGATAACGGGGTACTACTGTATATTCTCGTAAATGGTTTTAGCTACTGTTTCCGCATAAACTGTATTTATAACTTTTGTTGCTATTACATATGCGTTATATGGAATAGTTGGATGTAGTATACCAGCTACAACATTTACTATACAGCGTCCTAATATATCGACAGTTTCGTCGGCACTTATCCAAAGGTACTGATTTGAAAGATGACTTCTAATGCATTTTACTGCTTTCGTGTAACACTTTGCGTAAGGTGGATTCATCAGGAACATTTAGACCAGTATATATTTGGAGAAATGTTTTGAAGGTGGGATTGTTAAATTTATTTAATGAAATATTTGCCGCCATTAAAGTTTCACAGAGTTCTTCTTTAAAATTGTCAGATTCCAAAGGGTAATTAACAGTTAAAACAATGGAAAAAAAAGGTACTAACTCACCATACTTTATTTATCTTACGAAATATTAACTAATAAATAAAATAAATTATAGAAAGACGTCACGCTTCTATCTACGCCCTTGAAGAAAGGGATTTAAGTGTAATATTTGAAGAATTGCGTCATAATTCAACGACAAAAGACAGATGTGCGGTTAACCGAATGAATAGTGCTATTCAATAACTGCTTGTTATACTTTAATTGTCTTTATTACCGAACAGATCCCTCCATTAAGAGGACAATACAATAATACAGTACAGTGTCAAAAAAACTAAATTAAAACATATTCCATAAACTAATAATAGCAAAAATGACAATTCAAATGAAAAAGATTATAAGTGACTTGTTAACTTGTCAATTGCGCAAACGTGGGTAATTTACTATGTATCTATATTAAAAGTTTAAATTGTGGCGAAAGGATAAAAAGCATCAGGGAAGATTTTGTTAGCATTTCTAGCCATATGCGTGATTGGTGCTTTAGCAAATACGAATGCTTCATTTGATCTCGTTGCATATTTTGGCACCAAAATGTCAATAGCAGAGAGTAAATTCGGTACGTCAATGCCATTGTTGACTAGCTTAATCATAAAGTGAGCACTCGCTATCTCTCTGCGATCAGAAAGTGAGATAAAATTGTGTTCACGCAGTAATTCTTGATAGCCAACTCCCCTAGCGGGATAATTGCCAGATAATTTGTACGTTAAGTATTTCAAGAATCTCCGCTGCACTTTCTCGATCAGTAAGTTCTGGTAGACATAATAAGGGTACCAAACAATTGACGCATACTCGAGTTTAGTTTGATGAATTTCATATAATATATTAACAATTAAATTAAGTCTGAACGAATGGTCAGGATTAAAATATTAAGAGAAGAAATCTCTTTCAGTAAACAAATTGTATCGTCGCCGGTGGGTAATTAAGAATTTTATTATTTATTTATTTCATATCACATAGGAGTACATTACATTCGTGAAAACGTGAAAGCATGTAGGTACATAATTATAAAGATTAGTGGCAATAAAGGAATGACACAATCTTCTTTTAATTGCACCTAAATTGGTATAGTAAAACCTAAATTAATATGATATAGGTAAATACATTTTAAAAATTTTGGAAAACATTATTAAGGTCATATGAGTACAGTACTACTAAACGAGGACAACTACAATTCTATGACTAACTTTAAACTCTTCACTTATAAATTGAAAAATTAAATTAGTTGTAGCGACTTTCACAAGTTTAAGGACTATATAACGAGTAGTTAAGGATTACTTAAATTTGAAACGACAGCGTCTGTGATGGGAATCAGTTTTAACAACACATCACAAGAAAATGCACTTAGATTTTATTATAAGATATGTACAATAGGTATACAAGTCCGGTAGAAACAAATTATTTTTTTAAGTGTTCGTAATGGATTTCAGAATTATTTTTACGATTTAAGGAATGAAAAAGTATTTATACGACTCTACACTAGAATCGGAGGTAAAACAATAGTAAGAGAGGTTCATTCGAGTAACATCGCACCGACGGCTCGTCCTCGCACGTATACCATGTGGCCGCGTGCGTCTGCACTATAGCGATACCTGTAGTGTAAGCAAAACACACAGAGGTGTCCGTGTGTTACAACGGTAAAGAAGAAGACGCAATGTTCCAATGTGTAGTCGCGCAAGCGCATTAGCTGTCGCTCCCGCATATGGGTGTTAGTTGCAATGTTTATATCGTCAGGCTAATGCGCTTGCGCGACCGTGCAAACCGCGTTGCGAACCGTGGTGCTTCCAAAATAAACGAAATGATTCGTTGTCTACTAACTTAAACGGTACACTACACAAAATGAAAGTTACACATAAATGAAACAAAAATGTCTCGACACTTTTTTTTGCAATTATGCATTACACTATTTACGTGTCTCTCGCAGTGAAATTTCACTTTATCACACACTTTACACTTTATTATACTGCCATTGTACATTAAATCCGTAAATCCATTTACCAATTTATGAGCTGCATCGTAAAAGGATCTCTTTCTGGCTATTAATGACATTATAAAATTATTATTTATCACTCTAAACCAGCGAAATGCCTCAACTGTGTTCGGACGGCGTCTAACAAAATATGTATGAGTCGCCGGCAGGATGTTACTCGAATGAACCTCTCTAGTTATAGTATAAAGTGCAATTTCTTCTGGAAGCCAAGTTCATCTAGAAATAAATTGCAGAAAAATACAAACAGTTTTGATTTGATTATGGAAGAAACGTCATAAATATTTCAACTCTTATCTGCCCATGCCTTGGCACAATAAACAATATTCAAAATTGGTTTTTCTATTTTGCGTTCGAAATGAACTCATTATGAAACCCAAAACAGTATCGATATGAGCTTCATTTCGATACGTTTTTTTTCATTTTTCAATGTTGGCGTTGTTCGAATACAGAAATAAATAACATTGCTGTCATTTGATTTTAAGAATTTATGTACATTTGACAGATATGATATATGTTCGTATTTTACACAAACAACGTATGTTGTATACAATTGACAACAACATATATATGTTTCTATGTCACTCATGTTTATATTTTTAAATGAAGTATCAAGTAATGTTAACGAAAATTAGTAAATAATATGTAATATAATATACTTCGCGGATAGCAAGATTTAAATTTGAAAATGTCAAGTATCAATGTGACCAACTGCATGCTTTATATAAAAATTAAACTCTGAACTTCCAAATTAAATAATTCCAATTTATTAATGTAAAAAATGCAAAATAGAAAAAATAGTATAAAAAACTCGTTTCATAAGGCCTTTTGCCGCAGTCGCTCGTTTTCTAAACTGATCTCGTGCGGCAAAATGGTGCCGTATGAAACTTGTTTTTTAATATACTATTATAGAGATATCACAGTATTACTTTTTTTCTTGCTATTCTCTAATTACGTGCCAAGGCCATTGACAATTGTAACTAGATTAAATCTATCTAACAATATTTCTTTAAGATAACTGTTTGTTAGATACGCGTCTAGCGATACACTCCATATGACACTAATTACTGTTTTAATGTGATGGATTAACGCTTAGAGTTACTTCTCAGGCGCTTTCACTATATCAGTACACTAATTCGAACAGTTTTAATCTCTTCAGTCATCGAACATATTCATTCTTGTGGAGTAGCGATATTACTTGGACATATACGTAGGTCTTCTAGGTTAGCCTCTTCTAGTATTTGATCTCATCGTGGTCCAAAGACATCTTCAGTTCGTGATGGAAGTCTTCATTACGGATATTCCATAGCATTAACGATATTGCGATGTACCTACTCTGTTCTAGAAAGTCTGAAAAATTTGAATGTTGGATTTCTCAATGCATCCGCATAGTTGGATGCCATAAGTCCATTCAGGGTTTAAAATTTCCTTATAGAGAATCAGTTGGTTGTGTATTGACAAGAGTTTCGAGAAACCCATACATTTCTCTGAATTCGAGTCATAGTTGCTTAGGTTTTTTCTTCACATGTGTTTCCATCGTAATTTGGCATCCAAGGCTATGCCCAGATACCTACTTTGCTTCGTTAGCCTGTCGGATTCCTTGCTGATTGACTGTATATATTGTATTTTTTGTTGGTGAAATTAACATGAATCGACTTCGCCTTATTTAGCTTAATGCGCCATTTCTTTATCCAGTTGGTAACATTGTTGCCGGCAGATTGGAGTTTGCCTGTAGTTAACAGGATGTTTTTGCTAGAACCGAGTAGACAAATGTTGCCTTAATTATTTCATCAGTCTGTGGGACATCATTGGTGTATATCAAGCAGATAGGTTGAACAGTTAAAAGATTGTGAATTTTTGAAAACAAATCTAGATTTGGAAACAAAAACGAGTTTCGGTCATTTATTGAATATGTATTTTTGAATTGGTTATCAGGCAAAGAAATTTTTGCTGATATGATACAAACCTTAACTGATCACTGATCGATCAGTGTCCTTCATTCGCCAGTATTGAAAACTGAATTGCAAAATTTAGGAGAGGCAGATCAGATGTGATGTTAGCCACTTCGGAAACCATTGATTCTGTTCACGATATCATTGTATTAGATCAACGAATTGGAATCAAGTATATTGCAGTAGCGTTGTACATTTTCTATGAAATGTGTTTCACATCATTTATTACGACTAACGCATGAGAAAGTTTTCGGTGGAATAGATTCCAGGATGTGTGAATACTGATCAGAAGCGCAATCGATTGACAATGTAGAAGAAAGTCTGCCGCTATTTTTAAGAAGATTCCCGAACCTTTGTTACTATAAACGTCCATCACTATGATCCGCAGACTGAAGAGGTGATTTGCCGCCGTTTTGAAGAAGGTTCTTCAAACTTTTTGCATGGGCTCGTTACTATGGACGAAATCTTGCTCTATTACTACGATCTAGAGACTAAAGAGCAATCCAGAGAGTGGAGGCATTCTGTTTTTCCACAGCCCAAAAATTTCCGTGTTCAAAAATTGGCTCGCAAGATTCTTGTTTTAGCTTTTTTGGGACAAAGGTGGGATAATTATGATAGATTTTTTGGAAAACAGTAAGAGGTATTACGAAAGCATATTATTCTGAATTACTAACTAAATTACGCAAGAAAATTGTGAAAAGACGCCGTGGAAAGATTGCCAAGGGTGTGCTCTTTTTGCAAGATACTGCTCCTGCTAATAAATAGTCTATTACACTTCATAAAATTCCTATTCTCCGGATTTAGCACCGTCAGACAATTATTTATTCCGAAAACCATTTGAAGGGTAAAAGATTTCTGACAAATTATGATAAAGAACTTTTTTAAGCGGCTTACTTAAAATTACTTTCTGAACATTCTACTAAATGTGTAGATTTTGAAGGAGATTATGTTGAATAATTAAAATTTTATAAGATTGAAATATTGTGGTGTTTTATTTGTAAGTTCATTGATCTGCAAAAAAAATCGATAAAATTCCTAGACGTGGCGTATAATAAGTTTTTATTCATGAATAATGAATGTTTGTTTACCAAAACATTTGTGCAATATAATCAGCCGCACATATGGTCTTTTTCTTGGGATGTTTTTTTTTGTTAATGTCAATAATAGTCTTTACGTCGAATATGTCGCGCACAAACCCTATGGTTCGCATTTATAATTAATGATGATTTGTAATGAAAGATGCCATTGCGTACGCACCTAGCCACAGCGACTATGTCCATTCTAAATATAAATCTTAGTGGTGAATATTTTCTCATTACCGTGAACAATGGACCGCAATTTTTTGTATGAAGGCATTACTCACGTGTATCTTCCACCCAATTTTTTTCTTTGTGGCTATAGAAAATTAATTAATATATATTATTAGAAGTATATCATTATTATATTACTATAGCGAATAAATCCTTTTTATTATATTTCAGGCAACATACCAGTTGGCATAGCGGTAGCAAGGCAACGCATACAACAACATGAAATCGTTTCGTCACCTTCTTTGCCACCAGCAGGACTCCTCACTACAGTCAATACATCGACTCAGATCAAGGAAATGTCGCGAATGTCAGAAATCGGTAAATAACAATTGAAATGATATTATTTTTCACAAATTCACAACTATTTTGAACTTTACATTATCATCAAATTCTATAAACTTTTCTCTTACTTTATATATTTTTCTACATTTGACAATCAATATCCGAAAGATACATAAAAGATGCAGTAAAACCTTTTAGCAATACGAATAGAGTGAAACACAACATTTAGAGTTTAAATAATCTTTGTAAAAATGTTGTGACATTGACACATTTTTGTTTATCAATGAGGCATTATTCTAAACAACAGGTAATTCAAAAGAATCATTAGAAGTTTATTTAAAATAGTACGTAAACTTTCAAAATTCACGATACCTAATTAACCTTTTAAAATCTAATTACAAACTCATATTTCATACATTTTGCCTTGTATATATGATAGCTTTGTAGGTAATACTAAAATACCAATAAATTAATACTCTCACTTGATTTAGTTTATAATTTCACATAAAACAATATGATTTATTTATAGAAAAAAGAACATTTAAAGAATATAATTAATAAGCGGCTATCATAAATTAGAAACCACATAAAACTTTTTAACATATCACCTAACAAATGCATGCCGCTTAACCGCCATTTTACAAACAAAATATACGATATTATTATGTTTTACGACACAAGGCAATCCGATACACGCTGTATATAATATCCCAAAACCCTGTATGCCTTGTCTTCTGTCAGATTCGACGCCAGGCATGGCTGCGAACACATCTGGGGGCGTTCCCGGCAACGGTGGCACCCTCATGCAGTGCACGGACGACCGCTCGACCGGATTAGCGGGTTGGCCGCTGGGTGGTGCCCACAACTCCGCCTTGACCGCGCCCACACTCTGGCAGTACCCCGGTGAGTAACAGTTTTGACCGATAGCTTTTTTTGTGTTGTGTGTGTTTCGAAGTACTTGGGTGAATGTGTGTTGTGTTGTCGTCGGGTGTATATATTTTGTGCCGGTTTTTCTTTTTAGATCTTGTTTTCGTGGACGTTATTGTTATTGTTGATGTTTTCGTGTGCGTTTTTATTGGACATTTAGGTGGAAATTTGGGAAATATCATCGTTTAGTTCCGCCTGTTTTATATGTGGGTGTTTATAGTAGTATACGTGTTACAAGGATAGTCCGATTATGGCATGCTTACATTCTGTAGTTACTTTATACGGTAGGTTTTGACGATTTTAAGTAATATTTCCCTTTTATAATGACGTAATGTTTAAAATTGAGTACTGATTAGATTATAGTGAATATTCTGTTGAAATACTAATATTATTTATGCAATAACAGTCTTTTTAATGTATTATAGGCCTAATCCTAACAATAAATAACATATAATTCAATATTGATACCTAGAACTTTCTAGATTCAAAATTTTTGTTCTTTTTGTAATTATTTTTTCGATTAAACATGAAATAAAATTTGAAAATATATAACTTATGCTAAAATAACTACATTTAATAATTTTAAATAATTTAATTTTTTCCGTATTACAAAAATTATCCCCTTGAATAAGATTCTGGCAATAATCTTAAAATATAATTGTTATACGGGTACAGTGGTGACCAAATAATTAACAGAACTTAGAAAATCTATAAATATCTTTTGTTTTCATCAATGTAATAGTAGGTAGTACCTTTTATTATAAATATGCATCCTCTCCCTTGTATTATGAATTGAAATTAGTATAATGAACTTACTGTAAATGAGAACTAATGAGTATTAAATCTCACTTTACATGCAAATGACGCCCAATGTGTTGCGTTAATTTCTACATTTCGACAAATTAAGTTTGTACCACTATGCAGGAACGCTACACGTCGCGACGCCACCTTCCTGGTTGTTAGGATAATAAAAAATTCGTGGAAAGCCACATCTATCCCGGATTGTGTGATTATAGAAGTGAAAAGTCATGACTATCCAGGATACTGTGTGCTGACAAGCTCCAATAAGAGCAAAATGCATCCACACATTCCGGGATAGATGTAACTTTTCAAGAATTTTTCATGAATTTAAATAATTATTTTCTGCCTTTTTCATAATCGCAATCTTTAAAAATCACTCATTTGGTAGTATGCATTATGCCATAAACTTTCATAATATGGAGCGATATCAAGCCAACATGTGAAACTTCTACATTAGTGCTTATCTAACTGAATCTGTAATATATTCTATAATAATCATAGACCATGCGCTATTTCTGG
Source organism: Melolontha melolontha (assembly GCA_935421215.2). Taxonomy (NCBI): domain Eukaryota; kingdom Metazoa; phylum Arthropoda; class Insecta; order Coleoptera; family Scarabaeidae; genus Melolontha; species Melolontha melolontha. The sequence continues at coordinate 49,216,297 of OW285242.1, forward strand.
GGTACATTAAGGTTCTAACCTTAGTTTATTGATATGTGTTCTTTTTATTAACGTTGTCTATTTTATTATTGTTGTCTATTTCTTGTCTAATTTTAGCAAACGGTAAAATTATATTCTAGGATACATTTAACTGAGGATGCCTGGTCTCCAAAATAATACTTATTTAACAAGCTTGTTAGTCGGCAGTGCAACAATGAACAATGCACACAAAGTCTGAACATACATACTTTTGCTTAGTTTTATAATACGTACCGCAGAGGAATTCAATGATTATACACCTAATGCTATACATTTATCTTGAGTGAATTCGAATACGCTGGTTGAAAATTTTATTTCCACTTACGCGTGTCACCAAATTCTCTTGGATAAGATTCAAAAATTATTTATAGATTTCGTATCATTTCTATTTGATGGGATGTTTCCTGAGAAAAGAACTTTACAGGAAAATTTGTTATTGCATCACTCAATAAATAAAAATAATTTTAAAATTTGTTAAATATGTGTTAAAATTGGTTACTAGCAGTTCGTTAATAATACAGATAAATAAAATTTACATCAAACCTATGTTCCTCTTTTGGACTCTTCAAAATACGTCAATAACTTTATCAAAATACAATATAAACAATTGCTAACATTGTCAGAATATTAAACCTTATCATCAACCATTGGACACCTTTAGAAAAACATATTTGACATTCACTACTGAACACAGAAGGCGTTAAAATTATGTCCTGTAACTCACTCTTAAACTGATTGTTATAGATAAACCCTAGAAGAAACAAGAAAGACATTATATGGCACATGTCATTGTTTTCTAAAATTACGGACTACGGTTCTCATTGGAATAGATCATTACCACTTCTATAAGTTTAAAAGTTTTCGGAATCGAATAATTATCTCGACCACTCCTTAATTTCACAATGTAAAATTCGTATCGCTCAAATGGTTTGTTTTTTATGTCTATGATACATAGTTTTTTATGTAATCTAGAATTAAAATTAAATCTGTCTTTAATTTGTGCTAAAATTTTGGCACGGCCATTCCGAAATCAGTGATAAGTTCAACAAACCAGTCATCGACTTCGTTCTTAGAGGTCTCTCACCATCTTCAGTCTTATACAAGGTGATTCAAAAAAACAGGAAATTTTGAAAATTAATTAATTTCATGATAATAATTTTTAAAAAATTATTTGTCATTTAATAGTAAAAAGTATGCCATTTTAGAATACATACTGTACATTTAATTTTTTTGAAGATGACGTCGTTCAGGTGAGCTCTGTCTCAACGCAAACATTCCTGCAGTCGCTTCGTTACATTGTTCATGGTTTGACGTAGCATATCAACTGGAATTACAGCAATTTCTCTTCGGATGTTGACTTTTAATTCTTCAATTGCAGCAGGTCGACAAAAGAACATTTTGGTTTTAAGGTAGACCAAACAAAAAGAAACCACAAGCCGACAGATCAGGGAATCTGGGCGGCCATTGAAAGTCACCATATTTCGAAATTACACGTTCGCCAAACAATTGGCGTACAGCTGTCATCGATATTACCGCAGTGTGTGACGTTGCTCTATCTTGTTTAAACCAGGCTGTGTCAATAATTTCTGGAAATCTCTGTTGTTGCGCAACAAAGTTTTCAAGCATGGCAACGTAACGATTCGATGTGACTGTGGTCGAATTGCCATTCTCGTCTTCAAAAAATAAGGGTCCTATCACACCGTATGATGACATAGCACACCACACGGTACCTTTGTTGCTGTTCAATGGACACTGGTGTAGATCCGTAGGATTGTCTTGTGACCAATATCGAAAATTTTGTTTATTAACGAATCCGCTAAGGTGGAAATGATGAGGTGGAATTCATCTGATATCCACAGTTTGTTAATAAACTTCCCCGTCCTCGTTTATCTTTTGAAGCATTGATTCACAGAATTGTCGTCGCATAACATGATCGTTGGGTTTCATTTCCTGGACGATCCGCAACTTGTATGGATGACATTTTAAGTCCTGTACTAATATTCTTCAAACACTTGAACTATGCAACTGTAAACATGCTGAGTGACGACGGATTGACCGACGTGGACTTCTCATGATAGCTTCTTCAACAGCTTGTGTACGAACAGTTCGCACACGGCCTGGAGATTTTTTTTTCATTGTCGAACCAGTTTCCTCGAAATTACTTATTAATGTTTTAATTGCATGTTCTGATGGAACACGAGGACCTCGTAGTGTCCTAAATTAAAATGAAGGCGGAATTCCCTACGTGCCCCCTCCACACTGCCATTGTTCTTATAAAAAGTTTTGATTGCAAATGTACGTTGCGCACCACGCCAAGCATTCATGATAACTAAATGGCAAGGTGTCGTTGATAGGCTGGCGTGCGCTATTTAGTGCTACCAACACAACTTTCAAAATTTCCCGTTTCTTTGAATCACCTAGTATAACGGATGGGGCAAAAGTAATGTCATAATGTGAGTGTGTCATAATTTTTCCAAATGACGTCAAATGTCGTTATGCTTTGACATTTATGTTCTATATAGATAGAGGTTAGTTCACAACAAGCAATGGAGTGATCAACGCCTGAAAAATGCAGAATTATTGTTACTGGTTATTTAACCAATTTCCGGTCTGTTATTTTAACGCAGCGTGAATTTCGTCGTCATTTTCCTCGTCGTTCTGCACCATGTGCGCGAACAATTAAGCGTTTGGCTGAGCGTCTTGTGCAAACTGAATCCACTAGAGATGTCGCAAGAAGTATTGCTCGTTTGACGGAGAATAGCGCTGCTGTGGCCGAGGACGTTCGAGAGAGTACACAAACGTCGACAAGACAACGATGCACACAATTTGGTATCAGCAGACGTTCGTTGCGTCGAATTTTGATGAAAGACCTGAAGATGTTCTTTTACAAAGTACGAACCGTTCACCAATTGCTACCTGCTGACAGTCAAGTGAGGTTAACTTACTCCCATGCTCTGTTAAACCTGGTGCAAGAAAAGGATGATTTCGTATCCAAAATCATAACGAGCGACGAAGCCGTTTTCCAAGTGAATAAACAAAATTCGCGTTTCTCGGGCACGGAGAATCCACATGAAATGCACGAAGAGCCATTGCATCCCCTCAAAATGCCTGTTTGGTGCGGCCTTTACATTGAAAAAATGATTGGCCCTTATTTTTTTGAGGACGCTGACGCAACTATCGTTACCGTAACAGGTGAGCGCTACAGACAGATGTTAAATGAGTTTTTTTGTCGCAAGTTGCTGAATTAGGTTTCGAGCAGTGTTAGTTCCAGCAAGACGGAGCAACCGCTAACACAACTCAGACAACGATTGAGATTTTGGAACACCAATTTCCGGGCCGTGTAATTTCCCATTGTGGCGATTTGAACTGGCTGGGCAGATCGCCAGATCTGACGGCGCCAGACTTCTTCCCTTGGGGCTTTTTGAAATCTCGCGTTTACTACAACAAACTTTACAAGTCTTCAAATTTAAAGTCAACATTGAAGAAGAAATCACTAATTTGGAGCCAAATGTTTTGCGAGCTACAATTCAAAATGCTGTAAAACGAGCACAAATGTGCATCAACTCAGGAGGTGGTCATCTGACCTATATCATTTTTTCAGCTTAATATCATTAATTTTACACCTTCAAATAAAGTTTCTGTGAAAACAGAGCCCAATTTTTTTCATTCCTAACAAAATGGCAGTCAATTCATATTATGACATTACTCTTGCCCCAAATTATTTTAACTTCTGTTCCGCAAAAAAAATAAATAATTTATTAATACGAGGTTCTACCAAGAAATTCCTGGAATGTGAAAAAAAAAACAGAATAAACTGCTCTTACAACTTATTCACTTCCATCCTCTTCAAAGTACTCTCCTTCCGCATGAATACACCGATCCCAGGGACTTGTACATGACTGGAAACGGAAACAGTGCTTAATCAACGCGTTTAGACGCCACGTCTAAATGCTCATATCAGACAATGGGTTTACAAGTTTCGACTTGTAGCAGCAGTTAGACCAGATATAAGTAAAACCCAATGTCTGATATGATATGATTAAACACAGTAACGTGTGTTCATTTGAAAAGTCAATCTAGGTTACATTGAAATTTTGAATGAATAAGACGCATATATATTAGTATGTGTTTGTTGTTCCGTAAACGTAAATCCAAATGACATTTGATAATGTCAATCACATTTGTTATTTATTTGTATGCATGAAACTGTCAAAATATACGACTTCGTAGGTTAAGTAGTAAATTTTAATTTACGACATACTTCAAAATGTTCTCAGTAAATCACATGCTACTAGATTGACTTTTCAAATAAACACCCGTTAGATAGACCGTACCTGAGCGTGTTAACGTTTTCAACAACATTTTCTCAATCAGCTCAAAACTGTCGTCTTCGTTGAGGGTAGAAACTGAGGCACAAGTGACATGCGGGATGCTGCAATGTCGTGGTGTGGGATCTACGAATCGTTACGCCACTGAGTAAGCCGCTTGCGTCGAATGTGTTTTTTCTTAGTCGCCGAAGAACATCGCAATAAAATCGTCCATTAACTGTTTCACCTGGTGGAATAAAGCAAATCAACATCAACTTGGCGTTGCTTCGATCTTTCTGTGCTTTCTTTGGTCGTGCTGACGATGGCGTCTTCCACTGTGATGGCTGTTGGTTTGTTTCGGGATCCTACCCGTAGACCCATAATTCGTCGCCAGTAATGATTCTGGTACTGATGTTCGCATGCCTTTTCGCAGTTCTTTTCAGCTCTGTGCACACATGAACACGGTGCCGTTTTTGTTTAGTGCAGACTAATCTTGCCAGAAACTTCGCAGCAATACGCCGCATTCCGAGTTCGCCGGACAGAGTACGATAAGTCGACGATCATGGATTATTCTGCTTTGATCTTGCAGGATAGCAGCACGCATTTTTAAAACATTTTGTGACGTGTTGGCCGTCGATGGACGACCGGAACACTCATTATCATCAACCAACACACGTCCTTTTTTAAAACGGTTGTACCACTCATAAGTTTGTGCCTGGACTAAAGCCTCGTCGCCAAACGCTTGTTTAGGCAATTTCAGAGTTTCCGCTGCCGTTTTACCAAGGCTGAAACAGAATTTGATGCACGTTCTTTAATCTTTCACTCGAACTCAAACAACTCGATAAATATAAACACAAAAACTGTTTGTCACCATCTAGTACCGTTTGACAGATTGACTTAGTATAGACGTAGTTCACACCAATTAGCGCTATAGAGTTGTAGTACAATCCCCTCATGCGTCACCTCTTACTTTTTAAATACAAAGGTGGGAGAGTGCCTTTCAAACGTTGGCAACACTCTTGTCTTTATTGTTGACTTCAGTCATGTTTTGAAAGCCTACTGTCAAAATTTCAGCCAAATCTGTCAGATGGGTTTCTACAACCGTTTAGTGTATCTAAATTACTTATTGTTTTTGGCTTAATATAGAGAAAAATAATTTCATGTGTTACTTAAACATTATTTTTACACGAAAAACAATTACAGAAACTGATGAAAATTACATAAATATTATATTGAATCCGCTCCTTCCAACGGAATTATTTATAAGTGCTTCACTGATTTCAAAAGTGTTCATATGAGCACCAAAGATACTGAACATCCTCATTTACAGTAGGTTCTCAAGAAATTATGAATAAAATCCATACTATTGTAAAGAGCAACCGCTGAAATAAGTGTGGAAGATAGCTAATGCCGTAAACATCTCAACCGAATGGGTACAAAATATTTTGCATTAATATTTAGATACGAAAAAGCTAACCACAAGAGTGCCGCGTTTGCTTATTGTTGAGCAAATGTAAACTCGTGTTACAATTTTTAATGACTGTACAAGTCCAAACGAAATCCAAGAGAATTTCTTCGTTAATATGTCACCGTAAGTGAAAGCTGGATAAATCAGTATAGTCCAAAGACAAAAACACAGTCAAAACAATGGATTTCTTCTAATGAACGTGCGGCGAAGAAAGCAAAAATCGTTTTTTCGGTCAGTAACATATGGCCAAAAGTTTTTTGCCAATTCAAATGCATAACCTTTCTTGCCCATTTACAAAAGATAAAAACAGTGACTGACCAATATTATGCTAATGAACTGACATGTTTGAATGCCGAACTGAAAGAAACACGACCGCGTTTATTTAGAAAAAGAGTTATGTTCAATCGATGTGGCAACCACTACATTTATCGAATTAGAATAAGAATGCAGCCCAATTCAACATATTCACTAAACCTCCGAGTGATTTTTTCTTATTCCCAAACTTGAAAAGATGTCTTGGTGGAAAGAGATTCGGGACAAATGAGGAGGTCATAATCGCCATGAATGTCTATTTTGACGACCTTCCAAAAGATTATTTTTTAGACGGCTCAAAGAAAATAGAAACTCGGTTGGCTAAATGTAATAGAATTGAGTAGGGATTAGGTCGAAATAGAAAATATATTTTTTGCCCTAAAATAAGTATTTAATTTAAAAGTCGCTCTTCCATCAAATCCAAATTAAATTTTTCCAAAGATTTTTTAATTTCTTGATGATGTAATTGTATTTTCGATTTGTTCCGATGAGTAGAGGTCGCAAAATTGAATCTTTTTACACTACGTCATCAAGAATCTCAAGAAATTGGAGAAAATTACTTGAAAATGTCTATGTGTTTGTTACCAAACATAGCATTTTGCAATTAGAGATGTAGCAATGAGTAAAATGACTATGCAGAAATGTTTTTCTGATAACCTAAACATCATTATTTTACTCAAACAAATAAAATGTATTTTTTTTTTAATTCATACTCAAAGATATATTTGGAACTGCGAAAATGTGAACCAGCCACACTATTTGCACGTTAACTGTCAAAATGTATTTGAGTTGTCATTGGTCACATGTAGAATTTGTTGGTGGTACTGTTTACAATGTACTATCGAATGCAAAAAAGTGGTGCAGTAGTGAAGTTATATGTAAAGTCAATTTTTAAACATTTTAGTATTGTGACGTTGCTAAGGTACTTAAGATCGTAGTAACGTGCAAAAGTCATTTTTGACACTTACACCTATCTGTATATCAACGTAACGGGTGTTCAGAAACATTCAAAGTCAAGTGGACTCTGAACAAAAAATCGTATATCTTTACTTAAGTCAGAATCTAATATCGAAGATACTAATTTGATAACCTATAAAATTGTATTAAGTAAATGTATCAATCTATCTCAGACATGACTTCATATTTTCAAGGACTACTTTGACTTCGAATGTTTCTGAACACCCGTTATATGTTATTTGACACTAATAGGTTATTTGAATATTTAAATTTGACGCCTACATTTAATATATACCTACATTCACGCAGCCTAATTTAAACCGATTAAAATATGACTGTACCACTTTTTTTGCATTCGATAGTACATTTCATGACTTACTTTGAGTATGAATTTAAAAAAGCACCTGCTATGTCCATCATACGTTAGAGCAATCTCTAAAAATTTATTCAAAAAAATAACTTACGGCTCCGCCATCCTACGAGCTTAATAAATAACCAAAACTATTCACAAAATATATTTAACTATTAAATATTTAACAATTTACAACAATCATTTACTAAAGGTTAGATGACTCAGTGGTTACATCAACTTCTAAAGCAATAAAATTTGCAGTTTGTTTTATTAATTCCGTTCTCACATATATAAGTATAGTGTCAGAACGATCTAAAATTACAGGTTAACTTTATATCGTCTGTAAGGGTCATTAAATAATTTAACATCCTTCAAATTTGCACCAAAAAGAGAATCTATTGCAGTGGCAAAGTTAATGATGCCTATTTAAATGTCCGAATTATTTATTAGATCATCCTTTTATTGTTAGTGCCAAATTTAAAAGCACCGTAAAATAAAGCATATACGAGGACGATCTGATATATTTCCGACCTTAACGTCAAGATGACAGCACTCATCAATAAAAGCTGGGGAATGCGGTTGCGCATCTATTGACATGTACTCACAAACATTTCAGCCATTTTGGACGCGCAGTTGTTGTTTGACAATCGTTTGAGTGAGTCGATGTGAGTGTTTTTGTGAAAATGGAGCCGTCATTAAATAATAAAAGCAATACGGCTACGCAAATTAAAGATGAGTTAGACGCTGTGTACGGGGACTCTGCTACATCATTTACCACGGTGAAATTTTGGTCAGCTGACTTTAAACGTGGCTGTGGCCAACTTGGGCGACGATTAGCGTTCGGGACGTCCAAATCTGTAACCACTGACGATAACATCGCTAAAGTTCACCAAATGGTGCTAGACGACCGCCGAATTAAAGTGAGACAGATAGCACAGGTTATGAATATGTTCAAAGAATGTGTTTGTCACATATTGAATCAAGATTTAGACATGAGAAAGCTGTCCGCCCGCTGGATGCCGCACTTGCTAACGTTAGACCAAAAACGTCTTCGAATGAACATTTCCAACGCTCTGTTATAAATCAGAGTCTTGGCGCTAATTAATTACTATAGATGAAACTTGGATACACCATTATACGCCCGAAACAAAAATACAGTCAAAACAGTGCACTGCGAAGTGGGAATCGGCTCCAAAAAAAGCAAAACCTGTTTCTTCGGCTGGGAAAGTGATGGCGACTGTTTTTTGGAATAGTAATGGAGTTCTCTTAATCGATTATCTATAAACAGGAAAAACCATTACAGGAGCATACTACACATCATTACTTGACAAACTGAAGGCAGAAACTTCAGAAAAGCGACCACATTTGCAGAAAAAAAAATTTGTTTTACCAAGACAATGCTCTCTCTCACACCTCAGCAGTTGCCATGGCGAAAATCCACGAATTACTGTTTGAACTGCTTAGCCATCGTCCTTACTCACCAGATCTAGCCCCAAGCGACTTCTTTTTGTTCCCTAATCTCAAAATTGTGCTCGGAGGACAGAGATTTTCGTCAAATAAAGGAGGTCATCACCTTCGTAAACAATTATTTTACAGAGAAAGACGCCGAGTACTATTTGGACGGGTTGAAGAGATGGGAGCATCGCTTGGAGAAGTGTGTAGATTTACAAGGAGACTATGTAGAAAAATAAAAATAAATTTTAAGAAAAATGTATTGTATCTTTCTTAGGTCGGAAACATTTCAAACCACCCTCGTGTTCAATTAAACAACATAAAATATGATGCTCTTTTAATATGAGGGATGTTGATAACTTCTTAGCCTAGCACTTAAAACGCCACTTTAAGACTTACACATTCAATAAAACATTTATAAAATAATTTTAAGCCCTTTAAAACAATTATTAGTCTTCGTTTACAAACCACTCCTGAACTGATGATGACTTCAGAGATTGTTCAAAATATTTTACCTATCAAATGTTTTCGGAGTTTTGAAAATAAATGATTGTCTGACGGCGATAAATTCCGAGAATAGAATCATCAATTTTTGTAGTGTATTTAACGACTTGTAAGCAAAAGCGTTGTCTTGCAAAAAGAGCACAGCGCTGACACGTTTCTCACTGGGTTTTTCTACAATTTTCTTACGTAATTTAGTTACCAATTTAGTATAATATGCTCCCGTAATACTTCCACCCTTTTACAAATAATCTATCATAATTATTCCATCTTTGTCCCAAAACTTAACTTACAAGCCGATTTTTAATTTTTTTTTGGGTCGTGAAGAACCAGAAAGCATCCACTCTCTGAATTGCTCTCTAGTCTCTAGATTGTAGTATTGGACCCAGGCTTCGTCCATACTAGCAAGCTGATGCAAAAAAACTTGAAGAATCTTCTCCAAAACGGCGACAAATTTTCTTCGACGTTCGAATACGCTTCTGATCAGCATTTAAGCATATCGAATTTCATTCACCGAAAGCTTTCTCATTACACAAGTCCTATTGATATGAAATACACATTCATACGGAATTGTGCAATGTTTTTGTAATACACTCGATCGCAATTTGTCTATCTTCTACAATCACATCATGAACAGAATTAATATTTCCCGGAGCGGTCATAGAAATTGGTCTTCCAGAAGGGTGCTCATCTTCAACATCTGATCTGCCTCTCTTGAATTCCGCAATCCAGTTTTTAATAGTGGCGTATGAAGGACACTGATCACAAAAACAAATACTTAATAACTAACCAAAATTTTACTTTTTGTCTTTTACTTTTTTATAACCGTTCAATTTCAAGATGTCAAACTTTGACAACTTATTTCTAAAACAAAATTACTGTAACTAAAGCAAACATAGTCAATTTCGTTTCTTTCGAATCTTTCAAGATCAGCTATATCAGTACTCATTCGTATATGCTGTCTGCTCTGTTACTTTGAAGCACCATTTAGTTGATCCTAAGTATAAACTTTCCCTAAAACATATTATCCGCTTTTCTTGCACTATTCATGGTATACAAGAGGACGTTTGAATACAGATAGGAGGGACAAGCTGAAATTATTGAGAGTAAAAAACGGGGTTGATATTTTCTAGGATTTTATTTTAAATATACTGAAAGTAATTCCCTTCAGCAATGATACACTTGACCATTCTTTCTTTCCACTGTTTAAAAGCTCCCAACCAATCTTCTTTCGGAATGCCTTCAAAATAAGCGTGAACTACGGTATCAATCTCTTCTTCAGACGAAAACCTTCTACCCCGCAAATTGCGTTTAAGCCCAAAAGATAGCCAAAAATCACAAATTGGTAAATCAGGTGAGTACGGCGAATGTTCTATTACTTTTATATTTTTTCCTGCCAAAAACTGGAGAGTTATGGGACGTATGGGACGATGCATGATCATGGTGGAGCATAATTCCCTTGTCTGGAACTCTACTGAACACTTCAGGCAAACATTTTTCAGTGTACTACTTAAGCTGTAACTGTCTTTTGTCCATCTAGCTTAATTGCATTTACTAAGCCCGTACTTCTGAAGAATACCACATACATAACCTTTTTCATAGCTCGCTGCTTCTTAGTCATTGCAGGAGTTTCCTCATCCTCGTGAATCCATACACGATTCTCTTAGCGGGTAGGAAGGTCGAAAAAAGGAATATAAGTTGTCGTCACCTGTCACTATTTTGGAAAAAATTGGTGCCCGCCATTATTTAAGAAATTTAAAGTTTCATGGCAAATTCTTACGCACTCTGCTTTTTGGAAGTCAGAAAGGTGATGCGGCACAAAACGACTTACAACTTTTTTTAGTTGCAGGCGATCGTGTATAATTGTTTTAACACCTGAGGATCCAATCTTGAGTTGATGCTCTATTACCGCATAAATGGCTTTATTGTCCTCTTCAATGATTTTTTAACAGCAGCAATGTTTTTGTCAGTAACAGCCATAGCCATAGCCTTTTTTATGCTGAACAGCATTCCTTTCGCGTTCAAATTCCTTGGACCATGCGTAAATTGTAGCCAAGGAAGGTGCTTGTTCACTAAAAACTGAATCTAAACTCTCTTTGCGCTCATAAGGGCCCAAACCTCTTTTAAAATCATAATAAATTATGACTCGAAAGTACTCTCTGGATAATTCCATTTTCTTTTACTTTAGAAAATAAGTAGCTGAGTTATAATGAACGTAACTTCAACAACAAAATGTCAAATGTCAGATAAAGCGTTGCTCTAAATAAACACCATATTATTGTTTTTCACAGTCTACTAGATTTTCTTATTCTCAATAAATTAAGTTTATCCCTTGTATTACACTGTTTCTATAACATATTTAATCCGCCGTAAGTATATTCTTTTTGTTTCTCTGCAAAATGGGTCTCTACACCTACTATAAGTTCGTTACCGTCCTTAAATTTTGTCCTCCTAAATGTTTTTTTGATATTCGGAAACAAAAATAGTCACTGCGTGTTAAATCTGTACTATAAGATCAGTGTTTAATTTCTTCAAAGCCGCAATCCACAAGAGCAGTTTTTGAAAATCTTGACTTCTGCACTGGCACATTGCCATGGAGCAATAAGACGCCTTGTATCTTGTTGCTCCACGACAAATCTCTGAGACGATACATCAAACTTGCATAATACTATCTGAATCAATCAGCAAATTTCCTAGACAACCTCAAAAAATAGTTGCTATTATTTTTCCTGCAGAAGGGATGACTTTAAACTTCTTGGGATGGCTCGAGCCCTTAACTTGCCACTGCATCGACTCTCGCTTCTCGATTCACGATCATAGTGATAGACCCAAGTTTTATCTTCAGTGACAAGTTGGTCGATAATTAAATCTGGTGCATTCTTACAAAACGCTAAGGATTGTTCACACGTCTCTATTTGCAATGGCGAAAGTATTCGTGAAACCCACCTTGCACTAACTTTTATCATTCCAAAGTACTCGTGCAGAATTCTATAGACCGTGGTTACCTGAACAGCTAATAAATCTGTTAATTGTCGCTTCGTTAATCTTGCATCTTCTAATACTTTTTTCAACTTCTGAAGTGAGCACATCATTAGGACGATCTGGACAAGGGTTGTCATTCAATGATTCTCGACCATATTTAAACAATTTTGACTGCTCGCAAATAGCCGCCAGAATAATTTTTCTCGCTTTTCCTTGCCTTGTAAGGAACTTTATCGATTTTGTTCACTTTGATATAAAATCAATGCACGACAACACAAACTGACAGATAATAAAATTAATAATGTTGCAAATGTTTTATAAATCGGAACACAAGTTACCAAGGCATATGCGATTTTAAAAAGCATAATAGGAAATTGTATTAAGATTTAAAACTGGCTAGTCCGAGAAGATGAAAAATGCATATGTAATATGTACGTTTTAAATCATTTACAGCATGTTCTATTCATAAGTTATGAATAGAACATGCTGTAAATGATGCAATTTGTTATGAATCATAACAAATCCAAGTTTTGAAATAATAAACAAAGTAATTAATTCATCACAAAGCAATCACACACCCACTAATAGTGGTCATAATTATTTTCATTAAACAATCTTCCAAACCAGTTTTGTTTTTTGCTAAATTAATAGTTTTTGTCCAAACTCAAAATCCTGTGTCTATTATATACTGTTTTTATTTACACCAAATCACGTTTTATATCTAGCTGTTTGTAAAACAATAACAGTAAAAAGCAGTCAAAAGAAGCTTAATAAACACAACGAAATGTTTCTGTTATGATATACACATGTCCTACACATAATCAGTGCCGGTACACTGATGGCAAATATATGAATAGTGCCAACTTCTGCCCGTAATTAAACTGTTCGAAGCATACATCAAATTTTGTCGTCGAAATGATTTTTTAAATTTACAATTAATTAATTATGATGTTTATAATATGTTTAATTTAAAAAAAAAACATAGTTCACCCTATTATTCATGTACAACAGATAATGTCTATGACAATTATTATAATCTCGAGGATTCTATAGTGACAAACTATGCATGCGCCAAAGTCATACGACCGACACCTGTGTGACATTGTTTATTCATTTCGTATGAGAAGCGAAATCGAAATTTAGATATTAGTGTATAAATCACTTTTAGGACAAAAAGGGTCATATTACTAATTACTACACTAATTTTTCAACCACTACAGAGCTGCAAGAGTTGTCTTGCTGAGCTTGCGGAGGCGACCATGGAAACTTCTTCAGTTTCGTCAGTATTGAAAACGATTTAAGGGTGATAATTTTGCAAGAATATTTTTAGAACCATTTCTCTCCATCGATCTCAAACTTTCTCCTGAAATAACCTTTTGGACTATGCCGTTGCGTTTTTTCTTGATTGTCCAACCAATCATTACCCGCCTGAAAATTTGAGTGATCTGAAGTCTTAGCTTTTTCTTCAATTATTGGTCTCGATTTCGTCAAGTTTTTATCATGAATTCCTTTCATACTTCTTTATGAGTTTTAACGCGGTCAATAAAACTAATCATCAGAATTTCAATACGTTCTTTTACATTTAATTGAACCATTATTAATATTTGGACGTCTACCAAGTTAATTTTAACAATTCAAGTGAAGTACTGATTCCATGGCTTACTAAACATAAACATGATTTTAAAATATCGGGTTTAATTAAATATCATTGTCGCTGTTCAACAAAAGGTTATCAAACCGTATTATTGCTGAACTCCCAGAGCAGAGCTCTATTTAAATTTGTAAAATATACAGGGTATGTCATTTAAAATGAAAAAGTTAACATCGTTTTAGGCTAAACCGGAAGTCGCATTCGGATATAAATATACTCATCGAATCCCCGATTTGCATTTAATTAATAGTGGAAAGTTTTATTAAAATCTAAGTAGCCATATCAAAGATATTCGAATGGATCCATACATTTGCCTAACGGGACTACCCATGTTATATATCGAATAAAATTCTATTTATAATTAACTTAAACTTTTCTTCATTATTTAAAAATCATGTCTTCTAAATGCTCTCCATCAGCTTGAATACAAGTTTCAATTCCGAATGCAAAATTGTGCATTACCTAGCGAAGCAAATCTCCATCTATTCCTGTGATTTTTTTCTCGAATGCGGTCTTTTAGTTTCTCAATTGTTGCAGGACGACTTGCATAGACATTTGTCTTTAAATACCGCCATAGAAAAAAATCGACTGCTGCCGTTAAGTCGAGGGACCTAGGTGACCAAGGCAAACTTTCAAATCGCGAAATTACACGACCGTTAAAAAATTCTCGCAGAATCCTCATGGAGTTTCTGACTGTGTGAGCTGTTGTTCCATCTTGTTTGGAATAACAGAATATCATTTAGTAATCACCGTCTAATCAGTTCTGAGATGAGAAATGTTTGAAGCATGTTTATGTAACGCTCGGAATTTACCGCTACAGAACGATTATTTTCACCCTCAAAAAAATAAGGACCAATGATACCAAATGATCCTGCAACACACCAAACTTCGTAAATCGAGTAAATCTTCGTTGATCAAATTTATTTCCTCTCGAATTCTTTCTTTAAGTTCGAGAAGTGTTTGGGAACGCGTAGAGTACACTTTGGACTTTAGGAATCTCCACAGAAAAAATCCGAGCCCGCCAGGTCTGGTGATCTTGCGAGCCATGTAATGTCACCAAACCCGGAAATTAGGCGATTCGGAAACATATGCTATAAAAGAGCAACGGACTGTCTAGCTGCATGCGCTGTGGCGCCGTCGTGTTGGAACCATACTCCATCTTGTTCCATTCTTTGAGGTTACACAGCCACAAATGTTTCCAACATCTCAACGTACCGAAGTGAATTGATTGTAACGGTGTGGCCGTTTTCTTCAAAAAAGGATGGCTCGACACACCAAATCTGCACACTCCACATCACACCGTTACCTATTGGTCATGAAGTGGGTGTCCATGCATTTCTCTTGGATTGTGTTCCGCCCAGTAGCGAAAGTTCTACTTATTAACGTATCCACTCAAATGGAAGTGATCTTCGTCAGACATGATCAGTTGATCAAGAATTACCGCATTGTTGTTCTATTTTTCAAGAAATTGCCCACAGAAATTGAGGAGGTTAAGTTTATCAACAGGGTTCAGCCTCTGGACTATCTGTATCTTCTATAGATGAAATTTCAAATCCAGCTTTAAAATTCGTCGCATACTTCGCTCTGAAATTCGCAGTGCAATTGAATGCCGAATTGCAAAACGTGTTGGCAAATTTTGCGTTAACACTACCCTTTCATCTACATCTCTTACCCACTGGCAAATTAAATTCACAGCGAAAACGCCTCTGGATTTGCACGATGGATTAGGTCAGGATAAATGATTTTACACTAAAGATCCGTTAATTAACCGGCCAATTTGCCATTGTAACACATAACTAATTTTACCACTATTTTGCGTTTGTCAAATAAACAGTATTTCTACAGCAACCTTTTTAAAAACATTCAATCCTGTTACCGGACCCTCTATAATTGCCCATGAGAGAAGCAATCGTTTTCTAAATTCAAGCCGCACACTTGCAAAGATTGCGCTTGTGCTTTATTCATAGTCATAGAGAATGCAAGGCGTATTGGAAATTGATGTCGTTTGAAATAGAACGCCATGTCGGTCGAAATGAGTGGTATTCGTCGAACTACGTCGTCACCTTTATGAGGTCCAATCAGAATTGTTGCTTCAATTAGATTATTCATCAATTTTTTAACTACTAATCGTGTGTTTTGTACTTTGTCAATTTTTTCAATTTGAACGAAATTACATGAGATATTGTATTGAATATTTGGTTCGTATGAAAAAAGAAATTCTGTGATATGAAGCTCGATCATTCAGATATTGCAACTGCATACGTCTTCGCTGCTAATTGTTCTCGGTGTTGTTGAGACGATTGTGCTGCTCTTCTTTTTCTCGATTCAACTCATAAGACTTCACGTCTTTCTTCCCGTTGATTTGGTGATTCTTCTGCTCGCCTTTGAGCGTTTTGATCATTGCAGTTTGATCTTTGAAGTTCTGTGATTGTGTGTCGAGAACAGCGGCCTATGTAATAATTTCTCCATTTTTTCTTTCAAAAAGTAAGAGCTATTTGTTTAATGGTTTTTAAAATATCAATATCATTAATATTTTCGCCTTTCGAATTTGACATTTGTCATATATTTTTTTAACATCTTCTTAACATTTACATCTAACTTATACACATTATTTTAAGTTTTCACATAAAACAATTCATTCAAGATTAAATCAAAATTATTTTCTTTTTTATCATTAAGATTTCATAACAATATATCAGCGTAAATAGAGTATATGATTAGCAAAGGTCAACGTGTAATAAAAAAATACTACTAAATCAAGTATTTGAGAAATTTTTGCGTTACTTATGTCTATTTATTTCACCGATGCGGGAAGACTTTTATTGCGCCGTGTTAAAAAAAGTTTTGCGAGCGCAAACATACGCAAGCTGAAGTTAATATATGTAGAGATTATGTTTTTAATGATATTATAATAATAATAATCCATAATTTGCATCCCCCAACAGCTTAACACCGATTACAAGGGGCATATTATATTCCTACAGAAGGGTGGCAAATTAAAAAAAAAAAAAGTAATATTCTCTTTATGATATTAGGCAAGGTGTTGTGTAAATAATAATTAAAAAACAGCTTGCTAACTAAAACGCGTTATATAATTATGAATACGATAAAGTAAAGGGATCACCCACCTAAGTCGCGTTATAAATTTTCTTTCTGTCTTTGTGCGAAGTACATATTATTTTATTTTATATTTTTTTACATACGCGCAACGTTTTGAGGCTGTTTTGCGTGAGACCAAAAAGAAGAAAAATGAATGCGAATGCAGCTGCAATATATTTCCGAAAGTCTGAGAGATTTATAAGATTATACATTAATCGATATATCAAGGACAGTAGACCTCGAGATTACACGAGAGTAACGTTATTAATCGCTGTGCGTTTATTACGAAAGACGTCTCGGTGGTTCCCAGTAATACACCCACGTCCCCATCACCTGTTATAATTTTCGAAAATATGTTTATGTCGTCAGCTAAAACTCAAGTTTTCCTCACAAGTTTGTTGCCGACACAATTTTGATTCGGGATTAAGCTATTTGTGAATCCGTCGTGTTGACACTTAGTTCATTCCTAAATCATGTAAAATTTCTATCTGTTGATGACGCATCTTCCTTTTATACACCTTAGTCATCCCCTGATAAATATTATTTGGTCCATTTCCTTCTGTTGTCAAGAATTTTATCACGCTGTTCTAACCGAATTTCACTCATCTTAGGTTAAAGAAAGCTCTCTGGATTTAGACTAAACTTGGTCAGTACAAATCCAAATGTGACAGCTACAACGTGTTTCAAAAAGAATTACATCTAGTTGTCTATGAATTTCTCCTATAAAATATGATGTACTGCATTCTTGAAATGCGAATATAGATTAAATGATATGAAGGTTATCTACCTGTCACTGTCAAAATTTATCATCGAGAGATATGGTGATGAAATTAATAACAAATACAATTAGATTATTAATTTATTTAATAAGAAAACTTTAAAGATGGGGTATTAATCAAACAACCAAGATAAATAACTAATTTGTAGAAATTTTAATTATTATAATTTAAGATTATAATAACAAGTGTTCAAAATGGTCACCATTCTGTTCAATGCATAATGCAATACGTACTTCATTTTTTAGCAATCCAAAAATAGAGAAATCTTACGGAGTAAGATCTGGTGACTGCGCTGTGCTTATAACTCGATAAGGGAAATAATATTCTAAAAGCGCTAAATTTTCACGAGTTGTATGTGCAGTGACCTCATCTTGCTGGAAGTAACCCACATTGAATTCGTCTCGTTCTACTTGAGTTAAAAATGGTGTTAATAACTGTTCTCGGTATCGTTGGCTATTAATGTGATTGTGAAAAAATATTGGTCATATTTTTCTACGACGAGATACAGCTAACCATACTCCAACTTTAACAGGATGTAAAGGAACATGTTCTGTAATTTTGTTTATTTACAAACCCGCTTAAATGACGTGTTCAACAATATTTTGCTGTGTACGTGGTCTACCAGAACTTTTGCCGTTTAACACACATCCTGTAGCCCGAAACTTCTCCACGACTAGACGAATGTGATGATATAAAACGATATTATTCACAACTCTATTAGGAAACTGCAAGTAAAACTGTCGCTTACATTCCGCGTAGAAATATTGCCATTCTCCGTTAAGAAATTGTGCACTGCAAATATGCTTCAACAATAAAAATATTTTCTTGCAATGTGTACATTATTTAGTAGTATTGTTTATTAAGTAAAAAAATATTTGTAAGAAAAAATTATGTTGCTAGTCACTAAATGACAAATGTCAAAGTGACATTAAATAAATAGTTAATTATAAATAAAAGGCAAGTGACTTATAATAATTTTCAACTACTAGTTACTCAGTGCCTACTGAGATGAAGTTCTTTTTGAAACACGTATTTACTTAATTTTTTCATGATTAAATAGATATAAAAATCTGCCCTCGTACATAAACAGCTAGAAGTATAATATCTCATGCATGACAGTTGTCTGATTACGCTATTGTCCGCTAGGAGGCAATCTATAGGAACAGCTTGCGAGACTTTTCTCCCACAGTAAAAATCGTGACGTTCTCTGTAAGTCCTTGGTGAATTCTTTACGCTATATAAGCATTTTAAAGTACATTCCTCATTTTCTCAAGCTGTTTGAATCTATTTTGTTATTAGCTATTTGTCAAGTTAGTGGATGAACCATTTGTTTTAACAAGTTGTTGATCATGGGGTTTAACTATTTAGTGTATTAGGTCATTTTATATTGACTTTTTTGCTTTAGTTTTCGCGCCGACTTTCAAAAGTTTAGTTCTACGTAATAAATAATGAAATTAAATTTAAAAAAAAATTGATTTTTTTTCTTTCTAGAAAAAATAATGTTTGGTGCTTTTTTTTGTTAGGAGCCTTTTTTGAAAGTCTATTTTTTTTAAATATTTTCTAAAAAATTTTATCAGCAATAAATTCTTACGCCAACAAACAAGTTAGTGCGACAGTACGGCAGCGTAGTTAGGTAACGGTATTGCAAATGACATAGTCAAACGGACCTTACCATAATTTTGCTGGATGGGTGACCATATGTTAATAATAATAAAAACACTGCGACTCGGTGCGTTCGGCCCATCGACACTAAAACGTAACAGGGGCATACATGATAAAGAAAGAAAGGTTATTATACACAGTACTATTTTGTACATCACCAACTCTAATAATTCCTACACCATATAGTATCTTTTTACCACAGTTTTAGTATGTATTCCATTTTGCCACAACTGCATTGTACAAACAACCACTGGCATTGTAAGAAACTATAATAATGTTGTATTTTTTATTACACCTCGAGAGCTATCGCTATAGTAACTATCGTTTGTAGTATCGCATGTTGCAATTGTATAGCAAAACGCACCAAGCAATCCACTTTCGTCATCAACCAAAAACAATGACGGGTGTATTGCCAGTCTCATAACAACGAAAATACTTGTCTTGTACGAGGGCGGTTCAATAATTCCTTAGAAAAAAATATAAAAACAAATTATTTCGAAAATTTTTTTAAAATTTTTCAACATAATCTCCTTTAAGCTGTAAACACTTTCTCCAGCGTTTCTCCAACTTTTTTCAGCCGTCCAAAAAGTAGGAATTCGGAAGGTCCTCAAAATAGGCAGCTGTTTGAACGATGAGCTCCTCGTTCGACATGAATCGTTTTCAAGTTTGGGAATAAAAAAAGTCAATGGGGGTCAAATCTGGCGAATATGGTGAATGTTGTAATAATATGAACTTTAATTCGATGGTTTTCGCCGTCAAACTGCACAAGTGTGCACCCGTGCATTGTCTTGGTGGAGGATATTTTTTTCTTTGTCAAATGAGGACGTTTCTCCTAGATTTCTTCCCTCAACCGGTGCAATAACGTTGCATAAACTTTCCATTTATCGTTTGTCAATTTTTCAAGTTATCAATATAGATGATTCGGCGTACATTCCAAAACTGCCCATCATCTTGTTGGCAGATTTCACCGTCTTTCCCTTCTTCAAAGCCGGATCGGCTTTAAAAACCCACTGTTTCGATTCTGTTTGTTTCTGGAGTATAGTAGTGTATCCATATTTCGTCCACAGTTATCTAGCGACGTAGAAACTCGTTAGAATTGTGACGGAAAAGTTGCCGAACGAGCCTCCAATTCGATCACGATTGCGTTTATTCTTCACTGAGAGCAAACGCGACACCCATCTTACCGAGAGTTTTAGTGCAAAATTGAAAACACTGTACCTTGTGATATGCCCGTGGCCTCAATTATTTCGAGCACTTTGATTCGTTGATCATTAAAAACCATAACGTCAATTTTGTCAAGCATTTTGGAGGAAGTCGCTTCCACTGGACGTCCTGAACGATGTTCGTCTTTTGTTGATGTACGGCCACGTTTAAACTCATTTACCCAATTGTAAACAGTCGCACACAGGAGCAGATGTGCCATGAACTTCATCCAACGCAGCTTTGATCTCTTTCGGTGTTAAACCGTTTAAATAAAAGTGTTTAATCATCGCACGAACTGATGTTTTTCCATTTTTCTAATTGAACCAAAGTTTGTTG
Source organism: Melolontha melolontha (assembly GCA_935421215.2). Classification (NCBI taxonomy): domain Eukaryota; kingdom Metazoa; phylum Arthropoda; class Insecta; order Coleoptera; family Scarabaeidae; genus Melolontha; species Melolontha melolontha. The sequence goes on from OW285242.1 coordinate 49,237,376, forward strand.
CTTCAATCGAGTATAAAAATAAACCTACGCGATGGATTTAGCTGAAACTTACACAGCAGTCTAATGACAAATGACGCTTGCTAAATGCAAATTTTTGTCATATTACTATCGCCATCTCTTGGATTTTCTAAGGAGTTATTGAACAACCCTTATATATTACTAAATTTATAATATCATTAATCTGGAATATATTATATGTATGTAATATGAATTAATTGTAAGATTATTTCGAAGAATAATATGATTTAAAAATTATCATTTTAGCGTCATTTCACCTTGCTTTATTAAAGATATTACGTAAGATGTTGGCGATCATGAAAAATCATTTACGTGTTAGGTACTGCCGAATCATTTGACAGTAGGCTGACGACGGTGTTTGATTGTTAAAATAGTGAACTTAAAAATGTAGTTTTATTTACTTATAGTCACAAAATACATTAGTTTATCACTTATTTTCTTTAATGAGAATGTACTTAATTTGCCTTTAGAAAATTTGGTAAATTTAGAGATAAGTATAACCTATAAACTTCATCGTAAATTTTGTAATTACGTCATAGATTTTAATGATGAAAGTGTATTGCTTGGTGCGTTTTGCTATAGTAACTAATACTATATATTTTTGTTCTACATAATTAGTTACGCCAAAAACTTAGTAGCAATCATGAAGAATTGTGTGAAGCAATAGTTAGTTACCAACAGTAGAAATTGAATTATTCAGTCCATTAATGTTTCATGTATATATTTTAGAAAAATAAAACTTTTCGATTTATCATTACTTTTTGTTTTTTTTTTGTTTTGGAAATTTGGAGCTGTATTTAGAGTCTAGCAATTACAAATTATTGTTTTAATTAAGTAAAACTATAATATAGTAATATATTATACATTGCACATTTGAAAGACGAATAGATCAAAAATTTCAACTTTTTAATTCAAAGTAAACCAACAACCTTCATAAATTTTAGCTTTGACATGTAGTATAGAAAGAACAAATTGCCTAGCCATTATAGGAACGTTATCGGCAATACGGCTTTATTTGGTCAAGTAATCAATATACACTCATAACCACTCCACATTTATTGCTGGAGATATTTTATCAGCGACGCACTATATGTAGGAGAGAGAAGCTACCGAGCATTTATCTAACGCAAAAGAAAGAAGGAAGCTTAATGAATTGTTGTACTCATCGTGTTCGAAATCGAATTGAGTTTATCAATTTTTTTATCTCTTATCTGATTTATTCACGAGTTGTGCTGCCCACTAGATAACAATTAAATTTGTATAACGATCGATTTTTTTGAGTTCAGTCTGTATACGAGAAATATAGTATTTTTCTAATTATCGAGCATCAGAAAATACGCCAACCCAAACTTCAAAAGACAAGTGTGAATTTTAAAGTATTTAGCGAATAGAATAAGAGATAATTAGCTTAGAATACACTTATACAGGTCTACAACCAAAAAACTGCAAATGATTTTTATACTATTTCTTATAGATTTTTACTCACTAAAACCGGGAAAAATACTTGAAAAATTCCATCTCGTCAGGTTTTTTTTGCAAAACTCGTGTTTGTAGTTTCATTTAGGGTGAAACGCCAGTTTAACCCGAAATCTGGAATCCTATTCTTGATTCTAAAAATCCTATGCAAATGTGATTTCTTATTTTCATTTAATATGTATTAGAGTGAGACTCAAAAATAAATACAATGAGAAAATGAGCGGAGTGCGGGGGGGGGGGTACTGAAATGGTAGTAGGGCAAAGGTAGTATTGGCGGTGTGAGGAAGCTCAGGTTGATCATGTCTCAACCGGTATCGTTTGTTTATAGCCAAAAGTGAGGAATCTTACTGGCTGGGTTGAGCGTGTTTATACATGTTTGCCAGAATATTAGGAATGCGTGTAAACAAGCGCGTTGTCAGATTTGATCATGTTTCAACATGATAAGTAAGTTTGGGGTCTTGGTTGTTATATAAGCCACACTTAGTTTACATTTTGCATTCAAGCACGACTGTAGTCGTGTTTTTAGTTACATATTATGACTTAAGAGGTTGTGTTATTTCTCCCGACAACTTTTGTTTTATTTGTTATGAATACACTGTTAAAAGTCAACAAAAACATAAGTGATTTCGTGAAGATAGTGTATTTTGCTTACTTTAAGTTGAAACTTGAGGATCAAGACAAAGCCTGGGCTCCTCATAAGATGTACCAAGATCTTCGTTTGTGGTTGAAGGGTAAAAAATACTCATATCGTTTTGGCAGTCCTATGATGTGACGTAAACAGCAAAACCACATCACCGACTGCTATTTCTGTTCGGTAGATGTGAAAGGTAACAATACAAAAAATAAAAATAAAATATCTTATCCTAACCTTGATTCAGCTATCTGTCCAGTGTCTCATAGCTCTGAAATACCAGTTCCGCACCCACCTTCCTGTTTGGATTATTTCCTGAGTGATTCTAAGAATGGAAATACATTATCTTCCCCAGGACGAATCTAGTTCAATCCCAACTCAGAGCGAGCCCCTGGTTAGAGATTTAGGCCTTGCAAAATATGCTGTCGAATTGCTGTGGTCATAACTAAAAAATAAAAACCTGCCATCATCCGTACTGTACCACCTCAGTTTGGTGATACAGGCAACGAGAGAATTCACTAAATTTTTTAACGATCAAATTTATTCACTTATTGGTTATCATAAAGTACAACTTAATACTTAAATAAACTACATTATTAAATTATGTGAAGTGGCCCATTCTCCTCTACTAGCCGCAAATTTCACAGTGGATGTCTCTCATCAGACGCTGGACCGACAAATCAATTTCTCTCAGTTTTTCGTAAATTCACTGTCTTAGTTTTTCCTCATTTTGGGCTTCCCATCCTCCATGATAAAACTTCCGACAGTAAAGTCCAAAAACTATAAACTCTATTGGGCAAGCTTGAGGCAAGTTTGGAGGGTTATGTTTTTAGGAACAAAAGGTATGTATGTTGTGTTGTCGAAGCCAGTTTTGGGTATCTCTGAGTGATGGCACGATGCCCAGTCTGCCCAAAACATTATATTGTCATCTGCATGATATTCATTGATGAATTAAAGTAATTTGGAAAGATAATTATTAATATAACTCTGACTGTTCAAAGCTTCGACTCTTACTCTTCATAAAAGGTCGGGATATACCCCTCGTTGAAATTGCGCACCAGACAAGGATTTTATCGGCGAATTTTGCTTTATGTTTGTACTACGCAAAGTGAAATACTTCTCATCATCTACAATAATTATAGAATTAACGCGACACATTAGGCGACATTTATATGTAAATTTAGATTTTAATAATTATTAGACACTCATTTGCAGTACATACAATATCTAAACTATATATAAACTATATAAACTATATTGATATAATACTGATGGCGTATATGAAACGCCACCACGTTCGGGTGACAAAATGATATAATACTGGATGCTATGAATTATTATGAATATAATATTAAATGAAGTATAACTGAATAGCTAGCTCAAATTCGAAAATATAAAAGATTAACAAAAATTACAAAAGCACTTCTTAATCTCAGGTCTCAAGGTAGGTTCTAGATCCACAGACAGAACACACACATACATAAAATAAAACGATATTGTAGAAAAATAAGTATATATATTTTGAATGATTAATAGTCGTTAATTTTACAAGATACAAATAATGAAATTTCAATATGCACTTAATATGCTAAAATATACACATGACAAAATAGGGTTGCATGTATACCCCTTCCTACAAGTTATATTGGGTGCCTATTCAGAACACATATAGTACATAAAGTAAATACATCGAATTAAGTTTACCCAAGAAATTATTATTAAAAATTTGTAAACACTGATATTAGAAATTGGTATTATGCCCCTTGAAATAACGTGAGTGAATATCTTTAAAATAAGTATCAACAATAGAGGTTATATCTATTAAGAAAATACTAGTATCTATTTTCACTTAGGTACCTGTTGTGATAGTAGAAAATGGAGATTTCAGGCCCTGAGTATTTACTTGATGATATAAGTTCGGTGAATATCCAACAGGAACTGGATGGTTAGGTGTTATATTGCGCTTCTTGTACGGCTGGATATTATCCTTTTCGTAGAGTTGTTTACGGTCCAAGTCCTCGAGGTTTTCCACTATGTTATGTAAATTCTATTCTATTGAAACATTTTTTTAATATACCAAAAGGATCTGGGATCTTCTTTTAAGTCGCTGCTTGATTATTAACTAGTTTAGATACGTTGAAAACTTAATTGTGATAATTATGAAGAAAAATAGTACTTTTTCAATCGAAGACAGCCAAACAACAAGATAAATATACTTTCCAATATTTATAACACCACCTTGGAATATTAATAGGTATTTATAATAAATTTTGAACAATATTTTCAAGGATGAGTTCTAAAATTGTCGATTCTCACCACATGCAAAAAATCTCCATTAATAATAATTTTTGTTTTTGTCGCCCTGACTACCATAGGTAGTTGTTGAAAAATTAATTATATTTACATACTCATAATACCCTCTCACGTGATCTCAATTGCCTATTTTAAACAAGGTTCAGCCAATAGTCATATTTATAATGATGTTTACAAAAATTTGCTCAAAGATATTTTAATCATAATTAGTTTTAAAATTCTTGATTTCTCGCGATATTAAGTTGTGATAAATTAATAAATGACTGAATAAAATAAATAAACAAGTAAAAATATTCAAATTTATTCGGCATCGTGATTTAAAAAACTAATTTTGATCTTACATCGATATTACATACTTTTTAATTAACTAATTACATTTTTCAAACCATTATATTTCAGATATAACAATCTTGGGACAAATATTTTATTATGTGATGAAAATACTAAGGATGTAAGCTATACTATATCAATATATATATATATATATATATATATATATATATATATATATATATATATATGATAATTTTGATGTTCTCGCGGTTGTATGATGAAATGATGGTTTCTCGGGTTCTTGGCCGCGTGTGAGATGTGTCCTGAGAAGGATTGTTGTCTCGACGTTTCGACGGGATCGCACTCGTCATTTTCTAGAGTTGTTCTTTCACTTGACGCTGAAGAGTAACTGCCGATCGTGTCCTCGGGTGTCTGCTATTATGTTGCACTATGGGAGGTAGGGGTTGCGCTGCTGCCGTCGTGCGTACACGGCTTCGCGTGATTGGTCCGGGTGTCTGTGATTCCTGTGATATATATATATAATATATATATATATATATATATATATATATATATATATAATAATTGATAAATTATTGGAGTTTTTCGGCTTTTATATGAAATATTTACAAATATCAAATTAGAATGTATGTAGTTGCAGAGTAAGTGGGGATGTAAACATTGCTGCCTACAAATTACAAAGCAAATCATACGAAATTTATAATTGAAAAATATTGTCTATATTGGGACTCGAACCCAAGTCTACAGTTTGCCGGACTGTCGCTTTTACCACTTAGCCACAATAGACCTAGGTTCAAGTTATTTAGACATGCAAATGCATTATAAAGTAACAGTGTTAATAAATCAGATGTCAGTTATTGAATGTAGATGTCAAGTTGAAAGCAGAAGTCAGTTTTGAAAGCTGATGTCAGTTTTATATGTCAGTGAGTGAAAGCAGATGTCTGTTTTTGAAAGCAGGTGTCAGTTATGAAAGTAAATGTCAGATTTGAAAGCAGATGACTATTTTGAAAGTAGATGTCAGTTATTGAAAGCAGATGTCAGTATTTTGAGAGCAGATGTCGGATTTGAATGTTTGAAAATGATAATTATTACTCCATAGCTATATGAGTGTTCAGATAATTTCTTAGCCGTTTATTAAATATAACAATTGATAAATTATTGGAGTTTTTCGGCTTTTATATGAAACATTTACAAATATCAAATTAGAATGTATATAATTATAATTGATATTTGTAAATATTTCATATAAAAGCCGAAAAACTCCAATAATTTATCAATTGTTATATTTAATAAACGGCCAAGAAATTATCTAAACACTCATATAGCTATGGAGTAATAATTAGCATTTTCAAACAGTCAAATCTGACATCTGCTCTCAAAATGCTGACATCTGCTTTCAATAACTGACATCTACTTTCAAAATTGGCATCTGCTTTAAAATCTGACATTTACTTTCATAACTGACACCTGCTTTCAAAAACAGACATCTGCTTTCAATAACTGACATTTGCTTTCACTAACTGACATCTGCTATCAAAACTGACATCAGCTTTCAAAACTGACTTCTGCTGTCAACTTGACATCTACATTCAATAACTGACATCTGATTCATTAACACTGTTACTTTATAATGCATTTCTAAATAACTTGAACCTAGGTCTATTGTGGCTAAGTGGTAAAAGCGACAGTCCGGCAAACTGTCGACTTGGGTTTGAGTCTCAACGTAGACAATATCTTTCAATTAAAAATTTCGTATGATTTGCTTTGTAATTTGTAGACATCAATGTTTACATCCCCACTTACTCTGCAATTACATACATTCTAATTTGATATTTGTAAATATTTCATATAAAAGCCGAAAAACTGCAATAATTTATCAATTGTTATATTTAATAAACGGCTAAGAAATTATCTAAACACACATATATATATATATACATATATATATATATATATATACCATGTGGCCGCGTGCGTCTGCACTATAGCGATACCTGTAGTGTAAGCAAAACACACAGAGGTGTCCGTGTGTTAGAACTGTAAAGAAGTAGTCGCAATGTTCCAATGTGTAGTCGCGCAAGCGCATTAGCTGTCGCTCCCGCATATGGGTGTTAGTTGCAATGTTTATATCGTCAGGCTAATGCGCTTGCGCGACTACACATTGGAACATTGCGTCTACTTCTTTACCGTTCTAACACACGGACACCTCTGTGTGTTTTGCTTACACTACAGGTATCGCTATAGTGCAGACGTACGCGGCCACATGGTATATATATATATATATATATATATGCAAGTAGTGGAGCGAGTGCAAGTCATGTCTGTCTCCAGTATACGTGCATTGACAAGTTACAATAAGAACGAAATGCATCGGCACGTTCCGGGATGAATGTGGCTTAAACGAATTTTGAATTATCCTAAGAACTAAGATGGTGTACGTCGTGAAACTTAGTTTGACAAATTGTAGAATTAGCGCGACACATTAGCCGACATTTATATGTAAATTGAGATTTTAATAATTATTAGACTCTCATTTGCAGTACATTCATCAATAATAATGATTTTTTCACTGACAAAATGCACTCACCTCAAATGACGGCAGCATCTTGGTATACGTAGCAGTTGGCCTTGGGAGTATTTGGGGTACTTACGTCTATTTCGGTATTTAAGACCTTTTCTTTTCAATTCCAACGATAATGTACTCTTCGAACTGCCGTATCCACGAGGCATTCTTCTCGCAGATATCTCAACACGGTTTTTGGCACTTCTCAACAAACTCTGTGCAGTAATTACCCAAAGGTCATCCACTTTTTGGGAGCTTAAAACATGGAATACCATGCTCGTATTCCGCTATTGTATACTAAATTATTTTACATGAAATATTTTCATTCTCAGGTTCGAAATATTTCAGCATTGCTCCCCCCAACCAAGTTGTAGGTACTTTTTCGGAGTTCTATTTACAACAAATTCCAATTAACTAACTGTCAACTTAGAGTAAACAATGTAAACTTTTGTGACCAAAGACAACTTGATATTATTTCATTTTTATATAATTTTAATTTCATTGAGGTCTGTGCCAAAACTTTTAGGACATACGTTACTACCTAATCGACAGGTTTACCATTCCTTGTTTTCTTTAGAGTCAACTAATCGTGTTATGCCCATTATTTGTTTATATGTGTTTCTAATAATAAAATCATATTTCATGATTGTAAACAGACCCATAAAATTTGTTTCATTTCTCTTAAAATTCGTCTAAACACTCTCGCAAAATTTCGTTTCGAACGCATTTTTGATCAAAGTGTAAACAACCGGGACACCCACATGCAGATAGCTTTTGCATGTTCTGTTAAAATATTGTACACCTGTTCTTTAGACATGTTCACAGTATTAGCTATTTCACTCAATTTGAATTGTGTACTTTTCAGTCACCCGTTTTTTCAAGGCTTTTATATACAAAGATTTAATAATAATCTGAATTTTAAATTACCAAGCAAAACTATATGAATAAAATGTTTTAGATACTTTCACCTATGTGAAAGCTAATTTATTATCATTCCACTCTTCTAAAATGGAATACACTTGTCCCAAGGTTACTAAATGTATAAGGTTGCCACGTAACTCTCCACCAATAATATTCTTACGCGGGAAAGCCTCACTCAGCGTGCCCATTCAAATTAAAATGATTTTGACTTTAATTTTATCATTAGTTAAATAGGTATAAATCGAGTAAAATAAATAATTGTTTTCTATAGACAAAACGATTGGTTTATGTACGATCTAATCACATATACTTACACAAAGCATGTCGTCCTTTATTTCAAAATATTGCTTTAAGTAATGGTTAATGACTCCTAGTTATGGGTGTACTCATGGGTGTAAAAAATATTTAATGTAAATATTTTTGCCAAAAAATGCGTTTATAATTTGTAAAGACAGGAACTAGACAGAAAACGCATGGCACGCCCGATGACGCGCAATATGGCGATCGCCGTTAGTTACGAGGCAACCCTACCTGTTTACTAATCTTGTACTTGTTCCAGTGATTTATTTCATGTTAATTTCATGTTACTGGTTTCAATATAATCCATAAATTGACAGCGGAATAATCTCAATATAATGATACAGCAATTAAAGCCTCTTTTAAACCTAAATCTACCGTATCTTCCCAACAACTAGGTACATTCACAGGCAGTTTCTTTCTACCTTTTTATGAAGTAGGATTTTATTTTGACTCCGTCTAAAAGTCTCTTAATTTAAAAAATAGAGATATCTATGGATTCCCCAACATAGTATTACAGCCCAACAAAATGAAATTTCTGTTCTGGTGCCAGAAACGTAAAAACTAATTTTGGATATTTTTATTGTGCTAATTCCAAAAATACCCGCCTTTTTTTCGTAGCAGCTCTAGTTTATGATATACAGGCTAATTAATTACAGTTCCAATCAAAGGCAAAAATAATAAAATTATGATATCTTTAGAAGCCAAAAAAAATTTCGTACCTAAAACCAAAATATATTTAGCTAATTTGTGTTACTTGGCTCTACTCACGACCGTATAACCCGACCTCCAAAACTTAATCAACGTAATTGGTTGCGAGAGAGAATAGCTATTTATGAAATGGGTCATTTTGTGTAAAGAAATGGAATATTTGCAGGACGAACGAGCGTAGCGAGCGAAATCCTGCAAAATGACATAAATTACTCAAAATAACATTTCATAGCATATTGCATACAAGATTTTATCTAATTTTGACCAAACATAGTTTTATAATTTTGCAGCTAATCTGACATTAAACGTCATAACTAATTTTCTTAAAAACGCCATACAACATAAGTCATATTAGATTAGTAATGACCAGAGACCGGACACATCGGGTTGAAATGACGTCGTCATTACGACGGACGATATAAATAGTCTACAGCATCTGTAAGTACATCACGCAGTTATTGAATGCACTATTGATCTGGCTAGCGCGCACATCTGTCTTCATCGAGAATTGCGACGTTTTCTGTTGAATATTCACAGTTAAATTTATATTTTCATGGGCGTAGATGGAAGCGTGTGGAGTTTTAATAATTTAGATTATATTTCGTAAGATAAATATGCTGTGAGTTAGTTTCTTGTTTTCATAGCTTTAACTGTTAATTACATCGTAATTTTTGTGATAGATCCTGTTTAATATCGTTTTATTGAATCTTCTTCTCCCAATTATTTCGACGTAAGTGTGCATTGAATTTCGTTCAGTTTCAATAACTTTACGCATACATTTTTAGTTTTCATTTATTTAGGTCTAGAGCATTGTTTAAGTTACTTTTTCAGATATGATATACAAGGACGTCGAGAACGGCATCCTAAAACAATGGCGAGTTGGATTGGCGGTCATACTGATTATATTTCCATTGTCAGTGATTCCGAAATTTATTACAAAATCTGTAAAATGTCGTTAAAAAAATCCATGAAATCACACGTACAACGTCATTTAGCATCGCAAAGACATGCACAGAAATTGGGACCGTTGGAATCTTACAATTTTAACGAAGAACTCTGTGAAACTTTTATGGCGGTAAATAAACTTAACAATCCCACTTTAAAAATATTTCTCCAAAAATATAGTGGTCGAAATGTTCCTGATGAATCCACCTTACGCAAATATTATTCTAAGTGCTACACGAAAGCAGTAGAACGCATTAGATGCCATCTTTCAAATCAGTACCTCTGGATAAGTTCCGACGAAACTGTCGATATATTAGGACGCTGTGTGTTAAATGTTGTAGCTGGTGTACTACATCCAACTATTCCATATAACGCATATGTAATAGCAACAAAAGTTATAAATGCAGTTGTTGCGGGAACAGTTGCTAAAACCAGTAACGAGAATTTTCAAAAAATACTTCATTTGGACGACAGGTACAAAGAAAAAGTACTTTTATTTGTAAGTGACAGTGCTGCATATATGTTAAAAACAGGCAGACTATTAAGGGAAACATATCCTAATATGCTGCATATTACTTGTGTACCACAGGCTCTCCACAGAATCTGTGAATATACAAGAGACACCTTTCCAGAAGTTGATGGGACTTGTATCCGCTTTAAAAAAACAAAAAGTTCTTAGAAAAGCACCATTGAGAGTAGCTCTTTACTGCCATCTTTGTCACTGCCTGCCTCCCTTTCCAGTAATAACTAGATGGGGGACATGGTTGGAAGCTACTAGTTTTTATGCAGAAAATTTCGATGGTTTACAAAATTTCGTTGCATGTTTAAATTACGATGCTCGGAGTATTTCTGAGTGCAAGGAAGTAACACAAATTCCACATTTAAAAATCAGTTGTACTTTCTTCAGGAATACTTTGGAAATTTGCCAAAACTAATCACTTATTTTGAAAATCGAAATCTCAAATTAAATGATGGTTTAACGACATTAGATGTGGCTATTAATAATTTGAAAAGTATTCCAAGTGACTTCGGATATGGCCTTCGGCAAAAGTTTGACGCAGTGTTTAAGAGAAATCCAGATTTAATAACATTGCGGCAATTGTGTATGGGAACAATGCCACAACATCTAACTGCAAAATACGCGGAAATAAAAGAATATTTCCAGTATGCACCTATAACTAGTTGCGATGTAGAAAGGACGTTTTCTATTTACAAGGATGTATGTATTTCATTCAAAGAGAACAAATTTTACAGAAGAGAACCTTGAGTATTGCTAGTAAATATTAATACTCCTTTACTCAACTTGAACTACAAAATGAACAAATAAAAATGTATTTTGTATTTTGTAGCCGTATATATACCCGTGTTGTTATTATTAGTATAAATATATAAATAAAAATAAAAACTTTAAAAGTACAAATGTTCATTAGTACGCTCGTGAGCGATGAGTCATCAACCTCTCGTGTCCGGTCTCTAGTAATGACAGTTCATGCTATTGATAATAATTCATTTGACTTGTCAGGTGTTTGTTAATTTAAGTATAAATATTTACTTTTATTAACTAAATATTTCGTTGCATCGTATGAATGACAGATTAAGATTCAGGCGGATTACCCAGCGATAGAGAAGAGGCCGCACAAAGTGCATTATCGACCGTGATTCCATAAAAGTCGAAAGCCCGGTACGATTTGGCTTATGAAAAATTTGGGTGATGTGAAGACAAAAATTAAATGGGTTAATGGGTTTTATTAGCCTATTGCCAAGTGAAGAACGAATCAAAAAGCTTCAACACTCTGGACTTTTTATTCTATGCTGCGAAGTGAATTGTCTTTGAAGAGGAATATTGATATTGCAAAATATGCCAGTTTACATGCATTTCTAAAGAGGCAATCGGAGGGATACCATGCAAAAAAGCCTAATATCTTGTCAAAGGAAAACGTCTCCCGGTTTATGACAGAAGCTGAGGTTAAAACATATTTAATGACAAAGGTCGTATTGATCGTTAGAATAGCTGGTGCTTGTCGAAAAAGTGAGTTAACTTTTCTACGTGTAAGGATATTTTAGACGAGTTTTCTCATTATGTAACAAAAATCCCTAATACAAAGCCAAAAGTAATGCGTGAGTTTGTGATCACAGAAGGAAATATTGAACGGCAAAATTTTCTTGATCTTATTAGAAAGTATATTTCTTTGCGTCCACGAAACGCTAAACACGATAAGGTTTTCGTCAAATATAATAATGGTAAACCAGTGGCACATCTACCGAAGAGTATTACTCAGTTTTTCAAAGTAGCAAATCCTTTCTTATTTGCCGGACACTGCTTCAGAAGGTGGTCGGCTACCTTTTTGGCAGATTCTGGTGCGGATATTTTGAAGGTTAAACGATATGGAGGCTGGAAGTCCAATACTATAGCGGAGGGTTGTGTAGAGAATTCTATAGAAAATAAGAAAAGGATTGCCACTGATATTCTTTGTAAATCAACTCAAATGCAAGTTCCGTTTTGCATCATGAAATCAGAGCAGCTGCCATGAATTCTACGTCTGCAGGAATTAACCTCACCAATTGTTCACATTGTGTCATAAATGTTTATAACGCATAAAATGAAGATTCAACCAGTTGCTGTCATTAAACGTTCCTCTTTTTCTTTGTTGTCTTTATTAACTGGTGTTATATTTTTCATTACGTACCAGTTACAGTTTCCTAACGTCATACAGTTTCGAAACGTGTCACTTTATGTATCAAAATTAGATAAAGTTATATTTCCACCTTTGTATATCAAATTGGAGGTTATGAAGCAATTCGTGAAGGCTTTAAATCCAGATGGACTTTGTTTTAGCTATTTGACACGTTTCTGAGATTAGCACGAAAAAACTGAAATCCAGAATATTCGATGGGCCTAGAGAGGTCAGCTTATTAGAGATACCCAATTTATCGCATTATTGAGCAAGATTGAACGAACAAAATTGAATCATGCCTTACCCTACGCCTTGCCTTTATCGATGCCAGATCAAACCGATTAAGTAAGTAAAAATATGATCGAACATTGCGAATAATGAAACCCAACATGTACAAAACTGAAGCGGTGTCCTGATTAACATACTCGATGAAAGGCAACTTACACGAATTTTTAATTATTCTAACAACCAGGGAGGTTGGCGTCGCGACGTGTTGCGTTTTGCATGCTGGTGCAAACATAGTTTGACGAATTGTAGAATTAGCGCGACACATTAGGCGACATTTACATGTAAATTTAGATTTTAATAATTATTAAATTCTTATTTGAAGTATATTCAAAATAAATATAGTTAAAAACTTAATATTTTCATTACGTTTAAATGAAAATTTTTAAATATACTTCATATACATACTAGACAAAACCTCAACAAATTTGTTAGATGTAAACCAAATTTTCGATTGTAGTATAGAAGCTCTGTGATTTAAAACAATTTAAAGCAAAGTTTTGGAAAAAAAACCTTTTTAAAAGCAGCATAAAAAGCAAAGAAGTAGTCTGGAATAAATTTGTTTGTTGAGCGCGCTTCACATCGTCTATACCTCTTTTTTCTATTTTTTTCAATTCTATTTTTCCCGCGGTTTGTACGGACAGGAAATAATAATAGTTGTTACTTCATTGTACAGGTAAATTGCGCCTCAGCGCGACGGCAATCGATGCAAAAGCGGCATAAACTTTTAGTCGATTGAGCATTTGCGAACCCGCAACGGCACCAACAAAACACCACAGTGTTTCTGTTATCTGTTTCATGTCAAGCGGAAAAATTATTAACAGGAAAATTACTGTAATAAGATTCATTGGGAAAGATCAAGGGAGATGACGAATGGGTTGAATGACACGCGACCTTTTTTCAATTTTATTATAATACTGTGAAACATTTGGTTCATTAGCGGGGACTGCAGAGACTACTTTGAAAGTATCGTTATACTCTTATTTGGTTTTACTATTACTAAAGTCAGGATATTGGTTTAAAATGCAAGATTTAATTTAGTTGATTGTTATAGCTTTAAAGAGAAAGATAAACCAATGTACAACGATTTATAAATTAATTAAAAAATATTTTTTTTTTAACTTTAAAATCAAATTTTCCACAAGATGTAAAATAAAATCCATAATTTATATTCTTCAGAGAAACAAGAGACTTTTGAAAATTTTATGAAATTAAATATTATGTATATGAGTAAGAAAAATAAATCTTATTTGGGAAGTCGCTCGGAATATCACCCCAGAAGACTTGAGACAATTTATTCGGCATACAGCTAATATAGAAAATGAATACGACCAAAATACATGTATTGCTAATCAAGAATTTATAATTCATTTAAGTGATAGTGATGAAACGAGTGTTGAGGATTCCGGAGAAGATTAAAGCATATATGTACGAGGGCATATTGAAAACTAATGCCTCCATGGCTATAACTTTATTAGTAATAGATATATGATTTATATATAAATGTGACATAATAGTAACTGTCCTCTGCGCACTGATTAATATATTCATTTTTCAACATAATTGCCATTGACAGCAATACATTTACGCCAACGTACTACGAGTTTTGCGAAGTCCGCCACGGAAAAAGTCTGAAGATTTCCCACGATCACCTCTGCATCCGAATAAAGAAACGCTTGCTCTTGAGATGTTGAGCATTAATCTTCGGAAAGAAGAAAAAGTCACAAGGCGCAAGATCGGGGTTAAAAGGTGGATGAGGTAAAACGTCTGTACTCCATGGACTGACGTTTCATATCAGGGTCGTAATGATGCGCCCACGACCCCAACGACCATATCGAGTTAAGAGTTGTTCGCAGATTTATTTCCGATTGGCTTTCATTTCATCAGTAAGCATTCGGGGCACCCAACGTGCTCATACTCTCCTGTACTGCAGCACGTTGTAGATAATGTGATGTACTCTTTCTTGGATAATACCCATCCTGTTGGCAATGTCAGTTTGTTTACACCGTCGATTCTCACAAACCACTTCATCCACGAGAGCCACCCTTCCACCACACTGGTCGACCACTGCGTGCTCGTTCATGGACATCCTTTTCAGCAGGATTTGCGTCTTTCACAGTCCTTATCCACCTCCTAACAGTACTCACATCAACACACGCATCACGGTATACAGCACTCAACCTTCGATGGATGTCAATGGGCGCTACTCCCTCCGCAGTAAGAAATTCAATGACAGCTCGTTGCTTTAACCGCACGTCCATGCCGGTCGCCATTTTTAGAACTGTCGTGCGCACACGCGATTTTGTTGAGAATCTCCACTAGGGGGACTTATGTACAAATGCTTAAGGTAAATGTCAAACCACTTTTGACACGGTCTGGCCTGTCACTATAAAAGTTATAGCTATGGGGGTATTAGTTTTCAATATACCCACGTACCTATATCTATGTGAATTATTATTTCAGTTTTGATTTTCAACCGATAAAACAATATCTATTCTATATTGACCATATAACGTTTTTTTTTAATTTTTTATATACTTTTGATGTAACTTTTTAATTTAATTAATTAATTAATTAATTATAATTATTAATTAACTATTATACAGGTCATTCGTAAAGTAACGGATAAATTCAATAAAAATGTTTTTCAAAAAAACCATCGGACTCGTCGAGTTTTATTTTTAGTTTAGAGCTTTTACGCGGAACGGAAATATACAAGGTATTTCTAGAAACCTATATGACGTCATCTTGTTTTCGAATATAAACACCCATTTTTCATTACAGAATTAGAAAGGGCAGATTTTTTACATACGACAAGATAATTTTGGATGATGTTTAAATAAGGAAATTTTGAAGTCATACTATTGTAAACATTTCTTGGCGTATCCGTGTTTTCAAATCTTTTAAATTCGCTGGTTGAGTCACGTATACTTTACTTTTTAAGTATCCCCATAAGAAATAGTTGAAAGGAGATAAATCTGGCGATCTGGGTGGCGACTCTATTGTCCCTCTCTTACCAATCCAATGATTTGGAAAAACTTCATCCAAATAAGCGCGAACAGGTAAAGCGTCATCTTTAGAAGATTTAAAAGCACGAATACGCCAAGAAATTAGAAACATTACCGCATCGCCAACGTTCAAAATAGTTATTTACGAACCAAGTGCGTGAAATCATATTTCGCGAATGAGTGACCAGTTTAAAGCGCGAGCCGTAGGCGAGCGCTTTATGGACACGAGTTCGCGAAATGTTTCACGCACGAAGTTTGTACAATATTTTTTGTACGAGAACTATAAACAATAATAATATTTATATAAAATATAAATATAATTTCAAAATGTTTATATTTATAAGTATTTTTAACAATATTACTAGTATCTGTTAAGATGGCCGAGCGGTCTAAGGCGCCAGACTCAAGGTTTACCTTGCCCGTTATACGGGTTCTCGAGCGTTCTGGCCCTCTCTGAGGGCGTGGGTTCGAATCCCACTTCTGACAATTCTTTTTTAGTTTTCTATAAATTTAAAAAATATATTTGTTGCTGTTCTGACATTGAATTACATACCTTCCAAATATAACAATTTCTATTTCATTTCCTTTTATTTTCATAGAAAAACAACGAACTGGGTAGCATATTTTAAGGTTAGGGATTTATGATTTTAAAATGTCACTGAATTAATCAAGTTCCAGGAAGTACCAACTTTACTTTTACGCACTCGTGTTTAAAGTGACTTTTTACGCACGCAAATCGAATCATGAAATGACAGGTTTTGATAAGCGAGTACAAAAAGAATTTATTAATCGCCTTGGCTATTGTCTGATTGTTAACTGTGTTCAATTCGAACATTTAATTTATATAGTATAGTATAGTATATATATATATATATATAGTATAGTATATATATTTTAATAGATCATTATTTTTCCATTTTTAATGTTTACAATAATATTACTTCAAAATTTCCTTATGTAAACATCATCAAAAATTATCTTGTCATATGTAAAAAAATCTGCCCTTTCTAATTCTGTAATAAAAAATGGGTGTTTATAATTAAAAAAATGATGACGTCATATAGGTTTTCAGAGATACCTGTACATTTCAATTTCACGTAAGAAAACTCTAAACTAAAAATAAAATTTTTTTTTTTTAACTTCCCTTTACTTTTTGTTGACTTTATTCGCTACTTTACAAATCCGCTGTATGAAATAAAATCTATCCAGTTTCTATTTTATAAAAATTAACGTAAGGAACACTTATTGTTAATCGTACAGATTACAAATTACTTAATACTCCCCTGGCTTCTATGCTGATATTATAATCAGTGTTTGTATTTGCCTAGGCCCTCACCGCATGGTGCCTAATTAAAGCATTTGCAGGGTACAAAGTAATTATCTTAGATTGTGAAAAATACTAAACTTTAACAACAATTACACCAATAACAAAGAAACCCAATGTACTGCCGAAAATTTCGGCAATTCATTGTTGTACTCTTCTGCAAGCTAGAAAATTGAAGGTGACGATTAATGCGGTTCTATAGTTCTTATTTTATTTATTGGTTCACATTTTCCTGTTTTTAAATTCGGATTTAATGATTTGAAATAGTTAATTGACGAAGGAGATACTTGTTGAAACTTCATTATAACGCTAAGAAATAAGTAATTAAACTTCTTTCTAGTTTCAAAAATTCTTTTATTGTAAATACATACCACTACTATATTGTTTCGCCATACAATGGGTTCATCAGGTGGATGAAATACTGAATATGTACAATACAAGTTTGAATATTTATGTGAAAATTATTGGGGAAGTGGTGGTGGAAACATTTTTACAATCTCCCCTCTATTAAATTTCAAGATTGTAAAAATTTTTCCACCACCATTTCCCCAATAATTTTCACATAAATATTCAAACTTGTATTGTACATATTCAGTATTTCATCCACCTGATGAAGCCATTGTATGGCGAAACAATATTGTAGTGGTATTTACAATAAAAGAATTTTTGAAACTAGAAGTTTAATTACTTATTTCTTAGCGTTTTAATGATTTGTTCAATACGTTCACGGAGAGATAGAAAATTTAGTAATCTTTTCCGGCTAGGTAACGTTCATTTACCGTAATGTTTTCAAAATGAACGAAATGATTCGTCGTCTACTAACTTAAACGGTACATTACACAATATGTATGTTACACATAAATGAAACAAAAATGTCTCGCCACTTTTTTTGCAATTATGTATTACACTATTTACGTCTCTTTCGCAGTGAAATTTCCTTGCGATATATGCGGCCTTTACACTTTATTATACTGCCACTGTACATTAAATCCGGAAATCCATTTACCAATTTATGAGCTACATCATAAAACGGTTTCTTTCTGGCTATTTGTTTCATTATAAAATGATTATTTAAACCAGCGAAGGGCACTGAACCGTGTTCAGATGACGACTGACAAAATATATATACTGGGACGAACCGCTGCACCGGTGGGGTGTTGCTCGAACGAACCTCTCTAGTAATATACTGATTGTTTTCAATAGGGTATTATTGATAGATTTTTCAATAGAAGATATTTATATAATTAGTATTCAAGACTAAGTCAGGATCGTGTTGGTCTAGTGGTAGGTCACTAGACTATGAATCTCAGAAACCAGGTTCAAAGCCTGGTCTAGCCAATAATATCGATGGCATTTTTTCGATCCCAACTCGACTCAGGTTAACTAAAATGAATACCTGGAGATAAAATTCTGGGGTAGTACCAAACGGCTTAAGTTGTAGCAAGTGTACCATATTACTACCACAAAAAGGCCTGCAATGCTAGTACGGGGACTACTATTATTAAAGACTAAGTCACTTTTCAAAACGTTATTCAGAAAGATGCTTCCCCCTTCACAGCAGGCAAAATTTAGAAAGCCGTTACCTAAGTAAGATTACAGAAATGAACCCAGCGGAAATTTGCTTTTGTATAATATATTTAATTTTAAAAAAACTGTTCAATTTAACTGACATCATCCATTGAGGATATCTTGTCTTGGATATCCGCAATATATTGGCATAGGCAACGCCAATTAGTTGTATTTTAATTATTTTTCTAGCGAATCGAAATCGTATCTGTTCCGTTTTAACATCGTAACCCCAGCATCAGGCATCCCAAAATCACCGATTAGATATTCGCCTCCCCGAAATATCATTAACACAAGTCGTTAGCGTCATATCGTTAACAAAATTCCACTCGTTCCTTATCTATATCCATCTCACCCGTATTGGTGCGGGTCTCTTCGTTTGCTTCGTAGCGTTGTTGTCCTTGATGGTGGAACTAGTAAGGAGAGGCAATGCTGTTTTGTGCGCGCTCGTCGCTGTGTTATAGAACGTCGAAGAGATACCGGTGCACAGACGATAATTCC
Organism: Melolontha melolontha; assembly: GCA_935421215.2. NCBI lineage: Eukaryota > Metazoa > Arthropoda > Insecta > Coleoptera > Scarabaeidae > Melolontha > Melolontha melolontha. Next base: position 49,256,904 of record OW285242.1, read on the forward strand.
AACCGTGACCTACCCTATGCTTAACAAACACGAGGTTTATATACAAAACCGACCGACGCCTGCCGTTTGCCGTCCATTTGATTTTCGACCTTAAGCACGGCTCAGTTAAGGTGGAAAATTCTGCGACGAGGGATCGATAAGCCTACAGGGCGAACTGTCTGTGCACACCACGGTCGAGAACGGAGTTGTACGTGAATAAACAATGAGAAAGACCGTTCGTGTGTTCGAAGTTTCTGTCCTCTTTCCTATCGTGTTGGTTGTGTGAAAAGTAGATATCTGAATGTGAATGTGTTTTTAATAATTATTTAGTTTCGTGGAATGATTTAAATAAATTTTGACGTGTCTCATTAATCTTGAAATTATCACTAAGTTCAGAAAAAAATATCTCCAAAATTATAACCTTCAGATATAAACTGGATATCAATTAGGGAATAGGGAAAAGTATAAAATTTATTTAAAGAAAAATGATATTTCAAAATAAATAAGAATGAAGGTGTTTTTTATTATTATTTATACGTTTATAATACTGTCTATTTATATTAATCGCGTTTTGGATAATTCCACGTAGAAAGATATGTAAATTAAAATCGCATGTCCTAACTTAACCCTTAACTTGTATTCCGGGGTTAATTTTGACCCTACCACAAATTGAATTACAGTTTCCTAGAAAGCTGCTCAATCTGGATACATCAGGCGCCATCTATTCTCCTTAAATGCTAAACAGTTTTGTTCGCCATATTAGTTGTCAACATACTTTGACTTGTTTCGGTTGTATTTCCACTAGCAGGGTCAGATTTGACCCTGGTATATCTACCACTAGTGTTGGAATTCAAACTTTTACATTTTTGTTAGTAGCGGCAAGTGCGCGCGATAAAAGGAGACCATTAGCTCAACACAAATTAGAAAGGTTAGCTGAAAATTTTTGGGACGCCGATAATGACATTTCTGATGCAGAAACGATTATCAGTAATCATAACAGTGATACCCACTGTAGTAGTGAAAGTGATGACGAAAATGAAAATTTACCTAATGAAGTTAATCTAAACGATATTCTCGAGAATGATGCAAATGGCTACTACTATGGAAAAAATAGAAAAAAGTGGGCAAAACGATGCCCTGTATCCAGTCGTACTTGTTCCACTAACATAGTGTCACATAGTCCTGCTCTTTCAGGGCCACTCCGTATCGACAAACCCTCTACACCTTCTCAGGCTCTCAGTTTGTTACTTTACGAATACATTATAGATGAACTTATTGACAAAACAAATGAGAAAATTACTGAATTGCAGGTAACTTATGGTGACCAGTCTTTATCCTGCTAATATACTAATCATGTTGATAAAATAAGAGCATTCCTAGGTCTACTTTAGCTGGCGTTTTCAAATCAAGTAACGAGGATATCAGATCGATTTTTGGCACAAATGGCACAGGACGTGACATTTTTCGTGCGACAATAACGCAAAAAAGTTTAGCTTCCTACTTGCAGCTTTGAGATTTGACGACCTAAGTACTAGGCCACAACGTGTTATTCATGTAGAGAATACGTGGCTGTTGACGAAATGCTAGTTAGTTTTCGTGGTAAGTGTCGTTTTTGTATGTATATGAAGAGTAAGCCTGCAAAGTACGGTCTAAAGATAATGTGCTTGTGTGACACTGGTACACATTATTTGATCAATGCATTTGTATACACTCGAAAGGAAAAGATCCCAATTCAGCCAAGAAAACTGTCTGTACCAGCACAATCTGTACTATCTCCAATTCGCCCAATTGCAAATTCCAACCCTAATGTAACCGGAGACAATGGTTTACCTCACTAGAGTTAGTTGAGAAATTGCAGCAAAACAAACTCACGTACATAGGTACTATTAAACGGAATAAGCGAGATATACCTCAAGAATTTCTCTCCAACAAACACTGAGAACTCTTCGACATTTGGATTTACAAAAATCATGTGTGCCAAAAAAGAAATGGATCTGTCTGCTTGATATAGTCAAATACACCACAGTGGTGTGGTAGAAGACGGAACGAAGAAGCTGCCAGACATCATTAGCCAATCCAAATAATGAACTAGTGCGACAAGATTTTCTTATATCTTTAGGCAGAGAAATGATACAGGGCCATTAAATTCAACTTGCTCAAATAATAAAATAAATATTCCTAGAGAATTAACGGAAGTTATTCGGCGAATCGACAATATTCCTCAAGAGGTTCAGAATTTGCCCTGAGAACGACTCCTAAAAAGAGCTAGGTGTGCTTTATGTCCGTATAATGACAGTAAACATTCTCTTATATGTGACAAATATAATAAAGATATTTGTAAAAAACATTTTAAGGTTTCAAATCTATGTACTAATTGCATGTCATGAATTTTAGGTGTTCCGGACCAAACTGTCAGAATTTTTCTAGAGTTCCTTTTGGTGTTGAGTCGAATGTAGTTTGTTAATTTATCATTTTGTAAAGATTAATAATTTATAACAAATTTTTGTTCTATTTTCAAAATTTCTTATTTTTCTTTTGTCCTATTTAAATTTTCTGAAAATATTAAAAGTTTTACACATATAACACAAGCCAACAAAATTAATTATTTTTTCTTGGTGCCGAGAAACTGACAACTGATTTTGAATATATTTAATGTGCTGATTCCAAATATACTTGACTTTTTTCGTGGCAGCTTTAGTTTTTGAGATCCATTCCGCTTTAGTAACACGCAAAAATAATGAAATAATGGTATCTTTACACAAAATATCCTGTTTTTTTTTTTGTTTTCGGGACAACAGAACTAAAGATCAGCACTGGGTTAACAAAAATTGACCCTTATGAATTGTCATGGTTCCAGGAAAAGAAAACGTAGTCAACGAACCTTTCGTTGCGAGGGAGAAAATCATATTTCCAGCGTTGCATATCAAGTTGGGACTTATAAGCAATTCGTGTAGGCCTTAAATATGGACTTTGCTTTGGGTACTTAATACGTAAATTTCCTGATCCTAGCATGGAAAAACTGAATAAAGATGGCCCTCGGATAAGACAGCTTAGAAAAAAATCAGTTACCACAGCAATGAACGAGATTGAAACTAATGCCTTATATTCATCTGTTCAAGTAGTACAAAATTTTCTTGGCAATCATAAAGCGGCGAATTACACAGAATCAGTGGAATATATGGTTTCTAAATTTTATATTCTTGATTGTAACATGAGCATAAAACTTCACTACCTCCCCAAACAGTTAGATCAATTCCCACAAAACCTAGGTGATTACAGTGAAGAACAGGGTGAAAGTTTTCAATAGGACCTTCAGACGATGGAAGAACAATATCAAAGAAGATGTGATACCCACATGATGGCCGACTATTGTCGGAGTCGGCAGCGACACTGTGCTACGAGTACTAAACTCTATGCTAGAAAATCGTATACAAGATTATTTTTAGTAATAAGCCATAAATGCATATTTATATCTACTTTGTGAATTAAATACCTGACTTTTTATTATTTGTTTTTTTCTGAGACTATGTCTAAGATACTGGTATTTATAACCTGAAATGTACATGAATTAAAAGAAGATGATTATTTTTCTAAAAAAGGTTAATGTAGCGTACCTCAAAAACTAGATCTGATGGACTAAATCTGGCAGTTGTTTTACATTCTACACCTAAAAATTACCTAGAAACAGTTAAACAAGTGCAGGCACCAAAATGTATGTTAGGCTGTGTAATTATCAAGAATAGATGTCTATCTAATAAATTTAAAAGTAAATTTATTTTTACTAATTTTTTCACGTCGAAAATGGCGCAGGTGAAAATTGACCCTACCATACTGTTTAGGTTATTAATAATAAAGAACTGACAACACTTTAAAAATATTAGTTTGTAATTGTTCTACCATTTTTCTTTTCTCCTTTGTTATTTTATATATTTTTCTTTTATAATAGAATAAATTCTTAAATTTTAACTTATTGTGTTTTTTTCTATTCAACACATAACCCCTACCCTGCTTGTTTGTGTTCAATATATCGAAAGTATCATAACAAAGATGTTATTTCCACTAAAACTTATATTGGAGATACATCTCTAAATTAACATAAAAGGATTAAGTACTTAAAGATTATCGGACGAAACTGTACCTACTCGTAAATACCCAAAAATTGGACCAGGACGAAACTCTTAACACAGTGAAGCGGTTAGAATTATCAGAAAAGGATTAAACAAAGATTATCAGACGAAACTGTATCTGCCCCTCTTACTCTACTACGATTTAATATTCGTTTTTGTTTCCTACACTATAGTTGTAGTGAATATTTCTACCATACATTCATTACAAATATTTTGTTCTCTGTACAACTACATTTTTTTCTCAGTGTGTAATACTCCCTAACTTTTTTTTAATAATTTCGTCATATTTTACTCGTTGGTTTTTCACTTGTTCGTCTAATTGCCCTTTCGTACTTTCTTCTCTTTCCTCTTTTATTTCCAATAATCGGGTATAATTTGCTACATTCTTGCTCCTTCAATAAAATGATCAGTATCCACATCCGGACCACTAAACGTTCTTGCATTTTTAAACGATTGTTTTTCTGGTCTTTCAACTGCTAATACAAGAAAACTAAGGTACTTTACAACGAAATAATTAAAAAATATATAAAATACTAATACTAAATTAAGAACCTTTGATGCGAATAATAACGTGTTTATTTTTATTATTCTGCAATTGTTATTTCAATTAATATATAGGAACGCACTCTTGTAAATATGAATGACTATAATTTTTCATTTATTTTTTCGTAAATTTCATCAATTTCACACCCTCCCGTGCATAAATCCGGTAAAGTATAGTATCTACCATAATATCTACGGAACATACTCCCGGCGATCTCCCTGTGTTATTGATTTCGAGCAGAACCATCCGGCATTCAAAACTGGAACCCCATTTATAAATGTTAGAATATGACAATAGAAAATATCAATCTGTTCTGAAAGCCAAATCATCGTAATAGCATTGAGAGTGTACACACAGTGTCGAACAAACCAAACCCGATCATTTCTAATATGGCCGAAAGCATTTATGTAAAACAGTGTTTGCTGTTTCTTTGCCATATAGAATCTTCGAACAATGAGTTGCATTATTTACGAACAATTTTTATAATAAAACTGTATATTTCTTGACGACAAATTTTTACATTATTTACACGTTTGTTATATCATAATTTTTAGAATTGGCTCTGCGAACGTTCGGTCAGTAGCGCGCGCTTTGTAAAAATGCAAGGGGTTTAGCAGGTGATATGAGGTGCTACCCAGAAATTCCCGTAATTTGAATGTGGCCCACGAAGGGATGATAGTACAGCTCCATAGCGCTAGATGGTGTGAGCTACGTAGCTACGTCTACACTAAGTCTATCTGTCAAACGATACTTTGCTAGGTGGTGACAAACAGTTTCTGTGTTTATATTTGTTTATATTACTACAATGTCTGATGTGAAACAACAAAGAACATGCATCAAATTCTGCTTCAAATTTAGTAAAATGGCATAGAGCTGAAAGAAACTGACGAAAGGGATGCGATCTTCAGTACCAGAATCATTAAAGGCGACGAATCATGGGTGTATGGGTATGATCGCGAAACAAAGCAGCAGTCCTCGCAGTGGAAGACGCCATCGTCACCACGACCGAAGAAAGCACTGCAAATTTGAAGCAACGTCAAGTCGATGTTGATTTGCTCCTTTGACGCTAATGGCATCGTGCACAAAGAATTTCTCCCACTAGATGAAACAATTAATGGACGGTTTTATTGCGATGTTCTTCAGCCACTAAGGGAAAACGTTCTACGCAAGCGGCCTGTCAAGTGACGCAACAATTCGCGGATCCTACACCACGACAATGCACAAACCCGCACTTCAAGAACAATTTATTGTACAAAAGTATTATACAAATTGGTGTGGTTTTTACCCACTCATATATGTTTCAAATTATTTTGTTATATACAATTTATTGTGTTTTCTTCACATTCCGGGAATTTTTAGGTAGAACCTCATAGATGTAAATAAACACTTCCGCTTTTAAACAGCACTTTCAGTATGCAGATGCACAAAGTGGATATTATCGGTTAAATATTTGCAGCATCAGATATGTTTCAAGAGTTTCTTCACGTTCGGCGTGTGGAATAAATGTTCTTATATGCAATAAACGACCGTTCGACATCTAATGATGTAATTTAAAAATTATCTTCGGGAATGCATAACGGATTTGTAAATCCACCATCATCAAAAATTTGTTTTAATCTGGTAAAATCTGAATCTTTAATCAACACACTATTTACTTTCCTTCATGGGATTCCTTAGAATGAAATTGTAAGACTAGACTTATTTTTTGGAAATGTTAATAGTATATTAAAAAACAAGTTTCATAAGACACGTTTTAAAGCACGAATTCAAGTTTAAAAAACGAGTGGCTAAATCACGAGCTTTTAAATGAATGAGTGCTTTAATGTCTTATGAAACGTGTTTTTTATATTATTTTTTCCAATTCGGTTTGTTAAATGTATTTTTTTAAGAGAAAAAAAAAAATTATAATTTAGGGAAATTTTATGCCAGTTGGTAAGGTCCGCGTATGTTTAGAATAAAATTTTTGAATTTAGTTGCCTACGTTAGTTTCTCTCTTCATAATAAAATACTCATCGCCCACGGGCGTACTATTGAAAATTTGTACTTTTAAAGAGTTTTAAATTTTATTTATATAATTGGAAAACAAACGGGAGGTGATCTGTAAAATACGAAATACATTTTTATTTGTTCATTTTGTAGTTCAAGTTGAGTAAAGGAGCATTAATATTAACTAGTAATACTTTCTCAAGATTCTCTTCTGTAAAATTTGTTCTCTTTGAATGAAATAGATCCATGTAAATAGAAAACGTCCTTTCTACATCGCTAGTTATAGGTGCATACTGGAAATCTTCTTTTATTTCAACTTACTTATCAGTTAGATTTTGAGGTATGGTCGTTATACACAATTGCCGCGATGTTATTAGATCTGGATTTCTATTAAAAACTGCGTCTAACTCTTGGCGAAGGCCACATCCGAAGTCACTTGGAATATTTTTCAAATTATTAATAGCCACATCTAATGTGGTTAATCCATCATTTAATTTGAGATTTTGATTTTCAAAATAAGTGATTAGTTTTGGCAAATTTCCAAAGTGTTCCTAAAGAAAGTACAACTGATTTTTTAAATTTGGAATTTGTATTAGTTCCTTGCACTCAGAAATACTTCGAGCATCGTCATTTAAACATGTAACGGAATTTTGTAAACTATCGAAATTCTCTGCATAAAAACTAGTAGCTTCCAACCATGTTCCCCATCTAGTTATTACTGGAGAGGGAGGCAGTGACAAAGATGGAAGTTTTTTCCTGTAAAGAGCTACTCTCAATGGTGCTTTTCAGAAAACTTTATTAAAAGCGGATACAAGTCTATCAACTTTCGGAAAGGTGTCTCTGATAAATTCATCGATTCTGTGGAGAGCATGTGCTACACATGTGCGTTATATGGAATAGTTGGATGTAGTACACCAGCTACAACATTTACCACACAGCGTCATAATATATCGACAGTTTCGTCGGCACTTATCTTTAGGTACTGATTTGAAAGATGGCTTCTAGTGTGTTCTACTGTTTCGTGTAGCACTTAGAAACATAATATTTGCGTAAGGTGGATTCATCAGGAACATTTTGTCCAGTATATTTTTGGAGAAACGTTTTGAATATGGGATTGTTAAGTTTATTTAATGGAATATTTGCCGCCATTAAAGTTTCTTTGTTAAAATTGTCAGATTCCATCGGGTCTAATTTCTGTGTATGTGTTTGCGATGCTAAGTGACGTTTTACGTGCTATTTCTTGGAATTTTTTAACGATATTTTACAGACTTTGCAATAGATTTCGGAATCACAGGCAATAGACATACAATCAGTTGACCCTTAATCCCACTCGTCATTATTTCACGATGCCATTCTCAAACTTGTTCCATATCATATCTGAAAAATTAACTTAAACAAACAATGTTCTAGATCTAAATAAATGAAAATTAAAAATGTATGCGTAAATTATTGAAACTTAATAAATTCACTGGACACGTCAGTTAAAGCAATGACAAAAAGAAACTAACTCACCGTACTTTATTTATCTTACGTAATATAAACTAATAAATAAAATTTAAATTAAAAGTTAAGTTTAAATTATAAGCACTTCTCACGGTTCTATCTACGCCCATGAAGAAAGGAATTTAACTATAATATTGGAGTAATTGCGTCACAATTCAACGACAAAAAACAGATGTGCGGTTAACCGAATGAATAGTGCTATACTCCAAATCACCAAAGATGATCCTTGCGTCATTGATCTACAATTCTATCAACGACATTCAAAGAATAATCTCCACATCCAAATAACAAACAGTACCTACTTGTGTGACAAGGATAGCTTGAACGAAAGTATGTGTTTTCTAGCAAAGACATACGGCTCAAGCAATTTATTTGAGTAAGACAAAGACGGGATTATTACCTACTCCGTGATAAATACACACATTTCCGCTTAGTAGTTCTGTCGTTACCCGTTGACATTTGACAACATACATTCGTTGATATTTGATGGAATTGTTATTTATTTTCTTTTTATAAATACATATTTTTTGAAATTTATTTTTTCAAAACTATAATGGCAGCAATCACGACAACTTGTTTTAAATTCGTTGCAATATTTTGAACGAGAGAAAAACCATGGTGGTGTTAATACCTATTACATGTGCACATAATATATTTAGATTTTAATAAACCTTTTGTTTAGCGAGTGGCAGATGCATTGTGCTTGGGATTAGTTACAGTAAAACTCATTAAAGCTGTGTAGCAGCAGTTTAAATCGTGTACTTCACAATATTTGATTTAAATATAAAATGGATAATAATCATAGAGCATTAGTGGAACGATCCAACATTGCAGAGATAAGATTGACATTTCTTAGGAATTACATAAAGAATTTGAGTTGTTCTGTTCAGAGAGAAGTGGTATTGCTTGATGAGACCCGGCAAGATAATAATCTGCAGAGGGTGCGTAAACCTGAGGGTTACGAGGGCAAGCGATATGTTGTATTACATTGTGGTTCAAAATTATGTTTTGTGTCAAATGCTTCTTTATTGTTTTCAAGCAAATCACAAATAGAAGATTATCATGGTGAAATGAATGGAGAAATGTTTAAGAAATGGATCGATGAATATTTAATACCAAATTTGGAAGAACCGGCACAAATAGTGATGGACAATGCACCCTACCTTTCACTAGTAGTAAAGAAATATCCATCATCGGCTTGATGTAAAAATGATATTATTACATACTTGTCGAAACATAATATATCTTGCGAACTCTATTTAAAACTGACCTACTACCCTTGCTAGAAATTTGCATAAAGAAAAACGGTATCAAGTAGATGAATTGCTACAAAGTCACGGACATGAAATATTGAAGATTGTCTCCTTATCATTGTGAATTTAATGCTATCGAAATTATTTGGGACCATGCAAAACAATATTATAATAAACATATTTTCAGGGATGGACATGGAGATGATAAAGTTATAGCTATGTGGAGGTAATCACTAGAGCAGTGTATGGAAGAAATTTGAAAGATTGTGTTATACACACGGAAAGTATTATTAAAAAATCATATGATACATTTACATTGTGAAATCAATGGCTTTATAATTAACATTGATGATTCAAGCAGCAGTGAAGATATCACATGTTTTTACTTAATCTATATTATAACCCAAGATTTAAGCCAACGTACGTGCTACAAGTCGTTTTTAGTTCACGCCAAATATATCAAATTTTCTTGTGTTGGCAGTAAAAGTATCAAGTATTAGTATACAGCTGATTAGTTGTTTATGTAATGTTAGTTTCTACTTTTAGTAACTGATTTTTTATGCAACCAATACAATGATATTAATACAAATAATCATACAAAATGTTACACATGCAATTGCCAGACTGTGACCACAATTTTTATCTAAATATGTCTAGAAAGGTAGAAAAATTACAGAAACAGATTTTATCAAGTAGCTAGATTTCCTAATGTACTAAGTAGAATTGATTGCACTCACATGAGAAAACAATCTCCTAGTGGTAATAATGCTGAGCTGTACCGAAACAGAAAAGGATATTTATCATGGAATATTCAGGTAATAGGAGATTCTCAATTAAGAATTTGTGACATCGTAGCCAGATGGCCAGGATCTACACATGACCAAACAATTTTGAATGGATCGGCAATAAAAAGAAGCTAAGAAAATGAACATTTTAATAACTCAGTTATACTTTGTGATAGTTGTTACAATATTACAAAATATTTATTAACCTCTAGCAAATCCTCAAAGTAGAGCAGAACAATTGTACGATGAATCCCATTTTAGAACCAGAAACTGGATTGAAAGATTTTTTGGTGTCTTAAAAAGATTTCCAATCTTATTACATATATGGTATGAAAGTTAATGTGAAACTCTCGAAAGCAAGAATAGTGTCAGTTCATTTTGCAAATTTATTCTAATATCGACTATTATACTATCTTCTATTTATTTTTTATATTTCCTTTTTTTTGTATATATACTCATGATAATTTTATTATTAAACAAATAATAAGGCAATTTTGTTAAATGATTACATATGTATATTAACTTATTAAACAATTATAATTCCCAGTTACATTGACAATTTAATATATTGAAGTTTTTTTTTGAATTGGCTCCTTTTTCTTACTGCGTATTCTTTTTCGTTGCAATTTTAATATTTGGAGTTAAAAATACAATGCATATAAAAAAAATGTATGTCCAATTAAATACATTTGAATGTGTTTTCATCTGTTTGTAGCAAGTTTTTGCAAGATACACTAGTGAAATGTGTTTCGACTGCCTTATTTGAATTGGTGTCCATCAGCTGTAATCTTCTGGTGTTAACTTAAAAATTTTTAATATACCTACACAAAACAAATTCATACAATTTGATGAAAACAATAAATAAAATAACTATTGTTTGTATATATTATATAAATCTATAACTTATTGCAAGTAAAATTTTTTGTTTGCTCAATTTAATTTTTGAAAGTTCAATTACTAAACGTTTTCTTTCTTGCTCCATTTCATGTTCCTTTTTCAAAATTTCTTTCTGCAATCGTACAAGTTCTATTTTACTAACAGTCAACAAATAATTTCAAAGCAAAAAAAAACATTTCACACCAAATAAGTTTGTATGAATATGTTTTGTTTATAATGCATACTGCGATTTCAAATATTTATACCGACCTTTGTGCAAAACTCAACTTATCTATTATGACAGTGTTTAGTTATACTGCAATATATTCCAAATTTTATTTAAAATAAGGCACTGTAGAACGTTTAACTAATATCTAGGGTTATTCTATGATATACATAATTGGGAAGATAATGTTTATAAAACTGTCATAACAGTGAATATGTAATTACAGTTATACAAAGTAGATACTCTGGTCTATTGTATAATTTCAATTCCAGTAATAATGCTTTTACAACTAACTTGAAACTGTTTGGTTTTGCCATTCATTAAAATGATTAAAGAATTAATCTTATAATGTTGACTTAAATGTTGCAAATTCTTGACAGTTCATTTTATTTTTCATGTGGTGTTATAGTTTAATTTGATTTGCTGTTTACACAGCTTTGTTCAATTTATAGTAATTTTAATATAACTTAAGATGTAATTCGATTATATATGTTCATATAACCTACAAATTCGACCGACTGTATCAAATATATTTGGCCCGGAAACGAAGTCAGTTTCCATATTCATTTTGCAATTTACAGTATTTAATATGACGCCGAAGTACTGATTTGAATCATACAATGTTTATTGATGACGCAGGGATCATCTTTCCTGACGAGGAGTATATTCAATAACTGCGTGTTGTACTTAGCGATGTTATAGAGTTATAGACTATTTATATGGTCCATGGTAATTTCGGCCTGATGCGTCTGGTCTCTAACCATTAGTAATAAACACATCATACTTTTCAACATTAACTTTTCTATATTTTAACCAATCTGATACATTTTTAAGCCCTATTTTCCCCCTTTTCTTAGAGTGAATAATGTATAGATTCCAGAAATTTTCGCAGCAGCTCTGGTAATTATCCTATTTTGCATAGTTACGTATACATATTTATCGTAAATTACTTAAGAGAAGTATTATTCCACTAGTAATAAACACATGTTAAATTATCAGAAATTACAAGTTTGAGAACATAATTATTGTAAAAAATAATACATTAATAACATTATAATTTTTCCGAAGAAATTTATTACAACTTTGTGCAAACTTTATTCCAACAGAGAAAATACGTGTAGAAAAATATAGAATGAAAATGTGAATGTCTAAATTTAGATATCCATAATTTTCACGAAATCTGTAATCTTCATTAAATATTATGGTTTATTTAAAAAAAAACAAATTTTATAATAACCGTTTCTAATATAAACTAACCATACACGCGCGTATTAATTAACATAAAAAATTATACATATGTTGTAATTCCTGATGTAAATATTTTAAAAATTATATGTCTTAGTTATTAGAAAAGCACTACCTCACCAATCTTATTAACAAATTACAAAACCACGATTAGCAATTTAAATTTTTACGAAATAGCCTCTCGTAACAGTTATATAGTGTGCTATGAAGCCCTGGTTGTTTATGCAATGCGAAAAGTTGCACGAACCAAATTAATTTTAATCGTTTTATAATTTCTAAGTTAAAATTTCTATAGAAAACCTATACGGAAGTAATATACAAGGGTAAATCAAAATATAACGAGACTGGTACTATATCTTTCATAACTAGAATTTTATAACGCAAAGAATAGAACATGAAACCTCCATCTCTAATGTACTTATTCTCAAGTAGGTTTTGATTTAACTTTTGAAGTTTATTATAAATTAATTACTGAATTGTCAGTGTTTGACGTACCCATCGAAAAAAGAGCAGATATGCGATAAAACTTTGTGTTCGGTTGGGTAAAATTCCAACTGAAACTTTTGAAATGATTAAAACTGCATACCTAGATGATAGTTTTTTTTACGATGTAGAGTGTTTGACTGGCATAAGAAATTCAAAGACGGTTGGGAATCAGTGAAAGATGAACCGCAACGCGGGCGACCACCAACTGCACGGATTTATTCAAAAATTGCAGGAATTAACGACTTGATCCAAAATGATCATCACATTGGCATATATCGAATTTCTGACATTGTTAATTTGTCTTATGGTTCCACTCAAAAAATTATTCATGAAGATTTAGGGTACCGAAAGTCGCGGCAAAATGGATTTCAAAAGTGATGAGTGATGACCGATTCAAAAACCTTAACTGGATGCGGATGTGCCTTTTATAACGATGAAACCAAAGAAAGTCAAAAAATTAAGCTAAATGACAATATGTCTAGCTTTTTTGCTGAAGAGGAAGCTATGTCAAGAGCCCTAGAATATGCAGACACCCTAGATAGCAGCAAGATATTCATAATGAGCGACAGTAAAAGTGTGCTACAGGCAATGCTTAATACAGATAACATCTTTAAACTCCATCCGATAATTTTAAAAATAATGCACTGTTATTATAAGTTGCTTTTGGAAATTCATGAAGTATAGTATATATTCATGAATTTTCACATAGGCTGCGGATTAAGTAATATAAAAAAATAGTAATAATCGTTTGGATATATATATATATATATATATATATATAAAATTAATTTAAATTCGGGTAAGCGGTCATTAAAAAAAACTCCTTTATTAAATAACCCTATATTTCGCAACAGAGTTTGTTACTTCTTCAGGGGAAAAAAATGTGGAGTTGAAAAATAATAAAATTGACGTACAAAGAAAAATAAAAATAAACATAATAATTTTTATTTTTATTTTTCTTTGTACTTCAATTTTATTATTTTTCAACTCCACATTTTCTTCCCCTGAAGAAGTAACAAATTCTGTTGCGAAATATAGGGTTATTTAATAAAGGAGTTTTTTTTAATGACCGCTTACCCGAATTTAAATTAATTTTTTATAATATATCACGGTCGATAATTTCGTTTCACACATAGGAAAGCCTTAGTTTATAAAATACAGATCGTTAACGTCTATATGTAAATATTAGAAAATAAGAAAATATTGGAACTGAATTCTTCATCTGTCATATCAATAAAGTTGATTTCGCGTTTTTAATTGTTCAAAATTAATTCTCATATTTATTTATTTTTATTTTTTTATTTGCCTTAGTCATTTTATTTCTATATTTTGTATTTCCAAAGATATTTCAACTTAATTGATTATTAATAAATGACACGAATTATTTTAGAGAAAACTGTACTTATTTGAAATAACTACAGCGGGAAATATCCCAACCATAAATTAGCATAATATAAAATTATTAACATTCACATGACAATTATTTATTTACTAAAATAAAATATGTAATTTTTATTAAGCATATATGTAATTTGAGTGATTAAGTTATCATTTTCATTAAAATTAAGCAGCGAGATTATATTAATACATACAAATTAGACGAATAAGAAGCTAGCATTCGGAACAAACGAGAGTTAGCGTCACTAGGTAAAAGATTCCATAAAACACCTCGACGTATTTAAGTGCCTCTCTGGAAATAAAAAGAAAAATCAAATATTAAATTAGAAAACCTATACAACGAACCTAGTAAAACATTACCTGTTTATCCAGCTCCTGTTTGACGCATTTTGCGTGTCCAGACCTCAACCAGTGCCGCATAAACTGAAAATTCCATTTCACCGGGAATAGCATGCCGCTAGATAGAAGCTAATAGATGACGCCGTCCGAGAAACCGCATAAACCTGTATCCTGCCTTTACGAATATACGGAAGACTCCAGACTCATCCATTCCCGTCTATTTTTACATAAGTATTATTCCAATCTCCTACAAATTTTGAAAATGTTGAATTAATTCATTTCACAAAATATAACCTCTATTAAAGATTTCTTGAATAGATATACCTTATGGGTACATTTAGTATTTGTAGTATTTAATTTAAAGTTTGAAGAATACAGTTCCCTGTTTATAATTATCCAATTTTAATAGTAACATATTTGTATTTAGCTTATTTAAAGTCACTTTCATTTATTCTATATGCTTAACCTTAAATTTATTTTATGTTGATATTATCACGTGACATGATTCATTTTGATTTAGACTAATTTTATAATATCGATCACTTACCTGTTATTTAACACTTTCATTAAAGCCTTTACATTATTCCTTAACTCACTCGTTCCATTTAGTAGAATTTGCATTTAAGAAAATACCATTATTCATTGTGTTTTTCACCATCTGATTTTGTAAGTGTTCTATTGTAGTCACCGAACCTGCATTTATGTGTATTTTGTAAGCACAACCAAAGAGTCTCATTGTTCTGATATAGCCGGACATTTAACACAAATTTAAGTTCACCCGACAATAAATATAAGAAGTTATATACATGTAAAGCTGTGGAGGTTAAGTATACTTCGTTATTAAACGATTATGTATCAGTTGAATTATACGCAAGTAACAGATATAATATTTTAAAACAACTCCATCTATATGTAACATTGATACCTTATTTAAATAGAGATTTGTAATTCATTTTAAAAAAATTACCTTACCAGCTTCTTGATATTTAAACATTAAATTTTGTATTTATCTATAAGGCCTCATCAGCTATTTAACAATATATATATATATATATATATATATACATATATATATATATATATACATATATATATATTTCTTTTAGAAAATTCGGAATCTTTATTAATTTCTGAATATGAATATGTACTTTTTTCATGGGGTTAGATAATAAAAATATTGAGAAAAAAATAAAATTTAATAAACGTACATTTGGACTAGTGCAGTGTTTTGTAGATTGCTTTGGAAATTGTAGATTTTTTGACTGTCGTTGAATTATTGACGTTTCACAATAAAATAGTTTGCATCGTAAAACTTGCTTTTTTTTAATACGTGTTTTGTGTGAAAATGGTCAAATTAACTACTAAAGAAAGAATAGAAATTCTTATGATGGTCGGATATGGTGACAGGCAACGTTCACATCACGAAGTTTGCACTTTATTCAATAATGTTTATTTGGATCGATATCCAATAGCTCAATCAACAGTTTCGAGATTGGTTACTAAATTTAGAGAAACGGGCGATGATAGAGATATACCTAAAGCTGGCCAACCAAAAGAAATCACTAATGAAGGCCGATCTCTTCATGTTTTGCTTGCTGTAACGGAAAATCCCACTACGTCAACCACTCAACTAGGATTAGAAAATGATATGAGTAGCAGATCTATTAGACGAATATTAAAAGCGAACAAATACAAGCCCTATAAGATACACTTACTGCACGAACTTAACGAAGATGACCCGGACAGAAGATTACAGTTTTGTGAAACAATAATGGAATTGTCCAATAACGATCCAAATTTTTTAAACAACATCGTATTTTCTGACTAAGCTACATTTTGTCTAAATCGATTAGTAAATAGGCATAACTGCCGTTATTGGGTGACTGAGAATCCACATTGGATGCGAGAAAATCATACAGAGCATCGCCACAAACTTAATGTGTGGCTGGCATTGTTGGACAACGAATCATAGCTCCGTACTTCTTGGAACACAACCTAAATGGTGATGGTTACTTACATTTATTGCGTAACCATATTGTACCAGATCTTTTGATTTTATTTCCTAACGACAATCAACCAAGCATGCCAAACCGTAATCTATGGTTTCAACAAGATGGAGCACCACCACATTATGCTATTAATGTTCGACAGTATTTAGACACAATTTTTCCCGGTCGTTGGATTGGAGATCGGGGTTTTATTGATTGGCCCCCTAAGTCTCCCGATTTAAATCCATTGGATTTCTTTCTTTGGGGACACTTGAAGTCGCAAGTATACAAGGAGAAACCTAGAAACCTAGAGGATTTGAGAACAAAACTTACTCGTGAGATACAAGCCATACCACCTAATAGTTTACAAAATACAATTCGTCATTTTTGGGAACGTTTAGGACACTGTCAGGTCGTAGAAGGACGTCACTTTGAGCATTTAATTTAATTTTGTAGTTTGTTTACTTTTATTAACTTTTATTTTTTTCTCAATATTTTTATTATCTAACCCCATGAAAATAGTACGCATTCATATTCAGAACTTAATAAAGATTCCGAATTGTCTAAGAAATAATATTATTTCCATTTAAAAACATAAAAAATTTTTTGGCTGTCATATGTAATCATCATGAAAAAAAAACAAATGATTGAAGCCTATACAAAATAACTTGTCAAAAAACTTTTGTTAACAACATTTTGTTCTAAAGTTTATATTTACAAATTCAACTACGTTTTCACTTTATCTACGAAGTTTACTTTTCTGTTAATTAGGTTAAGTTAATGGTTAACTGTTTCATGTATAAAGTAAAACTAAAAGAAAAGGTTTTGGACAAGACAGGTAATTTACCGGCAAAAGTTTCTGTATTTAGTGCCATCTTGAATCCATGTCGTAGCATTAAAACACTATCTTAATACTTCCCATTTAACATTATACCCCCTGATCCCTATAACGAGTCGTTATACAAGGATCATCCAAATTTATTTGTTTTTATAGAAAAATTGAAGGAATTTCAAATAGATACCTATATTAAAATACAAAGTTTGCCTATGCTTACAAAAATTCACAATCGTAAAGTTAAAAAAAAGGCAGCAATTTATTGAGTCTATGCTTACACAATACCAAAACAATGAAATAAGCAGGTTACATCTAGTTAAATGTCTCTCATATCATTGTTACTTTACATAAAATGATGTTTTACATATTTTTTATATAGCTCTGTACCTATGTATATATATTTGAATAAACAACCTTGTTTTATATAAATTGTTTCGTTTCATTTTCAATTGCTAAGTACCTACTTAATAAGATAAGAAAATGGTCGGTGACGAAAATGCATGTGTAAGTAACGTCTGCTTTTCAGGACGGTGACGAAAATGCATGTCCGATTATCACTTTTCTTACCTTGGTGACGAAAATGCAAACACCCCTGTCACCGGCATAAGCTTATGATATTTCTTAAATGAGGTCCTGATTTAAGGAGCTTGCTGGTCTAAGAAACAATTCTCATATTGTGGGGTTGTGATGTTGGTGCTTGATTACCAGCTTCAAATCTACCAATCTTGGCTCTTGACAAAATATTATTATATTTTGTGTACACAGGATTATTTTTTAAATAGGAAAGAAGCAAACATGTACATGTACATAGTTATTTGTGAAATTTTGTGAAATTTTAAATGCGAGAAACAATAATAGTCCCTCTGTTTAGACCAGAGAACTGAAAATACATCTAGGCAATTGTCATACCTGTATAACCAATTCTAAGCAAGTTCAGGAGGTGATTTCGCTTTTGAAAGCGTTTGATATTTAAATGCGAAGCGACGTATGTGCGCTATTGCTGCCTTATCGCTCCCGCACCTCTATAAATAAACGGGATTTATACAGTGTGCGTCTTATAAATAGTTTGATAAAATAAACAGTTTCGTAGTCATAAAGGCAATCAATCAACACTGGAATCAAATCGTTATCTCGGTACTGTATTTATTTAGATAGTAAATAATGTTTAGAGTGTATATTAATCGTCTCTGTTATCTGGGATGCACGAGAAAAGCTTTAGAGTTGTTCTTTTTCCGTTAGTTGCAATGTTGTTGTTTGAATTGCCCCTGATATTGGACCGAAACGAAAAAGAGAAAGATTAATCTGTGATTATCGACTGTATAAGTTTTTGTAAATATTATTTACTTTCTTGTCTTTCATTTTTTTAACGGTACTTTATTTAGAAAGTTTTCCCGCTGTAGTTTAATTTTAGACTTAGCAATATGCTGTTGATTACATAAGCTGACCTCGGTTAAGATCGAATTTATTCAACACTATTTATCGTGCTTAATTTTCAGTTTAAGCATGACTATTTTGCAAATGTACTTTACTGATAATGTACGTTACATTTATACAGGGCATTTCAATTGAAACGAGCCACCTCAAATAACTTTACCTACTGTAATTAATATAAAATTACAAAACCTGTCGATTTTCATATCAAGGAGGAGAACTTTTAATATCGAGCCTGACGATTTAAAATCATTCCTGATAATTTAAAAAGGGAAAATAGGTTTTGTGACCACTCATTCAAAAAGTCTTTTAATTATCTTTACGGCAACATGTGTCAAAAAGTAATTTTTTTATCAGTAAGCAAAAAGTCCATTATTTGCGACCTGTGTAATAAAGCACGTCTAGAGTGAAATAGTTTGTATTTATTTTTTTTTATTTTCAAAATTATGACCGTTAACCTCCATACAATAGTACAATCTTGCTTAAAATAGTCTCCTGACACTTCGGGATCTATAGAATGGCAGGCCATATATAGGCCCCCTTCGACCAATCCAACAATTGCGAAAATTATGATCCAGAAACTGTCGTACTCCGACAGCGTAATGTGGAGGCGCTCCATCTTGCTGAAACATTACCTCATTCTCCAAAAAATCTGGATCTTGTTCCAATTTTTCTGTAATCAAAGGATTGATTGTATCGTGCAGCATGTTCAAATACATTTGACCGTTTAAAGTCCCGTTAATGAATAGGGGTATTATGAGATGACCGCCAAAGATACCAGCCGTACATCAAGTTTCTGTGGCCATTGTGTATGTGTTTCCCACGTCAAATGGGGGTTGTTGTCACTACAATATCTGCAGTTGTGACGATTTACTTCACCATTCAATGAAAAAGATGATTCGTCCGAAAAGCAGATATTATGCAATAAGTTTCGATTATTGTTAATGCGCTCGGTCAAAATTACAACCTCCTGTCAAAATCATCCGCATTCAATTCGTAAAAAGTGTAATTTTATAGGAATGAAATTTTAACTTCTTAAGTATTCTACAAACTGATGAACAGCTTACTCCTGATACTTGAGATAACTTTCGTATTGACGTCGCATTTCTAAGCACTGCGACGTGACCTAAGACTTCGGAGTTGATATCTTCATTATTTACAACCTGATGAAAATATTGTTTTTTGTTATGTACAGAGCCCGTTTCCGTAAATTTTTGAAATAATTCTAGTACGTACTTTTGTCGCACATTTTGGCCTGCATAATTTTCGTTGAATAAGCGAGCTGTAGATCTTGCACACCTCCCATTCTCATAATATAAAGTCACTAATTCCACACGGTTCTTGGATAGAATAGACCAAGATTTATTAATTATGAATTCACGATTAAACTAGAAGTAAACTCCACCAAAGTACATTCCACTGAACCTCCCCCCTCCCCCCCATTGGCCAGAATCTGGCTCCAGCAAACTCTATCTTGTTTCCCAGTATAAAAATTCCGCTGAAAAACCACCGTTTTGATGCGATTGAAGATATCCAAAGACGCACAACTGAGGTTCTGAAGGGGTTGACTTCAGAAGATGATTTTCGACGATGCTTCCAACAATGGGAGTACCGCACAATTTCCCGATGTGCAGTCACTACACAGTCAACTTTGAAACTGTCTGCAACATGTAAAACGCGTCCTCTGATGCATGTCTGCACCGTTGCAGACATGCACACAAACTGTGGAATTTTAGTTCTGTCATAAGCTTTTGCCCACGGCATTATTCGCAAGAATTCCTGTTATTTAATTGCCACACCTCGTAGAAACATTTTTTAATGTCAGATCAACAATTATTAACACATATATTTGACACATTTTTTACACTTTTGTACTTTATATTTATAAAGTTTATAGTTTCAATTAATTAAAACTTATTTCTATTTAGAAGATTTTTATTCTTGCAATTAAATGGTGAAAAGGAAATTTAAAACTAACTTTGAAAGAAGTTTTATGCATATGTCATTAAATTCATAAATTATAGTGATATAACAAAAACAATTTCGCGACATTCCCATAAAAGTTTTTGCAGTAAATTCCACAAATAAGTATTCATTTTAAAAGTTATTGCCAAGCTAGCATAGACGGAAGTATGCAAATAGTTTTTTCTTCACAGTATGCTAATAATTTTTCTCTTAAAAGTACCTATGTAATTTTATGTTATTTTTGTGAAGCCATAGATAAAGTAGAATGTAGCCGTGTCGTAAAACAGAAATAACAATATAGCATGAAATTTCGATACTATCCTTATCGTGATATGTATTCTTTAAATTTTCAAAGCAAATTTAATATAAAAACATACAATCATAATTAAAGCTTAATTGGTTTTCCTAATTTGATTTCTACATTTAAATTTAAACGAAGGCTACTACTCTGCTTAGTTTAGTAGTTTTTTTATTAGATGGAAATTAGTGTTAATATTTTATTGTGAGGCCCTAACGGAAAAAGGCAGCACTAAGAAATCTTACTTATTTTTCAAATTGGTAATCCTTCAAAACATATATATATATATATATATATATATATATATATATATATATATATATATATATATTAAAAATAATAGACTTTTTATTGGTTTAGCGACCTTTTATTGAATTATGATGTTTTATTCTACGACGTTTCGACTTTTATTATTTTTCAGTCTTTTTCAAGTATCTAGAAACAAGAATTAATACAATGAGAATATGAGAATTGTGGGTTAATTCAAATTTTTCTATTCATTTATACAGATGTAATCACTTTAATTGTCCTTACTCATTATTAATCTAATTTTAAATTTTAACTTTAATTGTTAATCTAATTGGTAATTCAGTCTTTAATCTAATTTTAATTTTAATTGTTAATTTAATTGTTAATTCAATCTCACAAAAGCAAACACAATTCTCATATTCTCATTGTATTAATTCTTGTTTCTAGATACTTGAAAAAGACTGAAAAATAATAAAAGTCGAAACGTCGTAGAATAAAACATCATAATTCAATAAAAGGTCGCTAAACCAATAAAAAGTCTATTATTTTTAAAATTAAGACACGGCCAATAAAATAAATAAAATTCTTATAAACACTAAATATATATATATATATATATATATATTATAATAAAATGTTAATTAACTTATTGAAAACACTAACTTTAATTTGTTACATTTCTGTTATTAGGATTTCTTAGAAGGTGGAAGACTATTATTATATTTATATTGTTTTTTTTTAACATAGTGTCAAGTTTCTAATTAAACTTTAATTATATATGGCTTTCCTATATTTCCCAAAATTATAGGACAATGTAAATCTAGTTAAGTTTATATACAATTGTTAATGTTTGATAATGTCAAAGGTTATGTGTGGAGGAAAAATTTATTCGTAAACCAATAAGTTCATAATATTAATCAAGGATCAAAATTATAGTTTAAATGTCAAATATTTTGGAAAATTTTGTATAACTAAAGCGACCAATGAGCTTAAAAAGAGGAAAAGCTGTTGGGTTGCTATGATGACTTATTGAAACAATTGGAGAGAATAATTTTTGATGATAAGAAATTAAGTGGCATTTTGGAGATGATAATTTTTAAAAACATATAAAATTAGAGAGAAGAATTTTGCACGATAAGAAATTAAGTTGATTTTTGGAGAAGAATTTTGCACGATAAGAAATTAAGTTGATTTTTGGAGAAGAATTTTGCACGATAAGAAATTAAGTTGATTTTTGGAGAAGAATTTTGCACGATAAGAAATTAAGTTGATTTTTGGAGAAGAATTTTGCACGATAAGAAATTAAGTTGATTTTTGGAGAAGAATTTTGCACGATAAGAAATTAAGTTGATTTTTGGAGAAGAATTTTGCACGATAAGAAATTAAGTTGATTTTTGGAGAAGAATTTTTGACGATAAATTAAGTTGCATTTTGGAGAAGAGAATTTTGAAAACATATAAAATTAGAAAGAAGAATTTTTCTTTTGCACGATAAGAAATTAAGTTGCAATTTTGAGAAGATAATTTTTGAAAACATAAAATTAGAAAAGCAGAATTTAGAATTTTAGAAAAAGTTTGTTTTACCTTGAGTATTCGGGGGACCATACACCTACAAGATCTGCTAGGATCGTGACCGTTGTTCCTGTAGTTAAAATATACCAGCCGTACGTCAGGGAAGCAAGATTTAATTCCAGAGACTAGAGTCTATAGACGGATAATAGTGATGTTAGAATTTTGAGCTAAGTCTATGTTATTTGTATTATTAAGTAAACAGATATATTTACTTACCAAAAGTAAGTAAAGGTTCCATTAATAACCATTTTAAACATTGTAAGTAGGGAAGCTATATACACATTCATTTTTTTAAGCGTGGTTTGATTTATCAGAACCTATTTGTTTAAATAGCCAAATATTTGTTCCATTTCTGTAGATTCGTTTAATTTCTCACCTATAAGAAATCCCACATAACCTTTAAACTTTATAATTATGTTTTCGATAAAAAAATAGTTAATCCATTGTTTATTCTGAATAATTTGTTCAATATTATCTAATATAATATATCTAATTAAATATTCAACTCATAAAGATAAGATGTTTCTTTTAATAAATAGAATTTAAGCTACCAAAGCAAGTCGTTTTGTTCAATAAGTTTATAAATTTTAATACTGAGAAACTAACATACCTTTCATTGTCAAACAAGAATCTTCACGACCCTGGAGATACTTAGAGAACTCATGTTCGTTATTTCTCCAAATTATATTAAATATCAAATTTTCTTTTAAACCAAAAAACTATTTTGGTTGTTCAGGTTATGATCGTTAACTGCAAACGTTTACAATCAATTATTGGTCCTGCGCAGAAGTATATCATAATGCGTGGGTAAAGATTCGAATTTAAATTCATATTACTTCTTTTAAGTTTAATATTTTGACTTAAAAACTCTTTTTAGAGAACGATTGAATATAAGATTATTATTATAATATATATACATATATATTATATATATATGTACAGGGTGTTCCCTGAGGTAACCGACAACTTACACAATGTGTTACTTTACCAATTAAGACACGATAGACCTTGGTTCAAGCAATTTTCACGTTGTGTCATGTCAGCATGGCACTTAACGTGAAAATTTTATCAGAATTTTCTTAAAAGGATAATATAAATTAAAACAGACGTTTTTCACTCTATGGCCACCATTGACCAAGATAATTTTTGATTATTCGGTATAAACCCCTAATAATAAATTATAGTCGACACCCCTAAATGGATACCCAAAAATACAGCATTTGAGAAAAATGAACTAAAATTCTATAAAACTTATATTGAAATAGTGTAAACTTCTTTTATAATTTAAGCACGTATTTATGGCGGTAAATTCTATTATATTCTATAGAATAGTAACATAAATCTGTAGCTCTGCTATCGTCGAATGCGAGATGTTATCAGGTAAATATAGGTGAGGGTTTTGACTTGTGTCACTTTTCTTGCCGAGGTGCGATACTTCAAAATCGTCGTTTATCTTCTCAATTCTTGATTTATAACAGACGTACACTTCATAAAGTATATCTTTTCAGGTCGTACTGCCCAAGTGTGAACCGCAAATTATTATTTATCTCGTACGTCTTTGAAATATTATCTTAAATAAAAAGGATTTGTCTAGGAGATAGTCTTATAATATTTGGCTTGCTGTCAAATTATTTCAATACTGTTGTTTATTCACTGGTATTATTCTGGTATTTTGACTTCTTGGTTAAGCATTCTTCGAATTTGAATATTTAGTTTGTCATCAAAAATTACAAAATCTGTTTTGTTGAGAACAATACTGATAATAAATAGTAATATCAATAAGTGGCAATAAGTACGAAACTGTTTGATTATCACTTTAACATTTCTAACCTATTTAGTGCAAGAAAATTATTTCGGTAGGTATGTCATTGATAATAATGCAAACAATCTTCAACACTATTTATTAGCATATGGCTTACATGGATTGAGATCTAATCAATGCTACATATACATATATTGGATGGTGGGGAATTTATATCAACTTGTATTCTTTATTCCCTCTTTCCTTCTTTCTTCTGGAATGTCCGGATGGTAGGAGGCGTAATATGGCTTCGAACTTGTATTGTTTCTCCGAGACTTCCTGTCGTTCGGTTCTGAGAAGGACCATGGTTGAGAGACCCTAAGGCATGTGGATCCATGTGTAGTAGCCAGAAGATCCGAACATATTCTCTGGCTGCCAAAGTTTGCTCTAGCTCATTTAGCGTTATCCAGGGTGCACGTGTAGCAATCTGCCACGGACGCGAGCTAGTCTACACCCCATCTTTAACACTAAAACTCTTTTTCAATATCTGTGCATTTCACTATTGATATCTGACTTGACGTATTTCTTTTTAAATAAATGTTTGATCGAATATTCTCGTCAGTATTATAATTATAAATAACATTTATATTATTATATTAAAATTGATTTGTTCGAATATTAAAATAATAATATCTACATAGTTTTCCTGGATGGAAAATATTTATTCAAAACTAGAAAAGAAACAATACTTTTGAACTGTTCATGTTCCCACTTATAATTATTATTTTGATATGTAGGTTATGTATATGCTTTCCTTAGTTATATTGCAAGTAACATACTAAAATTTTGATAATATTGCAAAACATGACGTTTATATTTTATGATAACAAAGGGTTGTCTCCTCTGAAGTACTGATTTGAATTACATGCTTTGAATTTGGCCTTTAACTGAAAATATATACTTTATGAAGTGTAATATGGTGACCAGACAATGGAAAAATACTCCAAACAGCTCAAAACGAACGCGAAATATAAGAACTTTATAGTCCTAAAATCACAAAATTGTTCGGAATTGTGTATTATAAATTCTAATCGTTTCGAGCCGTTGTAGAGACATATTCTATATGATTCCTAAAGCTCAGCCGTCGATAAAAAACTACACCCAAGTCTTTAAACACATCAACCTTAGATAAAACTTTTTCAGAAATATTATATGATGAGGCAATAGTTGCAGTTTTTCTAGTATAGACAATAGTCCGCTCCTGGAATGTATCCTTGACTGCCGATCTCTAATAATAACAATAATAGATAACTTAATAATGAAATCAGATTGGAGGAAAACGAGACATTTAAATTTACATAAATTTACATGTTTCTGGATAAAAAACAATCGAATAAAAGGTACATTTTATAGATTTTATTTATTCTAAAAAGACATACATTCGCATCTGAAGACAAATATAAAAATAATTAACAGGTACACTTGTCTAAACATGTGTTCATTGCTTGTAGAGTATAAAAAATACCATTTGAAAAATGAATATTGTATTCATTGTAAGAAATGCTGAAATCGAACACGTATTTAATATGATTTATTATTTAATCCATTGAATGTTACAAGATCAGGACATCAGGAGAATGACACAATACAAGCAGCATAGACGATTAAACATAAGTAATAACATGGCAACGCAAAAGTGAACAAGAAGACGGTTTAAACTTAAGTGACATTTAACAACAAATTGTTTAGCATTTGTGTCAAATTATATTTTGTAACATAATAGACACGGGATATTTTATAGAAAAGGATGTACTAATGGAAAGCTCTTCAAGATAATAAAGAAGAGCTATAAGAACCTACCTTTCCTTCTAAGATTAAAACACAATATACGTGTATGTGTAAATAGTATATTTTCTATTATTAACTCTTTATTAATATCGTTAAATCTACATCAACTCTTTCAGAAATAAGCGAGATGGCTGTAAAAAAATTAAAATATTTAATCTTCACAAAAACTTTTGTACGAAAAGAATTAAAAATTTCCATGTTCCAGTGGAGCATCAAATGATAATTTTTGCATCGTCGATTGAAATGGTGTTGAGATTGATCATAATTGACTGTGGAATGTCTTCAGCTGATGTAAAATGGTTCCCCTTCTCCACTAATTCAACTTAAGCAATAAAAATAATCACAGAATAATTGAAACATACATGAGTAGGTAAACCCCACCAGTTTTGTATAATACAAAGGTATTTTTAATAATATAAAATATTATTAAAAATCTGGTGTGAAGAACACAAATACACGTTCACAAAAAATATTAATAGTGAACCTGTATTTGTGTTCTTCACACCAGATTTTTAATAATATTTTATATTATTAAAAATACCTTTGTATTATACAAAACTGGTGGGGTTTACCTACTCATGTATGTTTCAATTATTCTGATACATTACACATGCGGTTAGTCCGTAGTATGAGTGAAGACACAAACAAAATGCAGTTTCTAGAGAGATTGGCTGTGCCACCTTTGGAAGGGCGTCGTTACTTCACATTGGTTATGTGGACGGGGCGAGGTATTTCGGCTGTCTGACAACAGGCAGCGCTGAATTTACTTCTACGCCCGGTCTGGATAATTTCGGTGATGTGGTTCTTTTTTGTGAATGTGTCTGAGAATATCCTTTCTCCAGCAAGGGCGTACCGACGAGTCTGTAGAAAGGTGAAATACGTATCTACGTCTCTGGGGAGGGATATGTTCGGACACGTTCACAAAAAATATTAATAGTGAACTTGTATTTGTGTTCTTCACACCAGATTTTTAATAATATTTTATATTATTAAAAATACCTTTGTAAAAATAATCATATTGAACCAAGTCTCGTGAATACATAGATTCGGAAACAAAAAAAAATTGGAAATGAAATCAGTGCCAATTAAACACCGTGATGAATACGACGTACCAAACACTTCAATATACCAAGACAATACTCAACATTAACCATTGTACTACTTTGATCGAATTCTTTAAGGACAATCTCCTTGGAATCATAAAAAGCATTAAGCATTGTTTTGATTTTTTACTTTCCTTTCCTGTTTGTGATAAACAATTATCTACAGAAGCAATTTGGAGGAATTTGGTTTCCAAAGTACTTTTACTGTTTCTAACAGGAATAAATGTCGACTGTTTGTTCTTTAGTCATTTTTCGACCAAGGTATATGTACTACTATCACTTAACTGCGTCTTATATAGGCTTCTAGTCAAATGTAGAATTTTTACAGATTATTTAGGAAGGCGAACACTTCAAAAATGAATCTTCCATCAATAAATGGTCTTTTAATTATTAAAATAGCCATTCTGGTTGTTTTCTAGAGAATGATTGAATTGATTCGGCTTTTACTTGATGAATATCCATGATTTAAAATAGAAATACAATTAATGGTTAAAATCTGCACTTTTTAATACGTAATCGTAAAACGACAATTGTTTCTCCAGCACAATGGCTTAATCGGGTACTTACAGCTAAAGAGCTTAATTCAGTTTGTAATGTGCTCTTTAGCTGTAAGTACTTGATGAAGCCACTGTGCTGGCGAAATAATTGTCGTTTTAAGATTGCGTATTAAAAAGTGAAAATTTTAAACATTACTTTTATTTCTATTTTAATTCTTCTTCCAAATTTATTCCTTTTCCTTCAAAGTTAATCCCTTCATAGCAGTTCGGCAAGTCGATTTCCGCTCTAGCTTTTAAAGCGCGTTTCGAATATTGTTTTATATCCTCAATCAATATAAAACAGTGTTGGGCCACGGTTGAGATGTGGAAATAGAAAAAGGTTACACAATGCTAAATCTGTCAAATACAGTAAATGTGATACGGTGCATTATTGTGAAATACCATGAGTTATCTTTCCATAATTCACAACGCATGGCTTCACGCAAACGACGTATAACACTAAAATAATATATTTTTTTGTTAACAACTGGTTGGGAGAAATTTATAATGCACTACATCATTCTTCAAGTGAAGTGTCCCATTCTCGTTTACGCGCATGATATAAAAATCTATTGAGATTTCAACAATTGACGATGTCGTTAAACTTCAGCAGAAACTGGACATGTTGGTTGCGTAGTGTGACCATTTTAAACTTAAATTAAATATTGACAAGTGACTGAAAAAAGAGATCTTGGAGTTTAATTTGACTTAAATCTTACTTATAGATAGTTTAAAGATGTCACTTAGCTTAAATCATTGTACCATGCTTGTTTTAAGCATAGTAGTTTTTGAATACGCCTCATTAATTTGGTATCCTGTCTATGCTTGCAAAACTATTCCTTTGGACCGTGTTTGTCGTAAGTTTTTAAAGTTTCTCACATTCAAAATTGATGTTTATTCGGAACGAGGTGCATCCCAGGATGATTTACTTTTACGCTGTGGCATGTCATCTCTGAGCGTTATAAGGAAGAATATTTGTAGGAAAATCTTAATTAAACTGATCAAAACATTATTGAAAACGAAGACCGCAAGCAACTACCGCAAGGATTATCTTAGACGCAGAATTTTGGCCGTTCGGCCAAAATTGAGCTTCATTATCACTGAACACCATTTTGCAATAAATCAATGGGTCAGTTTCCAATTGCTCTAGGGTTCAATCGGCGAAAGAACGGCGCTTATGATGGTCATAAGGCTTTAATTCCTGTACCAACTGGATCTTATACGGATATAAGATCTTTACACAAAATTTTCCACTTATTGGATGGACAGAGCATCAATTCCTGCGACTAACGACGAATGGATAAATTTGGATCGTTTTCTACACTTTCGTTTCAAGCGGCGATATAGATGGACGATTATGTGTGCTATAAAAGTTACGAGGTCGTAAAAGTTGTATGAATCGTCGACTGATTTTCAATGTAAATTTGAATAATTTGGCAACGTTGTTCAATCGTGAGTTCATTCTCGATGATTTGCCAGAATATACTGATCATAAATGTCAAAAAGTGAATGCAGTGTAACAGCTCG
Organism: Melolontha melolontha; assembly: GCA_935421215.2. Lineage (NCBI taxonomy): Eukaryota > Metazoa > Arthropoda > Insecta > Coleoptera > Scarabaeidae > Melolontha > Melolontha melolontha. Next base: position 49,286,743 of record OW285242.1, read on the forward strand.
TTTGACAACTAATCCTTTAATAAGTTTTACCTAAGCAAGAAAACACCCTTATAAAGAAAATTTACTTTCAGATTTTAGTTATCAATATATTGGTTAATAAAAAATTAAAAACCATAGTCTCCGATTTTTCAGGGAATACAGGCTGATTCATTTTCGGCCCTCACCATGGGGATCTCGCTTATTACTGGAGATAGAGTATAGGTTTAAATTTGGCAAAGTTGTTAAATTTTGTGTTTGTTATAAATCCGTAAAGAAAATAGACCTGTGACAAATGACCTTCGTTATTTAAAAAAAGAACTCGAAAACCCCATTTTCTTCTTTTACCTGTAGCACCGACATTTGGCCTTGTAGAGAAAATATAAAAACACATCCTTGTGGCCATTTCTAAACCTCTATCCAGTGGTGTACTCTAAATTTTTATACGACGTTTCGTTTCTTTCGGGCCATCATCAACTATCTAATTCCTTATAGGCGCCATATTGGATTTAGACATCTTCAGAAAGAGTTTTTTTTTTCTGATTTCAACCATGTACCACATGCTGACTAAAGTTTTTGACATTAGGTTTTATTTGAAAGAATAAATTATAAGATTAAATAAGGTAGCCATGGAATTTCAATCTGTCAAACATTTCATTTATTGTTCATTAATAATACAAAAATGTCATACACTAACGAAGAGAAACGAGATATGATAAGTATTTTTTATTCTTCGAACCGAAATTCAACAGTAGCGAGTACAAGATATCTACAATTATATCCAGAACGACAACAGCCTCATCGTACCATTTTTCTAGATCTCGACAGAAATTTGGTCGAGAATGGATCGTTTACTAAGCCGCGTAATGGTCAAGACAACAGGAATTTAAATGAAAATCGACAAGATATTTTACAAATGGTAAATTAAAAGGGTGTTTTCAAATTTCATGTTAATCTTGTATTTTTATAGATAAATAATAATCCATCAATTTCTACACGCGAAGTAGCGTCAGAATTAAATTTGTGCCAGTCTAGAGTTTGGAGAACTTTACATAAAAGTAGGTTTAAACCATACAGGATCCATGTTAGTCACTCTTTACTACCTGGAGATAATTTGAGGAGGCTAGAATATTGTAATTGGTTAATGGGGAGGATAGAAAATGACGAACATTTTTTAAGCAAAATCATCTGGTCAGATGAAACAAAATTTACAAATTCTGGAATGTTCAACAGAAATACGGAGCACTATTGGGCAGTACAAAATCATCGACAAAACAGGGCTAGAAGACCACAACATCGTTTTGGAATAAACGTTTGGATGGGTATTTTGGCAAATCGTCTCTTAGGACCAGTTATGTACGAAGAACATTTAAATGGAGAAAAATATTTAAACATTTTACGTACATACGTATCTGACTATCTTGACGACAATATCCCATTAAATCAATTACAATATTTATGGTGGCAACAAGATGGCGCACCAGCACACAATGCAGCTGTTGTTAGAAATTTCTTAAATCAAGAGTTTGCAAACCGTTGGATTGGAAATAGGGGAGTTGTTGAATGACCTGCGAGATCACCTGATTTAAGTCCGCTAGATTTTTTTTTATGGGGATATGTTAAAAATAATATTTATAAAGTAGATGCGCCACAAAACATTGAAGAATTACGAGACAGACTTCAGAATGCTTTCGATGCAGTTCCTAGAAGAACTATACAAAGGGCAGTACAAAATGCCAGAAGGCGTGCCCAATTGTGCATTACCGAAGCTGGCCAGATAATTGAACATTTACTGTAATTGTTTATTGTTTACTTTTCTATGTATTTTTATTAATGTTTTTGTTATCTTGTACTCGCTACTGTTGAATTTCGTTTCGAAGAATAAAAAATACTTATCATATCTCTGAACAATAAATGAAATGTTTGACAGATTGAAATTCCAAAGGCTACCTTATTTAATCTTATAATTTATTCTTTCAAATAAAACCTAATGTCAAAAACTTTAGTCAGCATGTGGTACATGGTTGAAATCAGAAAAAAAAACTCTTTCTGAAGATGTCTAAATCCAATATGGCGCCTATAAGACATTAGATAGTTGATGATGGCCAGAAAGAAACGAAACGTCGTATAAAAATTTAGAGTACACCACTGGATCGAGGTTTATAAATGGCCACAAGGATGTGTTTTATTTTTTCTCTACAGGGCCAAATGTCGGTGCTACAAGTAAAAAAAGAAAATGGGGTTTTCGCGTTTTTTTTTTAATAACGAAGGTCATTTGTCACAGGTCCATTTTATTTACGGATTTATAACAAACACAAAATTTAACAACTTTGCCAAATTTAAACCTATACTCTATCTCCAATAATAAGAGAGATCCCCATGGTGAGGGCCGAAAATGAATCAGCCTGTATATTAGTTCATATTACTATAATTTGATCTCATTAAAGTCAAGTTTCTTATTTATACTCATGATGTAAATGTATCTTTTTCTTCAAATTTTCGCTTACTTAAAAACTAAGTATTAATTTTCCTCCAAAAACATTAAACTATCGTTTTAAAACCATATAATCCAATACCAAGAACGCCTATGTTTTACAGAAGAGAAAAAATTAATAGCTTTATTGACTAGGCTTAAACAAGGTAAGGCAATTATCTTTTCATTCACTTCCTGCAGTTGTGACAAAATACTTCAAATTTATTCATAATCTACCATTAATTTAAGTGTTTATATGGTCGGGATGTCTGGGGAAGATAGCAATTATTCTGTTCCCACACGATCGTTTTTTTTGTAGTTGATGGTCCTTAAACGTATATTAATCACGGCGTCGATTTCCTGAAACCGTAGCCTCTTTCGGTAACATCTAGCAATACGTAATCACAAACGAAAATATATTGTTGAATTTACTTTTGTCTGTTAATTAAGCAGCTGCATAGATACGGAAGTATGTAATATTTTGCAAATAAGACGTTTTCTATTGAATAAACATTTCAAAATATAATATTAATGGTAAAATAGTACAATAACCATTAATCATAAAATTTAGTATAAGCAAATATGTGTTTTGTTGAGTCTACAATTAACTAAATACACAGCTCAAAAATTGGAAGTGGATAATTTGTACTTTTACAATAAATTCTTATTTAAATCAAGGTTTATTATGCGTTCTACGAAGTGCTACCCAGAAATTCCCGGAGTTTGAATGTGGCACGCGAAGAGGTGATAGTACATCTCTAGATAGTACAACGCTAGATGGCGTCAGCTACATCTATATTAAGTCAGTCTGTTAAACGGTATTTTACTAGGTGGTGACAAACAGTTTCCGTGTTTATACTTGTTGAGTTGTGTTTGAGTTAGCTATTCTGCAATATCTGATGTGAGAGAGCAAAAAAGGTGCACCAAATTCTGCGGCGGAAACTTTTAAAATGCTTAAACAAAGGTTTGGTTTGGATGCTTTAGGCCAGACGCAAACTTATGAGTGCAACGCCAAAGGAGAACAATCCATGACATTTGTAATATTGTCGGCTTGTCGTACGACGTTTGCCAGTGTATTCTGTCCGGCGAACTCAACGCAGCGTATTGCTGCGACGTTTGTGCCAAGGCTGCTCAGCATTGTACAAAAATGGCACCGTGTTCATGTGTGCACAGAGCTGAAAGAAACCGTCGAAAGGAATGCGAACTTCAGTATGTACATCATTACTGGCGACGAATCATAGGTGTACAGGTATGATCCCGAAACATATCAGTAGTCATTACAGTAGAGGACGCCATCGTCATCACGACGGGGGCCAATTCCGGTCGCCATTGCGTGAGATGATTCGTCCAGGAAATTTTTCTCGCAACAATTCCATTGTTTCGCGCGCCGTGTGACAGGTTTCCCCGTCATGTTGAAACCTCATTCATTCGATATCCATTCCATCCAACAGTGACCACAAAAACTCCCTCAGCATGTTTCGATAGCTTACGCCATTCACTGTTACTGCTTATTCAGCACCATTTTCGAAAAAGTAGGGCCCTATTATTCCGCCAGCCCAGAATCCACAACAAACAGTAACTCGTTCGGCACCCATTAAGTTGGAAATGCGCCTCATCGCTAAAGATGATTGACTTCGCAAAATCGTCGTCCTCCTGTTGGTTTTCCAACACCCAAATAACAAATTCTCGACGCTGTCCATGGTCTGCTGGCTTGAGTTCTTGTAACAACTGCATCTTGTACGCGTGCATATGCAGATCTTTGGTGAGTATTCGGTGTAGGGTGCTTCTCAAAATGTCTAACTGTTGAGAATGACGACGAAACAATATTTTTTTTAATTTTCGGTGACACTATCGCGCACTACAGCAATATTCTCGAGAGATCGGGTGGTACAACGACGTACGACTACTTTTCTGGTAACAGTCGAACCAGTTTCCTGAAATTTCTGAATTAATCTTTGAACTGTTGACAGATTTGGTGCATTTCATCGACCGAAAATTCCACGAAGTCTGCGAACTGTTTCCGCATAACATTCTCCATACTTATAATGCGTTTTCACAACAATAACGCGTTGTTCCACCGTATAATGCTCCATGACTACTAATCGCAACAATGACAAATGAAGGATGTTATAGTTTCAGTGCCGCCAACCTAACTAAACGAACGTAGGGCACATTTTAAATCTTGCACTCTTAATGGGACACCCGTTACATAGTATTCGCCTGCTTATCGTTTTACCTTTTTGAATATAATCGTTAAAGAGAATTTCATTGAAGTGCCAAAAGACAGTAGCCATGACCTTTCCAGTTGAATGTACGGTATTTGCCTTCTTCTGAGCGCTTGTACCAGTATCAGTCCATTATTTCGATTGCTGCTTCATTTTGAGTGTAGTTATAATGGCCTATCCAGATTTCTTCAATCGTTATTATTCGGCGCCAAAAGTCCTTCGAATCGTGCCTTAACTGTACTAAACCGAGCGCTGAAATGGGTTTCCGTTCACGTTTTTTGGACACCCAATTTATTAATTAAAATCGAAACCACTTTTATTCGACGGTCAACAAGCACCATGTCATGTACTTTTCTAATCATATCTGGAGTACACATCACTTGGTCGTCTACTGCGTTGTGTGGGATTTAAATGCGGTCCGGCCACGTTGAAGGATTACAAATTTTTAAAAACAAACTTTATTTAGTGCTGCCTTCTTTCTTCAGACTCACTAGTTATTATTACTGATCCGTCCTCATATTAACAAAATACGTTATAGGCACAATGCACAATACAAGAAATAGTATATTGTTTACTGAGTAAGAAAAGCCTAACATTCCTGGACGACTGTGAAGATTGCTAAGTCGAGGCGCAAGCCGAGACTTAGCAACACAGAGTCCAGGAATGTGGCTTTTCCTACGAGGTAAACATACTATTTTTCCGCAAATCGTTTAAAATTCGACAGATATTAATTAATTTTGAAAAAATCGGGAATAATTTTATTCACAAATAAATGGTGTTTTGAAATGCGTAATATAATTGATTGCGTTACTATGGAAACGTATTAATGTTGAATTGTCAAACTTGACGCATATAAATTTAACTGCTGGTGTTTTCGATAGCAAAACAGTGTAAAATGATAAGTGATGATGAATTTTCCATATCTGGGACTCCTCCAGAGCTGGTTGAGGTAGTGAATACTGCTTCATTAGAATTATTGCCAAAGAAATCAAGAGAAAAGTACGAATATGTATATAAACGTTTTATGGACTATCACAAGAGTAAAAACACGAGTTCTTTCTCGGAAAATGTTGTAATGGCATACTTTCTAGACCTTTGTTTAAAGATGAAATCTTCAACATTATGGGCGAATTATTCAATGTTGAAGTCAACTCTTGCAATTAAACACAATGTAGATATATCTACATATTCAAAACTTCGTTCTTTATTGAAACGGCAAGCTCAAGGTTATAGGGCAAAGAAATCTAAGATTTTAACGAAGGAAGAAATCGAAAAATTTATCCAGGAAGCTCCAGATAAAGAATATTTAATGATTAAGGTAATTTACAAGGTTTTAATTTTTATTTAGATTACACATTTATTTATTTTTAAGGTGGCTTTAATAATTGGTATTTCTGGGGCCTGTAGAATGGATGAGTTAGTCCGAATGACTCTACACGATGTAGAAGACCTTGAATCTAAGCTTTTAATTAGCATACCTAATTAGTTAATCAGATGTACTTGAATGTTTATCGGAAGTATGTTTCGTTAAGACCAAAAAATATGAACAGTGAGCGATTTGTCTGTAAATATCAAAGCGGAAAGGGTTGTAGACAAGTGGTAGGAATACATCAATTTAGAAAAATGCCTAAAATAGTTGCTACTTATTTGAATTTGGTAAATGCGACAGAATAGACTGGTCACTGCTTTCGTCGTCTTCTCGTCTTCTGCAACAATATTAGTTGACTCTGGTGCTGACATAACTAGTTTAAAGAGGCATGGCGGATGGAAGTCATCCAACGTTGCTGAAGGATATATCGAAGAATCTTTTACCAATAAGGTTGAGGTGGCAAATAAAATTTTCACAGTACAAAATATTCAACAAAATAACCCTACTACTTCGCATGTTGTCCAAAATGTTTCTCGTAGTTCTAATAATGTTCCTCCAATTTTCAATAATTGTACTAACTGTCAAATAACTGTAAATATAACAAAATAATTTCAAAATGTATTCTGCAATGCATTGAGGTTTTCGAAATATAAATTAATTCCTTATAAACAACGTGTTTTCAATCATTTATGTAGAACACTAACAACTGTAACGAAATATCATTTCCTTACTGTAAGGAAATGAATATTTCCTAACAGTCAGGAAATGTTGACTTTTTCTTTAAGAAATTTTGTCAGAAATGTCAAAATTTCCTAACGATTTGCGGAAAATATATTTTAAAGGCTCAGTTTATCACACGAATAAGATATACAAATCATAGATGATTTTAGAATCGAATGTATACAGAGAAAACTAGAGTAACGAACCAATCAATAACTATGTACCTACAGTACCTACTAAATAATACCTATCCCTAACAATAGAATGAGAAAGACATTTCATAATTTATGAATTGTGTTTGTATTTATGAATTTAGTTTATGAATCATAATCATAAAACACGTTTTGGAAAACCTGCAGTGGTCCTAATTTAAATTTTAAAACTAAATTGCAACACTCACAATTTATTTTAACAAGGATAAACTTTTTAAGTTTACTAACAAATTGACGCAAATTATGTCTAAATAAGCATTAAATTTGGATATCGTTGACTTCAAAGAAGTCAACGAAATTACAGAATTTTATATATTAAATAAACAAAGGATAATATAAATTAAATAAATTTATTTTCTCAAACATGCTAAGTGAAACTGTCAATAACTACGAAGGAAACCCTATTAACGTTTAATAACAAGCATGCAAAAATATAAAAGCCATTACTGTTAATCTGATAATTTTTCGCGAATAAACAGTAAGAGGAATGCAGCGCTGACAAACACAAAACCGGCAGTAATACAACTCCCGACAATATTTCGTAATCGTTAAGAAACGGGGGAATTGCGTAACCTCAAAATTTTCGAACTTGTAAGCGAGCGATTCTGAGAAGTTTTTTCCTCGTCGACTATACGTTGTTACTGTCGGGCCAGTGACAACAATAACATGGTAAAAGAGAGAAAAAAACGAATATATTGTATGTAAATTAAAAGAATCTGGCTAGAAGTGAATAGCATTGTTGAATGGTTGTATGTGTATTGTGTAGGCATGTCGATTTCGTTTAGTTTGCGTCAGCGTGTTTACCGAAGTTGGAAGTGCTTATTTGACGGTGTATGGTGCCTTTGAAGCCGACATAGTTTTAACGGTAGTCCGATGGAATTCTGGAGAAGTTTTGTTGTATTTTGGAAACTTTCTATCGCAGATTAATGTTAGAAACTGACTTTTCTTAAAGAACTGGATTTTTAGATGATTAGCTACATTACATGGAACACAATTATACTACTCTCCCTTCTTATTATGAGCTTTAGGTTCTGTTTTTATTGAGATTGTGTTCTATATTGATTTTGGCTTCACATTTTTACTTTATTAAATCGCCTGGTTAATTGAAAAACTAAATAATTTTCGCAATATTATAAACACAATATAAATTTAAATACATTACCTATCTAATATTTTGTATATAGTAACTAATGTCAAGTAATGCGTAAACTATTTATTTTTAAATATAAAACAAAAGACGAAAAAGTGTAAATTCATAATAGATTGGTAATTGAATTGGTTCGACTTTTACTTGATAAAGATCCATAATTTAAAATAGAATCAAAACTAATATGTGGTTAAAATATTAATAAACTGAAGATTTTAACTATTAGTGTTATTTCTATTTTAATACGAGGAACAAGCCTCACAGAGGGCGGCAGTAATAAATCGTCAGTTGCCAAAATTAATCTCAATCTCTCGTTAATCTAAATCTAAAGTTTCATCAAGATACGGCAAGTGATTGAATTTCTAAAGTTTAGAAGTTGGCTGAAAAATGCAATTGAGTCGGGAAAATTTTCGCGCTATATTTTTTTTCAACTTTCGGAGAGGATTAACTGAACAACAATGTCTTGCTGAGTTGGTTTCTGTTTTTGAAGATGAAGCACCGCATCAATCAACAATTTCACATTGGTACTGTAAATTCCAACGTGGAGGTACCAGTATCAGCGACGATCCCAGAACAGTTCCGCCAAGAACAGCAGTCACCCAGAAAAACATCGGTGCCGCGCGCCGCCTGATTAAGGAGGATAGACAGGTGACAGACATATCATGAAATTGAGACATCCATGGGTATTTCAAAGATCTCAATCCAAACGATCCTACATGAAGAATTGGCGAAAAGCAAAATTGGCTCACGTGCCGAAAAACTTTGAGCCGGTTCAATAACGGAAACTGAAACAACGTCTATAATAGCATCGTGAGTGACAATGAATCATAGATTTATTCCTATGAACCCTAAAATAAACGTCAGTCCACTGTTTGTGTGTTTCAATATGAAGAGAATTCGACAAAAGTTATTCGTTCGCGAAGTGTCTCGAAAAAGTTGGGACATCTGTCTCAAAATCAGGTTTTGTAGCTACAATTTTTTTGCAAGATCGAAGAACGGTTAATGCGGATTGGTACACAACCATTTGTTTGCCAGAAATAATCGCCATGCTCTGAGAAACCAACCCACAACGACGAATCATCCTGCATCATGATAATGCGAGTACGCATACAGCTCGAAAGAATTGAGTTTTTGGACCAGCAAAATATCGAATTATTAGATCATTCTCCATATAGTCCCGACCTAAATCCCAATGATTTCTTTACCTTGCCGAAAATCAAGGACGGACTGCGTGGTCAAAGGTTCCAGTCGTCAGAAGGAACAGTCGATACCTCCAAAAACGAAATTTTGACTGTACCAACGAACGAGTGGAATAACTGCTTCCAGAGTTGGTTCTACCGCATGCAAAAATGCATAAATCTTCGTGGAGAATACTTCTAAAAACAATAAAGTCTTTAAAAGTTATCTACTGCTTTATGCCAGCTCTATTTGCAAAATATAAAATACAACCCTCGTAAATTCTGTCAAAATAACTTAATGCTTCCACTATTTCCAAAGGGGTATTAAATATAGTTAGTCAGTGTACCAGGTACTCTTATAGATCCCTTCCTGTTGTTCGTGAGAAACCATACTGCTTTTCGTTCATATAACATGGCATTCCGAATATTTGCAATGTATTCCTCGTACATGAACAAACGCCTTACACTAAACTCTAAGTTGTCTAGGGCGCTCGTAGTAATATAACGTTCTACGAGGTGTGTAAATTAAGTAATGAGACTGACTTTTTTTTTCAATCTTATTCGAATTGAATTACAATTCAATATTGTCTCCCTCAAAATAACTTCCTTAGGAAGCCATACAGCGCTGGAGACGGTTCTTTCAATCCTAATAACAGCTGGGACTCAGATAATGGAACTATTATTCTAAATATTATTTAATAAGAAGTGCATAAAAACAATTTTTTGCAGTGATTCTCAACTTGTAACAAAACCCCGAGGAATGTTAGCTGTTATCGGTCGAGTACGACGATTGTTCGGAAACTACATAGTCTAACACGGAGATGGCGCGAATTCGTGGGAATCTTCTTTACCATTCTGTAGAATCATCCCTTAATAGGTTAAATACGACAGTACAGAGCGGTTTTATTAGTATGTTTTTGACAGTATGACAAATTGAACGTCTTGTTTGATTTTGTAATAATGGCAAAGCTGAGTTGAGAGCAGTGATAAAGTACTTTCATTTGAAAGGCTTAACAACAACCGAAATTAAAGTAGAGCTAGATTCAACACTATTATAATCCGTTCTTTCGTTTTCAATGGTTAAAAACTGGATTGCCGAATTTAAGTGTGGTCGCATGATCACAAATGATGAACGTCCGAAAACTGTTACTGTTTCGAATATGATTGAAAAAGTCCACCATATCGTCTTGGATGCCGATCGAGTAAAAGTGTGCGAGATAGCAGACATTGTATGTATCTCAAATAACGTGTGCACAGAATTTTAACTGAAGAATTGGAAATAAAAAATTATTCCGTGCGTTGGGTGCCACGGTTACGCACGCCGGAGCAAAAACTGAATCGTTTGAGTGTTTCTCGCACGTTTTCCCCGCAATCAGAAGGACTTTGTACTTTCATTACCGTCGATGAAACCTGGGTCCACCATTACACTTCTGAAACCAAAGAACGATCCAAACAATGGACAAAAAAGTTCTCCGCCACCAAAGAAGGCTAAAACGATTTTGTCAGCAGGAAAGGCAACTGTTTTTTTTTATTCTCATGAAATTATCTTGGTCGACTACTTAGAAAAGGGGAAAGCAATAAATGGGGAGTATTATGCCAATTTGTTGCAACAATTAAGCGACAAAATCAAAGAGAAGTTGGCAAAGTAGAAATGAAAAAATTTATGAATTATTGTCTCATTCGCCCTATTCCCCAGATTTGGCTCCCAGTGATTATCATCCTCTTCCAAACCTAAAGGAATGGCTCTCCGGTAAGGGATTTTAGTCTAATTCCGAAGAAATCGCTGTTGTAAATAGCTATTTCGAGGACTTGGATTCATCAACCTACAATGAAGGCATTGCTAAGCTGGAATATCGTTGGAATAAATGTGTTGAGCGAGCAGGAGACTATATTGAAAAATAAAATGTTTTTTGTCAAAAAAAACTTTTTTTCTTTATTAGACCATGTGGTTTCCGAACCACCCTCGTAGAAGACAATGCAAATGTTTCGTTTGTTGAGTGGGATTGGATCGGGCCACATGCTGAGAATCACTTGATGTATGCTTGCGATCATTATTGGAGCAGAAATGATTAAAATTTAATATTCCAAATTTCTGTGCACCTACTGCTATTTATTCATGATATTTTCTATGAATACTAAGCTGCTGTGAACAACCCACCGCCATGCTTCGCTATAGATCGTAAATATTTTACATTCATTTGTTAATTAGACTGGCGTCATACACTTACCTATATAGCCGAAATAAATTAGTTTGTATAAATAGCGTCATTCTTTTTGCTAAAAATAATTTACGTTGTTTAATGTCTTTTTTCTATTTCTTGAATTCATTCATTGCTACGTGCTGTTCGTCCATGAAAATTATATTTCTGGGAAAAAAAACCTCACTGCTTCTTCAACACATGTTTTTGCAAACAATCGTTAGCAAGTTTTTGTGGCGAAATTTTATGATCCGCCATTATCTTCTGTAATAGCCATCGTCCATCCCCAACAAACAGCTTTTTATTGGGTGCTTTTCACGGCTTGTTTGCCAATATTCTTTCTTGTTTATATTTTCCGTATAATTGTTTGCAATTTCACTATCAATTTTTCATATGTTATAATTTTAAGAAATAGTTCAACTCATCTATTATAATTTATTTTATTTTAGTTGTAATAAATAGTTAATGAACTCCTGGACAAAATTAACGCACCACATTGTCGCTTTTTTTAAATTTTAAAACAACGATACCTGTAATTTGCTAATTATATTGTAAGTTGGCTTTGGACTTCCATTGACATTTTAAGCAAATGCTGTTAATATACAAAAAAAGTTTAAGTATATCAATACGTTAAGCACGTATTACGCATTTGATACAAATGAAACAGACATGCAATACACGTCTGTAACAGTATACATGGACATACACCTCGTATTTTCCAGCATTTACTTCTGCCTAAGACACGTGTTTCTGCCATTTACTATCAGGCGTCATCAGCTAGGCTAGTGAAGTAAGTAAAGCTTAAACAAATCGCCTCATAAGGTATAGCAAATTTTGTCCTATCAGGTGGCACTGTATAACCTAGTGACATCTGACGGACAAAAGAGACTATGCCGAAAGTGGTAACCTTCCCTTGACCGGCTATGCCGGTATAGAAGAGAAAAAATACGTATATAGGTGTAAGTCCATTAACACGATGCCAGATGGCAGCAAATATACAAAAAAAAGTTTAAGTATATGAATACGTTAAGCACATATTACGCATTTGATACAAATGAAACAGACATGCAATATACACGTTTGTAACTGTATACATGGACATACCCTCGTATTTTCCAGCATTTACTCCTGCCTAAGATACGTGTTTCTGCCATTTACTATCAGGCGTCATCATAAGGTATAGCAAATTTTGTCCAATCAGGTGGCACCATATAACCTAGTGACATCTGACGGACAAAAGAGACTATGCCGAAAGTGGCAACCTTCCCTCGACCGACTATGCCGGTATGAGGCGATTTGTTTAAGCTTTACTTACTTCACTAGGCTAACTGATGAAGTAAATGCCGAAATGCATAGAAGAGCGCAGCTCATTGACTAATGTCAATATCAAGGACGCCAAATCAACTATTACCGTCCACGCAACTGCACGCTGTCGAAGCTGTTCGACCAATAGTGGAGGCACGTTAATAGAGTTTCAGTCAGTTATAGCTGTAACTCCCCGATGGAAACCACTTGCTTTGTTTTACACTTGTAATGTGAACGGCAGTGGTTGGTTTGGCGTTCGTGATATTGACATTAGTCAGAGTGTTCTTCGTTGCTGTCTTTTGCGATTTGTTCGTATATTGCAAGGGAATTTTTGTAATCAATTTTGTCTTTGTCAAATATTAATTTGTACTGTATTCTTCACACCTGATCTTCACACATCAAAATCATCTAGGGGACAAGCCTTTATTTGCTAGTATTTTGCGAGCCGTATATAACAAATGATTTGCATTTTAAACGTCAATAGAGTTTGCTGTTGGTGTTTCGACAGTTTAAGTGATAATAAAGTCTGGAAATTTTTTAAAAATGTATATTTTGCGATCAATTTTCTTTTCCAGTTTCCTTGGCATTAATTAAGGATGGAGAAACATCATTTAGACCATAATATGCAATTGAAAGCTTTTGGAATGCTTGAAAGTGTTTTAACTCAAACGGCTGTTGCAGAAGCTCTCAACGCGTCAAAAAGTGTCATCAATCGTTTGTGGTTGAAATATCAGCAAACCAATGATGTGCGTGAACGTCATAGAGAACGCACAAGAGCAACTCGACCAATTCATGACAGATATTTGAGACTTTGTGCTTTAAGAAACCGCAACATTACGCCGACAGTATTAGTGATTCGACTTTATGACACTCATGATGTGTTCGTAAGCGATCGAACAGTGAGGAATAGCCTTCATGCAGATGGTCTTAATGCCCGTCGTCCTCTGAGAGTTCCTGCTTTGTCGAGAGGAAATCGCGGAAGAAGATTAGAATAGGCGCAGCAACATTTAAATTGGGATCAACAAAACTGGGCATCTGTTTTGTTTTCTGACGAATACCGATTTGGTTTGCGGCCAAATACAAGAAGAATGAGTCTGGAGACGTCCCGGGAATGCAGAACACTTAGCTACATCGCAAACAACTTCCAAAGAGATAGTGTAATAGCATGGGATGGAATATCTCTTGGTGGTAGGACTGACTTCGTTCTCTTGGATCGGTATTTAAACGCCATTTATTATCGGGACATTATCCTTATAAACGTTGTGCTACCATATGCTGCAATAATTGGTGAAAATTTTCAACTCATGCACGACAATGCACGTCCGCACACTGCAGGTATCATTCGTGCATTTCTTCAGAACCACGAAATGAATGTTTGCCATGGCCAGCGCAATCACCTGATTTAAGTCCCATAGAACGCGTATGGGATTTGCTGCAAAGAAGCATACTGCGTCAAAATCTAGTCTTTGAAACAAAATAGCAGTTGTATCAGTGTCTTGTAGAACAGTGGAATGCCATCGAACAACAGCATCAAGAGCTAGACCACTCGATTATGAGTATACCAAACAGATGCAGAAAGGTAGTTAGTACTCGTGGAGGTCCCACAGGGTACTGACATTGCACTCATTGTCACATGTTGTTGATTGTTATTGTTTTTTTTTTATTAAGTTATGTAAAAATGTATTAATTTTAAAGATTATTTCTAAATAAACAGACATTTCTCAAAGTAAACAACGAATGATGGTCGACATATACCTTCACGTATAACAAACAATTATTCATCTGTGTGGAGCAGAAATGCATTTTCTTGCTTGTCCCCTAGATTATTTTCATGTGTGTATTTCGATATTATTAATAATGTTCTTGAGTTTTTAGCCAGTAAAAATGTCAAATTAACTATTTGCCTGTATATTCGCCTGATGTATCACCTTTTGATTTCTATTTGTTCCCAAATATCAAAAATAAAATGGGTGATGAGCGACTTTTATCGCCTGAAGCAGCTGGTAGAAAATGTCGAACACTATTATCCTAAGTATCAGTTTCAGAGTGTAGCAAGTTAGTTCCAACGTATGGAAAAGTGTATTGATATCAAAGGCGTATACTTTGAAAACAATAAAGTCGTTTACTAAAGTTTATATGTGCTTTTTTTATATCGTTTCCAGAAATATTCTCGACAACTCTCGTACAAATATTTCTGCTATGACTATTTCAAGTTTCTACTTTACTGTATTACATTTTCTTGTAAATAATTAGGTGAGCTAATATTTTATTGTTTAAATCCTGCTCAAATTCGCAAACCATGTTCTATTACGACAAAAATACATATTGACATGTTATGGATAGTATATACGCTTGTTATAAAAATTTTAAACCCAGAAACGGTGACACCGAGAAAAATCTTCGATAAAAAGAAAAATTGGCAAGGACCTTAAGATAGGACATTTTAGGGTTCTAATTAGCAAAATCCTCTTTGCTTAATATTAAAACTAAAAAAACTATTAAAAAAAGGATATACCGTAGAAATAAAATACATTTTTATTGAAAAATGAAAACCTCATGATATAATAATTCCAACTTCATTAAACAGAATAATGTCTATATCTACCACTGAAAGAAGAACAAACAGTTAGAAGTCAAAGAAGGAACCAAAATAGACACTAACCAGTCAACAAAATTAACATCCGAATAGAATTTATAGACATCGGGATTTTCCACACCAACTGAAAGAAGATTTTCACCTAAAAAACAAATAAAATAAAACAATAATAGGCTTAAATTACTCAAGAGGGGCTCAATTTACAAAAACAAGAGGAATGACCAAACATAATTTGAATTTATTTGAAATTTTGGAAAATATGACAAATATTTTTGAAATTCGAAAAATAAAGTAAATTATATTAAGATAACATTTGCTGAAAGGGCATAAATCATTAATAACAATATTATAACATCAAAAACAACATTAATTCAACAATTAAAGGAAATTTTGGAAAAATATAAAAATTTTAACATATTAATTAAAATGTTTAATATAAAAATATTAATTAAAATAATTACCTGGACAGGAAATAGGACTAAATAGGGCTAATTTTCAATGTTAGTTTCATCAAATTCCAAAAAAGCCATTTAAGAATTAAGAAGAAGTAGCATTCAAAAAACGTATAACTTTTGTCTAAAATTGAAAATGCTATAAAAGCCAGCGACCGAAAAAATTGGGGATTGACTGTTTGGACACTTGAACAATAAACATGTACTTCGTGTTGTCAAAGTCAATTTGGTTCGAACCTTAAAAAAAAATAAGCGAACACATAAATAGTGTCAATTAAGTGTGACACAAACAAAGTAAAGATTAAAGATAGCAGTCAAACAAGATAGGCAGTACCTATTAGGTACTATTTTTTTTATTATATTATTATTATATGTGATTATATACACTGCTCCAATAAATTAACGCACCACTTATTATAAATAAAAAAATATGGATTATTTTTTTTGTTTCCGATTTTTAATAGTTGGTATTATTTGTAAGCAACATCATTTCTAACCTTAACTTATTTGACATTTGTTGTCATATTTTCAGGGCTTAAGTTAAAAGTGCACACTTAACTTAAGTAAGGTATTTTGAGACATTTAAATTTTGATTTAACTGTTGTATTAAAAGTGTTTCCCTTTGTGAAACAATTTATTCGTTTATTTCTTTGACTTGTGTGATATTATGCAACGTGAAACACGAAACTTAACAAGGGAGGAATGCGCTCAAGCAGTGATTTTACAGGAAGAAGGTTACAGTTACCGCAGAATTGGAGAAAGGTATGGTGTGTCGCATACAACGATATCACGGATAATTGGACGATATAGGGAGACTGGTAATCATTCTCGAAGACGTGGCCAAGGAAGACATCGTGCAACAACGCGTGTACATGACCGTTTTGTAAGACTTTGCGCATTAAGGCAACGGTTTGTTACATGTAGAAGTCTACAGGCTCAGCTCCGGGAGGTACATGGTTTGGAAATTTGCACGGAAACAGTTCGCAAACGTCTTTGGGAAGATGATTTATTATGTCGTATTCCGGCGCGTTGTCCGATGTTGACAGTACATCACCGTAGAGATCGTCTAAATTTTGCCAGAAATCACGTCAACTGGTTGGAGGACAATTGGGCCGAAATTTTGTTTACAGACGAATCCAGGTTTTGTCTGCACAACTGCGACAGACGTATTCGTGTATACCGACGTCCAAATGAACGCTATGCGCAATGCAGTATTACAAATACCACGTTATTTGGTGGCGGATCTCTAATGGTTTGGGGGGGTATATCTTTGACAGGTCGCATGGACTTGGTGGTATTAAATAACATAACTTTAAACACTGATCGCTACATAACAGACATTCTGGAAGATCATGTTGTGCCATTTGCACCTTACATCGGCCCAAATTTCATGCTAATGCATGATAATGCTCGAGTACATACTGCGCGGATAGTCAGAAATTACCTTCAAGAGGTCGGAATCAATACAATCGAATGGCCAGTAAGAAGTGCGGATCTTAACCCTATCGAGCACATCTGGGACATGCTTTCTAGACGGCTGCGAAACTTTCCACACCCGGCCAATAACCTGGAGGAAGTAGGAAGGCGGCTTGTGGAAATATGGGACGGGTTGGATCAAAACGATATAAGGTCGCTTATTTTGAGCATGAATCGTCGCTGTCAGGCTGTTATTCGAAACAGAGGCGGAAATACTCAATATTAAATGTAACTAAATGCTTTTTTTTTAAAATACAAAATTAAGACTTACAATTTATGTAATTAAATTTCAATTTCCTTGTTTATTTTTTAAGAATTTTTTATGTTGTGTTCACCTTTTTCTACTAATCAAATGGCAAGATATAAAATATATATATATATATTTACTCATTGTAGAATTTTTTTCAAAATTATAATATGGTGCGTTAATTTATTGGAGCAGTGTATTATAAAAAATATTAAAATAACGAATATAATTCAAGAACTGAATTCAAAATTAAGAAATTCAATTAGAAAGAGTCCATACAATTTTTTTTACATTAGCTGTTCTTTGTTCTTGTTTCTCGAGAATCCACGAACCCAATTTTAAAAAAATTACAGATTAAAAATAAAACTTTTAAAATATAAAAATCGCCTGATATAAGAAGATATCAGTCCATGCGCCCACGACAAAAAGAGCTGGCTGTGGAAGAAGGCTGAAAAGAAGATTACGTCCACCTATCATTATTTTTCAAATACATAATGCTATAGTATTTATTGTTTCTGTAGAATAAAGGCATTTGTAGAAAAATAAAGGCATTTTATTATATAAAACACAAGATATAACACATTCATAATAATATAATTAGGATTCAATCAAATGCAAAGAGCACCATTAATCCGCTAAAATTAAATTGGATTTATTTTTGTAATACATCCATTCTTCTCTAATTTACAATAAAAAATTTAAGGTGTTGGTTTTGAAGCACTTTATTTTCTTATGCAATTATTATTAACTTACACCTTGGTCAACTAATAACAGGAAAACAAACTCTCCAAGTGGTGAATCATTTCCTAGAAGTCGTGGTTCAAGGTTGTCATTTCAGATTATTCATTTTTTCTCTTTTCTTATTCTCGTTTATTACCACTACAACATATAAAACACACACACGTACAATTTTCTGTAACACAGGCCACATGCCGGCCAACTCGAACCGCTGATAAGAAAGGCTCAGCAACTTTTAATACCAAACAAATTATTTCCGAGAAGCCTGTGCCACGAAAGTCAACATTGTGAATACACAGTAACGGACGAGATGATATAACAACAACGAATTACATCATCTCGGTTGAACGGTTCGAATGTATTAACGAGATGTTTGGTTTTTATTTATTTAAATTTTTTTTCTGAACTGACGAGGTACAAATTTTCCAAATTCATACGAATTCAGAAAGTTAACAAAAAGCTTCAATTAAACAGGAAAAATATTGTATGGATATGCACTGAAGCTCGCAACAAAGAACATAGAGGCTATAAATGTGATGTAATTAAAGTAATTTTAGGTCATATCTAATACGTCATATGCAATATATATTCTAAAATCAGTACACTTTCTAACTAAAGGAATATTTCTTTAGAATAAACAAATTTTGTACTTAACAGAAAATACAAAATTATGCAGAAATATGCGAGTAGTAGTGTCATAAAACTATTATTGTTAACTCCTAAGTGAAATTTACCACACGTAAAGTACTGGTAATATACAATGAGATATTCACTCTTTAAACAAAGACTATTATAGTATTTTTACGATAACAGATCAGTCACGTCATAACCAGTAATATCAGGTACAAAAACCAAAGAAATTCAATTTACTAACTTAGTACATACAATTTCTCCCATATTTCATAAAATTTGTATTTTCTGTTGTTATCTATTCCGCACATTGTTGTCACGTTTGATCATCATATGATATGCGCTTGTCATCTGTCAGCACCGTTTCATATTACTATTGCTCATTTTATTTTGAATTAAACTTTGCAACAAGTTACATAGTAAAATCATAGATTGCCACGGTGACATGAATCGAGAAAATTTTCTAGAATGGTTCGAAAATCAGCTGCTTAAAAATTTAGAAAGCCCTTCAGTTATTGTTATGGATAATGCGAGGTATCATACGACAATAATAAATGAACCTCCTACTTCATCTTCAACAAAATGCCAAATTCAGAAAAGTTTAACTAACACTAAAATCAACTTTGACAAGACAGCTTTAAAAATACAGTTACTGGAGTTGGTTAGACTGTCAGTACATAAAATAATTACTAAATTAACTTTAAATATATAATAATTTTTATTCTAAGGTATAAACCGTCACCTATTAATGAGCCGATGAATTAGCAGAGCAATATGGTCACACAGTTCCTCCATATCATTGTATTTTTAAACTTATAGAATTAATTTGGGAAATTGCAAAAATATATTACCCTAGTAATATAGGTAAATATGATACGACTAATGAAGGCTGCAAGAAGTTGTGGCAAGTGCAAACTGCTGAAGCGTGGGCTAACGGTGATACACACTGAAGCTGAGGTTGAAAAATTGTGGGATATGGAATTTTATCAAAATGATATCACACCTTCCATAATTAGTTTAGAAGAAGAGGAAGTTTATGTTTTAAGCTCAAGCGATTAACCCTTTTGGTCTCTTTAAATTTTGCTGGCAAATTAGAGCAACTCAGAACTTCTTGACATTTACTTACATGAAATAATTTCTTTTTAGTGTAATCAACACCTCATTAATGTATTTAGAGGTAAGGAACTAACTATTCTGGTTGATATTGAGTTACGAAGTTACGATTGCACTTTTACCTTTTTGTCATAGATTTATCTATGATTCTTTTGTTCCAGTGAAAATATTTGCGAAATTAAGAGATTAATTAAGAAATACAGTGTTTTGATTTTAATATCTATTTGACTTTATATTATACCATATTTATATGCTTTAGAGGCACATTAATAGCCTACTTCGTACGCAGCACCAATTATTACCTGTGCTTAAGAGAAACTCATGAGTGTAATGTGATAAGAACTAAAAAATATAAAACCATTATATTCTATTGTTAAATTTAATATATGTACTGTTATATCATGATTATTAATATTAACTGTAATAAACTATTTCCGTTCCTTCCGTTTTTGATTCTAAAACATTGATATTATAAAAATAATAAAATAAAATAAAACAATAACTTTGTTATACCACTTTATTCACATGTAATAGTGACCCCGGTTTCGACATACAATGTCATTATCAAACTGCAAAAGTTACAGGCCTACTTAGATCTTATAAATGACACAAAAATATATGGGGGTGGTTTATGATGTTATTTAAAATTACTACTATATACTCAACTATTATATACAACATTGGAAAAGAGGTGTATATATAAGATCCAACTGGTCGTTAAGAACAATATCTATTGTGTTGTTGCCGCTTTTAAAAATTTCAAGTGACTCTAAAAGATTTAACTTACGACCTTTCTCGGCCAAATGCAATATTTTATGATGACCAAATGTATGCCTTTCTGTAATAAGATGGTTTGCGAATGTTTAATCTGTCTTCTTTAGTTTATATGACCTCATGTGTTCTTTTACCCGTATAATAAAACTTCGACCAGTCTGACCTATATATACACTTTTACAATCATTACAATATAATTTGTACACTCCTGATTTATTATTGATATATGTTTTAGGTTTTGCGTTAAAAATGAAATTACTTGTTTTTACATATGGTTTGTAAGCTATATTAACATTACTATTATTTTTTGAAATTATATTTCCAATTTGCTCGCTTATTTTACCGAAGTAAGTTAACGAGACAAATAGTTTCAAATTAGCACTATCTTTAGGATATACTAAAATAAGGGCCACTTGTAACTCTTTTTTCTTTAGTATACTGTCAATTACGCTACTTTTATAACTATTGTTTACCGCTATTTGTTTTATAGTATTGATTTCACGAAAAAAAGATTCATTAGACAAAGGAATATTTAATGCTCTACGCATTGATATTATGTTTATTAATTTTGCAAAATAAAAATGCTAATACAATTGCCTTTATTGATTAACATAAACTATGTATTTTCCTAAATATAGAGTGATAAATATACAATATTAACATTCTAAACAGTTTAAGGTATAACTATAACCTAAATGCCATCTGTAAAAAAGAAGATTCTTGAAGTTTTTAATTGTACTATAACCTATAAACCAAATGACAATTATTTGCAAGATGTAAACAATAGGTTTATCAACCTTGTGTAGCGCACATTGATGACGTGGCTGATCTGTTATCGTAAAAATAGCATAAACATCTTTCCTTATACGGAGTAGTTCAAGTAAGACTTTCACACAAAAAAAAGAATATTTTCTAAACTTTCCTATATTCAAATGTATACAGTAAGCGGGGCCTTATATAAAAACATAGGAATTCTACGATCAAACCGTTTCAACAAAATATTGAGGATATATTGCAAACAGAAGTTATTTGACAAGCGATTCGCTGTTAAACCGCAATTGTATACGGAGATTATTGTTACCCTTATTTTATAAATTGCAAAGCTTACGCTTGAGGGAAAAAAACAATAAACAAATTATACCGTCAGGGATGTTCTCGACATGGTATTTGCAATCTGTTTGAAAATAATTTTGCCAAACGCACCTTCTCTCTGAATTTTGCACCGCCATTACTAACAATTTGCCAAACGACCTCTCTGAATTTCACACCACAACAATTTCGAAGGCCACGATTTGTCGCTGGGTTCCTCGCTCAAAACGTGCCGGCATGGGTCTCAAAGATGAAGAGCGTCCTGGATCACTAGAACGTGTTACCATTCCAGAAATGGTTGAAACAGTTGATGATGTGTTACGTGACGGAACAGTGAAAGTGAAGCAGATTGCCAAGACTGTGGGCATGTCTCCTGAACATGCACATCATATTTTGCATATCGAATTATAGGCATGCCTGAGCTCTCTGCCAGGTGGGTGCTGCGTTTACTGAACGTAGATAAAAAACGTGAAGGAGCGATTTTCCAACGACAATTTTAAGCTTTGTAATATCAACCCAAAGAAGGCATTTAGAAGACGATTACAGGTTGTGCTCCAAGCACCCTATTCCCGGAACTTGCCACTTCAGACTTCCACTTATTCCCAAACCTCAAGCTTAATTTAGAATTTAGGTTGTAGAAGTTTATATAATACGAGGGACACATTTTATGTTTTTACAATCGAACACTAGATGGTGCTTTTGACATATGTAATCACTATATTCTTAAAGTTTGTCATTTGTCAATGAGAAATCCGCGATAACTTAAAAATTGAGTCAGTAGTTTGTTGACAGTGACAGTTTTAAGACAGTGAGTTTGTTAAATAATGGAGATACTCGTGAAGGTTTTCGTTGGATGATTTTTACGATTATAAAAAAGTCCTAACTCCACAAGAATGCATTATATCGCTTCGGTCAACTTTTGGTAATGACGCACCATCAGAGAAGTCAGTTTACAATTTGTTTGCAGAATTTCGTCATGGTCGTGCCTCAGTGAGTGATGAATCACGTAAAGGTCGACCAAAAACTGTTGTGACTCCAAAAAAACATCAATGCTGTGCGGAAAATGATAGAACACGATCGACATGTGACTTACAGTGAGGTAGAGGCATCTCTTGGCATATCGTAGACTGCAATTCATTCGATTTTACGTGAACATTTATTTGTAAAAAGAATATGTTCCAGATGGATTTCGCATAACTTGATATTTAACTTAATATAAGTGGTGTAAAGCGATGCGCAAAAAATTCGACGTAGGAACCGCAAAATCCGTATACAACATCGTCACAGGTGAAGAAACATGGATAAAAGCGTATGAGCCGAAAACCAACAACAATTTATTTGTATGGGTGTTCCAAGACGAACCGAACCCAACAAAGTTGTTCTTGCAAGGAGTACTTCGAAGAAAATGATCGCTTGTTTCTTCGGTTGTACAGGACAGATCGCAACAATTCCTTTAGACGATCGAAATACTGTTAACGCTGAATGGTATACAGTAATTTATTTGCCAAAAGTTATAGACGAAATCAGGAAGAACAACCGAAAACGTCGCATTATTCTTCATCACGACTAATAGTTGACTATTTGAAGGAGAAAAGTGAACTAATGTCTCATTGTCCATATTCACCTGACTTGTCGCCGACTAATTTCTTTTTGTTCCCGACTGTGAAAAAGTGCACAGCGATTTTCAACACCTCAAGAAACAGACGAAGCCTTTGAAAACCATGTTTCTGAGATACAACGTTCAGAGTGGAAAAAATGTTTTAAAACTAGTTCGTAGGCATGCGAAAGTGTATAGACCATAAAGGCGAATATTTTGATAAACAATAAAATAGTTTGTTCCCGAAAATTTTGCTTTCTTCCCAGATTTTGTAAAAATATAAAAGGTGGCCCTCGTATTATATGTCTATCCATTAGTAATAAAACACAGATGTTAAAAGATTTTTCTTTAGTTTTTAATTATTGTACATTATAATAGCAAAACTTTAAGAGCATTGTATAGATAATAAACCTGTGATTTAAAGACAAGTAATAAACCTGTGATTTAAACAGCAACATGTTTAAATTGTGAGGAAATACACAGGAATAAAATTACACAAACAGATTTAGTAAAGGTGAATTGTTTTACCTCCGTTTGTTAATAAATGAGGACAGATTGATGTATAAGGTTTCCAACTGTTTAAAATAAGAATAAGAAAAGACAAAATAACAAAAATTCTATCATGGATCGTTGCTTGTTACGCATCAAGAAATCGAACTCATGATAAATACGGTACGCAGAAAAACTTTACATGCGAAGACGAGTTACTGGAAATTACCGATTGCAGGTTAAAACTTGTTTCTATCCCCACTACTCACACAATGACATTATATAGAATGTGAATCCAAAATATTGTGTCAATTACGACGCAAACTACAAAATTAAGAACCCCCTGAATTCAGAATATATAAATAATAAATATGTACCTCAGTGTGACACACACCCTGTATGTTTACATACGTAACAGCTGTCGATATTATAAAAACTATAACATCCTGTATGCTAAGTGAATTATTCAAAATTAAGATGTTTTTTTTATTACTAGGAGAAGTAAGAAATATATTGTATCTAAGTTTTGTTATGGTAAAGGTTCGATAACCTGGTACGAAAGTCAGCTGTTAAAAATGTATATTTCCTTGTGAATTTCTAAAGCAGATGTATTAAAAGAACATGTAAGATTTGTGCTCTACGGGCACTTAACATCCTATTTGGTAACACTCTATCTTTAATCGAATACTTTTACCGAACGAACGATAACTTAACGAAATTTAAAGTGAGATGGACAATAACAAAACTATTTTTTTTCTACTTTTATTCTGTAAATATGCCATATTTCAGAATTTATGTTAGTATTGTAATGACAGTTTTACCGCACTAGTGCGGTACGAGAGATTAAATGGTTCAAACAATATTTTAAAACTATTTATTTATTAACATAAATTACACAGTTTCTAACATTTTCAAAATTAACTCCAGGCGCTGTTCCCAACTTAATTCTGAGTTCTTCCACCATGAGGTTTCAACGTATCCTTCTGCAACACTATCAGACTTCCACGATAACAATGTCCTGTATAGTTTACCAAATAATCCATGCAGTAGCGATTTTCATTGGAATTCCTCCGATGGTATTCAACTGGGTACTCTGGGTAAAAACTCCAACTATCAAAACAAACTGAAAGCTTAGTAAGATTTAGATTGTTTCTAGTAATTTCAGCTGTAATTTTTCTTCATTAATAAGAAATCCTTATCATTCATTTCCTTAAGAAATAGATATATCTCTTTTTGGTCAATATCCTTCCGATTTCCTCTTCAAGAAAGCCACAACCTGATGATATTAACTAATATCAACGTCCGCAATATAGAATAGAAGAGAAGGAGAGTTTTAGCTTCTCGCTTCTTCCGCAAAATAGGCAAGGACCACCTTTTCAGAAAATTCCCGAATTTTCTTAACTACCATCCATTCGTCCAAATATTTGTACACTATTTCGTATCGCTCTTTAGATTTGGCAAGAATTAATGTATTTATAGCAGATTGAGCAGCCAATTCTACATCAGAAGGCAAACTTTCTTCTGAATCACACATTTTTGCAACTTGACTTGTTAGACTAACCTCCTTATTATTTTCTTTTCAAACGAAATTTTAAAACTAAATGCAAAACAAATATTTTTATCGTAATGTTTTTACGATACTTGATTATCCAACCCGCGCGTTGGACAATTTTTCAATCGCGTATCGTCAAATTACATATTACGATACACATATCGTAAATATCTATTTTTATTATTTCAACTTTAAGGTATCGTCTTTTATAATAAAGTCGTACATTGGCGTGACATTGACTTTTTAAATATTTTCGTAATTTTTTTTCTCGTTTATGAGAGGGAATTTTGGGAAAATATTTTGGGTATATATTTTCCATATAATTTAATATTTTCATATTTCATGCTTTGAATTGCTTTGTCTTATAAATCCGTCATCGTATTAAGCTATTTGATGTTCTTGAATCTATTTATTTCTGAGCTTTCTAATAAATTTAATATTAGTCCTTTTCTTTTTATGTGTATTATTTTATATTCATAATTAGACACATAACTATTATGAATTAAACGACTGACACTAAAAGAATCCGTTTTTTTGAAAATTTATGAATGAATTATTATCTTCTGATATCCGTCTATTATTAGTTACATTGATATAATATAGGTAGGTATATCTGATTCAGAGGTGATAATTAGAGCTGAGGATTTTTGCGGTAAGGCAGGACCGTATGTAGTGCATCCCCACCGGCGTATAATCAATACAAATGCAATTAAATTCTGGTATTTGAAAAATGATTATATGTATTACCTTAGTATTAAAATAAACCATCCATTTTTTATTACTAATACATGAAAGAAGTTTCTGAATCGATAGTTTATAAATAGTTCTACGAATTTTGAAAAAAAATGTATGGGTGTACATGCACCAGTATGCATATACTTGCCGGTAAGCGATTTCTGTATGAAAGGATTACTGTAGTAAATAGCAATAAAGAAGATATGCATTATATTTCGTTTAGAGTACCTAATTGATTTTGTTGAATGTTTCTGGACAATCGTTCTTTATTCCTTATTATCCTGGCATATGTTCTATTCCTATAACGAAAGTATAAAAAGTATCGTCTATTGTTCTGCAAACCAAATTTCTAAAAGAAAAGTATTGTGAAATGTATCAATTACTTCTTTGAGTGGATAAACACTACCTGCCTCTTATAATAAAATGTTTTCTAAACTTTAACAATAAACAAAGCCCTTAATTTTTGCATTTGCGACACTTTTGATTATACATTTGTATTTGTAACATCAGTCATCACTGATCACTATAATCATTTTTCAAATACCAGAATTTAATTGCATTTGTATTGATTATACGCCGGTGGGGATGCACTACATACGGTCCTGCCTTACCGCAAAAATCCTCAGCTCTAGTGATAATACAGGTATTTTTGTAGTATTAAATTTTCTGGTGGTCTACTACATTTATATTTGTGAAAATTATACCGTTAATTAGATTAATCGCCGTACTGTTGAATGGTCGTACTTGTGTCACCATTATTAATTTTATAATGCAGTTATTACTGTGGTAAGTTATTTGAGTTTTTCTTCTCAATAACGTTTTTCTCTTTTTCAATATATTTGTATATACGGAGACAAATAATTTCTTTAATTACCCTTCTGTTCTCTGTAGCTACTCCCTCCCAGTGCTCATTTATTCAATTTATTTATTTATTTTAAGTCACCGTGGAAGACAGTACAGGCGTGAAGTGTGTTTATCCCTATCTATTTTTTCTTCATTGTATTTCTTAAAATGTCTCTTGTATTCAGATGTTGCAATAAACAATTTCCTGAAAAGGACGAAATTAACTGCTCTCGAAGGACATATTACCTCACAATTTGAACATGTTATTTGGGTCAAAGGGTCATTACCCATTGTAGAAATACGATCTCCTTGAAGTTTCGCTACCAGGGGACGTTTTGTCTTCCCGAACTGGGCATGAAAACAAAAGACTAGGGCATCGTTTCTCAACCTGGTGGTCGCGGTGGTATTAAATGGAGGGCGCCTAGCCTAAACAATAATGAAAAATTATTTTATGAGAAAAAATAATTTATTATAAATATTTCACAAAATAAGTGAAGAAAAGAAATTAATGTGTTGGTTGTATTTGTTTTTCATTTAAAAATTTCTCCATGCGTGAATCTACTTAGAAACGTACAAAAGCAAATTGTTTTCGAGTGATAAGAGACGATTCTGTTTTTTTTCACAAATTTATCCATTTCACTTAAGAAATTTAAAAAAAACACAATTAAATTTCACGGTCGACCGCACACTAAAATAAAAGCACCAGACCCACGCTTCGCATTCGAAACTTAACTGAAGTTGTGCAATCGCAAGCCCCTCTATTATACTGGTGACAACACGACTTCTTCAAACGCATCCATATGCATGTTCAAACATGCTCTCACCGCGAGTGTTATAGAAGGAGACCAAATTACAAAGAACACGTACACATCAAGTTGGAACTTGGAAATTACTCATGTATGTATACGTCATACATGCATGGGGAATAATAGGCATAATAGGAATGGTCATATTACATTTTTTGTACTGTTGGTATTTTCTTAATATAAAATTAGTACAGCAGACCGATTTTCATGTGGCCGGTTAGAAGTACCGCCCTCGAGATGCGCACGAAATTCATAGGTAGGGGAACCTCTGGCATTCAGTGTTTTACATCGTTTTAAGCGATAAACACAGTAGTGCAGTGCCGTATTAAGGTAGTGAGTAATGGAGTTTCTGCATAACTTTTTATATTATATGTATAATTTACCGTAATTTTTTTGAAACTTAGTTATTGTTCATTATTGTTTTCTCCTATAATTATTTTTGAGTATTTATGTATTATTTCTTATTGTAATTATTATTTTCATTGTTATTTCCAATAATATTAGTATTAATAATATTCTTTTCTCCACGACTATTAAATAATGTTATTACAACACTCGCCTATGCTCGTTGAAGAATATACTGTTCTTTTGTACATATAGAAAGTTTACAATGTGATTATAATGAGAAAGAGATTAGCATAAACATTATTTGCCAATAATTCAGTTAATTATCCAAATTAGTTTTACTTAATCCTAAGCCTTTCTACCGTTAAGTGTAGCTAACAATCTTATTCAGTCATCCCCTTAATGTGATGTTAGTACGCTATTAGCTAGTAGGTAAGGTAAGACATTTTAATTAAACATGTTAACATGTTACATGAAACTATGCGTTTTATTTTACTTCTATTTGCCTTAATTTAGTGAAATACAAACCATTATAAACATGTTCAACAATGTGATTTTCTGAATTTATCCCTTACTACGTCCCAATGCACGATCGCACAAAGAGTTTGCATTTCATTTTTCCGAATACTGTCTCTATCTAACACTGACCCTTACTTGACGCACGTACAAATTCTCCCACCGGCCACATGAAAATCGGTCTGCTGTACAATGTGATAATATAATATTAAATATTTTTTTACCTTTATAATTACAGTCAAAATTAAATTAATAATAGTAAGGCTTACTGTTATTATTTCTTTGGGTGGTAGGGGGATGCATCGCGATATATTAATTTTATTTACATTTACTATTTGTTAAAAAAAAGTTATATATTGGGCTCTACTTTAGAAAATATTACAGATAATATTACGAAGACAAATTAAACTTGTAACATTCCAAATTCGTTGTTGGTGTAGCATTTCTATCAAATATGAGTAAATGTATTAAATGATAGCTAATAAGATATATACTCACGTGTTCAATGATGGCAACATAAAAATGAAAAAAGGCATCAAAATGAAGCTCTTTTCGTTACCAGAAATTATTCATTTTGCCAGTGCACGATAGGGCGCCCGGCCCGGTTCTACTGACGATGTTATGCTCGCGTTGCTTATTCAGTTCCTTCTGTTTAACATTTTACAACACACACAACAATAAGAACACATATGTGCAACAAACATAATATGTTCTCTTGATAGTTGTATTGGGATCTTTAAAGTCAATGAGTCAAATGTCCTTACAATTCCAAAATATGACCATAATAATTGTCGTTGATTGAGCAACTTTTGCCTTTATGGGAGGAAGTTTATCTGGTCGTCACCATTCCATTGACTCCTTTTTAGATAGAAGATAATAATACACAATGTTTCAACTCGTGCGATAATAGACTTTAAAATCGGGTTTAGGTCATCTCCATACATGTTTCAAAACTAGCACGCATATTCAACACGAAGTTGAGGTTGAGGAGCAGAAAGAAGTTGTGGTATCCATATCCTTATTCATCTCCAACTGATCATGCAGAATTCGACGAACACTTGTTTTAGAAATGTTGGATATTGATATAATTCCTTCATCTTCTAATACCAATTCCTAAATAAATGAAATATTTTGTGGCATTCATCATTTTCGCCATAAATAGAAATGTTTTGTCCACTTTTTTACAGTAGAATATGAAGGAGATAAATCAGTATAAACGCTGTTTAAACATTGTTCAATTTGGTTAGGTACATTCCCCTCCTTTGTTAAAAATTGAATGACCATGCGATATTCAATGTTTATTAACTTAAGACATTTTCATAAATTAGTGACGTTATCTCATTGAATATTGATAACTATTACTCATACAACTTCACTATTTATAGCGTAATCTTAGCACATATGCAACTATTCACAACACTCTTTGAACACGTTTGAATATGTTTAAACTTGTCGGTCGAGAACAGATGGCGCTTACTTCGTACAGTAACTAATATTTCTGCCGGATTTTTTGAATCTGAAATTAGGTCATTTGGGATAGCAAAAATTCCTCTTCGCATCTCAACAACTTTGAAACTACTGATTTTGTTACTGTAAGAATATGTTTTCCATTTGAATCAATAAGCTTTGGCATAGGCAATGTCTCCGAATAAAGTACTGGTCGAGTAGCAGATGGCAAGTTTAGGATAAGTTATCTTATTCTTGTTTTTTATGGAAAGCAAGAATTTCGTGTAGCAAAAATAGCAGTCCATGAAATGGTAGGTTTATTCGCGCCAAATCGTGCAAATATTATAGCAGCATTCTTGCCATTTAGACAGCCTTACAAAGTAACTTGAATTGACAAGTAAAAACAAGTTAAATCCCTAAGCACAATATAAATTAATAAATTCTAAACACGTATTTCGGCAACTAAGTTGCCATCTTCACTAGAACAATCTGAAAAAATAGTGTTAAGCGTAGCGTCTTTGGTTAAGGTAGATTTTTCTACTGAAGATGACAACTTAGTTGCCAAAATACTTAAATGGAGTTTATTCATTTATATTATGGTTAGGGATTTTTCTTGTTTCTGTCTGTTTCAGTTTTACAAAGTAAGCAAAGTAAGATACAGATAATGTGTTTTTTTAAGACCTTTTTTTTCAATAGAAAGAAACTCTGATATTATGACAGTTAATTTGACAAGTCATACCGCCATTTTATTCAGTATTGTTTGGTATTTCATAATGCAAAGACTTACACCCGAACAGCGTTTGCAAATTGTGAAAATTTATTTCCAAAATCGGTGTTCAGTAAAAAATGTTCACAGAGCGCTTCGTCCAATTTACGGCATACATCATCGGCCAATTAAGACAACTATTCGCAACATAATTGAAAAATTTCGCACTCAATTTAGTCTTTTGAACTCGTATCCACCAACGAGATTGTGGAGAGTGTGCACTGAAGGAAATATCATCGCCGTTGAAGTCAGTGTTGAGGATGATCCAAATTCATCTATTCGTCATCGGGCGCAAGAACTTGGCCTGCGCCCATCGGCTTTGTGGAAGATTTTGCGCAAGGATCTTGGCTTACATGCCAACAAGATTAAATTGGTGCAAGAATTGAAGCTAACCGACTATTGTTTTCAACGTCAGTTCAATAATTGGGCGCATGAAAAGTTGGAAATCGATCCACTGTTTTACCGCCAAATTATGTTTAGTTATGAGGCTCACTTCTGGCTCAGTGGCTTTGTGAATAAGCAAAACTGCTGCATTTGGAGCGACACTAATCCACAGGTGACCCATCAACTACCGATGCACTCCGAAAAATGCACTGTTTGATGCGGTTTGTGGACCGGAGGCATAATCGGGCTATACTTCTTCAAAAACGAAGAAAACCGAACGAAACGAAGGTCACCGTCAATGGCGACCGGTATAGAGCCATGCTCAACGATTTTTTGTTCCCAAAAGTGCATGAACATGATCTGGAAGACTTTTGGTTTCAGCAGAACGGTGATACACGCCATACTGTCCACGAAACAATCGATTTATTGAAGGAAGTGTTCAGTAACATTATCTTCAGAAATGGACTTGTACACTGGCCTCTAAGATCATGTGATTTGACTCCTTTAGACTATTTTCTGTGTGGCTATTTGAAGTCATTGGTCTACGGGAACAAGCCAACAACTATTTCAGCCTTAGAAACCAACATCGAGCCATTCGTGACATAGGTCCTCAAATGAAAAAGTAGTTGAAAATTGGTGCTCACGTGATGGCCGTATGCCTGAAATCATTTTCCATCACTAATGTCATGAAACTATCTACAGATTAAAAAAATCTCATTTCCCCAACACTTGTGTTTTTTATTTCAATTTATAATCCTACACCTCTTAGAAAAACACTATGTGTATACATATTTGTTTCATTGTAACAATTGGTTAATGCGTGCTTACGTATTGATGTACTAAATTTCTTTGGTATTTTGTTGATTTAATCATTATTCCATTTTTTATTTATTATTATTCCATTATTTTTGTTATTCCAATTATATTTGGATTGATTCGGCATTTACTTGACGAATATCCATAATTAAGAATAGAAATAAAACTACGGTTTTAATCTTAACTTTTAATCATTAATCGTAAAACGACAATTGTTTCGCCAACACAGTGGCTTCCTCAGGTGTTTACCTCTAAAGAGTACGTTACAAACTAAATAAAAAATAAATAATATATCTATAAAATCAAGAAGGATGGTATTTAAAATATTTTTAAAGAAATCTATGAATTAAAAGTGAAGATTAAAACCGTAGTTTTATTTCTGTTCCCAATTATATTTGTTTGTAAATTGGTTTAAATTCATTACGATTATTTGTTTTACCATTTAAACCAACAAAAAAAAACAACTAAAATTTAAAAACTAAAAAAAAATAAATTCAGTACATGGATTGAATTTTGTAGCGGTGAGTGTATTAAAATTTATCATATTTTTAGGAAAAACTATCAAAACTTGACGTGATGGTGAAATTTTGAAATTAGCAAAAATGCATAAGATGCCCGTATTAATTTAGGTATAAGAAAAAAAACGTATTGACCGACCAGTGTTATTATTTTAATAATGGTGCAAACTAAATATTTTATAAGCTTGTTATTCAAATCGACTCGATTTTATTATTTTTTTTTTTCTTCTTTCCAAACGTTTTTTACTTTTAATTTCTAACACACGCACGAGAACACAAACTGTAAATAATAGTCACTTATTTATCTTTTAAGTTTATTTTTATTATGTTATTTTGATTATAAAAAGTTATGTTTTTGACATAGTGACACAAAAACACAAGATTTTTCCTTTGATTTTTCGGTAAAGTTTCTGTTTCTTTTGCAGCGTCTTTACCAATGGAACCGCTCGTGCCAATGTCTGTACCGATACCACCCGTTGGTTTCCAGCTAGTTCGGGACCCTAACATTGGTGGCCTGTTATTATTGCCATCGACAGGTATAATTTTCCCCACTTTACTCACGACCGTAAAATATATATGTATATATACACACACACACACACACATATACACGAAAGGCACTGTTTACAAAACGAAACGCGTGGAATTCGAAGCGCTCTCGATGGCGCATATGCTCGCGCAAAAACTCGCACAAAATTGAAAATAAGCAATGATTAAAGTTGGAGACGGCGATGGAACAGGAAATGTAGTTTACCCGGATTTAAAAAATTTCTGTTTTGCTCCCACGTTCAAACGATAATTATCGCAATACTGAAGTAATCTTGTTCATTAAACGATGGTAAAGATTTTATAATTGAATTTTAATTCATATAAAATTAATTTTATCTGCGATTGCATGGATAAAAACTATTTCACTCATTAATAGAGAAGTCGTTTAGGTAAAATAATTGGTTATCGCACTTATCACACGATAAACTCATTTCTTAAATTGGAAAAAAAGAAATCAAAATTTATTAAAACAAGAAACAGTAAAAATATAATGTTCGTAGTCAGTAAATATTGGAGATATTTAATTATATCACTCAACAACTGCAAGCGGACTAGACTAACAAAAGACTAGAGGATCGATAAAACTTTATTTTTCAATATAGTTTCCTTGCTTTTGAATACAGGTATTAATTACACCGTTTCAATAACGTCTTTAATCCATCGTAAAAATATCCTTTTTATTTCTGTGCGAAATAGTTCTCTAAAGGCCGCCTTACAGTTTGCAATTTTCGTTGCATACAATTTTTCTTGTAGCAATTTTTATTGCACGCATGTGCAATTTAACAATTTTTTGTCAGCTGATTGCAATTTTTCTTGCATTGCAAGTAATAGAACATGTACTGTTTTAATTGCAGGCTAGCTTCAATTTTAGTGGGATTTTATCATTTTATCATAGCCAACACATTATGAAAATGCCCGTCCTATTATAAAAATAACCTACATTTGGTGAAAAGTCTTTCTTTGGAGACTGCGGTTAAGTAACAAGGTATAAAACCCCTTACCACAATATTGGTACCCTAAATAAGTATTTCGATAACTAAGTTGTCATCATCAGTAGGTAAAACTACTATAGTCTATGTCACCCAAACTTCGAAGTATTGCTCTTTTGGAGATTGCATTTGTTGTTGCCTAATTTCTAACAATAGGGTTATTTCATTTATAGATTGGCTATACGTAAGATATTGATTTATCGATTTGACATTCAAAATGCATGTTGTTTACCTTTTAGGTTAGAAAACTCTCGTCTTAAATCTGTATTTACAAGACATTCAATTTAGTTAAAATCATTAATGCAAAAATAGGTAGATGTGCATAAATTAAACAAAATCGTTTCGACATTTTTTTTTAATTTAATAATGTAATTTTATTTTGGATTACTTTATAAATATGAGACATTTACAGTGTTCACAACTTTCATGTAAGACAATATTATTCTCACAAGTGAATCAAAAATAAATAAACAAATTAGTAAATCAATGAATTAAAATACATCAATGTCTGAAGAGCTAGCAGAAGAAGATCCAGCTGACAAATGAATAATAAATTCTTTAGGATCATCCTGCATTTCATCTAATCTCGTCCTCAACTAAAAATTTAAAAAAATTAAGAAAAAGTAGTAATAAGAAAAGTAAGTTGCCCTACCATTCATAACATGTTTGATATAATTTTGCCAGTTCTGAACTGAAACATTTTTATAACCTTCTTCTATGAGAATTGGTATTTCCTTCGTTTTAAAAGAAGTATTGTTGTGCTTGATATAATTCTTCACCTGTGCCCATACCATTTCAATAGGATTTAATGTACAATGATAGGGTGGCAAACGTAATATGGTATATCCCCTCTGAGCAGCTGCTTCATCAAGCAGATATTTATTATAGTGATCCTTGTGTATCGACAAAATTTGTAGCAAATCGCGTTTTAGTAATCCTTCCTCAACAGGAATGCCTTTCTCACTTAACCAGTCGAAAATCTCTTGCTTCTTAGAGGCAGTAGTTGGTATTTTTTCTTGCTTGCGACTGTGATAAGAAGCATTATCGATCACAATCACTGAGTTCGCAGGTAAATTAGGTGGTAAGCATTCTAGGAACCAGCTCTCATATAAGTCTGCACATACCTCATCATGAGCATCTAAAGTATTCTTTTTGCAGAGAAAGTTGTACTCAGCACCAGTGACAAATCCTTTCTCATTACCCGCATGAATAAGAGCATATCGTTGCCCTCGACCTTTTGGTGGAGTTAGACCAGTACTCAAGTCATTAATGAATGCGTTTCTAGAAGTACTCACAGTTGTGTCAGTCCATGCTTTGGATACAAAGTGTCCGACATTCACCCACGATTCATTTGTAAATACAATGTTTTTCCCTTCGCTGCGATATCTCCTAATGTTACGTAAATATGCATGACGCCACCTTATAATATCATCTCGATCCATCATCATTACCTTCTTGCCAATTTTTTCAAATGAAAAACCAATATCTTTTAACAATCTGTAGAGCGTTGACCTAGAGAAATTAGGTATAGCTTCTTCGTTACGTACAGCACCTAATATCATATCCAACGTGGGTGGGATATTGCGTAAAAAGAAACTGTGTACTTTACGCCTCACAAGCATTTGTACATGTTCTTCGTATATATACAAGCGGGTATTCTTGGGAGTGGCACATTTTGTTTTTTCTACAGGTGCAGGGGGACAGTTTTTCTTTGCGAATGGAATACACAATTCCTTTGTCACAGTCCAAAGCTTTTGCCGTCTCTTCGACTGCCTTGGAAACACTCATACTGTTCGCAAAGTATGTGAAGCAATTATAAATCATAAGTTTTTCTCTTACAGAAAAGGTTTCGCCTTGGTGCTTTCTTTTACAGGCTTCCATCCTGCAACCTCTAAGTTTACATTTTTATGTGATAATAATTAACTATTTCGATTTTACTTACAATAGTTTATATTATTGAATTTGCAGTAGTTTAAAAAAAAAAAGAAGAATTAATACAAATAAAGGGAAAAAATCAAAGAAAATCAAACAAAACGAAATATACACAAAAGATGACAGATCGAAAATTTCAAGTGACAGGGAGTATATAACAAACACAAAATAAAAATTTTCCCCTAGAGACAAAGTGCGCCAAAATAAATGCAACGTCGTACTGTTAAAAAATGATAGTTATATGAGCATCGCTATAAGTTAATAAGAGAGGGTTGTGATAGCACGTGTTTTCCAAACATAAAACATAGTTTCGATTTGGATTGTGCCCTTGAAATATTTGAAGAAAACATGACGAGTTCTTTAAAAGAGTAATTATTAAATGATGAATTTTATGTGATAAATACTTGTGTTGGTCAACCTGACTGACAAAAACAATTTCACGGGCTTATACGTACAAATTGCAATGTGTAAAGCACAGCTTAGCGTGCAAGAAAAATTGTATGCAACGAAAATTGCAAACTGTAAAGCAGCCTTTAAGCTGCTATAAGTTCGTCATCGTCCCTAAATTTCTTGCCCCTAAGTGTTTTTTTTTAGATTCAGAAACGAAAAGTAGTCTTTGGATGCGAATATGGACTATAAGATGGGTGTTCAATTTCTTCAAGGCCACAGCTAACAAGAGCAGCTTTCGAAAGTCTTGACTTGTACATTGGTGCATTGTCGTGGACCAACAAGACACCTTGCGTGACTTTCTCGCGTGTTTTCACTTCAATAAAATCGCT
Organism: Melolontha melolontha; assembly: GCA_935421215.2. NCBI lineage: Eukaryota > Metazoa > Arthropoda > Insecta > Coleoptera > Scarabaeidae > Melolontha > Melolontha melolontha. The sequence continues at coordinate 49,323,723 of OW285242.1, forward strand.
AAGACGATGCATCGAGCTTCATAATGCTCTTCATTTGCAAAGTTCCTTGGCAGTCTCAAGAAACAGTTTCCATTATTTTGCCTGTGCAGAAGGGATGACTTCAAACTTCTTGAGCAGACTCGAGCCCTAAATATGGCACTGTATCGACTCTTGCTTCAATTTTTGATCATAATGATGGGCCCAAGATTTATCTCCAGTGACAAATTGGTCGATAATTAAATCTAGTTCGTTCCCACCAATCGTGGAAGCCACCTTGCACTAATAACTTTTATTATTACAAGGTACTGGTGTTATATTCTAAAGACCATGGTTTCTGAAACACCTGGTAAATCAGGAAATTGTCACATCTTTAATCTTGCGTCTTCCAGCACTAAATACTTGTTCTTTTCAACAACGATCTGGACGAAGATCATCATCCAACAGTAATTCAGTAAATGACCGCTTGAAGCAAAGCCCTGCATACATTCAGAGAAATTTATAAGGTTTCGGATAATTCTATAATGTTCCTAGAGTGTCTTTTGTGTTAAAAATTTACAAAAAAATAAAAGTAAAAGTAGTATTTAGATCTCGTTTTCCATGTTGGAATCGCGTCGAGTTAGGCGTAATTGCCAACGTTTCGTCCACTGTTACAAGGGACATCTTCAAGGCTGTACGTAAATGTTCGTCGATTCGCAGTAGCTTGAAGAATGCTAGAGCAGAGACCGGCACAACTTATATAGGGTGGACCGGGTCAGATGGTGGCCTGGTGTTGTACATCGTGCTTTTTCTATCTTAGAACCTAGAGCACTACCCTCTGAACTTAAACATATTTCTAACACCCTACTCCAGATTAATCATAGCGCCCAGGACATTCGCCGTACTATAGTTAGACATCGTAAGCCCAAACCACGGAACGAACCCGATCCTAACATCAGCACCGCTTTCTTACCGTATATTAAAGATATCACCGATCAGATAGAAAAGGTTCTACATAGAAATAAAATCAAAAACGTCTTCAGACCCCATTCTAAAGTTTTGGACCCCTTACCCTCTGTTAAAGCCAAAATATCTCCGGTCCAAGCACAAGGAGTGTATCGCATTCAGTGTTCGAGTGGCAGTGTGTACATTGGCGAAACTAAGCGACTAGTCGGCGTACGTATGTCCGAACATGAACGTTGTACTAGACTGTTAAATATAACCGGTTGAACGCTGGCAGAACACAAACTCAACTCCGGTCATCAAATTCTATTCAAAGATGTTCTGTCCCGTGAATCCCATTATTTCCCTAGGAAAATCCGTGAATCTATTGAAATTCACACATCCCGCAATCTTGATAGAGACGATGGCTAATCGTTACATCCAATGTGGCAAACTCTATTGAACTCTTATACGAAAAAACGCATGTGATTGGCTCATTGTCTCCAGCTAATAGCAGGCCGCCATCTGAACACGACTAGAGAATTCCTTAATGTGCTTCATAATAATTTTGGTAACAGCGTAATTCTCTTAGTACAGTGTTTTAATATCTTGCTCATTCTTCTGGTCTTCCTCCTGATGCTTACGTTTGAGATTTTGTTTTTGAGAAAGTTCATCGACAATCATTGACGAAATTCATGACTTATGTCAGAAGAATACAGTAGCCTGTATTTACAAACAATTTTAACAAACGTCGTACACGCTACGAATACTGCATAGAACCCAACAGCAAGCACGTTGATTGATACTTTATATCTCACACATTACAGAAATAATTGCAATTTGTATATTTAATAGAGCCGTTAGTTTTCAGTGTCTTTTGTTGTGGCACAACAATTTCAAAGCCAAAACAGTTTTCAGTTTAGATTGGTTTTCATATGTTTTTGAAGTATATTTTGTAATTATTCGGTTTCTTAATGTTGAGCTCGACAACTACATAGTTCCTAATTTATTTGCATAAACGTCATAATTACATTTCCATTTCATCGTTTGACATCAACTAAAAGAACATTACCTCGGTCAATGAAACTATCGATGCTTTCAAGGAAAAATTAACTATCATTAGAAATATAAAGAAAAAGCTTTTGGAAACTGAATTTCTTTGCCACGGTCACCTAAGTACCACTTCTGTAAATATTATTAATGAAGAACTGAAAAAATACGAGGTATAGTGCATTCAGAAGTACAAGAAACTAACTTTTAATGTATTTACAACTGTTGTTGCACCCCCTGTTGCTATAATTCTCAAGCACAATGAACAAATAACAAAAAATTGATTGGCAGAACACATATGATCAAAATAATTGAAACATACATGAGTAGGTAAACCCCACCAGTTTTGTATAATACAAAGGTATTTTTTTTAATATAAAATATTATTAAATCTTCACACCAGGTTTTTAATAACATTTTATATTATTAAAAATACCTTTGTATTAACATACGAGGGTATATCAGATATAAACGAAACTGATTTTTTTAAACTATTAATGCTTTATTGAACAAGGTTAATGCAAATGTACTATTTTTCTACATAATCTCCCGCCCGCGCAATACATTTTTCCCAACGGATTGGAAGCTTTTTAATCCCGTTATCGTAAAAACTTTTAGGCCGGTCACACAGCCACTGGAGCACAAATGTCTCTACCGCTTGGTCGCTGTCGAAACACTGGCCTCCAAGAGCTTCTTTTAGAGGTCCAAACAAATGGTAGTCACAGGGTGACAAGTCTGGACTGTAAGCAGGATGTTTTTTTTTTTGCCTCGTAATGTTTGCCGAATGTGGTCTGGCGTTGTCGTGAAGGAGAATGACATTTTTAACGGATTGCGTCTTTCTTTTTCGTCGTAAAGACAATTTTGCGGCATCCAAAACGTCGCAATAATATTGGGCATTAATTGTGCGGCGATCATGAAGAAAATCAAGCCTCAATGTTGGCTTCGGTAACGCTCGTCCGTGGGCGTCGAACGTGGCTCTGGTTTTCAACTTTCTCCCGGCCTCCAGAAAATTGTTTATGCCATGCAAACACGCGAGGTCGTGAAAGGGTGTTCTCCCCGAACTGTGTGTGCAATCTGCGTAAAATGTCTGTTGGATTCACCCCCTCATTGGTCAAAAACTTAATAATTATCCGCTGCTCCACGGAAACGTGCACTGCTTGCTCACTCATGGTCACTGCACTACTGAACGGTCTCGACGGAATTTCAGACGTTGCTCTCCCCACCCTAAGTGCTTTGTCTACATAGCCACCTACTTCGCCGATTCAAAAAACTTTTGTACGAGTCATTAAAAAATCAGTCTCGTTTATATCTGATATACCCTCGTATGATCAATGCCACCCACGCGCCGCCACTGAATATATAAATTTTTCCTTTATAACGTTTCGAAATTTCTCACTTTTAATTAAATAAAATAGATTAATTATTTCACTCTCATTCCGTCTTATATCATAATAATAGCTTCTACAGTGTAAGATCCCGTATTCCTAAAATTCTTCCAGAAATACCTGAAAGTCCGTCATGAATCAACATTACGTACTTAGTACTTGAAGGGAGCTACATCAGCCTCTATCCGTGTGTAGTCAGTGATTGTACATATTTAACTGCCTAATTTATTGATGTCGTTCAAATTTAGTGAATCGTAAAGATAATCCTCAAAGCACAGCTTAGAACTTCAACAGGAATATGGACGCTCTCGTTTTGGCAAAATTACAAGGAGCCGTTTACTCGGCTGAGTTTATATAAATTTAGACTTAAAAATAATTCATTTACTTGCTTATAAAATCGTTACAGAAAATGTTATGAAACTTTTGAATCTAAATACCAAACGACATGTGAATACGTGAGAAAATACTTCGACTATGTAAACGTATTTTAAAAATAACTGCTAGCTTTTGTTTTTCTGTCTTTTTTAGGTAAACTTGAGTTTACAGTTGACGTTTTGTATTTGCACGGCCTGATCTAATATTATCAAATGCGGTTTGGTTTTCCTGTTTTTCTCTTTCGCATTAGCGTATATCATAAATTTAAAATACATAAATGTAATTACAAAATACGTAATGTACAAACATATAAACTAGAAAAATATGAACAGCTCTACAGACTTAAAAAAGTACTTTTAAATTTTAATGCTTTTTTTACTTGTAATAGGTAATCCAATTCTAGTTTCCTAACGTTTATTTAAGAAAAAACACAAAATATAACATTATCTTATTTTTGTTATTAATCGAATATTTGGTATTACTAATTAATAGAGCAGACCAATTTCCGTGCGCGCCATGAGCGCCGGTATGGGAGTGTAATTCGTAATATATTAGAATATGCGATAGAATAGGGACGCAACATGAGCTTGTTACCGATATAAGTATAGAAGTAGAGACATTTATTCTATCAGAAATAATTAAATATGTATACATTTGGTTTTCTGCTATTAAAGTAATATGCATAAACACACGAAAAATAAGAATAGTACATATTATAGCAGCGTTGTATGTACCTATAATAAAATGGAAAATGTATGAAATCAGTGATTGTGTGCACGACAGAGGATTTAAAAAACACAATACAAATAAAAAACACAACGCAATACAATCATCCTCACATCGGCGCACATGGCGCGCACGGAAATTGGTCTGCTCTACTAATTAATTATGGAAAATTATGTCAGGCAAATTTCCTCCTCTGTCCTTTTTATTTAGCTGATTAATCAACAGCTTCTATTTATTTATAAAAGCGTTTGTTGGGCTAACTATCGAAAATGGTTTTATTTTTCCCTGAAGTTCCAAATTAATGATATTCAAATCATTTGTCACATCTGATAGGAAAGCTAATCACGGAGCCATTTTTAATTTCTAAGTATCTCACTGCCGTCACCTCGTTCGTGAAGAAAAGAAATGATTTCAGGTAATAGTTCTTGAAATCTCTCTAAAAATTTTCCGCGACTCAACCATCTTATGTCTGCACAAAGAAGTAAATCAGTATGCTCGGCGTCGTTGCAGGTTTGAATTCGCAATATCCACGACATCATTCATATTTATTATTTTTAATAGAACTTGCTGATGAATGATGCAATGGAATGCGAGAAATTATGAGCAGTCTTCGTTAATTCGACAAAATGCAAGAAACCCAATTTGGTTGATGGTGTTCCATCAGTTTGTAAATCGGTAGCTCATATTGTAATACAAAATTTAGGAAAACTTTGTAAATATCTTCTCCGCGAGTTCTTTCAGAGGCAGCAACGATAACAATTCTTCTTTAGTCGACATATCAGAAAATACCATCCGAATGAAAATACATAATTGAGCAGTATCAATCATATCCGTGGACTCGCCAAACTGCAAAGAAAAATATGTACATTCCATAATATCATTTTTCTACAAACACCGGTAAAAATTGACATTTTAACACGGCTAACTTTAATTAAAAATGCGATATTATAGCGTAGCGTGTTAAAAGTAGTACTTTTAACACTAGTGTTAAAAGTAAATTGACATGACAGATTGTCAGAAATGACAACATATATTAACCCATTTATGCCCAACGGGTCGAAAACGACCCACTGCCTTTCATATATGCACCTGTATACACCGCTGTGTTCGGAGTGTGACCTATCGTGGCATTCACATGTTATAATCTCATATTTTGTTGTGGTGTCAGTAAGAAAGCACGTTCGACAGCGAGTTGTAGTAAATTTGTACCAAAGTAAAGTGTAATATATCTGCGTGTGACATGGCTAAAAGTAATTACTGGTAAGTATTTCAATTTTATAGTGAAATTGATCAATTTATGAAATCTTGTTGTTTAAATTTCAAAGTTTATGGTACGTTCATATTTATAAGGGCAGGCCTGGATACTTTGAGTACAGTTGAAGTATAATTTTGTTGGGTCGGTAACGACCCGTTGGGCAGATATGTGATATATTTTTCTCATATTTAGGAAAAAACCGCTAACAACAGCTGAGCTGTTAGACGAGATAGAAAGACTCGACGAGGACGATCCTAATATTCCCGATGCTATATATATTACTCCGCCGGATGACAATGATTTTGAAAGTGGTGAGGATTCTGGGGATGAGGATTGCGCTGATCCCAACAGACTCAATTCTAAGCAGCTTCAAGCAGAAGCAGTAAGCAACCAGCGAGTAGAAGACAGCAGTGACAATGAGGATGAAACTCAAGTACAAGAGAAGAGTGGCCCGTCTAAAAAAAAAAAAGGAACTGGTCAAGGGGTGATTTAGATAAGACAGCAACGTTAACAACAGCTATGGTTGACGTATTACCTGTGCTTACGCTAAGCGATAAAAGCGAACCTTTAGAATTTTTAGAACTCTTCCTAAATGTAGATGTACTTGAACATCTTGTAAAAAATACTGTTTTGTATGCAAGTAGCAAAAATTGTCGATTAGAAATAGGCAACGATGAAGTACTCGTTTTCATAGCAATATTATACGTAAGCGGCTATGTGCCAATTCCACGGCGAAGAATGTTTTGGGAAGGGCGAGACGATACTCGAAATAGTCTGGTTTACAACTCCATGCGAAGAAATAGATTTGAGGAAATATTTAGATTCCTATATGCAGCAGATAACAATAACTTGGCAGAAAATGACAAAATGGCTAAGTTGCGTCCGCTAATAGAAAAAACGAATAAAAATTTTATAAAATATGTACCTTTGAACTCACAATTATCAATCGATGAGTCTATGATCCCGTACGTTGGCCGAAACGGATGTAAGCAATTTATAAAAGGAAAACCTATCCGTTTCGGTTACAAAGCGTGGGTTCTTACTCTGCCGTCCGGGTACTGTGTCAGTTTTGATGTATACCAAGGGAAGAGTATGAACATAGCGGAGAAGAAGATGGGGCTCGGAGAGTCTGTTGTTACGAACTTTGCCAACTTGCTGCAACACAAATTTCCTGATAAAAAGTTTTCATTATATTTTGACAATTTTTTTACGAGTGCTTCACTTGTGAGTAAACTAGGTAAAATGGGTTTTGGTGCAACTGGTACCGTTCGAAAAAACAGAACAGATAAATGTCCTCTTGAAAATCCTGCTGTAATGAAAAAGAAAGAACGAGGTGTCTACGACAGTGCAGTTGACAAAGATGAAAATATAGTTTGTGTGAGGTGGAAAGACAACAGTGTTGTTACTTTGATGTCAAATGAATATGGTTTAAGACCAATCCAAAAAGCAGCAAGATATTCGGCAAAAGATAAAAAGAAGATAGACATACAGCAACCATACGTCGTGCAATATTATAATAAGTATATGGGAGGGGTAGATCAGATGGACAACAATATTGCAAATTATCGTATAGGTCTGCGAGGTAAAAAATGGTATACTCCTATTTTATTTTGGATGTTCGACATATGTATGAGTAATTCTTGGGTTTTGGCACGCAAATTTGGATTGAAGTTGGACAATTTGGAATTTCGAAGAAGAGCTGTAATTGATATTTTACAAAAATATGGAAAACCTCCTTTGGCCACAGGTCCAACATTCCATTCTATACATCCAGCGGCACGTCGACAGGGTCAGCATCTGGTTGTAATTAGCCAAACACGCGAAGATGTGCCTTGTGTAAAAATAAAACGACTAAGGCCTGTGATAAATGTAATGTTGCTCTTCATGATAAATGTTTTGCAGATTATCACAGACAATAAAAGTTTTTAGTTTATTGTGCGAAAATATAACTGTAAATACGGCTAGTTTTATTTTTCTACATATACCAAAACTTAACACCCAAAAAATGCTCTCTAAATTTAAAGCACTATACGACAAAAAAGTACATTAATTTGCCCAACTGGGTCGAAAACGACCCACATCATATTTCAAGAACTGGCCTTTATCTACTTTTTTTGGGTATTTTCCCATTATAAAAATGACATTTTTACCAACATATATAAATTTCATAAGCAAAATGCAAAAAAAAATAGTTCTGGGCATAAATGGGTTAAAGTGATTTTTATTACTAAATGAAAATTACATATTTCTTGGATAATTAATATTAAATGTACAGTTTGTGTAATTCGAGATATTTATTACCTGTGTTGCAGTACTTTCAGAATTATTATTCTCGCTATTACTTCATTTTCTTTACACGAACTTAAACACGAACTCATCTTTTGTATGAATTGTGACAAATTAATTTGACGTTATTTTTACGGTTGCGTCCAGTTGTGTCAAAACGTATTCATGAGCTGTCAAATTTGGTCAGTGGATTTTCATTATATTTTATAATAAAAATTGTGTTTGTAGAAAAAATATTGTACGATACACATGTTAAAAATGCTATTTTATTTCACTCGTAAATTGCGACACTCGCTAACGCCTCGTGTCGCAAACTTTTACTCGTGAAATAAAATCGCACTTTTAACACTTGTATCGTAAATAACTATTTTTTAGTTTGGATTCCAAATCTGTGTTCATGATTTCGATACGTCTAGTAACATTTTGGCGAGAAAATTGAACATCCTTGATAGCAGATATAATCTGTTTTATTTTTGGTACTGACTGTTTCGCTGGCCTAGTAAACATGGATTGCTCTCCCTTTAAACTACTTTTCAAACCTTTCACCTTTCGTTTTCTTAACGCACTTTTTGCGGAAAATCATTTTCATAGTTTTTATGCATAGTTTTATAATGCCTTTCTAAGCTCCCGCATTTGAGCAATGCCACTGACGATCGACAAACGAGACAAATACACTTATCTTTGACCATAATACAAACAAAAATTCTTTCTCCCAATCGTTATTAAAATTGTACGTTTTACTTTTTCTCGCCGCACTCATTTTGCCTTTCAAATATTATATGTCCTTCAGATACTCAGTCATGACTGGCATAGTGTCGCGCCGTCGCGGATTTTTATATGAATCTGACTAATTCGAGAAGAATCGGGAAGGGTCGCCGAACGTTGCGCAGTTGCATTGCCTCGGGAGTCTCGCAAATTACAATTATAGACAGAGACGGCCTAGAGTTGACGTTCGAGAGAACTCGAATTTATGGAGTGATTATTTTTTCGCTATCCACTCCAAAAGCTTTCGCGATCGACCAGTCGAGTCGATCGCGATCCACCGTTTGAGCACCCCTATCCTATGGCCAAGAGAAGCTTAATAGTAGCTAAGCTACTATTAAGAAAACTATGAGTTTAACTGTGTCCACTACTACTACTAGTCCACTACTCATAGCCTAGATGACTCTAACATATCACTGCACTGACAAGAACTAAGACGAGTTCGAAACACGTCCTTGTACGTAGAAGTAACCAATGCTTAATATATGCGTTGTGTATGATAATTAGAGAACGGACACGCTTACCACTCAGTGCAGTACTGGCGAAAGGCTGTATTTCTAAAATATTTAATTTTATTTATATAATTGGAAAACGAACGGGTGGTGATCTATAAAATTACGAAATACATATGTATTTGTTGAAAAGTTGTATTTTTAAAGTTTTTAATTTTATTTCTATAATTGGAACATTTTTATTTGTTCATTTTGTCGTTCATGTTGAGTAAAGGAGTATTAATATTGACTAGCAATAGTTTCTCAAGGTTTTCTTCTGTCAATTTTGTTCTCTTTGAATTAAGTACATCCTTATAAATAGAAAACGTCCTTTCTACATCGCAACTGGTTATAGGTGCATACTGGAAATATTCTTTTATTTCTTCATATTTAGCCGTTAGATTTTGTGGAATTGTCTCCATACATAATTGCTGCAATGTAATTAAGTTTGGATTTCTATTAAGAATTGCTTCAAAATTTTGCCGAAGGCCACATCCGAAGTCACTTGGAATACTTTTCAAATTATTAACAGTCACATCTAATGTGGTTAATCCGTCATTTAATTTGAGATTTCGATTTTCAAAATAAATGATTAGTTTTGGCAATTTTCCAAAGTGTTCGTGAAGAAAGTACAACTGATTTCTTAAATTTGCGATTTGTGTGAGCTCCTTGCACTCACCAATACTTCTAGCATCCTCCTTTAGCAGTGTTACGAAATGTTTTAGACTATCGAAATTCTCAGCATAATAACTAGGAGCTTCCAGCCATGTTCCCCATCTAGTTATTACTGGAGTGGGAGGCAGTGACAGAGATAGAAATTTTTCCCTTAAAAGAGCTACTTTCAATGGTGCTTTTCTTAAAACTTTTTTAAAAGCTGATACAAGTCTATCAACTTCCGGAAAAGTGTCTCTGATACATTCACAGATTCTGTGCAGAGCATGTGCTTACACAAGTAATATGCAGCATATTAGGATATGTTTTCTTCAATAGTCTGCCTGTTTTTAACATATACGCAGCACTATCACTGACAAATAAAAGTATTTTTTCTTTGTACGTGGCGTCCGAATGAAGCATTTTTTGCATATTCTCCTTAATGGTTTCAGCAACTGTTTCCGCATCAACTCTATTTATAATACTTGTTGCTATTACTTATGAGTTATAGGGAATAGTTGGATGTAGTACACCAGCTACAACATTTACCACACAGCATCCTAACATATCCACCGTTTCGTCGGCGCTTATCCATATGTATTGATTTAAAAGATGGCTTCTAATGCGTTCTACTGTTCTCGTATAGCACCTAGAAACATAATATTTGCGTAAAGTTGATTCGTCAGGAACATTTCGACCAGTATATTTTTGAAGAAATATTTTTAAAGTGGGATTGCTAAGTTTATTTAATGGAATATTAGCCGTCATAAAAGTTTTACAGAGTTCAGATGTGTTTGCGATCCTAAGTGACGGATTTTTGACGATATTTTACGGATTTTGTAATAAATTTCGGAATCACTGACAATGGACATACAATCAGTATGACCGTCAATCCAACTCGCCATTGTTTTACAATGCCGTTCTCGACATTCTTCCATATCATGTCTGAAAAAGTAACTTAAACAATGCTCTAGATCTAAATAAATGAAAACTAAAAATGTGTGCGTAAGTTATTGAAACTGAACGAAATTCAATGCACACTTACGTCGAAATAATATGGGAGAAGTAGATTCAATCAAACGATATTAAACAGGATCTATCACAAAAATTACGATGTAAATAACAGTTAGAACTACGAAAACAAGAAACTAACTTACAGCACTTTATTTATCTTACGAAGTATAAACTAATAAATAAAATATATTATAAATAGAGAACGGACATTCTTACCACATGACTAAGTTCTCCGAATCAATAGCCGTTGTCCATTGTTAACGCTGCGAAAAATCAGGTGGCCGAGAAACTCAAACACAAATACTTCATTGTATTACGGCGGGATGTACTCGGCGAAGTTTATAAACATTTTCAATTGCGGATTGCGTTTAATGGAATATATCCTCCGAATACAATCGCTGTATTGTCTATTGTAATCGCAACGGACAAGATGGTCGGGTAAGACTAACAAATACTTCATTGAATTACGCCGAGTCATGTGGTAAGAATGTCCGTTCTCTAATTATAAAAACCCGGCTTCTATCTACGCTCATGAAAACACTATAAAAAGCACTATATTCTACGAATACAATAGCTGGCTTGTCCATTGTTATCGCTTCGAGCCCAGGTGTCCGAGTAAGTCAAACAAATACTTCATTGAATTACGCCGGGATGTACTCAGCGACGTTATACACAATTCCAATTGCCGATTGCGTTTTATGGAAATTGCGTCCGTTCTCTAATGATAATGTAAAGATACGATTTTTTTTTTTACATTTTTGTTACTATAAAAATTAAGCCAATATTTTATTTATCTTTTTCATTATATTATTTCACATTTAAAACAAAGCTTACGTCAATGTAAAAATAAATAAATGCTTCAAGACCCATCTAAATAAGGTCCTGTAGTAAAATATCCCGTGTTTTAATACAGAAATTGAACTTATTAGAGAGTATTCCTATTATTGTTACAAATACTAATTCTTTTTAGAAACCCTATGGATGCAATAAGCATATTAAAATCAAGAACGTAGTCCGTTTTTTTCCAAACGTGCAAAATATGAAATACGCACTAACAGCGTACGTAACACTCGTTTACTTTCTTGGCACTGTTCGTAATGAATTAATAATTTAAAGTTAAAGCTGCCGTGTATATCATACAAGCGAATATTTTAAGCAAATTGCAATGGCGTTCTCATAATTCACCCAGTTTTATGCAAACACCCACACTTCTACATGCGTAAGTGTGTGTAATACTGGAGACAAACCCGCATGTTGTAATTTTTACCAGTTGCAGTTTTACCAGCTGCGCTAGTCATCAATCATGAGGCTTCCCTTCGCACATATTTCACTCATATTTTCATTGCTAATCATTGATGCTTTCACAATTAACATGTCTGCATACAAGTTGCGATTATAAAATAACAGTGGATGTGCTATAATTTTTAAAAAGCAAATTAATCTTTTCATATCCCTTGAGGCACAGAAAGTGTTAAAATAAGTTAAAACTGAAAAAACTTGATATTGCTTCACAATTAATATTTATTTTTATAACGAGCGTTCAACTAAATTTTACCTCGAAGTTGCCCATGGAAATTATACGTATATCTTAGCTTTTTACTTAAGTTCTTAATATGAATTTTGTTGGTTATGAACTATTTGAATGACATGATAAATGTCAGAATAATAAAATTAAAATATTTAACTAAATGAGATACGTTTATTTGCAACAAACAAGTAACATTTTATAAAAATTGTTGAAAGTGGCCACCACCTTGTTCGAGACATTTCTAACATCTTCTTCTAATGAAGGAGAAAACGTTTTGTAGTAGCATATCGTCGATTTCGTTAATTATTTCAGCAATTCTGATCTGAAGGTCTGCAAGATCAGGTATCTGTACCCAAAAAATTGAGTTCTTTAAAAAGGCCACAGAAAAAAATCACAGGGGTTAACATCAGAAGATCTTGTTGGAAATTCATGTTCGATGTTTAAACTTATCAACCGATTTTGATAAATTTCCGTATCATATTAATTGTTTCACAAGCTGTGTGCACTCTAGCTCCGTATTGTTGAAAGTAACCCTGATTTATATCTTCTTCATTAAGCTGTTCAATAAATGTCATAATAATTTCTTGTCGATACCTTTCTCCTTTAAAGAAAATACGGCCAATGATTTTCCTTCCATACACCATACACCAATTTTCTGTGGATGAACAACATAACAGTCATGCGGTTTCTTAGTATTCCACATCCTTATATTTTGTGAGTTAACATATCCATTCAAATAAAACCATGATTCATCTGAGAAAAATTTTCTCAAGAATGTCATTATCAAAATTATTTAAGAACCACTGACAAAATGTTGTTCTTCTAGGATAGTCAATTTCTTTGATTTCTTGATAATAGGCCATGCGATATGGAAATAAATGTAAGTCTTTTTTCAAAATTGTATGACAAGTGCCAATTGAAACACCCACTCGTGGAGAGAATACTCGTATGGATGTTCCTGGTGTATCATTCATAATTTGCGTTACATCGTCAACTAGCTCTTCCGTACATTTTTTCGGACGGCCACTGTCTTCTTTCCGTATAACACTCTCTGTTTCTCTGAAAACCTTAGTGCAATATTTAACTGTGTACCAAAAACTATCAAAATCAAAGACGAAGTTTGGAAACATATTTCTAAATTCCTCTAAGCATTCTTCAAGAAAATAGTGCCATTGTCCGTTAATATTACGTCCGTTCCAAAAATAAGATTCAACCATGAATGATTTGTGTTGAACAGTGAAAACCATTTTAAATCAATTTTAAATTACAAAGCAATTTCAAAAAGCTCCAACTAAGTATACATCAGAATAAATAGTCTGTCAAATTGACAACTGATGCAAATGTAAATAGTACAAGTTACGACAAACATTTTTATTGTCATGGACTACTAGAGGTAAAATTTATTTGAAAGCTTTGTATTTACAAATGCTAGCCACCATAAATAAGAAAACACCCAGTAAACATAGATTTATTTTAGTGAAATTTTCAGGAATGATGTATTTTATTCGTATTAACAAACTCTGAATTTCAGCACGATACACTTGAATACACAGATAAATGCTGTCAAAACAACTTAATGTTCCACTATTTCCGAAGAGGTATTAAGTATAAGGTTTTCAGTAAGCATAATCCTATCTGTAAACTAAAATAAAAACAACAAAATGTTAAGATAGACGATAATTTTTATTTTGTTGACAGCTTAGTCCATGACATTAATAATGGCATATGATTTCATCCATATGCGCTCCACGGCCCCACTTCAAACACTGCATCCGATGAACCTAACTTTTAGTCACTTTTTCTAAAAATTTGTGGCCTTATTTCGTTAATAACACGTTAATAATCATATTGTGTTTCAATGTTTTAATTGTGGCTGGTTTGTCGACATAGACTCGTGATATATTTCTAAAGAAAATTATCCATAGGCGTCACATCGCAAGATCTTGATGGCCAATTGATAGGGCCATTGAATTTAAATCAATGAATTTAAATCGCAATAAATTGATTGTTTCTGCTGCTCTATGATACATAAGGCCGTCTTGTTGGGACCAAAACTCGTCCACATCAATGTCACGCATGTTTGGAAACAAATATTCCTTAATCATTGCTCTGTAGTGTGCTCCATTGACCGTTGCGTGCTCTCCGGTCACATTTTGAAAGGAAAAAGTCCGATGATCCCCAAAAATGAGCTTCGTCAAAAAACACAATTATTCGATAAAAAATGCTGATCAGTTTCCAACATTTCGAGAGCCCAATCCACGAACTCACGGCGTAAACAATGATCATTTGGTTTCAGTTCTTGGATCAATTGGATCTTATATGGGTGTAGACCCAAATCTTTGCGTAGAATTCGCCAAGTTGTGGTGACCGTAGGCCTAATTCCTGAGAACAGAATGGAATCGACAAATTTGGATAATCGAAAACATTCTGTTCAACAGCAACAATAGTGGCTTCACTTCTGGCATTTCTTTGTCTCACTAGTACTGACACATCAATAAGAGATAAATTACGTTCGAATCATTGAATAATTCGACCAATAGCACGTTCACTTGGTCGACTACGAACACCGTAAAATTCACGAAGTGAAATTTAACGAACTAATCATTTGCGTAATAAATTTGAACGGTTTGTAAACGGTGCTGACCTGTGTAGCGATTCATGATGGTTTGTCACAGATCACATACATATAGATACCTCACCTTACCCTATCCTTTGTCAAATCTAAAGGGGAATATTCAAGAGGTCATCGGTCAGGTGATATGACAATATTTTGATAGATTATGGTAGTTCGAAGCTTATATGCATTGCGTAAAATAGCTCTAACTTCAAATTCACTTCTGAATCTAATCATTATCGGTCTTAAATGTAGAATCATTATAACGACCTAATCTACGAGATTGCAATTTCGCAACATCAATATCAGAATATCAGATTTCGTAATGACCGAGACATTAACACTATCTTCACCATATCGAGCGTTAGTATCTTCAGTAGATACTTCTGGAAGACCCAAAATGATAAGCTTAAGCTTTCTACATCGACGCTCGTTAATCTCCTGTAAAACATCCTCAAAATCAACACATATTGCATAGAATTGCAAGAATTGTATACAATTTTAATTGCACGAGATTTTGCTCTCATCAAGCCAATATAATTTTTTGATAATCCCGCATATTTACATGTAAATAGGAGAGACAGTCATCACGACTCATCACGCTACATATATGAAACATTGCTTTTAATACCAAGAGGATAATTATAACGCAAGTGTTCATATTTTATTATTAATAGAATAATAAAATTAAACTGGGATATAAATTCTTCTGTAGCCTAACACACACAAGGGCCATGGTAATAAGGAAAAAGAACATATTGTATACAAATAGCTAGTAATGCAATAAAGAAGGCAGCAAATCGTTTAAGCGACCGAAAAATAAACAGGTAAAAAGGGGTTAGCAAAAAAGACAGTAAAAATGCCTAGAAATAGATGATAATTCAAAACTTACAAAAGAATTCGTCCGCAATACTTGTTCTAGATATATTTCTTAAACATTCAGAACACCTATTCCAACGTTTCTGCGATAACGAGGTCCCTTCACAAAAAATTCTTTAGGTAACTCCTCAACATAACCATTAATAGCTGAAAGAAATCTGGATCCGGATAGGGTAGATTTTTCAACTTCTGGAAACGACATTCCTTGATAACTTGTCGAACTTTTTAAGCTTTAACCCTGGAATTGTCGAGCAGCATAATATGCTTTTTTGCAATTTTTTGAGATCATTTCGCTTGGATGGTAACTTTTAAGATTTTTGATGGTTTCTTTATAAACATCACCGGTGATTGTGGTGCTATTTTTCATATACTCTGCCTACAAAATCCTCTCGTAATCGAATATTTCGACATTTTATAGTTAAAATCCTTTATGCATTTATGCCTTTATGTATTGACTCTTACTTCGTTACAGTGTCCCAGTTGTATACCCAGGTTTCTTCCCTTGCACTAACCGAAATCTCTACGAACTAATGTTCTTGCTCTATCCTTCTTGTTATTCTGTCTATACCATCTTAATTAACAGTTTTTTTTTTCCATTTGGTCTAACTCGTCTTTTGTTTAAATTTCTCTGAATATTTCGTTTTTAATCTTGCTCATTCTTAATTTACCTATCTTTCTTCTGTATCTCATCTCTGTTACTGTATCTTCTACTCTGTACTTTCGTTTTCTCGACCAAAACTTTATGGCAGCATTGATTATTATCAGTTCAAAAGAATTTATTACAAATAGCGGAGTAAGACAAGAAGAGATGTTAAGTCAGCTGCTATTTATTGTTTTGATGGGTGAAATATCAGAAGGATGTAGAAGAGAGTCCAAGATATACGAGTTGGAATCTACAATGTGCAACAGATATATGTAACTGACTTAATTTAAGCGAATAAAAACACAAAACAAAGAAAACCATGCAAAATAGTATAAACATCTAACGAGGAATTCAAGAGGTTTGATCTGAAAATAAGCAAAGAAAACTAAAACCATTATCGTTGCCAGGGAATATGAGCAAATAAATATCTATGGGCAATGAGAAAATTAAATAAGTCGAGGGTTTTTAGTATTCGGGGTCGATAATCAACTCACAAGGTGACAGAACCAAAAATCAATAATAAAATTGCTGATTCCAACAAGCATTACTCACTAAACAGATCATTCAATGATCTGTATAATGCCTTAGAAACATAAATTAAGATATTTTACAACCGTTTATGTACCTATGTTGATCTATGGATGTGAAGCTTGTTCTTTAACTGAATGAATGAGAAGCAAAATTCAGACTAGTAAGATGCGTTATCTGAGAGCAGCAGCTTTTAACAACGCGTCACTTGAAAAGAGGCTGAATAGTTGCCACTTTTCAAGCGACGCGAAAAGAGGCACCCATTCACACAGACTTTGTTAATCGATAACGAAAAGTTACCAGTGCTATTCAAGAAAATTCGTAATTAACATATCAGAAACTCACATACATTCAGAGTGATGTAATAATTCGGTCGCATTTGCATTAACTGGGAAAATCATTGAAGCTGAGTAATGCTGCATACTTTAACAGATGTTTACAAGTTTCAAAGACTGATAATTTGTTCTTCTCTTCTTTCACACTATAAAACCACCTTGTTTTTAGTCAATTGCTTTACTTGTGATAAAAAATAGGTCCTCCACTGTGATAAAAACGGAATACCTCATTGGTTATCATCAAATGGTTCAAGATCACATATTTTGTAAACCTTATGAAGACCTTTGAAGATTGTTATTGCCTAATACAAGCTCGTCGACGAAGGTCAAACAACTACAACTGAGATCAACTCTCTCAACAGCTCGAAAATGTAAATGATCCGTTACTGCAAAAAACAATTCCATCGCATACTGCAAAACATACTCCGGAAAAAATTTCATCATTTATAGGAAAATCCCCTCCTGACATTTCTTCGATCATCACCTTTTCTTGGGCACTAGGTAATTATATGTGAAATCAAGTTTCACAAACAGAATGAGATCCAAGCAACAGTTAACAAGTTTTTCGGCTCTTAAAGACAAAACGTTGTACAAAACAGCACGAACTTGTTAATCATCTGATATAATTAATATTAATCAGTCCAAGAATTTGTGTAATAAACAAAAACAAGAAAAATCCCTAACTACATTATAAATCAATAAACTCTAAATACTGCGATATGAGTCATCCAACAATACGTCAGGCGAGCGGTATCACGCGCCCAATACGTCAAGTCTCCCGGACCTCCTAGAAAAGAGCTTCTGGAAGGCTCTCGAATGACCTAAAGACCTATATAAGAACTCGAAATGGAGGGAGACGAGGCATTCAACGAGTATTCGGCGTTGTGTTGATATTGTGATATAAATGTGAAATAAATATTGAAATAAATACTACTGTTATTGTTAGTTATTAAGTGTAATATAGTGTATTTTGTTTTAATATTAATATAGTGTTTTAAATTACCGTCTATTTAAACGATCCCAGAGACAAGTATTTTACAATATGTATTTCGGCACCTATGTTTCCATCTTCAATAGGAAAATCTGAAAAATTAAAATAGTGTTAAACACAGCATCTTCGTTAAGGTACAACCTTTGAAGATATGCTCATCACCAAATAGCCAGTGGGGTAACATTGTTTGATCGGGTCATGGTGATTCGAATTGGTTGAAACTGTTACTGGATTCATTTTGTAGTTAGGAATTTTTCTTCTTTCTGTCTGTTTTAGATTTCAAGTCCAGTATCCATCAATTCCGAGATTTGTGTAATATTAAAATATTATTTACTTTCGTTTTTGTATTTAAAAATATAACATTTACGATTTCCCTAGATAACACATTTAATGAACTATTGAAACAATGAAAAACTTATCATCATTTAAATAGAAGCAGATTCTACTGACACAAATGTAAGTTATAATTTAGCAAAATATAAGTGAGGAAGCTTCAAAACATAGTAACCGATATTCCGAACTGGGTTACGTAACACATACAAAGTAATGAAGAGAGACCGAGTAGAGACAGAGAAAGATAGCCAACGTCAAAGCTGCTTCACATTATCCATCCTCCTATACATATAATTTCGCCGGTAATATACCTCCAGGGAGAATTAATTTAAAACACGCTTATGTGATTTACGTAACGCCACTCTGATGTTAATTCATCTTTCTCGCTCTTTTAATGTGTGTTCTCTCTTTCTCTTTCACGTTGGCGATTCCAAGAAGAGCAACGAAAACGACGACGTACATGCAAAATTGACGGTGATATGGCCAGCGAAAATTTATCGTTCCACTGTTGCTTCTCTTCTTTTTTTGTCATTGTTGGTGTTTTTGTTGTAGCTGTCGTTGTTTTCTTCCTATTCTTCCTTCGGTCATGAGTTCATGTACGAGTTGTTAGTGAAGTGGACTTAGATCTTTTTTGTGCTAGTTTGCAAAGTAGGAAACCTTGGAGATCGACGAAAATATTCCTATTTAAACTAACACAAATACACTTATATAAAATGATTTGCTAATATGTATAAGCATATATAAGAATAATTGAAACATACATGAGTAGGTAAAACCTCACCAGTTTTGTATAATACAAAGGTATTTTTAATAATATAAAATATTATTAAAAATCTGGTGTGAAGATCACGAATACAGGTTCACTATTAATATTTTTTGTGAACGTGTGCGAACATATCCCTCCCCAGAGACGCAGATACGTATTTCGCCTTTCTACAGGCTCATCGATACGCCCCTGCTGGAGAAAGGATATCCTCAGACACATTCACAACAAAGAACCACATCGCCATATCACAGAAATTATCCAGACCGAGTGTAGAAGTAAATTCAGTGCTGCCTGTTGTTCGGACACGTTCACAAAAAATATTAATAGTGAACCTGTAATTGTGTTCTTTACACCAGATTTTTAATAATATTTTATATTATTAAAAATACCTTTGTAATATAAGCGTAGTAAAAATTTTTTTTTAAGAATTATCAAAATTTATTGAAAAAATCAACTTACTTAGCTATATCAGTCAATCGTATAACACGAAATTAAGATCACAATTTAATTTTTACTTGAGTAGAAAATATGGATTTTATCCTCTTTCTAAATTTTCAACTAAGACCAGTGCCACTTTCTGTAAATAGCAGACTGCAGTAGTGGCGTAGCGTGGGTTTCAGCCGCCCGGAACATAAGCTAAATTCGCCGCTCCCGTATTTAGGTATTTAAATCCAAAGGCCTCCAAAATTTACAGAAATTCTAAAGAACTTTTCGGCAAGAATAAATTTGTTATTGTGTATTGTACAGGGTACAAATAAAGAAGTTATGTATGTATGTTTTATAATATAATAAACATTATTATTGTTATAAAAGTTCTTACACGTATGCCACTTATTGATATACCGATAGGTCCAACTCGCAACGGGCCATAGGCAACAATATACGTATGGAACGTAATGCGATGTGGCAACGTGTGTACGATGCCTATATTGAGTGACTTTCTTAAAATTTAAATTTATTTTGCAGAATTATTGATTTTTTTACTTTTATCTTTTAGAAAACGTTATTGTTTTTTTTTATTACTTAAAATTACTTTATATGAAAAATAGTATACCATAAAAGTGTAAACAAAGACAGTATACATTGAAACGAATATTCATTCAATTGTATTGTCATGAAATTGAATTTGTCAATCATTGTTAAATTTGTTAGAATGAATAGATATTTATATTTATCGGAAAATACTAATACTTAAAGCAAACAAATAAGGTGTAGTGTTTTGTTATAGGAATGTCCGAATGTATAATATCCATTTCTTCCTGCATATTGATTATGCAGCTGATGCTTTCGTAATATGCTCATATTTGTATTATTTCAACTTATACTTCGGTCGATACATACCGACTTCCTTCAAACCAGGAGGAAGCTACAGTTGTAATTAAACTATACTTCCTTTTTTTTTTATTACCTACGGATATTCACAATTCCAAAATACGTTACAATGTTGCTTATTTTAGATTGTAATTAGCTGAATGCTGTCGCAAAACTGATCTCTGCATTTTTTAAAATGCCAGAATAAAATTAACCCCTGCCCTTATTATAATTTTACAAAGGAACAGACACGTACTTCAATTTCTACGAAAAACTAAGCCTACAGTTCATGTATAATACAGTGATAATGAAGACTGGAGCGTTTGTCGACCTACGAAGTTGTACTTTACTTGTTTATTGTTAATAAAAGGCTGATGGAAATATTACGTGAGATTTTGGTATCTGTATTATAATAACATCACGATAATAGTAGAAATACAAATATGAGCATATTACGAAAGCATCAGCTGCATAATCAATATGCAGGAAGAAATGGATATTATACATTCCTATAACAAAGCACTACACCTTATTTGTTTGCTTTAAGTATTAGTATTTTCCGATAAATATAAATATCTATTCATTCTAACAAATTTAACAACGATTGACAAATTCAATTTCATGACAATACAATTGAATGAATATTCGTTTCAATGTATACTGTCTTTGTTTACACTTTTATGGTATACTATTTTTGATATAAAGTAATTTTAAGTAATAAAAAAACAATAACGTTTTCTAAAAGATAAAAGTAAAAAAATCAATAATTCCGCAAAATAAATTTAAATTTTAAGAAACTCACTCAATATAGGCATCGTACACACGTTGCCACATCGCATTACGTTCCATACGTATATTGTTGCCTATGGCCCGTTGCGAGTTGGACCTATCGGTATACACAACATTTGTGAGATGCGTCAGCAAGATTAAGTAATTATTACTAGAGACCGGACGCATCAGGCCGAAATTACGATGGACTATGTAAATAGTCTATAACATATCTAAGTACAACACGCAGTTATTGAATAGCACTATTCATTCGGTTAACCGCACATCTGTTTTTTGTCGTTGAATTGTGACGTAATTACTTCAATATTGCACTAAATTCCTTTCTTCATGGGACTCTTGATAATTTATTTTATTTATTACTTTATAATTCGTAAGATAAATAAGGTACGGTGAGTTAGTTTCTTTTTTTTATTGTTTTAATTGTTAATTGGAAAACAAACGAGTGATGGTCTATAAAATACGAAAACATTTTTATTTGTTCATTTTGTAGTTCAAGTTGAGTAAAGGAGTATTAATATTAACTAGCAATAGGTACTTTCTCAAGGTTCTCTTCTGTAAAATTTGATCTCTTTGAATAAAATACATCCTTGTAGATAGAAAACGTCCTTTCTACATCGCAACTGGTTATAGGTGCATACTGGAAATATTCTTTTACTTCAGCGTATTTAGCAGTTAGATTTTGAGGCATTGTCCCCATACACAATTTTCGCAATGTTATTAAATCTGGATTTCTTTTAAAAACTGCGTCTAACTTTTTCCCATTCGATGTCACTTGGAATATTTTTCAAATTATTAATAGCCACATCTAATGTGGTTAATCTATCATTTAATTAGAGATTTTGGTTTTCAAAATAAGTGATTAGTTTTAGCAAATTTCCAAAGTGTTCCTGAAGAAAGTACAACTGATTTTTTAAATTTGGAATTTGTATTAGTTCATTGCACTCAGAAATACTTCCGAGCATCGTCATTTAAACATGTAACGAAATTTTGTAAACTATTGAAATTCTCTGCAAAAAAGAAAACTAGTAGCTTCCAACCATGTTCCCTATATACATAGTTATTACTGGAGAGGGAGGTAGTGACAAAGATGGAAGTAAAGAGCTGCTCTCAATGGTCCTTTTCTGAAAACTTTTTTAAAAGCGGATACAAGTCTATCAACTTCCAGAAAGGTGACTCTGGGGAAACATATCCTAATATGCTGCATGTTACTTATGTAGCACATGCTCTCCACAGTATCTGTGAATATATCAGCGACACCTTTTCGGAAGTTGTTAGACACAAGTCTATCAACGCGCAATCCGCACCGTGCTCGTAATATTCAGTATAAAGATGATTTAATAATTAAACTAAGCAAAACAAGCAAGTACGACATTAAAGCAATCATTAATTTTTTCTTTTAACACAAATGTGTTGGTTCTGAAAAGAAACGTTTTTTTATTGGAGAAATTCATCTTCGTCGTCTGTGAAGTCATCCATTGGAGTTTGTCGTGTGGGGTTTTGATGCCATTTACCCTATTATTTAAATCAAAAGAAGAACAAAACACAATCTATTACGTAACAATATTCATTAAATAAGATGCGTAATATAGCTACCGCTTTCATCTCTACAGCTTAAAATTCTTCGCTTAACAGAGTTAATAACATTTTCTAAGATCCAATGTGAATTATTAATTTCTACGATCTCAGTGATCATTTGCTGCAGGTTATTAAGATCAAAAACAAGTATTACAAAAATATAAGTTTTTAAGTGCGGCCACAAAAAGAAATCGCACGGTGTTGAATCGCAGGAACGAGGTGGTCAAATTGTGTTGTATATAAACTAATAATTCCATCTCCAAAAATTCTCTCAAAAGAACAATGATTTCATTGGTAGTATACACGAGCTTTATTGGAAGTAGTCTTCCTGTAATTCATCATCGTGTAACATATTTACAAACGGTATCAAGATTTTCCTGTCTGTAACGCGCAGCGTTTAATATTCCTCAAAGGTGTAAACATTTTTTAGACACTGTTTAAAATTTTATATTTTTAATCGACGTACCTTCAAAAAATATAGGTCCAATAATCCTTCTCTGACAAACAGCTGCCCAAACTCCAATTTTCTATGGATGCAGTGGTGCTCTTACAAAAAAGTGAGGATTATTTGCGCTTCATATCCTCGATGTTTTGAAAATTTACGTAGCCAGAGATGAAATTAGTAAACATAACCTTTTCAATGCCTACATAATTAACAACAAAATGGTCAATAAATCTTTGACAAAATTCCTGTGGTTTCGGTCTGTCCACAGGAAGTATTTCGTAAGTCGCTAGCAAGCGGTAGGTGTAAATGTAGATCATGCTTAAGGATACGTCTGCAACTACTATAAGAAAATTCTTGGTGTAAATGTCGCACAGAAAGCTGAGGACGTTCATCTACCAGTTGTCTTAACGCTTCAACATTTTCCTCATTTCTAACTGTTGGCCTACCACTGCCCTTTTTGCGATTCCACGTTTCCTGTTTCCCTGAATAATTGCATAAAACGGCGAATGCATGTGCAAACTGATCATATAGGATAGCAATATCTGGAAATTCTTCTAAGAAAATCCTGATATGCATCTCTAATTGAATAAACCCATTCACTATTAATTTTACTACCATTTCTAAAATAAATTTCAACCGGTTAAATACAAAAGCCATTATTAACGTTATAACTCTGGTGTGACTCAGAATAAGAAGGAGTGATTTAAATATCCCGCCAAAAGCTACTTATTTTTCAAGAATTTCATTGGCTCTTCTGCAGCCTAGTTCAATATCGGTAATAATCTAGAAATATCGGCCGGTTGACACCTGTCAACCTGTCAACGTTTTCTGGTATTTTTCAGTCATTCTTATCGTTATCTACCGCTGTACTAAATCAAAACTTTCGATTCTTAATAAAATCATGGCAGAATAAGTACTAGAGATGCACCTGTACTCAAAATAAGTAGAGCTACCTTACACAGATTCTTAAAACTTATTAATTTCAAGTAAGTGTAAGTGAAAAACTGTGGTTATTATTATTATATGTAACTTTTATTTCGGATGACTATCACGATGAAATGAATAGCACTGTTTTTAAAGATTGGTTTGCGAAGATATTGCCAAAGTTACCACATAATGTTGTAATAGTGATGGACAATGCAACTTCTTCCTGAAGAAAAGTTGCAATTCAAGCTGCTTTAAAAAATAAAACGTTCAAAATATCACATGTGCAAGAACTTTTAATGGAAGCACTTACAAATGTTACAGCGAACAAATGAAAAAATTGTATTGACCATGTAATTAAAATAGAATGTGGGACCTAAATGGATTAATGGACGATATCTTGTAACCATTTATTGTTCATTTTGGAAACAGTGACAGTTAATTAGTGACAGTAATCGTTAGCATCCAGCATGAGTGAAACAGACTAATATAGTGGTTTCACTTTTTACTATTCTTTCTACTTCATTTTATATTGATAGGTTTATAATCTTATGTTGTATTTTTGAGGTAGTTTGTAATAAATTCGAAATGTCGTTTTTGATTTACTTTAAATTAGCAATATTTTGTAGAAATATGGGAACATAATGATATACATGAAATATTGGTGCTCGTGTTTTTCGAAACGTCAAAAATGCGTTATGTTAAGTATGTAATAATAATAAATGACATTACAACAAACAACTACACTCTCAGGTGTGTACACATACGGTAGGTCAAATTTTAAGCTGTGTGGACCGACTTTTGGCGGGATATTTGAGACACGCCATAATATTACAAAGGTATTTTTAATAATATAAAATATTATTCAAAATCTGGTGTGAAGAACACGAATGCAGGTTCACTATTAATATTTTCTGTGAACGTGTCCGAATATATCCTATCCCCAGAGACGTAGATACGTATTTCACCTTTCTACAGGCTCATCGGTACGCCCCTGCTGGAGAAAGGATATTCCCAGACACTTTCACAGAAAAGAACCACATCGCCCTATCACCGTAATTATCCAGACCGAGCGCAGAAGTAAATTCGGCGCTGTCTGTTGTCAGACAGCCGAAGTACCTCGCATACCGTCCACATAATTAATGTGAAGTAACGACGCCCTTCCAAAGGTTGGCACAGCCAATCTCTCTAGAAAACTGCATTTTGTTTGTGCCTTCACTCATACTACGGCTTAACCGCATGTGTAATATATCAGAATAATTGAAACATACATGAGTAGGTAAACCCCACCAGTTTTGTATAATACAAAGGTATTTTTAATAATATAAAATATTATTCAAAATCTGGTGTGAAGAACACAAATGCAGGTTCACTATTAATATTTTCTGTGAACGTGTCCGAATATATCCTATCCCCAGAGACGTAGCTACGTATTTCACCTTTCTACAGGCTCATCGATACGCCCCTGCTGGAGAAAGGATATTCCCAGACACTTTCACAGAAAAGAACCACATCGCCCTATCACCGTAATTATCCAGACCGAGCGCAGAAGTAAATTCGGCGCTGTCTGTTGTCAGACAGCCAAAGTACCTCGCATACCGTCCACATAATTAATGTGAAGTAACGACGCCCTTCCAAAGGTTGGCACAGCCAATCTCTCTAGAAAACTGCATTTTGTTTGTGCCTTCACTCATACTACGGCTTAACCGCATGTGTAATGTATCAGAATAATTGAAACATACATGAGTAGGTAAACCCCACCAGTTTTGTATAATACAAAGGTATTTTTAATAATATAAAATATTAAAAATCTGGTGTGAAGAACACAAATGCAGGTTCACTATTAATATTTTCTGTGAACGTGTCCGAATATATCCTATCCCCAGAGACGTAGATACGTATTTCACCTTTCTACAGGCTCATCGGTACGCCCCTGCTGGAGAAAGGATATTCCCAGACACTTTCACAGAAAAGAACCACATCGCCCTATCACCGTAATTATCCAGACCTTTGGAAGGGCGTCGTTACTTCACATTAATTATGTGGACGGTATGCGAGGTACTTCGGCTGTCTGACAACAGACAGCGCCGAATTTACTTCTGCGCTCGGTCTGGATAATTAATAATAATAATAAATTGAAAAAATATCTTCCAACTTATCAATTTGACTATGATTATTTACAAATAACACCGATAATTCTCTAAGCTCAGACTTAATTTATGTATCTATCTCAGTCGTTCATAGCCTACCAGGAATACAAATTTGGTGGCTCACTTGATATGTATTTGATATAGGATTCCACGTTCACGTTATTGATAGAAACTTTGGTCTAACAAATATACAATTATCAAAACACCCACTTGATATAAAGATACTCATGGTATTATTTCAGGGTTATACGGCCTTCATGTTGTCTGCCTGCAAACAACTCGCGTGTTGTTGACAATTGCAAAATTTACAAAAATTATTTTGACATTTAGCTTATATTGCATTTATCGTTTTGTTAACATTTGATGGAATAAAAGATATTTGTTGAACATGTGAATGACAAATACAGCATAGACGATAACAATATGAACGCATTCTTATCGTTAAAATCCATACACGTTACTTTTTATACATTTGAAAAATAAAAACAAATGTTCCTTTATTTTTTTTTAATTTTCACTCCTTTTTATGTGAACAATATTACGCTTTTATTAAAAATAATGCTATGTAAAGCTGCAAAAAATATTTTAATTGTACATAAATTATGATGGATTTTCTCGGGTTTATCCTGTCAGAGCAATAATTAAACATCATTAATCCATCTTATCAGTTCCACATGCGGCAAATAGCAACAATTAATTAGGTCAACATTTCATATGCAGATCATAGAAACATCAGCAAATAGATTTATCACCTCTATACACATCCAAGTAGAATCACTGGAATATACACTCTCATACACGTCATAATTACAATGTTTGCTTCACTTGCAGCTGGTCTAGTTTTTAGCACGAAACAAACTAGCCTAGGTTGATTATTAACGGCTTCATATTTATGGTAATTATCATCTTCGCAGACCGGATTGTTATATGTTAAACACGCTTGTGGCCATCAGTTTCTCTTTTTTTTTTGTTTTTCTTGTTTGGAAATTGTACAGATGTTAGTGAAGGCGGGGAGATCGGACTGGCGTTGTTAATTATCGGTTAGTTACTATATGATGTGATAAAATGCGGTAGTCTTTCGAAGAAAAGGAGGAAGAGATAAAGAAAATTAATTTGACATTGTATCAAGTGGGATCAGTTGGCGTTTTAATAGTTCCTGGAAACGGAAAGCATGGGGCATTTGAAATTTAATGTGTTTAGATATACCGCTTTCGAACCGCTTTTTCATAATAATGAAAGAGCGATTCCTATTGTTAAAGTACTTGAGATATAGTGATGATATTTTAATAGAAACATACAAAATTGCATACATGGTTCCACATATTTATGTATAATAAAGAGACAATATAACGCGGTGTTAAAGAATTGATTTTCTGTAAACATCATTTTTGTCTGAAACATTGATAATGTGGTGCTATAATGAGAAATCAAACTTAATTTAACACGGTTTTAATTGATTTTATATCATTGCTATGTGGAAATGTCTACTAAAAATTGTAAATAGCAACTGATTTCTTTCTGACTAGGGACCGGACACAAGAGTCCCATGACTCATCGCATTATTGAAAATTTGTATTTTTAAACAGATTTTAATTTTAATTTTATTTACTTAATTGAAAAACTAACGAAATACATTTATTTGTTCATTTTGTAGTTCAAGTTGAGTAAAGGAGTATTAATATTAACTGACAATAGTTAAAGTTCTCTTCTGTAAAATTTGTTCTCTTTGAATAAAATACATCCTTGTAATAGAAAACGTCCTTTCTACATCGCAACTGATTATAGGTGCATACTGTAAATATTCTTTTATTTCAGCGTATTTAGCAGTTAGATTTTGAGGCATTGTCCCCATACACAACTGCCGCAATATTATTAAATCTGGATTTCTATTAAAAACTGCGTGCGACTTTTGCCGAAGGCCACATCCGAAGTTATTAATAGCCACATCTAATGTGGTTAATCCATCATTTAATTTGACATTTTGATTTTCAAAATAAGTGATTAGTTTTGGCAAATTTCCAAAGTGTTCCTGTAGAAAGAACAACTGATTTTTTAAATTTGGAATTTGTATTAGTTCCTTGCAATCGGAAATACTTCGAGCATCGTCATTTAAACGTGTAACGAAATTTTGTAAACTATCGAAATTCTCTGAATAAAAACTAGAAGCTTCCAACCATGTTCCCCATCTAGTTATTACTGGAGAGGGAGGCAGTGACAAAGATAGAAGTTTTTCCCTGTAAAGAGCTACTCTCAATGGTGCTTTTCTGAAAATTTCGAAAGGTGTCTCTGATATATTCGCAGATTATGTGGAGAGCATGTGCTACACAAGTAATATGCAGCATATTAGGACATGTTTCCCTTAATAGTCTGTCTGTTTTTAACATATATGCAGCACTGTCACTGACAAATAAAAGTATTTTTTCTTTGTACCTGTCGTCCGAATGAAGTATTTAGTGCATATTCTCGTAAATGGTTATAGCTAATGTTTCCGCATCAACTATATTTATAACTTTTGTTGCTATTACGTATGCGTTATATGGAATAGTTGGATGTAGTACATCAGCTACAACACTTACCACACAGCATCTCAATCTATCGACAGTTTCGTCGGCACTTATCCATAGTACAAAGGTATTTTTAATAATATAAAATATTATTAAAAATCTGGTTTATATTATTAAAAATACCTTTGTATTATACAAAACTGGTGGGGTTTACCTACTCATGTATGTTTCAATTATTCTGATACTTATCCATAGGTACTGAGTTAAAAGATGGCTTCTAATGCGTTCTACTGCTTTCGTGTAGCACTTAGTAGTAGCGTATTTGCGATATTTGCGCAAGGTGGATTCATCAGGAACAATATACCATGTGTCCCCGGATGGAGTTGACAAGAGGAAAAAAAATTTTATTATTGATTTTACGACAAAAAGTCATCTTTATAAAAAGTTCTGCTTGTTGAGTAGATAAATTAACCATCGGAAAATCTAAGATTAAATGTACAGAATGTCCAAAAATTAAGATAACATAAAAATGCTTCAACAGAAGAGTATCATTTATTGCATGTTTTGTAGTTTAAGTACAAAATTTCAATTAATTAAAGTCAACAAAAATTACTCTACAAGGCCACCTCCAACTTCCACACATACCTTCGCCCTTTTAATAAATTCACCATAGACTTTGCGTATGGTTTGTGGTACATTTTTTTTTATTTTATTATTTGACTTCGTTTTTGAATGACGTAGTTTGGATTATGAAAAGCCCAATAGCGACTGTTTTGTGATGAAACGTGACCATTGGTGCAGAAGGTTGCTTCATCAGTAAAAAATATCATTCTATGAAAACGTGTATCTACGAGGTATTTCTCACCAACCCATAAACAAAAATCCAATCGCTTCTCTTCATCTCCATTTTCAAGTGTATGTCGGAACTGTGGTTTAAGCGGTCGAACTTTGTTTTCTTTATAAATTGTCTGCAAATGAGATTTACTAATATTCAGTCTTTGTGATCGTCAGTGACGCGCCGTCCATATGGGCAAGGTCGTGCAGCGCACAACGGCGCCAAGGCCTTAAAGGCGCCTACGGCTACTTGTGATAAGTTAAATTTTAAAAATATTAAAAACATTTTTTGAAAGTTTACAACAAATTTACATAAAACAATTATTACAATTATTTTAGCATTGACAGCAATAATTTTATTGTTACTTCAAAGAGTGTACTTGATATTTGCATCTACACTGTTTTTTGTATAAATTTAACTTAATTAATATTATTTAATAATTAAAAAAGGTGAAAGGGGTATCTTAAGCATTTTAATAGAAGCTAATAATCATACTGTAATAATTTTATTAAATGAATACAGACTTTGTTGTTTTCCTTCACGTTTATCTATTTAAAAACACGGGCACTCTAAAAATATTTTATTTGACCTTTTATTTTTTAATAATTTGGAATACTGTTTTTTATTTTGTTACTGTTGTTTCAGTGTGCAATAAAAATTTTAATAATATTTTTTTGTATGTGAACCTATTGTTTGCCTCAAATAAAAAATACCTACCAGTACTAACAAGTCTAAAGAGTTCGTCATAAATTTCAATGTTGAACTGTGGGAGAGTGGCTGGTAATTTTGGCTCAATATATATATATATAGGGTAAAGGCGCCTATCAGTATTTCGCACGACGGCGCCGAAGATACTTGGCGCGTTACTGGTGATCGTTTCCGTAAGGATAATGTTGGTGTTTCTATCACTGAATCTACTGCCAAAAGTGTAGCCGTATCGTCTTAATTGTATTTTTTCTTGGGTTTCTTAACATTTACTACAGATCCAGTTAAATCAAATTTCTGCACAAGTTTGCGCAGTGCTTCGCGCGATACTGCCGTGTTTGGGAATTTTTCGTGAAACATGTCTATAGCGTATCGATAAGATACGTTTCCAATTCCATAACATTTAATCAAATAAATACGTTCTCTAATAGTTAACATTTTGTAAATCCAACGGATAATAACTGACAAATCTACAATTAATGATGTTTTACAGTACAATATTGTTATACGTTACAACAACCTTTGATCGCCAAAATTAAAGAACTTTTTCTATTGAAGCATTTTCATGTTATCTTAATTTGTGGACATTCTGTACATTTAATCTTAGATTTTCCGATGGTTAATTTATCTACGCAACAAGTAGAACTTTTTATAAACAATGACTTTTTGTCGTAAAATCAATAATAATTTTTTTTTTCCTCTTGTCAACTCCATCCAGGGACACGCGGTATTTTTGGAGAAATGTTTTGAAGTTGAGATTGTTAAGTTTATTTAATGGAATATTTGCAGCCATTAAAGAGTTCTTCGTTAAAATTCTCAGATGCCAACGGGTCTAATTTCTGTATATGTGTTTGCGATGCTAAGTGACGTTTTATGTGCGATTTCTTGGAATCTTTGAACGATACTTTACAGACTTTACAATAAATTTCGGAATCACTCGCAATGGGCATACAATCAGTATGACCCTTAATCCAACTTGCCATTGTTTCGCGATGCCATTCTTGACGTTGTTTCATATCATATCTGAAAAAATAACTTAAACAATGTTCTAGATCTAAATAAATGACAATAAAAAATGTATGCGTAAGTTATTGAAACTTAACGAAATTCACTGGTCACTTACGTATATATGTAATTAACATTTAAAACAATGAAAAAAAGAAACTAACTGACCGTACTTTATTTATCTTACGAAATATAAACTAATAAATAAAACAAATTATAAAAACTCCTCCCGCTTGTATCTACGAACATGAAGAAAGGAATTTATGTGTAATATTGAAGTAATTGCGTCACAATTCAACGACAAAAAACAGATGTGCGGTTAATCAAATGAATAGTGCTATTCAATAACTGCGTGTTGTACTTAGCGATGTTATAGATTATTTATTGGTCCATCGTAATTTCGGCCTCTCGTGCCCGGTCCCTACACAACATTTAAAGGATTTAAATTTTTAGGTAGCACACATAAAATAACAAACTCCAGCTAGTAATTTGCTGAGACGTAAGGTAAAAAACATTAATTTTTGGAATAGATACGAGGTGTTACCCAGTAACCCCCGAAATGTAAAAAAAACTAAATAAATTGTTCTTACCACTTATTCACTACCATCCCTTCAAAGTACATACCCCCTTTCGCATGAATACAGCGATCCCATACTTGTCCATAACTGGAAGCAAGTCTTCGCGTGTTAACGTGTCCAACACTGCCTGCGATTCGATCTATATCCCCTCAATCGTCTCAAAACGGCGCCAATTAAACTTCAGTTTCAACGGAAACAGGAAGAAGTCACAAGGGGCAAGATCTGGGCAATATGACGGAATGGTCTAGTAATCGAGTCAGTTTGGTCAGTTGAGGCTAGAAACTAACGCACAACAAGTGCCGTGTGGGTTAGTGAATTGTAGTGGTGTAGGATACACGTATTGTTGGGCCACTGGCAGGCCTCTTACGTCGATGTTTTCTCTTAGTCGCAGAAGAACATCACAATAACATCGCCCATTAACTGTTTCACCTGATGTGAGAAATTTTTTGTGCACGGTGTTAGGAGAGTCAAAGAAGCAAATCATCATCGACTTGACGTTGCTTTGAACTTACCGTGCTTTCTTCGGTCGTGGTGACGATGGCGTCTTCCACTGCTGCTGCTTTGCTTCGGGATCATACCCATACATCCATGATTCGTCGCCAGTAATGATTCTGGTACTGAAGTACGTATTCCTTTCAGCAGTTTCTTTCAACGCTCTGCACACATGAATATAGTGGTGGGAATACGCCGCATGTTGAGTTCGCTTCGACAAAATACGGCGACTAACGCCGTACGACAAGCCGACAATGTTACAAATGTCATGTATTGGTCTCCTTCGGTCTTGCAGGATAGCATCACGCACTTTTGCCACATTTTGTGACGTGTTTTCTGTCGGAACACGCATCATCATCGACAAACGATTCATGTCCATTTTTAAAACGGTTGTACCACTCATAAGTTTGCGTCTAGCTTGCATGCTCACGAAACGCTTGTTTAAGCATTTTCAGAATTTCCGCTGCCGTTTTACCAGGTTTAAAACAGAATTTGGTGCATATTATTTGCTCTTTTATTTCAGACATTGTAGTGTCGCAGAATATCTCAAACACAACTCAACAAATATAAACACAAAAACTGTTTGTCAGCACGTACGTATATACGTATTTCAGCAACTAAGTTGCCTTCAGTAGAACAAGCTGAAAATGAAAATAGTGTTAAACGCAGCCTCTTTGATTAAAACATTTGAAGATATGCACCAAATCGCCATTGGGATAACACTAAATTCCTAACATTAAAGGAAGTTTTAAGTAAGTAGTATACCGGGTTTTTTTATCATTACACATACATTTTTCCCTATATCTAATGATAAAAAAAGAAAAGTCAATGCATAGGTGGCATAGTAGGCAACCAGTTATACACCAGTGAAGCATTTACCTACAAACACTAGCTTAATTCTTAAATTATATTGCCATGGAGAGAAAATAAATTTTTTTTATTGTCAAATACTTCTGAATTTCTATTCATACATAAATCTAAAATGGGCAATATGTTCCTTGTATCGAGTTGAAATTGGACGTTTAGTTTGCCCGATATTTTTGGTTACAATCGTTAAAATTTATTTCATAGATCCCAGACTTTTGTCCTACTTCAATTTTATCCTTGGTGTTACCTAAAAGTGATTTTCATGAATTACATGATTTAAACGTTATTTGAAGAGATTGGTTTTTGAAGAGAGCGGTGAGATTTCTAGCAGCTGAGTGATACAGTAAACAGACAAACTTATCACCTTGATCTTTTTGAGGTAGTAAACTCGTGGCATCATGAATTAGTTTTTTAAGCCCTTGTTTCTGAATTAGGGTTGTTACTATTTTCGAGTCGAAACCAATGTACACTGCGATGCTTTTAAACTGAGTTCTTTTTCATATCTATCTTTTGTAAGCGTGATTTTGTATAGACGTAACTCACACCATCTAACGCTATAGAGCTGTACTGCCATCCCTTCGCGCGCCACATTCAAATACCGGGAATTACTGGATAGCACCTTGTACATATCTCATGACAGCGATATTTACCAGGATTCTATAAGGGCTTTAGTAAGACTGGTAATTATAATTGGAAGCAAATGAAAAGCGTTATTATATTTACAGCATTTGTCTTTTTATATAATATGTACAGGCAAGTAATAAATAATAATCTCGTGTAATTGTATAATATCCCCATCATTAAATTACCACATTCTAGCGAATTTTGCAATAAAATGCATAAATTCCAGTGTTTTATTTCCTGCAACCGATGCACGTAAGAATATTTATTCGAGCTGGTTAGTTACCAGCCTGTGTTTATATTACTCTGTTTGCTTAGTCGCGGATTTCGCCTGCGGGCCATAGTTTGGCGTATCTTATATTGAATGGTCAATTAGATCATTATATTTATATTCACTGGATATTTTGTTTTTAGAGTTAAATAAAAGTTTAACGAAATTTGTTTAAGTGACAGAATCAAGAAATTACTCAAGAATAGTTCTGGTGAAGCGTTAGAAAAAGTTGACTAGGGAATTTAAAGATTTATTTTATTATTAACCTTTGGCCTTAAGATTAATATCAGTACCTTTAAATAATGAAAACTTCTTTAAAGAATTAAATATCATTAAACAAATAGCGCAAAATAATGAATATAACCCAAATATAGTAAATACAATTTTAAGAAAAAAGAAATATAGGAAAGCAATAGAAAATGTGTACCCAACAATAAAAGATAAACCAAGCAATTATAAATTAGTAACATACATAGGACCGATAAGTGAAAAAATAGGAAAAATTTTACGAAAAACAGATATAAATGTAGCTTATAAAACTATTAATTCTTTAGGGAAATTCATAAAAAATAATAAATCCAAGACAAGCAGCAAAAGTAATAAATCCGGAGTATACAAACTAACATGTAAAGAGTGCCCTAAAACATACATAGGCCAAACTGGTAGGAGCTTTGAGAAAAGAATACAGGAACATTTTAAAAGTTTAATTAACAAAAAGACAGATTCCAATTATGCACTTCATTTGTTGAAAATAATCATAGTTTCAATACAGATTTTGAAATTTTACAGTCACAACAAAAAGGATTAAAGTTAAATTTACTGGAATCCTTAGAAATAAATAAACTTAAATATGCGGATATATTGTTAAATGACCAATTAGACCTTAATAATTCCCCACTTTTAAACTGGTTTCATCGAATATTAAGATAACAATAACTTTAGACGATATATCGGTAAGAGACGATTCTAATGTAGACAAGTGCAACCTATTGAAATAGTTAGAAAAAAGCCATACATTTGTGAAGAGCGTGTTCAGTAGTAATATAAGATCTGAAGAAGTTACATCGTAGCGAAACATGTCGTCAATTTATTAATACATATAATAAAGTGTAATATATACTGGAAATTAGTATAAGTGTTTTACTTAAATCCCATTTACAAATTTAAAAACATTATTTTATTCATTATTACTAACACACAAGAGTTGCGTAAATTATTTTATTGCCACTAAAGTTTGTCCACCAAGTCAATAGTTCTAGTGGATAAGCCAAATTGTTCGCCGGACTTAAATTTCGCCATTTTTTGTTTTCCTGTTGATAATTCTCATTCTATGACGAATGTAATCTATGGTTCTTTCAATTTGAAAATATGGAACGCTATACGAAAGACCAACTAATTATTATTGCAAAAACATAAACTAAATCGGTAATGGATAACAAATCGTAAGTATCAACATGGGACAAGATCCTATAAGAATACAGTCATGATTAATCAAAATGTCGCTGCAAATCCGGAAACGTGGACTTAACAACATGCACAACAATTGGACATTTCGGGAAGTTTTCTTCAACAAATACTTGCTAAAGACCTACACCTTCATGCGTGCAAAGCTAAGCACTCTCATTGTCGGCAATTTTCATCAGTTGCTTTTTAAAACATGATGAAGTGGACTCTCAATTTAAACATAATTTTCAACTGAAAAGCGCAATGAGTCACTATATAATGTAGATTTTGGGTAGGCGGTGCGATAAGCCCCATACTTCTGCGATATAATGCTGAAAATACTGGAACTGTGAATGACCATCTCAACAGTAACATAATAAACGAGCTTAATTCTTAAATTATATTGCCATGGAGAGAAAATAAAAATTTTTAATTGTCAAATATTTCTGAATTTTTATTCATACATAAATCTAAAATGGGCAATATATTCATTGTATCGAGTTGAAATTGAACGTTTAGTTTGCCCGATATTTTTGGTTACAATCGTTAAAATTTATTTCATAGATCCCAGACTTTTGTCCTACTTCAATTTTATCCTTGGTGTTACCTAAAAGTGATTTTCATGAATTACATGATTTAAACGTTATTTGAAGAGAATGGTTTTTGAAGAGAGCGTTGAGATTTCTAGAAGCTGAGTGATACAGTAAACAGACAAACTTATCACCTTGATCTTTTGGAGGTAGTAAACTCGTGATATCATGAATTAGTTTTTTAAGCCCTTGTTTCTGAATTAGGGTTGTTACTATTTTCGAGTCGAAACCAATGTATACCACGATGCTTCTGCCTTCTTCGAGATAATGCTAAAAATACTGGAACTGTGAATGACCATCTCAACAGTAACATAATAAACGAGCTCTTTGGGACCAACTGGACGATATGAAGCAAAATGCAGCAAAATATTGAGCAAATGTGATTCCAAGCGTCGTCTAGCATACAGGTCGAGCAGCAGTCGATTTACTGCACCAACAATTTGCTGGTCTAACAATCTTAATCACTCTTACTTCCTTCTAAACATAATTTCCTTATCAAAACTCTAACTGTAAAACATCTGTTTCTATAATGCCCCTTTCCCCTAACTGGCAGTTATCGGGCCCAATTATTTATCATCAACAATAAGTAATAGTGTATTTACCGCATTGATTATATGTATGCAGAAGTTTCTTTCTTCTAACTAGATAAAGTGCATATCAAATTTCAATAAATAATAATCTACAATAGGAAATAAGAACACCAAACATTGCTATACGAGGGTAAGGTGAAAAATTCTCGGCCTGACAATGAAAGACTACGATTTTCAGTTAAAAAATGATTTTATTTTTCTACATAATCTCCATTGGCTTCAACACACTCGGTTCAGCGTTTCTCCAACATTAGTATTCCTTCCCGGAAGTGAGAGTCTGGAATGCTGTGAAAATATCCATCTACTGCCCTCTTTACTTCTTCATTGGACGCGAAGCGCTTCCCAGAAACAAATTTCTTCAAGTTTGGGAACAGATGGAAGTCTGAGGGTGCCAAATGAGAAGAATAGGGGGGGAAGGTCCAGCAAATAATACCCCAAATCCCGCAGTTTTCTCATTGTCAACGCAGGTGCGTTGTCTTGGTGAAACATGATTTTTTTCTTCTTCAAGCCAGGCCTCTTCTCGCGAATTTTGGCATCCAGCTGGTCAAGAAGGCTGGAGTAATATTCGCCTGTAATTGTTCTGCCTTTTCCAAGGTAATCAATTAACAGGTTCCCAGGTTCACACTGGCCATGGTTTTACCAGCAGATGCGATCGACTTCGCTTTCTTTGGCGCTGAACCACCGGCTACCACCCACTGCTTCGACTGCTCTTTCGTTTTTGGCGTGTAGTGGTGGCACAAAATCGGTCGGATCCCTATTGAATCAGTCCAAGCATTTCTGCGAAATTTGCTTTTGATCGGCATTCAGCAAATGTGTCACCCACCTTGCGCAGAGCTTTCGCATCCCTAATTCTTCGTGCAAGATGTTTCGCACCCTTTTTTCCGATATCCCCACGATCTCAGCTATATCACTCACCTTCACGCGCCTGTCGTCCAACACGATATCGTGCACCTTTTCGATGGTTTCTGGTGTGGTTGCTGTTTTTGGCCGTCCACGTGGGTCATCTTCGAGGGAGCGGTTTCCATGTATGCGGCAAGCGCTGGCCGTCGTCACGTTTATTTAAGCACTGGGGACGCTTTTCTATTTCTATCGCTTCTCTTGTAATTCTCGTCGTTAGGTTTTCACTTTTGGCTAGGATCTTCGTGTTTTCCTTCTAGCTCACCGACAGATAAAAACACAACCAAATCCCGATAGATCGCAACCCCTACACAGACACACGGACCGACCAGGGAACTTACAGGTACTCGGACCAATTACACGAAGCCGCGCACGCGTGACGTCAATAGTGGGACGCCCCCCTCCCGACACAGCAGCATATAACAAGAGGTAGTGCTAGGCGCACATCAGACGATCTCCAGCTCTAACCAGCGACAGACCGACTAGCTCCTGAAGATGACGAGTGCGATCTCGTTGAAACGTAGAGTAAATAGTCCTTTTCAGGACAAAATTCACACGCGGCCAAAAACCCGAGAAACTACACCTTCATATATATATATATATATATATATATATATATATATATATATATATATATATATATGTATTATTATATAAAGCGTATATATATGTATTATTATATAAATAAAGCGTATATATCTGGATTATTCAATTTTAATATAGTAACATTATTAAAACTAAAATATGCCTTAGCATCCCCTAACAGCTTAACGCGAATTACAGGTTTATTACAAGTCCTAAACTATTATTACGCCCACGCGCGTGTATCGATATATAGATATAGAAGATATTTGGCTGTCGATATTAACTTTAAACGAGAAAACCACGCAAATTTCCCGAATTCGATCCCGAGACCCCATTTATATTATACATATATATGTTGATGTATTTTTATACTTTATCCTAATATTGAAGTGTTGTGCCATAAATATTAATATGCATGTTTTTTTTCTTTTTGCAGAGCCTCTTCATCAAGCGGTGGTATGGCCGAGCTATCCTCAGCCTTCATCACATGTACTGTTACCGCAAATACCTCCTCCGCCATTACAGTTGTTAAGTTCAGGGTCTTCCGATTATCTTTCTAGTAGTACGACATTACACCAGCATACACAAACACACAGCACTAGGCTGGTGGCCGTCACGACAGATACAAAGAGAAAAATTCCCCTACCTATACCAGCGACTACTCTAATTAAAATAGAAACAGACGCCACGACGTTAGATCAAACAAAAACACTACAGGCTGTGAGCACGATAGCCAGTAATACGGCTACAGTTTTTACGGATCAAAACGTCGCCCCTTTAGTTACTACGCACGTCATTTACCAACATCCCACGAATCTTATACTGTCGCAAACGCCGGCGCCAGAAACGGCATGTCGATCGCAAGCAACTTCCCCAGTAACTTGCCTGACCCCGCCGCCAGAAAACAATCCTCAAAACGAGGAAGAATCCTTGTGCGTGCAAGACGCCAGTAATCAAACGGAATCGCCGATATGCAGCGAAGATGACACCACCACTCATGCTATAGTCGAAGAGACAAAATCCAAAAGTGATGAACAAGCTAAAAGTAATCAAGAAGAAGAGCTTCCAATTAATAAAGTACCTGAAAAAATTGAGGAACCTGCCGAACCAGTACCTAATATCGTCGATCAGATCGAAATTACAAACGAATCTGAAGAAAATGAAGTCATAAACTTGCAGACAGTGCCGTGGACATTAACAGAACCGATCGAAGAAGACAAGAAAGAAGAAGAAATTAAACCTGATAGTACTCAAGATAAAATCCAAGAAGAACTTAGTTTAAAACCAGATTTGAGCGGCTTAGAATTACTTTCAAGCATAGTCGAATTTGAAAATTGTAGGAAAAGTATCGAAAAAATGCACGTCAAGCAAGAAATACAAGAGCCCAAAATCGAGAATGAACAGAACGAAGAAGTTCTCAAGGGAATTGCTCACATGACACTAAAAGATCACGAAGTAGAACTTTTACCGAAAAAGACAGAAGATACTTTCGGAGGCTTGGATCTACTATGTGCTCTTGCGGCACAAAGAATTCTCGAGGAAGTTAACGAAAAGAACAAATTAGAAACTATGAATGGCGATAAGGAGGAAAAAGATAGGCACGAGAGGAGAAGAGAGAAAAGAAAATCGAAAAAACATTCCGACGAACCCAGACATAAAAAGAGTAAATATGACGAAACTAATCGTAAAATAAGGCATTCCGATAAAAAAAGTAGACATGAAAAGTATAACAGTTTTGATTTAATGGAATACAATGATAGAATCGAAAATAGTGCGGAATATTCAAGTGAAATTAATAATGGTCACTGTTCTTGTAGAACAGACGATAATTACAGAACTTATAAAACGAGAGAGTCTGAAGAGGAGGTCAAAAAATTCATAGCAAGTAAGTCGCAACCGTTGTGTTGCAAAGGTGATTGGCCCTGCATGAATCCTAATGAATTGGACATGCGAAAAAAACTGGCCGATTTGCAGAGGAAATACCGGGAAAAGCAGTTGGAACTGCATAAATTAAAAGTTAAAAAGTATACGGACTGTTCTAAGAAAAGTAAATCAAAGAGGAAATCAAGTCATAGTGACAGAGATAGAGGAACACCCCCTCCTTTATTAGATAAAATGGATGTGCCGTTAAAACCTAACAAGAACAATCAAGAACTTCTAAAACCCCCAACGTTATGTGCATATGGGACCGAAGATCTTAAATCGGCAAAAGTAGAAATAAATAAAGACATAGAAGTGAATAACAAAGAAGATTTCGTTGAAGATTGTTCGGTGAAACGTTGTTATACTCCCAGTATTGATTTAAGTGATAGCACGCCGGAGAAGGTATCTTCTTCGTCAAAGAAAAGAAAAGTTGGAAGGCCGAAAAAATTATTAACTTCTTCTGGATTACGTACTGGTACAGAAACGATAGTTGCCAAGAAACCTAAAAAAGGGAACATAGTCGGGTATTTATTGGCAGCCAAAGAAAAGTTAATGCAAAGCAAAAACGGACAGTTATACTCGAATAGCCCTCCAAGATTCGTAGAGGAGACAACGCCGAAGCATAAATCTTCTAAGAACAAAAGTGAAGATAACCATGTTAAAAAGAAGCACGACAAGAAAAACGAGAAATGCAAAATCCGACCGAAATTGAAAGCGGAACCCATGATCAAGAAGTTTGCCGAAGAAGAGGAACTTCATCATGAATGGTCTAAGGAAGTTACTACTATCGAACCGGAACCAGAGGAAACGGAAGAAGTAGTCGAAAATGAAGAGGCCAAAGAAGAAGAAGTACCAGAAGAAACCGTCGAACAGGAGGTGGTCACTGTAAAAGATGAAAGGTGTATCTTGACGGCAGAACATTTGGATACAGATAAAATGAGAGTGTTGACTGCTATGGGCGGACTGTTTTACGCTGGACATTTGAATGCTGTGGAACCGCCAGATGTATATTCCATCACTTTGGACGGAGAGAGAGGGAATAGGCCCCACATTATGTCCAGAGAAGAAATATTACGAGATGCGGTAAGTTCTCTGATATAAAAATAAAAGAAATCAACATACACCATTATACGTTAATTCAAGGGCGGATTGATATATAAGGTTTGCAACTCTATAAAATAAGATAAGAAAAAATAATTAAACCGGTCTCAAAATCAAGTAAATTTATTGGTACTGCCAATGTACATAATTATTTTTCCACGCATTTTCCAATCACCATTTAGTGCAACACATTTCTCCAAACGTTAAATCCACATCTTCATTCCACCCATGGAAAAACTTCCTTGTTTACCGTTGATTCAATTGCGAACAGTAGCCGGAAATTCAGTGTTTGATAAACATTGTTAATCTTTCAATACCTCCTTCAACTTTGGGAACAACCGAAAATCTAAAGGTGACAAATCAGGACAGTACAAAGGGTACGAAACAACAGTGAATCTGAAATTCACGATGAAGATAGTGACGAGCCTGAAGCTCGTCACTGTCTTCAACGTTTCATTGCTGCAATGCGGTCTAGCATTGTCGTGGTGCAAGAAAAATTTTGTTCTTTCCGCCCTTGCTTATTACTTATTTTGCAGTATCTTATTGAATTAATCGTTGAGCTCTTCCGCAGATTTTCGATATAAATGAATATTTGCATCCGAGCGACGGTACACAGAAAAATAAAACTTTTCATGCTAAAATGAGATACTCAAAGTTACCATTTGCAGGTTAGAATTTGTTTCTATCCTCGCTCACTCACACAATGGCGTTTTTAGAAACCTTATATACTACGTGCCCCAAAATTCGCCGAACAGCTCCACAGTAGTTTGTAGTAGCGATATAGGAACAGGGAAAAATACTAAAAAA
Organism: Melolontha melolontha; assembly: GCA_935421215.2. Lineage (NCBI taxonomy): Eukaryota > Metazoa > Arthropoda > Insecta > Coleoptera > Scarabaeidae > Melolontha > Melolontha melolontha. The sequence goes on from OW285242.1 coordinate 49,366,240, forward strand.
ATTCCACATTGTTCATTTTACTAGATATTGGCCTTTCTGTAATGGTAAATTTGGCAACACGTTTAATTTACCCTAATAATGGATAAGGTAACGGGTGTTCATTTGAAAAGTCAATCTAGTAGCATGTGATTTACTGAGAACATTTTGAAGTAACCTACGAAGTCGTACTCGTATATTTTGACAGTTTCATACATACAAGGTGAGGCATAATAACGAGCGATTTTTAAAAGGCTGTTAAATAAAAACACTTCGTTTAAGAAAATTTCTGATTTCATAATATTAAAATACATGAAAAAGCATTTTCTGCAATAGTAAAATGTCGGTTATTTTTTGAAGATAACTCCGGTAAGATGCCTTCCGTTTAGACGCACACATTCCTCCAGCCGGACCTTGAAGTGACCCATCACATTGCATAGCATTGCCAGTGGGATTTGAACAACTTCTTGTCGGATCCGCTCTTTCAGGCCTTCAATTGTTCGAGGAGGGTTATCTTGGTAAACTTTACTTTTCAGATAACCCCACAAGAGTCACATGTTGTGAGGTCCGGTGAACTAGAGGGCCATGCAATATCCCCATTTCGGGAGATCACATGATTTGGAAACAAACGATTGACAATATTCATGCTTACTCGAGCAGTGTGGGATGTTGCTCCGTCCTGCTGGAAAAACGTCTCGTCGTTCACGTCGTAGTGTGCAAGTTGTGGAGTAAAAAAGTTTTCCAACATTTCTGCGTCTCTCTGCAAAGTCACTGTTACAGCATTGCCAAGGCCATCTTCAAAAAAGTATGGCCCTATTATCCCTAATGAAGACATGGCGCACCACACAGTAACTTTTGCGGAGTGCAATGGTTGCTGATGCAGTTCTCTAGGAATAGCGTCACTCCAAAATCGAAAGTGCTGCTTGTTCACGTAATCGGAGAGATGGAAGTGCGCTTCATCACTCATCCACAAACAGTTTACAATGTCCTCGTCTCGATTAATCAAATCCAAAAATTCTAAGCTGAACCGGCGTCGGCTCACATAATCTGTTTCCTTAAGGGCCTGAACCATTTGGATCTTGTAAGGATGAAAGTGCAAATCTTTGTGTAAAATTCTTCTTACTGTTCTGTTTGAAACCCCAACTGTAACGCTGTGTCGGCGAGCTGAGCGACGAGGGCTTTTGTCAATGGCGACTCTTACACGTTCAATGTTTTCAGGTGTGCGCACAGATTTTGGTCTCTCAGTTTTCTTCCTTGTCGTTGACTTTTGACTTTTTAATCGCACAGGCAGATGGCACTGGCCGATTTCGATTAATGTTGAAGTGGTTGCGAAATGCACGACGTGCTAGCTGGTACGAACTATCGTTTTGATCAAATGCTTTCACAGCGTACGCACGATGCTGTGAGGTCCAACGTTCCATTGTGACTAAATGCTATTTCGCGCCGATCGTAACAGACACTATCCCCTCCTCGTCCCTCCGACGCAGCTTAATTCGCGCGCTTTTTAAAATCGCTCGTTATTATGCCTCACCTTGTACAAATAAATAACAAATGTGATTGACATTATCAAATGTCATTTGGATTTACGTTTACGGAACAACAAACACATACTAATATATATGCGTCTTATTCTATCAAAATTTCAAAGTAACCTAGATTGACTTTTCAAATGAACACACGTTATTAGAGTTGCCCGTATCCATGGGAATAAGAGAGAATAATGAAATTAAAATTTTAATGTCTGACAAATACGATAAATGTGAAAAGTGTCAACGAAATGTAATTATAATGATAAATTTATAATAAATGTTCAAAATTAAGTCCGCGCTGATGTCTGCAAATTTCCGCTCTTCTAATTATATTCCCCTGCACTCTTTCTAGCATTTCTCCATCTATTGAACGAGCTGCTTTAAATATCCGGTTAGTTAAATCTGATTCATTTAAAACTGGTGTTCTGCACACCAAATGTTTAATATGACCCAAAAGAAAAAAGTCCAAAGGGGTGAGATCAGGACTTCTAGCTGGCCAAAGGGACGGTCCACCTTTTCCTATCCACCTTTCGGCAAATTGCTCATTTAACCAGTTTCTCACTGGTGCCGCTTCCATTTGTAGCCACATATTATTTATTACCGCTAATGGAAGTTCATCTACCAAATTTTGTAAACCATTTACCAAAAATTCTAAGGAGTTGTCCCCGGCCAGCCCGTTATGAAAAATGACTAGCCCGATTAACCGATTCCCAATAACACCTGCCCAGACATTTACGCTAAACCTATGCTGGTGGTTAGCTTGTCTAAATACGTGAGGATTTTCCAAAGCATAAAAACGTGAATTTCACTGATCGTAAAATCCATCTCGTGAAAAATTAGCTTCATCCGCCCACAAGATATTTCTGCAAAATTGAGGATCTCTTTGTATTTGTTCTAAAAACCAGTAACAATATACATCACGACGTTGAAAATCTTAATGTAATAAAGCTTGAACTTATCTGTAATGATAAAGGTGAAACCGCTCATCTAGTATATTACTGATTGCACGTGTTGATATTGTTGAATTGTCTGCTAATAAATTTAAAATGGCATCCTTTACTTCAGGCGCCTTGTAGTTTTTGGACGATCTCTATCCCGATAAAAGGCACCTGTTGGTGATACGCTTCCTGTTTCTCTTATTCTTCGATCTAAATGTCTAAAGACATTGCTACTAGGATGTCTTCTCAGAGGATACCTTTCGCGATAGACTAACGGCAACAGCAGCAGCATTGCTTCCGCATTCCCCCTACACCAAATGCATGTCTGTATAATTGTCGTTTGAAACCATTTTAACATAAATTTAAAAAAAAACACCAGCACAAAACAGCAAAACTCGAAAAATAACAAACACTGATGAAGAACTAATGAACGTCAAATACAGCTAAGAACTTGAACATCCAAAATGCAACAAAAATTAATAATGTAGTAATAGAGTTGAAATATGCATGACAATTTGAAAACGTCAAAATGACATTAATAAGCAATTTTCATTCCGATATTTATTTACGTTAAAGTGGTTTATTAAGAGTAAATTCATGCCAACGTTGCCATATGTTTTTTCAGGTAAAATTAGCATAAAATGACTTTCGTGAAATGGTATAATTACAAGAGAGATTAATTACAAACTTGGTTATAGTTGTTCTAAATCTAAATTGTTATCCCATTGACCATATCAAAACCAATCTTTAAAATGTTTTCCAGTAATTAAGATAAACGACATCTAAAGTGTTAACTTTGAATATTTATTTCTTAGTAGTTGGGTACTACTGACGATGTGTGCAGTGGACATGAAATGTACATATAGTTAATATACTATTGTTTGTGAAAATATAAGGTGTGTTATTGAAGTTTAATAGTATACTGGTTGAATTAAATACAATTGTAAAAATTATTTAAATGTGCTGACCTTTTTCTATTGACGGCTAGATACTAACGATCTTACCGTAAAGAATTGGCATAGAATTGCCGCATTAATATTGCCTCCATTGAAGATTCGTTTAAAATTCTGCGACATGGTGAAATACCTGCTTGTACTGGGAAAATGACCGCTCTACATCTAGCGTCTCCTCCTCACAGCTTTCACATTCAGGCGTGTCATTTATACGTTGGCTTATAATTCGCATTTTCTTCAAATCTGGATTTTTATTTAGAACGGCAGCAAGTTTCTCGGCTACGTGATGCGCTATATTATGATATATTATAATGCACGGTTTTTCAATCGTTCAAGTGATTCTCCAACAGAGTAATTTTCGAAAATCTCCGCTATATCCGCTTCAACTTGCTGATCCGAGAACAATTCTTGACTTCTTTTAATAGCATTCGAATCCTGAGGTTTCAACGTGGAAATAAAAGATTTGATACTCTGAAAATGTTTACTGTAATACGATATTGCTTCAAGTCAGGTACTCCATCTGATTAATATAGGTTCAGGTGGTAGTGGAATTCCTGGGCAAAAGTTTTTGAATTCGCAAATCCGATCAGGGGATTTGAGGAAAATCTTTGTGTTAGCTACGAGAAGGTCTATTTTTGAATAGCTGTGTCTAATGGTACTTGCCACAAGATTTCGTGAAGGAGATGCGGATAATCTATCTTTAGTAATCTCCCAACTTTAGCCATGGTTGCGGCTCCATAACTGACAAGCATTCTCAATTAGCTTCGTTGTATACCAAAGATTTGAATAGCGTCTTTTATCACCTGCACTATATTTTTTGCCTTCGTACATATTTGGAAAATGTTTGCAGCACAAAAAAATTACGTCGACGGAGATGGTGAAGAAGATACGGATAATCTATCTTTAGTAATCTCCCAACTTTACCCATGGTTGCGGCTCCATCACTGACAAGCTTTCTTAATTGGCTTCGTTATATACCAAAGATTTGAATAGCGTCTTTTATCATCTGCACTATAGTTTTTGCCTTCGTATTTGGAAAACGTTTGAAGCACCAAAAAAAATTACATCGACGAGCCATTCGATTTTAAAGTACCCACTAACATTGTTTTTGTTAGCATCTGTTGTTTCGTCAACGTTTATCCATACTTTCTCATTTTTTGTAATATTCCTTTCGGTATTTTTCACATGTAATTTCACATGCGGGATATGCCTTCGTAGTAGGCTTCTGTTTGGTAATTTCCAAGCAGGAACATATTTTTCCCAAAATGTACAGAACGCCTTCTGCTCCACAATGGTTGGTGGAATATTATACACATTAAACATGAATATAAATTCTGTCAAGAAAGTTCAATATGGTATTTCATTTTTAACATTTGCTCTGTGTTTCGCCGATTGTACGTGCCATTTACAGCCTCGTGATAAACCATTAAGTTCTCATTGCAACTGTCACATTTTATGGAATTGTAGCAGTATTTTAAATCGGAACAGGAAGCTAATACATATATATATGAACTATGAAAATTTGTAAACATAGATAACAAATTATGGCGAATTTAAACAAAATATTTCGACAGACATGATGCTGCTTCCAGTTATACCGGACAGTTGACAGCAACATTATTATTTTAAAATGAACACCCTGTATATTATTACATTTTCAAATTCTACGTAAAATTTTAGAGTTACTTTGTGAAGAATATCCTAATCTAAAATTTATACTTTTCGAGATATCAATTTTTTTAATATAAAATTGACAGATGCAGACCTTTATATTAAAAATTCTATGTGGACATCCCCTAGAACAAATAAAAAATATCTTGCTGTGGTAGTTAGTAGGAAGGAAAAGGTAATTAGTGATATGTTAAAAACTTCTTTACTGTATGCAGGATTTGTACAGAAGTGATGGAAATTCAACTTAAAAAATGTCAAATTTTTTTTAATGAAACTACCCATTTTTTCCTGTCTTAATGAAATCCACGGCAGAAAATAACCACTTTCCTATACCTAAACGTAACCGTTTTTTGAGATATAACATTGCAATTAGAAAAGTTAATTATTTCTGCCGTGTTGGTTGTTGCTTGAAAACAACCACATTGTGTTAAGTTTTTAAGTATTCTCTTTACGGTGTGATGGCTGGGTCGTGGTTGATCGTATCTTGTAGCAAACAATGCACATGTTCTGGTGACAACCCTGTCACATTCATATGTATTTAAAGTAAATTTAAAATAAAGTTGGTTTAAAATAACAAAGATATAACCGAAAATAACATGCCTGTCAAAATATTTTGTTTAAATTCGCCATAATTTGTAATCCATGTCTACAAATTTTCATAAATATCACGTTAGTAGTTCGCAATATACAAATAGTTTAAGCTCGTCGTGACACACTCTGTATGTATTAACTTCCTGTAACCCTAGCAACCCGTATTTTCTTTTACGTAACATTGTCACCCATGATACACACTCGAAAAGAACTAATACACAACTGACTATCTCTATTAAAATCACTGTTCAACATTGACAGTATAAATTCTTGTAATTTACTGGCGTGTTACGTCACAGTTCGTTCATTCAACTTATGAATGGGTCTTATTAAAAATCTTTGCGCTTGGTAAATTACAAGAATTGATGCTATTAATAGATGTGATTCAGATTTATATTAGTCATTTAATCTATTTAAATAGGTATTTATTCAATAGTACACTCCAATGCGCAAATTTAAACCAAAGTTCCAAGCTCTAATACACACCCAGCGAGCAACTTGTACCGCCCAGCGGCCGCACTACTGGCGGCTAGCAAAAACGACCATGTCTAATCATAACAATGTGAGCTCTCACACATCGGCACAAATATTTTATCGATTGGTGGGTCATCCAACGTACAGCCCTGATTTCGCACCCAATGATTTCTTTTTGCTCCCTTACCTGCAGAATAAACCACGCGATTAACGATTTTGGACTCGAAAAAGAAGCGGTGAATGCATGTTTTGGGGATACTTCAATCGAAATGGAACAAATTCTATGAAAATTGGTTCAAACGTATACAAAAGTGTATCCATCATCACGGAAAATATTTTGACAAACAATAAACTCATTTTCAATGATAAATATTTGTTTTGTTTTTATTCCGGGTAAATAAATACCAACCCTCGCATCACTTCGTTTATTTTAAATAATGCCTTCAGTGTTTACAATTCGAAGTTTTACATTTAACGTAATGTAGCGACTATTGTGTCTCCACAAACGAAGTGTAAGCGAGCGATAGGCACAACAGTTATTTTCATTAAGGGCTTCATCACTTAAACGTTTTCCTCATTCTTCCCGGAGCAGCTGTTTTGTAGTTAACGCACACATAATACAACTTCACAAAAATAAAGAGAAACAAAGAACAACGACGACAATAACAAAAAATAAAAATTACATTGCGAAAAAGCAAGTCATCTTTCATAAAAGATACGACACTTCGTGGAGCAAAATTAGAAAAATATCCGTCTAAAATTATAATAAGAATACAAGATGTACATCATAGATAAGGGAGAGCTTATAGACCGGTTCTCTTATTCTCTTCTTTTTTCCTTTCTTTCATTCGGTGCGTCGGTGCCTTGTCAGAGACGATTGACTGAGTGACTATGACTAACATTCGAGTACATCAAATGTGAAAATTATGTTCGGGACAGCCTCAAAAGGGTCACACAATTAAAGATGATTAAAATAGACGCCTTTTCAGAATTGACGTATTACGGTAAATTGTTCTATTGTCGTGTAGTGAATTAACGTGGAGAAATGACGGTGAATTAAGCAATAAATACGGTCGGAAAGCAAGTTATTTCTCCATGTAATAAAAAGCGCCTATAAAAACCTGTTTTATTAAATATACGGGGCTTCGAAAAAATGTTTTGTGATTTATAAAAACTGAATATAGCTAAAATTTCAGATTGTGGAAGTTGCACCAGTCAGTACCGAAGAATTACTGGTAGGAACAAGAATTTGTGCGTATTGGAGCCAACAGTACAGATGTCTTTATCCGGGAAGTGTAGCCGAGCCGGGCACACCCGATCCAGCGTTGGATTCCAAGTTTGTGTCTGTCGAATTCGATGATGGAGATAGTGGCAGAATAGCATTAGAAGATATTAGATTGCTTCCGCCGGATTACCCTATAATTGGTGAGTGATATATCGTGCGTTCCAAAAAAACAGCCTCAGATTTGGCCATGAAATTTTTAAGTATGTCGTAACTTAACCGCACCGTTCTGAATTGTCAAATGTTAATAATAAATTTTATATTTATTTATGACAGGAAGATTATAACCTAAATTTAACCTTACAATTTTCTAACCTCACGGTGCCGTTTCATTCAATGCTGAGTAACCTTAGTACAAACTTCGCAGCAATACGCCGAATGTTACAAATGCCATGAATTGTTCTCCTTCGATCTTGCAGGATAACATCACGTACTTTTGCTATACTTTATGGCACGATTACCGAAACGCTCATCATTATCAACCGACACACGTCCTTTTTAAAACGGTTTTACCACTCATAAGTCATCTGGAATCTAGCCTGTAGCATCCTCACCAAACACTTGTTTAAACATTTTCAAAGTTTCCGCTACCGTTTTGACAAGTTTGAAACAGAATTTGATGCACGTTCTTTACTCTTACGACATTGTAATGTCGCAGAATAACTAAAACACAACTCACCTAATATAAAAACAAAAACTGTTTGCCACCACCTAGCAAAGTATCGTTTGACAAACTGACTTAGAGCGCTATAGCATTGTACTAGCATCCCTTCTCGCGCCATATTCAAATTCCGGGAATTTCTGAGCAGCACATAGCATATCGGAAAAGAATAAAGAACAAAAATACCCTTAATACTATTGTTAATATGGACCTAATAGCTTCTTCTAAATATTCTTCTCAACTAGCTAATTAGATTTGTGAATGCAGAAATATAGAAATACTACTTTGCTTTACTAAGAAAATGAAACGTCACCATAAGCAATTTTCAATCACAGATTATTCATAAGTCAACACCGAAGTTTTTAAGTCTGTGCCAGATCTTTCAAGATCTTTCGATAAGAGAAAAATATATTTTTTAGATTAGATTTTTTTGTTAGAACAAATCAGATTTTTTGGAGCTATAAATTGTACCGCAGTACAACCCTGTGTCCCCATAAGTCTAAATTAGTTTAAAGCTCACATTATAAAATAAAAGCTTATTTGGCAGATAGTTAAAACATATTCGAACAGCCAGTAATATTTCCAAAAGATTATTAGCCTCTGTTGTTCTTTCACATATCTCGATATCACGAAAATCTTCTAGCAATATGTATGTCTGTCTAGGTATCTAATAATATCACATGTATTTTAGTAATCATGGTTACAATCCGTGTTTCTTCACGGATAAAATAATCAAATAAATTCAAAGATACCTGTGCAGTTATCTAGAATTTTTTTATCTTGCGAAGTATACTTTTTCCAAGTCTTAATCAAGCTTATAGATAACAACTGATATTTCCCAACATCTAACGCATTCTCATCAATTACAGAGTATGATCCCAATCCTCTGTTGAGCCTGAGTAAAAGACGCCGCAGAACATCAACAGCGGAAGACAAACAGCGATCCAATCAAGCGCCAATACTAACTAACTTGGCGCCTTCTTTACCGACAATACAAGAGATTCCCAAACATCAAGACGTTGAAAAGGAAAATAAAGATGCGAACAAAGGAGATGCCGATTCTCACAAGGAACGGAAGCGCTTAAAAAAACGAAAGAAGGAAAAATTGAAACAGAAACTGCTGCATGAGGACAAAAAGAAAAAGAAGAAACACAAGTGCAACGATGAAAACTGCAAACACAAAAAACATCACAAAAAGCACAGGAAGCACAAGAAACATCATCACAATAAAGAAGCAGAGGAAGAGAAGAAATTCGAAGAGGTAACCGAGGTACCTGAAGTCGAAGAAAATGAGGATGGGGAAGAAATCAATGAGGAACAACAGGATTCCTTCGAAGAAAATGGCGATGAATTCCCAGAATACCAAATAATCGCCAATCCCGAGGACGAAGTTACTATGGATGACATTTTAGAAGATAAAAAGAAGGTACTACTACTCTGAATCTTGCATAGAATACCATTAAAATATTTCAAGTTAGCCGGAATCGTGTGAAGCAAAATATAAACTTTTTATATATTCCATTTATTTTTCTAATTGGGTGTAGTGTCTGGTTTCTTATGGATTCATTCAAGTGTTCACTGGAAAATTTCCAACATATAAAGCAATATCGTTTTTGTTTAGAAATCGAAAAAAATCCGTGACCGGCAGGAATCCTGCGAAAGTAGAAGCAAAATGAGTGCTTTTTTACCAGCCAGGCAACTGTGGGGCTGGTCCGGTAAAGGATATAGACGACCCAAGGCAAAAGGACGAACAAGGAAACAGTTTTACAAAGCTATACAACGAGGAAAAGAAAGTATACAGGTAAGTTTTATACATAAAAAATAAATTGTGTTACAAACTCATATATACTTGCACATAAGTAAGGGATTTCTCACTAAATTGTTTAGTAGCCACAAGCCACTACAACCTGCTCTTATATTTAACTGATACTAGAGATTTACCGCGACTCACCCATAATACCACACAATGTTGCCACGACAGATTTCGACTGATAAATAGAAAGGTTCATTCGAGTAACATCTCACCGGCGGGTCGTCCTAGAGCGTATATATATTTTGCCGTCGCCATCGGAACACCAGTCAGTTGCACTTCGCTGGTTCACAGTGATAAATAATAATTTTATAATACGATGTAATACAATGTAGCATATAAATTAATAAAGGGATTTCCGGATTTAATCTACAATAGCAGTATAATAAAGTGTAAAGTGTGTGATATACCGCTAATGAATTCAAGAAAATTTCACTGCGAAAGACACGTAAATTGTGTAATGCATAATCGCAAAAAACGTAGCGAGACATTTTTGTTTCATTTATGTGCAACTTTCATATTGTGTAATGTACCGTTTAAGTTAGTAGACAACGAATCATTTCGTTAATTTTGGAAGCACTACGGTAAAAGAACGTTCCCTTCGTGAACGTATTGAACATATAATTAAATCTGAATTGAAATAAAAATAACCTGTGGTTATCTGTGGACAAAACAGATTGTAAAAAAAAAAATCGGTTGTTAATGTTATGGTTCGTACAATGGAACCACATCAATCGTCACCTTCAATTTTACTAGCTTGCAGAAAAGTACAACAATGTACTGTACTGCCAAAATAATTTCAGAATTAGTGTTAAATACACTGGAAAAGTTTGAACTTTCAACAAACCAAGTATTAATGTTTGTGAGTGATAGTGCCGCGAACATGCTCCCTGTAGGCTGGTCTCTAAAAAAAAGATCTTGTTACATATTACGTGTAAAATCCATACTTTACATCTTGTGACAGAAACTATTCATAGATGTTATGCAGATGTAGATGCATTAATTCCAAGTGCAAAAGCTACGTTTCTCAAATCTTCAAAACGTATTCGTCAATTTCACAGACAGAAAGCCAGTCAAAATTTCAAGATAGGTTTAAACAGATTTTAAAACTATTCAGAACAATTACGTCGGACTAGTGGAGGCAATAGAGAAATTCGAAAACCTTTCGGTGCCGTTAGTGGAATCTCTGCAAATAGTGTAATATGTTCACACATAGCTATGGGCTGTAAAAGACGCAAAAAATGTTTGTGTTCTAGAAAGGTTTGAAAGTGTTTTAGAGAAAGTTTCAGATTTTGCCACACTAAGACAAACTTGTAAATAATAATAATGATAATAATGTTTATTGTCCAACAGTATATAAACAAATTATAGGGCATTATACAAAATTAGACTATTTAATGTCTGTAGAAAAAATACACAGTATTACAATGCGATTACACCAAATAAGTAAATGATCACATACCCGCATACAAGTAACACACAAACATTAACCCAAAGACCTATTATTAAAATTAGTGGCCATATGATATAAAGGAGATTTCACTAAAATAGTTGTTTTCGCTGTCGGGATGTTGACGTCAAAATTGCGGGTAGTACGAGTCGGTACATTTAGATTTATTTGCGCGAGTAGCGAAGGAGTGTCGATCCCCTGTAGTAGAAGATTACATAAAAACTTTGCACTATAATCCGCTCTACGACTGGATAGTGATAAAAAATTATGCTGGCCCAGTAAATGCAGATAGTCAATACCACGGGCAAGGTAAATGCCATCCATTCCATACAAGTACAGATGCGTCAATAGAACTGTTAACTCATTTTATGCAAATATAACATCAGCAGAGGTAGAACGCATATAAGCACATTTTTTCTCCGGCATGCACTCGGTTTGCGGAAATTACTGTGGAAACACATCTGATATTGCAAATATTTAACCGATTTTACTCAGTTTGTAACTTCACGGCAAACGTTTAAAACGGTAAGTGTTCCACCACTTTTTATAAATTTCGGTTTTTAACAGTAATCATTTATTACTCTAAATGAGCGAAGTGCGCTCCAACACTGCCCAAAATCTACGCGTGAGGACGAGCCGCCGGTGCGTTGTTACTCGAATAAACCTCTCTACTGATCATCGACTGCAAATTTGACAGAACCATCAACGGATATTTCACTCATGTGCACTGCCAAATTCGATTTCGAGGCAATTTAATGTCAGAATATTTAATGTATTTTAAACGAATTAGGTGAAATAACTTTGTTTAATTAACTGCCATTATTCAATACAAAAGTGAAATACAGAGCAACTTTGTAATCCATTGTTCACTAAAAAATTACCATATACACAACAAATAGTAAATATCAACCTCTAAGCAATATCTAAAAAAATTAGAACAGTGATGGTTAATTAGAATTTATAGTGTATAGAATTCATCCAGTTTGTGTAAACAATTCCTAATCGCACTGCTCTGTTGCAAAATGTGTAAATACATTTGGAATTAGAAAAAAATAGGTCAAGGATAATTCTCGTTAAAAATGGTCGGCCTATTACTGTAGATTAAGTGGCCAATGGTGAATTGCCTGAGAATTGGCTCTAAAAGTAAAAAATAATGCATCAAACTATTTGGTTCACCGTCAGAAAAATCTGGGAATATACAATATTAAATATTATTGCGACCCACATCATTACGAGAACTTAATAAATGACTGACAAGATATTTATTGCTTGTATTTTCCTAACTGCATTGTAATTGTTTAGGAACCTTTCGTTAATAAAAAAATCAACCAACCATTCAAGCCGATCTGCGATGCTACAGACTGCTATCCACAGTTTTTAAACTATCGTTTGTGTCTATCATTACTACAAAAACGATAACATTGTTTATAAATTCCTCTGCTTAGAAAACTGCAAAAGAGAAATCTAAACCGGCAACAGCAAGAAATGTTAAAATATGATTCCTTACGATTTATTTCTATTTGTTTCTCAAAATGAAAGAATCATTAGAAAATTTAAATTCTAAGATATTCATCAGAAAATACAAATATATTGCTAATATCAGTAACCACCACTCCGTTAATGACACCTTAGGGCTCCTCAACATTCAATCAATTCAACCAAGTAGTTAAAAGTCTTAGGGCCGGTGTTATAAACGATAAAATCTGAAGATTTTATTTAGTAAGCAAGTAAATTTAATTTACTCTATAGATTGGGTATTATAAATAGCGAATAATAAAACTAACCAAGTAAATCTACCAATCAATTTACATCCTAGAAGATCGTGGTATTAAATGTTATTCATTGATTAAATGCGAACGGGTGTTTGCTACATTATGTTCAAAGAAACATAACCTTATTTTTAAATGTTTATATTTTGTGTGTGTTTGATAACTTGAATTTTGATCATCCCGGATTTATCGGTTTGTATCTTACAAATACATATAAACAAAAAGAAATAGTAAAGAATTAGGATTTTTTTTTGTATTTCTTCATTTTATTCAGTGGCTCCATCGTTTATCGAAACGCTCAACTGCAAAATACATAGCTATTAAGAGTTATTCTACAAATACTTATTTTACTTGCATGCATTTTTTATAATACCAGATTTCAATTTATTCATTGAATAAATTTATTCGTCAAGTTGTTATTCAGAGATTTATTCACTGTTTATTTATTATTTATTCGCTGTTTATAATAGCGGCCCTTAATGAATTTAGTAATGATAGTTGTATACATATTTTATTTACAAGTCTCCTACATCTATCCAAAACTAAAATATATGCCGTTCATATTAAATTGAAAAATTTGTTGTGAAAAACTATCGCAGAAACCCGTTTGTATTTATACTACTGCTTCACAATAAAATTATTTGAACATGCAATATAACCGCAAATTTGAATGAATATATATCTGTTGAAAACTCACCCAAACCTTATAATTCCTTTCTTACATATCAAACATTCTAGGTAGGAGATTCTGCTGTGTTTCTATCAACTGGTAGACCTGATCGTCCTTACATTGGTAAAATTGAAGCCATGTGGGAAGCGTGCGGTACGATGGTGGTAAAAGTGAAGTGGTTTTATCATCCGGAAGAAACGATTGGATGTCCGCTGAATTTGCAATATCCTGTAAGTAGCTTTACATGAACAAATCTATATTCCATTTTAATCTTAAATAAAAATATAAACAGCGTAGGACTATTAATGTGCAATATTGCAATTTCGGGATTGACCTAGAGATTTTAAAAATATTGCAATCTTTCACATTATATCATTTAACAAATTCGTAAGCTTAAAATCTAATAAATAGTATATTTTGGTGACATCCGGAACGTATTTTTACTAAAATGCAATCTATATAACAACAAAACATGCTTTAACGACCTTCAAAGAAAATATACACACCTAAAAGGTGCACTAAATATTACTAAACCGCTGTGTCTAATCTCCATCGTCCTGGATAATCACTTGACAATGATTGCATAATCTCGTTAAAAAGTTTACGACCTGAGTAATCGATAATGATCACCGTACCATATCTTCGCAGATTCTTATCGACTTGCTGTATGTTGCCCATGCATTTTAAATGGTGGTCACATCTGAGAGAATGAGCTTCCATTCCAAACTGTATAGTAGGACGATATTTCAGATCATTATCCGCTTGCAAAATTAAGAAATTATTATCACCAAACCACCATATAAGAGGTCGGTAGTATGGTTTGCTACAATTTTAATTTTATGGCAGTTTCTTTATAAATACCTTCAAGAATACAATAAGATATTAAAGAAATAGCACAAACGAAGCTTAACTTACAGTAAATTTCTTAATTGCTCTCTTTGTTCTTGACCAGGTGCAAAGAGAAACCTCATTTGTTAACACATTAAACCAATTATTCGTCCAATACTAAGTGCTTCTCGATAGCATTCTCTCCATTCTTGCTTTAAAATTTTTAGTAGGCTTTAAGCTAACATTCATACATTTCTTTATTACCTCAAAAATTGCGTTTTTTTTTTTCTTAAACAAACACAATTATCTTATTTTGTCCTAACATTGTTGCATTGTTGTTATTTACAGGTTATGTAGTTCTGATCTGATCAACACTGGCTTTTTCAATGTGATACATCACTACACAATATTTATGTTATATATTTATATCTATCTTGCAACTGATGGTTTTATGTACCGACATTACATTATTGTAGTTTTGCATTCTTACCGACATACGAGAGAAAACTGTTCTTAAATCTGCAATCTGTATTAGACCCAAACGTCCGCCACCCCTAGATTTTGTTGGACATATCTATCGTCTTATCCTTAGTGAGTAATAAAGCGCTTTTCCTTGTTACACAGACAGTAAATGATGCAGTTTCTTAGGCTATTAATAACGAAGTATTTATTCTAATAATTACAATTAAACTTCAAACGCGTTTACGGATTTACTTGTATTTGATGGGACATGAGACTTGAAATGAAGTGCAGCACAGTTAAACAGCGATACTGTGCTTAGTACGAGGGATATTTTTTAAATAAGGTCCGTTTTTGATTAAGAAGAAAAATAGTGTAAATATCATTAAAATATATTTATTTCCACATTCTGCATACTTTTTTGTATAATTTCCATTTTTGTTCAAACGTTTGTCATGCCATTCAACAAGTTTTTGTATTCCGATGTCAAAGAAATCTGTCGCCCATGGAGAAGCCCAATCTATGACTGCAGTTTTCACTTTTTCGTCGTCGAACCGTTGCCCACCAAGGAACTTCTTAAGTACCAAAATAAGTAAAAATCACTGGGTACAAGGTCTGGACTGTAAGATGCATGTTCCAATTGTTCCCATTCAAAATACCTGATTAGACCTTGTGTTTGTGCAGAAACATGTTGCCTTGCATTGGCATGGAACAAAATCACACCGGAAGACAGTAGGCGCCGCTTGTTTTGTACGGCACGCCAGAGTTTTATGAACGTGTCACAAAACCCATTAGAATCGATTCTTGTACCTAAATCCGCTAACAAAATCCCTTTCCTGTCCCAAAGTACAGTTGCCATAATCTTTCGTTCTGAAAGTGTCTGTTTGGCTTTCACTCTAGTTGGTGACAATGTGTGTCGCCATTTCATTGACCGTTCCTTGGACTCAGGAGTCACGTGAGACAACCAGGTCTCATCTCCTTCCTAATCGTACCGAATCAAAAACGATAAAGCACAGCCCAATCTTTTGTTTTGTGATCGTCAGAAAGCAGTCTTGGAACCCACCGACAACACAATGTTCGAAATTTTAGTTTCTCCGAAACAGAAAATTGATCTTGAAACCTGTTTAAATCAATTAATAACTTTTATATCGTGAATCGTCGGTCTTCTCGAATTTTGTTGTCCACTTCGCGAATCAAATGTTCAGAATGAGAGGTCGGGCAGGATATGGCTTATCATGCACATTAACCCGTCCATCCTTGAACATACTCACTCACTTTCGGACTTTACTGTCACTGATGGCATTATCACCATAAACTTCACAAATCTGATGGTGAATTTCCGCTGCTGTCAAACTTTTTGCACTCAAGAATCGAATTACAGATCGTATCTCACAGTCAACGGGCAACTCAATTTTCTTAAAAATTATGAACTTCTACAGCTCATCATACAAACAGACGATGTTGCATCTAAACGAGCGCAAAGCGTGTTGGGAGCAGACGCACAAGCGCAGTACGGCGATCGCGCGTCATTCTCACTCTCATTCACAAATGGACCTTATTTAAAAAATATCCCTCATGTAATACCTGTTTTTCAATTATTGAACTCTCAAAGTCGTCAAAATAATTATGCCTTACCACAATACTTCTAAACTGGCAACAAATCAAACTCAAACGATACTTGATCTCTCCATGTCTCTCTTGAACAGCATGATCCATTTGTTAGTGTACATTGTCATGATTTATGTTGTCTTTTTACAGTAATTACTGCTTTCAGTTTATGCTGTTTATATAATATCCACTGATAGTTTGATATTCTATAAAGTAACAAAGAACTCCTTACAGTATACATTGACTAGGAATCGCAGCCAAATCCTGAATTATCAAATATCATACACTATTTCTGAAATTATTTACAATTCGAAAAGGTTCCGTTCATTATTACCCTGTCATCCTAACTCTTAAATTATGTTCTTACCGAGATATCAAAAATCATCTTGGTCAACGGCAGCCATGGAGTTAAAAAAGTTTGTCTTAATTTATATCATTCTTTTGAAAAAATTGTGATAAATTAACTCCTATATAAAACTGTCCATTTGATGGTGACATTTTTGTCACTTTGACAGCGATAAAAAGCTATATAGCTTTTTATCACCGATAAAAACGCTTCTTCCTCAAAATTGGATTACATATCTAATAGCCCGGCATCACTTAATTTATTTTCGAATATTCTTGAACACACTCACCAATCAATGCAACGGAGGATAAAAGCTTGCATTGCAGTTGAAGGCGATCATTTCCAACAATTTTTTATAAGTTAATTTTGTTGTATTAGTACGTTTTGTCGTATGAACTTTGAATTTACTATTAAACATTCCGTAACTTTAAAACTAAGCCGTTTAAGGCATACATTCATATGAACTTTTATCATAATAACCCTTTTAATAATAACCCTTTTATCATAATAACCCTAGGAATCAGCCCAAAAAATTTGTAGCATATATTTAGAATCATCCTGTGTTGACAAATTTTAACGTCAGCATGACACTTAACTTGAAAATTTTATCAGAATTTTTTCAAAAGGATTGATATAAATTAAGACAGACGTTTTTCACTTAATGGCCACCGTTGACCAAGATCATGTTTAATATCTCGGTTTTTTTTTAAACAAACACTGTGACACACCAATAATAATTTTAATGATTTTCTACTTTTCTAAGCAAACTCATCAAACTAAGCTCTGTAAATTAATGTCACCATATCTAGAAGACGCTTGCAATCGAACCTCGCGTCCTATCAAATATTCTTGTATAAGCAGAACAAGGAAATTTCATGGTTACCGGATCAATATCAATTTTCTAACAACCATTACTTAATTTCAGGGTGCTCTATTTGAATCTCCACACGTTGACGAAAACGACGTCCAAACGATATCGCACAAGTGCGAAGTGCTCCCACTTGATGAGTACACTGAGAAATTAGGTGACGATCCCCAACGTTACGCAACCATATATGACAACAACGACATCTATTATCTTGCCGGTTATTATGACCCCACAACAACCACCTTGAAAATAGAACCCAACATTCCGTTTTCCAGTACGGACTGATAGAAAAACGGTTAAAATGAGAAACAAGTGTGATCGAGGAACATGTCGATAACTACTTTATACAGAGAGAGACAGACTGAAGTATAAAATGAAGAGGTTCTGTTAAGAAACCAAGCAATAAAATAAATTTAAATCGTCAAAGATAGGAATTTAAGAAGTCGAAGAAAATCCAAGAGATAAAAGATTTAAACATTTTTGACTCTTATGATGTTTTTATTAGTGATTCGAAGGTGCTATACATATAATTGAAGTTAACTGTTTTTTTTTGCGTTTACTTCATTTTGAAGGTCACTTTTTTAAACTTATAGAAAAATTATATATATACAAGTTATACATACGTACACTTTACTTATAAATATGTTATATATATTTGTTTCCGATTTTTTTTTAATTTTTCACAACTAGTGTTGAATGTATTTTCCTATTTTAGCAACACTGCATTTTTTTTTGACATGTTAAAGACAATATCCGTGCCATCACCTTTTATAAATTTCATTAAATAAACTATAAGGAATGAAGCAATTCTATCCAGTGAATTATTACAAGAAACTTTCATTTATAGCAGTGACTTATGTGTTTACAAGTGTTAATAATCAATGGAGACGACTTAAGTATAAAATACATATTTTGAAACGACGTATATTATGGCATTATTTTTTTTGCCACAAATATTACATTTGAAACTATGAAGAATAAGTTGTTAAATGATTTCTTAAATTGGTGATACACTTATGAAAACATATTCTTTTTCAATTCCCTGTTGATGAAATAGCGCCTACTATTAGGATTGAGGCAATTTTTATTTACTGAAATTATGAAGGATTTGTATAATATATGTGTTGTTTAATTTTGTCGGTTGATCTTTTAAATTCAAATATATTTTTGCATATATGCTTTTAAATAACGCGCCTTCATTCTAATAATAAAAAAATTACAATAGGCAGAGTGAACAAGTGAAAGCTGATTATTTAAATATATAAACATTAATTTTGCTACAAAAGTTTGATTTATATTATAACAAGTATCTAAATTAGATACTGTATTAACTTTGTAAGAATTCCAACTGTAAACATTACACTAAACTGATACCCAGTATGAACATTAAAAAAACTATGTTACTTTACATATTCAAATAAAGAAGTAAAGTTTATAACACAAATTCAATCCAAGAAAATCCTTAAATTTTTAAATATTTAGATATTTTTTTGGTAATAAAATTTAAGAGCATTTCTTTAACGAAAACAAAGTTTTTACTTTCTTAAAATCTTTTGCCAAGCCTCCTATCACAATTGTTAATATCATAACTGTCTATGACAAATCAAAACACATCTAAACTATATAGAACAATATTAGTAATATCCTACATAGAAATTATTTAAATAAAACAAGTTTTTAAAGCACATATATGTATTAAATTATAAAGTGTGTCTGTAAACGATCGTACGCCAATTATGTTGGTACGATGAATTTTATTTTTCTACAGTTGGTGGCAATATTAATAAAAAAGACTAAGGTTATGTTTACGTGAATTTGTTAAGTGAATATGCTACAAATGCTTTATTTAATGAAAAGAACACTGATAAATAGAAAAATACTTTATTTTAACTAAAACTGTTGAAAATGTCCTCCATTATTTTGTAAACACAAGTTTACTCGCCGTTTCAAACTTCAAATACACTACAAAGTTCTTCCTGAGGGATGTTTTCAATTGCATGTCTAATTGCGTGTTTAAGTTCCTCTAATGTGTATAAATGGTTTTTAAAAACCCTATTCTTGACATGCCCGAAAAGGAAATAATCTGGTGGTGTCAAGTCTGGAGTTCTCGGTGGCCAAAGGCTTTGGCTGATAATAAGATCATCATAAAACTCCTGCAAATATGCTATGTTGGAACCTGCAGTGTGAGCAGTGGCTCCGTCCTGTTGAAAATAACTCAATGTTATTTCATCATGCAGCTGATTAATAAATTCTGTCAAAATGACACTTTGATTTATTCGTTCTCGAAGATCATTAATAACAGTTTGTTGGTCGTTTTTTTCTTGGTTATATTTTCCGTCCGATTTGCTGAAGGACACTGTGGTGGGTTGTTATGTCGGTTGTCTCGTGGTGTCGTTCCGCTGGGTAGGTCTAGGCATTTCTGGACGTTGCTTCCTTATTGGAAACTTCCAGGTAAGTTTCATTTGAGAATGAGAGGGGAGTTGTTACGCCGTAATTTCCATCTATAGTTTTACTTATTTATTGTCAAGTCCCGATATCTTAATTTATCTGCGAATCATGTTTTAAATACCCTATTCTTTACATGCCCGAAAAGGAAATAATCTGGTGGTGTCAAATCTGGAAATCTCGATGGCCAAAGGCTTTGGCTGATAATAAGATCATCATAAAACTCCTGCAAATATGCTATGTTGGAACCTGCAGTGTGAGCAGTGTCTCCGTCCTGTTGAAAATAACTCAATGTTATTTCATCATGCAGCTGATTAATAAATTCTGTCAAAATGACACTTTGATTTATTCGTTCTCGAAGATCATTAATAACAGTTTGTTGGTCGTTTTTTTCTTGGTTATATTTTCCGGCCGGTTTGCTGGGGATCGGGTACTTATATCGCTATCTGTGTGTAAAATTTCGTAACTGTAGCCCGCCCCTATCGTTTTATATGCAAGCAGTAATTGAGAGATAAGAGTGCAAACCTTGGTGGCGATAAGTCAACTCCTGCTTATGTAGTGCATATCTTATGTAATGAAAGCTTAGTCCCGCTTTTCGACCTATCGTATTTCTTAATCGCCTAGGCGGATCACGTCGAAAAAAGGGAATATATTTTAATTGAGAACAGCCAATTTGGACGTAGCAACTTAAAAAGTTTGGATTGAATAAATTCAACTAAACTAGGTTTATCGTACGGCGTTCCTTTTTCCGATCTACGGAGATAAATAAGCTCGTTGACGGAGATTTCATCCATGTACTGCAGCCTTGAACATCTGGGACAAGCTCGAGGTTAGTTACCTAATTAATTGAACCCACAAAGCCAAACACAAAACACCGAGTCGCGGCGTATACTAATTTTCCATCCCCCACAGGACAGAACGAAATTAGGAAACAAGTATCTCGTATGATTATTTTTTTTTTATTTGCGTAATCTATTTCACTTGATAATTTGTTTTGCTTTCTTAACCTGCCGTAAATTATTTTCGTAGCATTTTGAGCTCGACATACAGTAAATTCAGTCTATTTTGTATATTGCAACTTAAAAAATCGTTTTAGTAAATTATATATTACTTAAGTACTTAAATGTAAAATTAACTTTTCCTTTATTGATATTAAATACTAAATTTTGTGTCATATTCATACTTAGATTCATTTATGTACTTATTTCTTTTACGAACAACTTTTTATTGCCGCATGTGCAATCAAACGTTTTTGTACATGCCCAGCTGCATGTAGTACGTTGTATGTCGACGTATTTTAAAAGATGATTCGCAGATAAATTATGATACCGGGACTTGACAATAAATAAGGAAAACTATAAATGGAAATTATGGCGTAACAAAATACAGTTTTTTGTCTCAAATCACTTTACAATTTCACGTTTGCGGTGACCAAAAACTTTATAATTTACATTTTCGCGAGGAA
Organism: Melolontha melolontha; assembly: GCA_935421215.2. NCBI lineage: Eukaryota > Metazoa > Arthropoda > Insecta > Coleoptera > Scarabaeidae > Melolontha > Melolontha melolontha. Next base: position 49,388,033 of record OW285242.1, read on the forward strand.
ATGCTTCCACAAATTGTTCAATGCAAGACCGCAAATTATGTGATCACGTCCCATCGTGGTTTCGAGATGCACTCCGAAAATGAGCCATAAGAATATATGCATCATGCTCAGTCGTAAACATTTTAATAGAAATAAAAAAATCGACGCCAAATAATACACAAAATCAACGTCAATGGGCTCTGTTAAGATTGACATAAGCGACAATGTAGCCACTACAAGTTAAGAAATTTGCGGGCGAGCCAACACAATTGGCGTACGATCATATACAGACACAATGTATGAATATTTAAAAAATCAAAACACAAATATTACTTAATTATTGACAATTTTCCTCATAATTAGTTTCAAATCAATTTTCATAGGAATCCTGATAAATTAAGTCATTTGCTAAATATGAAGGATATTTTTTTAATAAGGTCCGTTTTTTAATAAGAAGAAAAATACTGCAAATATTAAAATATATTTTTCCGCAAGTCGGTCGGAAATATTGATATTTCTGACAGAAGGGGTCGACATTTCCATACATCAGTAGTTACCAGGCAACACAAAAGTAACTAAGGAAATAATCATTGCTGTAATAGTAAGGAAATGACCGTTTCCTTACAGTTACTTGTGCACTTCAAAAATGAATGAAAACGGGTTTGGAATAAAAATTGAGTTCATTAATTAACAATATTAACCCAATCATTATCAATATTTTAAAATTATTTGTTTGTTATTTTACATTAATGTCACAGTTAGTACAATAATTTAATATTGGAAGAACTGAACTACGATACTAGTGTTTTCTTTTTTTGTGTAATATTATCTACTGTCACAATTTTGTTTGTTTGGCAATACTCCACGTCCACCTTATTGTTAAGAGACTTATCGATATATCCTCAGCGACGTCGTCGATTTCCAGGCGCCTAACCTCCTTAAACTGGTTATATCTTCACCAAAGTCAATCAACATCGTCGCAGAAGTTCGACGAAAGCAATTAAATGAAATTAATTTGTGTCGATGTGTTGACGATTTGCGGAAAAATAGTATGTTTACTTCAGAGGAAGAGCCACATTTCCGAACTCTATGCTGCTTTGTCTCGGCTTGCGCCTCGGCGAGCAATTTTTACGTCGTCCAGAAAAATTAAACTTTTGCTCCTAAGTAAAATATACTATATTTCCACATTCTACATACTTTCATGTATTTTTCTACATAATTTCCAATTTTGTTCAAACATTTGTCAAACCGTTCAACAAGTTTTTGAATTCCGATGTCAAGAAATCTGCCGTCTGTGAAGAAGCCCAATCCATGACTGCAGTTTTCACTTTTTCATCGTCGTCAAACCTTGACCACCAAGGAACTCCTTTAAGTACCGAAGACACATTCGAAAGACTTGATTACACCTTGTGCCTGTGCAAACATGTAGCCTTGTATTGTCGTTGAGCAAAATTACACCAGAACACAGTAGACCACGCCGCATGTTTTGTACGGCACGCCGGAATTTTCCCAACGTCACACAGTGCGCATTAGAATCGATAGTTGTGTCTCTTGGCATAAAATCCACTAACAAAATGCCTTTCCTCTTCCAAACAATAGCCATAATCTTTCCACGAATGTCTCTGTTTAGCGTTAACTCTGGTTAGCGACGATATATGCCGCCATTCCATTGACTGTTGCTTGGAGTCAGGAGTCATGTGACATAACCAAGTCTCATCTCCTATAACGATATGGTTCAAAAGTTCATTTTCCTAATCCTATCGAGTCAAAAACGATAAAGCACAGCCCAATCAGAAGGCAGACTTGGAACCCACCAACAACAAAATTTTCAATATCTCAGTTTCTCCGAAACAATGGTGTACAAAACTGACCTTGAAACCTGTGGAAAATCAATTAATAACTTTGAAATCGTGGATCGTCGAGCCTCTCGAATTTTGTTGTCCACTTCACGAACCAAATCTTCAGAACTCAGAGGAGGTCGGCCAGGGCGTGCCGCATCATGCACATTAACCTGTCCGTCCTTGAACATTTTCCACCCACTTTACTGTCACTGATAGCATTATCACCGTAAATGTCATAAATCTGACGGTGAATTTCCGCTGTTGTCAAATTTCTTGCACTCAACAATCGAATTACAGATCGTATCTCATAATCAGCGGGCGGCTCAATTTTCTTAAAATTATATAACGTCCCTTCAAAAACATTCCTTATTAGATACGGCCATGCTTTTTGATAATGGTTGGTGAAGGTGCACGTAATCTGTCACAAACGTATAATTTTGAGTGAGCATGGCGGTCTCTAATGAGAAAAGTTTTTGAAGGCACGTTACTTCTACAGCTCAGTACAGCGCAACGCCTATTGACAGCAGACGCGTATGCGAACTGCGGTGATCGCGCGTGTATCTCACTCTCATTCACAAACGGACCTTATTTATAAATTTCCGTCATACAATTTATAGTATTTTTTAAAACCAGTATCAAACATAGGGTTCATTGTAATTCTTTTTATTTAAACATATTCAGATATTGTTAGATCAAATTAAACAAGAAATAACATCACTAACAATTAGAACTAGGCTAAAAAAAATATTTTGACCTTCGTTCGTTTTATGTTAACAAAAGCATCATAATCTGTGCATTATAAGTATCAAGTACTCCCAGTAATAATCTCTTCTTCTACGAGATTTTACGTTGCTAATAATGCACTAGCAATAAGTAATGATTTAAGAATATATTGTATTATTGTATAGTGTTTAAAGAATTAAATATTGTTATTGAGATATAGAGTTATAAATTTATTAATCCAGTGTTAAGAAATTACGTGTTTAGCCCATGTAAGAAAAACATAACTATTGGCAAATTAATCATATTCAGCGATTTTTATAAGAAAACTAATTTTCTGAATATGCTTATTAAAACGATCATACCTAAAGAATCAAAAAATAATGGCAGTTGCTTACAACGAATTCTAATTTTTAGTTTACCATATATCACTTCAAATCACTATATTTTATCTGATTAATATCAAATTAATTGTAACCATGTTGTGTACAAATCAGCAATTAATATAAAAAGTAGCCATACAAATTGCTTCTAAACTATTTTTGGGATAGAATCTGTCTGTAATCATATGGTATGATGAATAAAGTTGTCAGGTTTTCCCCACATTCTAACTCAGTATAAGTTACTATGTACGTACGAATGTTTTCAAAACACATCGGGTTTTATAACGAACAATTCGTATAAAATTAAAACTCAGCATTTTTGTTAATATATACAATCCAATAAGATGTAAGTATTAACAAAGAAATTACTTATTGTAAGAGATGTTTACGAAAAGTTTCGTTTTTTTTTACGAGACGCACCCAGTTACAAAAGAAAGATTGCGAATTTGAACATAAGCAACTACATGCATTGTGTTAGTTCGTGTATGCCGACCAGATGTTTATATTTTAGTTAAGCGTAAATCTCTCGCCTTCTTTACAAAACGCTATGTATATTGAAAACATTTGTACATATTAACTAGTACTGAGTAGGACTCTGGAATGTGGGGAAAAGTAACTCTAATGATGAATGTCAAAATAACAGCATCTTAAATTCAAAAGTAGATATAAAAAGTATATTTTAATTACGAACTTTGTAAGTGCTAGTAAGGGGGTGAAAGAAAAAATATGAATTACAAGAAAACCCTAACACGAACAACTTTCAAAATTGACCCCCTCTATCGAATACGACCGCTACAAACTCACTTCTCACTGTAGTCTTATGAAACTTATAGTTCAAAATGTAACACTATATGAACAATGAAAATATGATTATTAAGTCAATTGAAGCAGTTATAATTAATTTTTGGGTGCCACATTTTCTTAATGTTAACTTTTAAACGCTCTTAATTTATTCTTATTTACATAAAATAAATGAACTCTTTTTAAATTTTTAATTGATATTACACACTTACAGTATAATAGTATGAAAATTATATGAGCTTGATATGCGCGGCATTTACACAAGGAAACCTGTCTTAACATTCAACAAAATGCAAATGAATATAAGTTATTTTTACTATTCTAAATATGATATTGCATATTTCAAATTGCCTATCTCTTAATAAATAAAGTACAAACCACAAATTGACAATTAAACAAAACACTACTATGTAAGCAAACTGCAAGAAGTGAACATATTTAGAACCAGGAAGGTTTTGCTAGTCTTCAAATTATTTTATTGTTTACTCTGTTAGTAATACTTTTGATATTCACAGCCAATGAAATCATAGTAATTTTGGCGCGTTATTTGAAGTATTTCACAATCTTTTGTTTTAGTATTTCTAATAACAATCTGCTGTATTAAATATAATAATATAAGTGGGTTTATAAATGGATAATGTCTTTCGGTTGATACTATAATAAATAAAATAAATGCAAACAGTTTATTTTATAAAAAGTTACAATGTTTACAGTTCTGATCATATGTTAATAATTATAAAATTTCAAATTTTCTTTAATTTATTCAAGAGTATTTCTTTATTCTAGTACTAAAACACTATTCTTGTATAAACAGAATTAATCTAGTTAATTTTTAAAGTTGTAATTTAATTTATATTTGTATATTTTCCTATAGTTATCCTGTAGATAAGTATCTAATGAATATGAATTGGCATTGTTGTTTAATTGTAATGTACTTTACCTCCATTTATTTACTTTTTGTTATAACAAAAGTACTAATATAGTATTTAGATTTTTGCCAAATTGTTAGTGCTAATAATAAGGGGAATGATTTAAAATAATAGGTAATGAATTATGAGATAATGAATATCAAAAGTTCAAGACGTGTGTAGTATACTGAAATAAATGTTTTTAAATACAACTTATTAAATAAAATTCTGTTGTTCTAATTTAATGTTTCAGGCCCTACTAAAAATTCATAATAAATTTGTGTTCATTAGCACGTTTTCTCATTGCTTAATTTTACAATTAATTAAATTACAATTTACAAAGTAATCTTCTTGTTTGTATAGACATCCAAACTCGAGTCTAGATAATATTCAAAACTTAATTACAAATTTTATTTCTATTCTATTTTTATCATAAACTCAAAAATATATTCTTTTAACGTTTTCAGTCTAAGTTAGGAACATACTTGTGGTATAGAAAAACTTTAAAATAACTGATTTAGCTGCCAAACTTTAATTAAATCAGGTGTATATACTACGAAATTCTCTTTTGAATGTTCATATCCAATACCATATAACGGGTGTTCAGAAACATTCGAATTTTTTGTTCAGAGCCCACTTGACTTCGAATGTTTCTGAACACCCGTTATAAATTTTAGTTCTGGGAAGATATCCTGAAAGAATGTAACTCTGAAATACCTATCAATTTGTGCCTGAATATAATAAGAGCTGTTGTAGTTGTCAAAAGAATTCGATTATAGACCATACAGTTTATGAAATTTTTTGTTCCTCTGAGCATTTTGATTTCAACTCTATCTAATTCTTTGGGTTAGACGCTAGTAAGTCCAAGCACCTGAGCACAGTATACACTCCCAATAGATCACTCAGTTCCATTCTGTTAGTTTCGTGCCCTCGATAAGAGCCACTATCCTCCTCAGAGGAAATTTGAGTACTCTCGTAGAATCCAATAGATCATCTCCTACACCAGGGTTTGCTAAGCAAGCCCATGCTGAACAGATGCTTCCTTAAAGGACAGTGTCCGTTTATCAAGCCAGTAATAGTTTTAATTTCTTTTTTATTCCTATGAATTAGGTTGGATGAAAGCCTAGTCTTCAGCTCCTCTAGTAGTGTGGTATCTCAGCCTGGAGTTAACCTCTCATTAGCCTCCATTTCCTTTTGTTTCTAGAGTCTCATCAGTCTCCATTACCAAGGAAGTCTCAGTAGACTCCTTAGGGTTTGGATCCTCTTCGGACTCCATCTTATTGAGTTTACTTTGTTTTATATCGATTCATTCTGTTCCCCCGAGTAAGGAAGTGTGAAGTCAATGCCCGCAGATCTTCCATTAGGGACACAAGGCATAAATACAAGGGAGTGGCGTCTGGTGCCCCAGGGGAACGATCGAGGCTACATATACCCCAGTGGCCATTCAGCTTCGAGCACGTTGCCTTACACCGTAGCTTGGGAGAACTGGTCCTAGGTGACAGCTTCTCCGCTAAGGATTGGACGGTTTTTAAGTCTACCCATCCCGATTGACTGCCACTAATCAGGTTGTCCAACCGTTCGCTTTTCCGCCACCTAGAAACGCGCCTGGTGGGTAGCTCAACCCCTGCGGGAAAACATCCACGAAGCAGGTTGATATCATCTTTTTTGTCACCTATTTTTCCTAATTATGGGTGCTTACAGCTTGTTTTTGTATTGATGCCCATTTAAAAGTATCACTATTAATATCACTATCATATAAGAGTACATACTGCTTTTATGTATGAATATATACTTTATTTTAAAACATAACAACGCTAGAGAAATGTCCAATCTAATTCCAAGAGACAGGAAATAAAATCACAAAAACTATTCATAAGTTTTAAAGGAACTATATTCACCAAACAAATATATTAGTCACCATTCTTAAACTGACAACATTAAATGTGCAGTTATCCATTTTTAATATAAATTAACCAATTCAAAATTCCCTTCACAAATTCAAAATATCATTAGCTAAATAACTTCTGTTTAAAAAAAAAATTAAAGAATTGAATACATCTTTTCAATCTGCCATTTATGAATATTTATTTATTATGTATCTACCGATGTATATAATTGAAAGTATGAACTGATACTTTTTCCTTTAAATGTATATGAGAAATTTTGTCGTTTGTTAAACTAATTTGTAATGTGAATATTGGCTATGTGCTTTTCCTATGTTAATTTTTACTATCTTTCCATAATGTCGAAGGTGTACATATAAGAAAAAAATTATTTTCAAGTTTTATTAATGATGTGAATAATGTAAATGTTTTTTGTTTATTGAATCGTTTGTTATTTATAAGTTTCTCCTTTTTATGTACATAAGGGCAAATGAATAAAATGAAGAAAGTATATATACACAATACATAAATTATACATATATATATATAATGATATAAAATATATATATTTTGCTAGTTATATTTGACTGTATTAATAGCCGTGTCATTTTTTGGTCACAAAAATTTAAAAAAACAAATCATCTTATTTAGGGTATCCATTTTCACATAAATCGTTAAAGAAAACACAAAAAAAAATGTAAATTTTGCATATGGTAAGGAGACAAAGAATTTATGTCAATCATGTATCTATATATATATACATTTTTGTAAACGTTTGGACTGAAATGGGTGCCTATTTATACATTTACTAATCTATAAGAAAAACTCGGACTAAAAATGACTACTCTATTACATGCAGTAATAATTCCCGATCATTAAATGTCTTGTTTCATATCATATTCAATTTATAGTGTGTGCCAGATAAAAATATCTTGAGAAATAAAAAATTAATCAAATTCACTAAACTAAATTTCTTAGTAAGGGTACTTACATATTTTAAGAAAAGAGCCACTAAAAACATTTTTTCCTCCCAATTAGCATTTGTTAGTAGTTTCTCAACATATACATTTCCATCTATATGTCTGCAATTTTTTGTTGTAAATGGCTAATCCTGTGTATTTTTAAAGATACCTGATTCTGAAACTATAAGTTTTGCATCATCATTTCATGTTCGTCCTTGCCAAAAGTCTCATTTTTATATTAATATAAACTCTATTTTTCAAATTTATTTTTGTCTTCCTCATTTATTTCATCTTTAGAAAATATTCTAGACCCCATAACTTTTCATTGCAAAACATGTTAATGTTGATACATGTTCTCCAACAATAATTCTATTTAAAAATGTACTATTAGCAAAACCCAAATGTGAGACAAGTTTCTTTATTTTTTGATCCAAATTGGTTTAGGTATATTCTAGAAACTATCAGTTTTGCTTTGAATAAAAGATGGAAACCTGGAATAACAAATACAAAATTTAAAACATTAATTATCTATATAATGATAATGATATTCGGCTTGTCTTCCATCCTTCAAACAGACAGTCAATACTCACTAAATATTATCTTCAATGTGAAAAACACTTTCGTCCAACAAATTTTGAAAAAAACAACCAAAGATGCTATTTCAGGGGAATACAATGTGATAAACCTTTCATGCCAAGATCTAACAAGCTTCTCCCAGTTACCAAAGCAGCTTAAAGTCTAACGTTATTGTACCAGAACTTTATAACATACATAACCTTTTTAATCCCATATGCAGTGTCGCAGATGATCAGCCATCTTTTTAGTTTATAAACAATGTAAATTTTCAATAGAATTATAAATTGTTTGTGTATTTTGTTAAACCACTTTTGCTCTTAAAAGCATTTTAACAACTAGAAATTGACGCCTTTTGTCCACGAAAATACAAGGAATCTTTTCGGATAACATTTTCTTTAATTTTTATCACATTTTGGTAGAACCAATTTCAGGAAGCTGTGGCCTTTGAAATAATATAACCAAATGTGACCAAAATAAAAGAATTAGTTTTCTTCATTGATTTTGGTATTTTATTTGGTGCAACCTATACTTGTATGATAAATTTATGTAGGATTCGTAAGATCACAAAACTGTAAAAACAAAAGAAAATACAAATAAAAATTTCAAAAAAATTCTGTAATAAATGATAGTAAAAAATAATCATTGTGCAATTATCTTATATTGTTTTAATGTTTTGTACTTATCATAGTGAAATAGGTCGAAGTAAAACTAACTGTTTTAAAAAATATTTTTCTTTCGATCTATTTTATTATTGACTCCTCTTTACTTATTTAAATCTTGGCTATTTATTATCCATATACGTAAAATACGATGATATCTAAGTAAGTATAAAAGAGCTGAAACATACTTATTATTCTAAAGGAAATGGTGTAATGTCAGAAAAAAATGTAAATTTACTTTTTGGCTCTTCCATACTTAGTTAAATCTACAAATAAATATTAAGTACTACATATGGATGACTAATCAATAATATGTAAATTCATAACTTTTATATTTTTACATTTGAATTTAATATGTACCTAATAGAGATTAAACTTTACAACAACTTTATATCTTGTTGGCAAAATTGGTTGTATTTTCTTACTAATACATATATCTAAATCATCTGCGCTTGATGATGTTAATATTTCTATAAATATTTGACTTCCGGCTACTTTAGCTTTAGTTTTATCGCATATTTTTAAATCTATTTAGTACTTACATCTACCTACAGATATGCAATGTTAGAAAATCTAATCACTTAAGGTCACTTCCTTCCCAAACCATTACCCTTCTTCTGATCTTTCCCACTCTTAGGTTTTTTGGATGAATTAGAACTACTACCCTTCTTCGCTCTACTACCGGCTTTTGGTCTACAATTACTGTTTTCATCTGATCACATGTAAAATTTTAAAATAATGCAATATATTAAATAACTTCTAAAGACTAACAATTTAATTCCAACATAATCTGTTGATAATCTAGGAAACATTATATCAATTACATTATTTTTTATTCTAATCAATTTGGCATCGATATAGTCTATGAAAATACATTTTGTCATCATAAATCATATTTTAATATATTTGGAATAAAATATGATGGATATTCCTCACCTTCAGCAGTTTCTGTACTGCAGGATTACATACTGTTTTTTTTAATTCTGCAGGGCTCCAATACTAAACCTACATTTTCAAATAATTTTTGTGGTGTTCAGAATAGTTTATCACATTATTCCATATTATAAATGGAATTATGTTCACAATAAGAAGTAATAGGGCCACATACTGTCCAATATAGTTTATGATTAAGAGAAACATAATGATCCACTCCATTGTAAATGGCTTTGCCAGATATTTTAGTAGTGCCTATATTTTGCCCTCTACTTGTTCTGGAACCACAACCTCTATTAGTGCTGTACCTTAAATAAAACCCAAAAACTTTGTAAACTTATAAATACACTGGCTTCTGGTGATTAGATATCGACGTTGGAATTCAAGACTGAAGATACGTGTTTAATAGGCGTACAATATTTAGATAATATGGCTATGAACATTACTTCTATTTTTAAGGGCAGTGATTGCAGTTTAATCCGAAAATAATTTTAATCAAACATTATTTGGCGTCTATTTTACACTCTTACAAGCTTATAAGTATACATATTTAATCCCCATTTATAATGGTAGACTCAGTGTGATCTACCTTCTTTATTGCCACAGGATTCCGTAGGGACACCTCTCGCTACAGAGCAATACCTTCACTATCGAACTTCGCCAGAATATGTCAATATTGTATTTACAGCAACATATATCTTTTGGTGTATCTTCGGATGTTTTGTAAAATGTTTCATTTGTCGGGTTAGAAATGTTATACGTATAGTGTTGGTTGTCATTTTCTGCTTCATTTGGTAATTTTTTTAAACTGTCGTTCGGCGCCACCTATTGCAAAATAACCATACTATGTCCATAACATTCCCTTCTTCAAAACACATTTTGTACCAAAGATTAAGCAAGTCATTCGGTTTTAGTTTATTTCAAAAAGATTTACGATTTCCAATTTAATTATATTTACATAACATATTTCCCATGTTTTAGAGTGTAAAAATTAAAAATATTTTTAATAATTTAAAATATCAAAAATCGGGTGTGGAGAACACAATACAAAGTCTTATTTGTGTGAAAATTGGCTATCCAGACTTGCAGCTTTATATTTATTTGATTGTCTTTCAAATAATTATCTACTGCATTTAATTTCATTAGACTTATCTTTCATTGTCATCTTAGAAAACGACAAAACCCTTGTAGGATATTCTTACTCCATTGCCATTTTTTTACATAACTTGGTAATTAACTCTCCTACCAACTGATTTGACCGACTTAAAAATTCCAACCTCTAAGTTAGTGTTACATTTTTCCCCTAGATAACCTGCCTAAATCCTAAAAAACGACTATTATTTTCATTCAATTGATTACAGTGTACATATGAATTTATTATTATACTACATTATGCTTTAGAAATATTTATAATCCACAGATGCCGTAGATTATAGATAATACATATATAGATTGTTCTTGAAATAAAGAGACAACATATGATAAATGGTAAGATGTAACTATGTAAAATATAAATCCAAAATTTTCAATTGCGACGCGAACCCCGAAATTAAAAACACCCCGAAAATTGTATTACGTGACGCCTATGAATTCAGAATATTCAGAATGTGTATAAATAATAAATACCTCACACACACATACGTTATAGACTATATTTACATACATAACAGCTGGATGAGATGAACAATAACAAAACTATTATTTTTGTTAGTCGGTCGATTTTAAGATATCGTCTCTGAGACTTCTTATAATCGCAAAGTGGCGTGGCAAAAATTTTGTAAATATCTTTGTCATTTTTTTCCCATTTATGAGAGGGAGTTTTGGGAAAATATTTTGAATTTATATTCTATATAATTACATCTTTCCATTTTTCATACGTTGTCTGTTTATTTCAAGGACACTCTGTATATAGAAAGTACGTAGAAGTAAGTACGTAAATATATGTTACAACCCATTTCAAATTTTAAGGAAGGAACGACTTTTATTAGATGCAGTTTCATTTTTATAATGTTAGTATTTTGGTGGCGACTCAGTATGATTTAATCTTTTTCAACGCAAAAGACATAGCCAACAGTTATTAATAAAAGTTATTGTGTAGAAGTACACCTAATGGAGTGAATGCTTAATTTTAAATTTAATTTAAAATATGAATAAATGTACTAAATTTCTAATACGGTAAGCAAACAAATTATGTTTTATAGAAACAAAATCAACATATAATTAATTAGTCAGTCCATATAGAGTAGGCACTAAACTAGATTGTCCGTTTTGAAACATAGTGGCATTAATGCAAAGGAATAAAGAATATTCGCAAAAATAATTTAAAATTGTAATCTATACCTAACCTATTATTTTTAATGATTTTATAAATAGGAAATAGATATTCAAAAAAATATTTCGCCAATTTTTATTTTTGAAAGCATAGGTGTGTAGCTATAACATTTTTATATCTTGCATTCCTTTAGCATTAATCAAGCAAGAAAAAATCAAAACAGATAGTCTAAAGACTTAGATAGTAACATATAACGTTTTTGTTATATTTATTTACAAAACGATACTGAAATATAGGTTTTCGATTTCGTCAAGAATATTGTAAACTACATACTTAATTACGTATTTGTATACTATAACACTATCTAATATAACCTTAATACGCTTATTCTAGATTTTAGGTGCTGGCGAGATTATTTTCTTTTTAATTTAAAGATGAAAAGAAATATGAAAATGTAAAGAAAGCCGCCGTAACGTCTTAATATAAATAGGCATGTAGTTTTCTATAGTAGCAAGATGCACTTTTCCGTGTCCTCTCATAGCTTCAAGAGACAAATCAAAGAATGGCTATGATCTTGTATACATATATTTTATTTTGTATATTTCGCAATCTACTTACACATATGTTGATATGAAAAATAAAATTAAAAAAATACAAGATAATATTTGTCGTCGACCTATTTTAGAAATATAAGTATTTGCTATAATTAAATGTGTATTCTAAAACCTAAGACTTGAATGTTTTTGTAGAGTTTATTTTTTTTAGAATACCTCAAAAAAGTAATATTTTAATACTTTATTGTACAAAACTTTGGATTAATGACGTGAGAAGAAATATAAAATATACATATAAATACTATACATAAATATTTTTGCATATTATTAAATCTATCGATTTATTATTGTAATTATGTTTCTTCGATTAAGACAATATGGTGCTAGAATTAAGACGAGACATTATTAAGAAGAATAATAATGAAATAAATTGCTGCATGATTTGAAAGAAACGAAAACTAATAAGTTATCAGAACATCTTGCTTTTCTTAGGCAGGGTTAATTGTTTCATATTAACTATTATTATGTAATACATGTACATAGTATATATTATATATATAAATATTTTAAAAAGGCTTGTATATATTGCAACATCTCTCTTGAATATATATATATATATCATTGACAAATCACGTTGTTTTTGTTTCCTTATCTTTCATTTCAGGTTTGATAAGTAGACGAAGACGTTAAAATTCAGATATGTATCTATAACACAAAGGAATCTCCAAGAAGGCATTTTACGAAATACGATTACTGAAGCGCTGAAAATTACTTACAGAAATGTACTATCGTGAACAAAAAAAAGTGGTACAGTAGTGAAGTTATATGTAAAGTCAATTTTTAAACATTTTAGTATTGTGACGTTGCTAAGGTACTTAAAATCGTAGTAACGTGCAATAGTATATTGTACAACTAATTAGTGCTGAAAATAGGATATTTCACACGACCGTGAAGTTTGAGGCACGAGCCGTAGGTGAGGGTTTAATTATGCGAGTGTGAAATATTTTCAGCACGTGTTGTACACTATACTTTTCCGACGACAGCTTAGTGACAAGAATTAATTTCAATGAAAATAAAAGAATGATTCACAACATAATGATATATGATGTATTTCATAAATTTTACATTTAAACCATACAACTTAATCATTTGATACTCTTATTTTTATGTAAACTTACCAATTAACAATAACTAATTGAATAATCTAATTTAGACAAAACGAAAACACTAGCCAATTTACCAACACCGCGTATCAACAACAATTTGACATTTGGGAGTCATTCATTTGACAGTTTCCTATTTGTTATTTTATGATTAGTAGGTTGGCACGTCTGTTACTTTGCACACGGTTCTGCGACGATTCTAATAGACCACGCAAGCGTGACGTCAAATCGCCATTTTCTGTACGGTAGGTCAGGGTCTACGTTCCAAACAAATTTAAAGCGCCATTTGAAACGTATAGTCACTCTTGGTAAAACGATTTTTAATTAATCTTCCTATATTAATATCATTTGTTACTTGGTAAGTATGTAAGCAAAATATGAATTGTACATATTATAGTTATTAAAAACAAAATATTTGGCAATGGTGCTTTTTTATTGCAGATAAATATTAACAATGACTGCAAAACATGTATTAAAATTAAGTGCAATTAACGAATTCTTTGCGGCAGTAAATGAATTGAAGCTAATCGCTAAAGGCGAAAATGCATTGACTTCAGGCCATATGAAGCAGTTTACCTTTATTGCTGAATTAGGGTTACTAAAGGCAGAAGTTTATGCCAGTATGAAAAATCGTGCTTATAATGTGGAAGTATGTTCGCTTTAGGTATGTTTCAACACTTATCTCTCAATTTGCATTACTTTTATAGATCAACCTGGATACAGATGGTCAAATTAAGGAGGGTTCCTGTACTTGTCCACGAGGGCAATTTGTGTGTCATCATATGGCGGCCACATGTTTATATGGACATGAGCAAATATCTGTTACAGATGTCCAGTGCCAGTGGACTGTAAAACGGCCAATAGATAGGGTGACACAAACTGTTGAAGCTTCTTTTAATGCAAAGCCACACCGTTCAACCGATCGCAATTTAACTGACCAGGAGGTTAAGGAATTCCATGAAAAACTTTTAAATATGGGAACACCTGTTGGTTTCACGTGGCTATTACAAGAAGAACCCGTAGAATCTGACATGCTATTACCAGCCGTTGAGGAATTGTTGTTCTCAGAAGAGTATTTGCTGTCTGAAGAGAAAGAGAATTTATTTTCTGATAAAATGAATGTTTCACAAAATATAATAAAAAAAGTTTGCCATGCTACTGTCGGTCAAGCAAAAAATGCATCCTGGCTGACTTGCAGAAAGAATCGTTTGACAGCAAGTAATTTTGGGGTAGTTCTAGGGGCAATACAACGTGGAAAATACCCCCCATCTTTGTTCAAACGACTCACAGGTATATGTATATTTTAATTATTTGTATAAATTTGTATCATATATATTTGTAATCAGTATATCTGTATGAGCTTATTTTGTAGGTGTGTACAATATGGAACATGTACGTGCAATTCAATGGGGTTGCCAAAATGAACCAAAGGCCATGAAAAAGTTTGAGGAAGTGACAAGGATGAAAGTGGAAAAAACAGGGTTGTGGATTGATCCATGTGGATTCTTGGGAGCTAGCCCCGATGGACTTGTTGGCAGTAATGCTATTGTCGAAATAAAATGCCCATACAAATTTAGAGCAAAAAGCATCAGTCAAGAATTGAAGGTAGACTGTTCATATATAGTTTACCTGGATGAAGATTTGAATATATTTGTGAATAAAAAACATGAATATTTCCACCAAATTCAAGGAACATTGGCCATAACTGGTCGGAGTGTATGCTATTTAGCAATTTGGACACCAGAGGAATTGTTGCTGTGTCAGGTGGAAAAAGACGAGGATTGGGCATCCAACATCGAACTTTTTAAAGTTTTTTACCAGCAACAGTATATTCCATTTCTGTTAGGTAACACAACTTTTGATGTGTAGGTACAATAAAAATAAAGAAAATGTATTTCCATAAAGTGTTTTATTTATTATATTGGTGTTATTTTAGTAAAATAAAATAGGTACTCTGCAAATATAACAAAATATTTATTATTATTCAATAATTATACATATATTCAACTTCTTTAATTAAAGGAAATCGCAAATTGGTTAAAGCTGCACAAACTTGGAAGATGACAGATGCGTGTGGTATCAAGTGCTCTGGAATCATATTTAATATTTTGTGTGACTTGATACGATTTATTGCTCGTTCCACATGAATTCGTGCTCTTGCGATAGTGCGTGTCATTACCACCTGCTCCCGTGTAAATTGAGAGGTGTATAAAAAGGGTGGCACATTCAGTGCTACACCTGCTGGCAACAACTCTGCAATCAAAAAGCCTTTGTCCGCAACAATTAGATCTCCGGCTACTAATTCTTTTAGAACCCCACAATCTGCTGTAATTTTTTTATCTGATATTGAGCCTGGGTATAAAGAACTGGCAAACGTAACAACACCATTTGGAGCCACCGCAATCAGGCCCTTCAAAGTATTATGGTGTTTATAGGAACTATATGTAGCACGCTGCTTTTCCATATTCTTTGAATGAATTGTACACATTTCAGTGCAGTCCAGTATCATTCTGCAATTTGTAAATGTACTGAATGAACTTGGCATGCAGGTTCTATTTTTGTTCCGGGACGGGCATTTACTCATCAAACCAATAAATAAAATTTCATGTAGAGCAAATAGCCATGTCTTGAAAATATTTGAAACAGTTTCTCGACTTACATTGAAACGACATGCCAAGTCATCATTCAACAAGTTTAATTTTAACTTCATTAAAGTCAACAAAAATTGGTAAATTTTTGGCATATTTACAACTTGCCATCCTCTTATATATTGGAGATGCAAGTTTTCAAATAATGAAAATAAATTCATAAATACTTCCTTTGTGGGAAGTCCGGTATAAATGTGGATCCAATGCTCATTATTTTTAATATGTTCAAATGAAAATGAAGATGATAATGTTTCCAACTTGGCTGACAACTTTTTATTTTCTTCTTTTAGAAAAAAGTTATCGGCTTCTAGGAGTGCTTGCCAGGTAGGTTCCTTTGTCTGATCTTCATGTGCTTCTTCCTCAACTTGGAGCATTTCTTCTTCCAATTGAAATGGCTCTTCTGTTGACTTTTGTAAGCCAGATGGTCCTGCTATTGGTTCCTTAACCACTTGTTCTTGGCTGTAAAGTATATTCATATAATTATAATAAAATAATTAAAAAAATAATTATAATAAAATTTTCTTACAGTTCACCATTTTGTAACTATAACATGCAATAAAAATGTTATACTAAGTATTTAACTATGAAATTGCTGTGCTCACATATAACTTTAATGATTCACAAATAAGTAAGCAGAACTACTTACCAACTTCGTTTTGATTTCGGCTCCGAAAGTTCAAACTGTTTGCCTTTATTATAATCAAACAGTGTTGGCCCATTCTTACGATCCCCATTAATAAAATGGCAGCTACAAATTCGTGAAAATTTGCCTGGATCTTTGTCTTGTCGTCTGTTAAGATGTAAACAGGTGAATTTGTATTTTAATTTAGTGTACTTTATCAGCTTACCTAATGAGCTTTTTCCACCTCGATAATTCTGCCTTTTCTGTAGGAAAAGTAAAAAAAATGCATCCCTGTTTTTCACTATAATGCTTGCAAGTAGGAGCAAAACACATGACCATTATGTATATCTATCTAACCTCACTTTTGTACTTTAGTTACTCAAGTATAACCGTGCTATAAAACAATTAATATTATTATTATCAGTTTTAAACAACGTCGTTCATACCTACATGCAAAAACAATTAAAATTCACTTATAAACGCGTTGCAAATTTGAAGTGAAAAGTTGTTATTTTAAAATTAATTTTAATTGTTATTGCATGTAGGTATGAACGACGTTGTTTAAAACTGATATTAATAATATTAGTTGTTTTATAGCACGGTTATACTTGAGTAACTAAAGTACAAAAGTGAGGTTAGATAGATATACATAATGGTGATGTATTTTGCTCCTACTTGCAAGCATTAAGTGAAAAAAAGGGATGCACTATTTTTACTTTTCCTACAGAAAAGGCAGAATTATCGAGGTGGAAAAAGCTTTTTTGCAGTCATTGCTAATATTTTTTTTCAAATAAAAAACACCATTGCCAAATATTTTGTTTTTAATAACTATAATATGTATATTGATATTTTGCTTACATACTTACCAAGTAACAAATGATATTAATATAGGAAGATTAATTAAAAATCGTTTTACCAAGAGTGACTATACGTTTCAAATGGCGCTTTAAATTTGTTTGGAACGTAGATTTGACGTCACGCATGCGTGGTCTATTATTTAATTTGAAAGTTCAGAGTTTAATTTTTATATAAAGCATGCAGTTGGTCACATTGATACTTGACATTTTCAAATTTAAATCTTGCTATCCGCGAAGTATATTATATTACATATAATTTACTAATTTTCGTTAACATTACTTGATACTTCATTTAAAAATATAAACATGAGCGACATAGAAACATATATATGTTGTTGTCAATTGTATACAACATACGTTGTTTGTGTAAAATACGGACATATATCATATATGTCAAATGTACATAAATTCTTAAAATCAAATGACAGCAATGATATTTATTTCTGTATTCGAACAACGCCAACATTGAAAAATGAAAAAAAGCGTATCGAAATGAAGCTCATTTCGATACTGTTTTGGGTTTCATAATGAGATCATTTCGAACGCAAAATAGAAAAATAGTATATTAAAAAACGAGTTTCATAAGGCACCATTTTGCCGCACGAGATCAGTTTAGAAAACGAGCCGCTTGCGGCGAGTTTTCTAAAGAGCGAGTGCGGCAAAAGGCCTTATGAAACGAGTTTTTTATACTATTTTTTCTATTTTGCGTTTTTTACATTAATAAATTGCTTAAATTGGAATTATTTAATTTGAAAGTTCAGAGTTTAATTTTTATATAAAGCATGCAGTTGGTCACATTGATACTCGACATTTTCAAATTTAAATCTTGCTATCCGCGAAGTATATTATATTACATATTATTTATTAATTTTCGTTAACATTACTTGATATTTCATTTAAAAATATAAACATGAGTGACATAGAAACATATATATGTTGTTGTCAATTGTATACAACATACGTTGTTTGTGTAAAATACGAACATATATCATATCTGTCAAATGTACATAAATTCTTAAAATCATATGACAGCAATGATATTTATTTCTGTATTCGAACAACGCCAACATTGAAAAATGAAAAAAAGTGTATCGAAATAGAGCTCATTTCGATACTGTTTTTGGTTTCATAATGAGTTCATTTCGAACGCAAAATAGAAAAAGTAATTTTTGACACTTACACCTATCTGTATATCAACGTAACGGGTGTTCAGAAACATTCGAAGTCAAAGTAGTCCTTGAAAATATGAAGTCATGTCTGAGATAGATTGATTTTTGACAGACAACAGTTGACATTTAATAATTATTACAAATCAGATACTTAAGTAAAGATATACGATTTTTTGTTCAAAGCCCACTTGACTTCGAATGTTTCTGAACACCCGTTATATGATATTTGACACTTATAGGTTATATTAATATTTAAATTTGACACCTACATCTAATATATATCTACATTCATGCAGCCTAATTTAATCCGATTAAAATATGACTGTACCACTTTTTTTTTGCTCACAATAATACCTTGGTCTCCATTAACAAGCCGATAGTCTAATGGTAAAGCACAAGCTTATTGTGCCGAGGATTCAGGAATTGGATGCGGGCTTAAAGATTTTCTTCATGGTTTTGCGCGAATTGCGCGAAAAAGCATCCATTTATAACATTTATTTAAGTTGAATAAATACATAGGAATTAAAAATTATTAATACCTACAATAACGACAAAAACAATAATAATTGTAAATCAAAACGGAAAAAATCCAAAATAAGGGGCTCATTTTAAACAAAAATCTACCTACCTTAAAATTCAAGTATAAACGCTTTTGTTATGTTGTTTTGTTTATCTTAATTAATTGTTAGAATAAATTAATTTTTTCATTCAAACAGATTTTCTTTCTTTTCTAAAAACATAACCTAATTCTTTGTGGCTTTATTTTCCAGTATAAGTATTATTGCTTAGTTCGGCAGTTATTATGTAGACAGCGCTGAATATCCTTTCACGCTCTGTCTTAATAATTTCTGGTTGATAGCAAGGTAGTTATGTTTGGTTGAATGTATCTCTTCTCCAGCAGGGGCGTACCGACGATCCTGTAGAAAGGTGAAATACGTATCTGCGTCTCTGGAGAGGAGATACATTCACAAATATATAACTTGTATTGTGTTCTTCACACCCCATTTTTAATAATATTTTATATTATTAAAAATACTTTTGTATAAGTATTATTGCCAAACTAGATTCTAGAATACTTTCGCGATAAATTTTAAGTTTTGAAATAGATTTAAAGAGTTTCATGTACATTCTGTATGGCAATCTAAATAATTTCCCTTTGAATGCTTAAACATTCATATTTTTAATAATTAGAAAGCATAGTAAGATTAAACTCATTGAGTTGTATCTTTAGCTAATAGGAAAAGTTTGGATATAATTTTAATAAAATAAATACTTAGTTTACTTATTAATATTTTTAAAATTTTTATTTAGGAACAATATTACCTAAAATTTTTCGGTTTTAGTCTTGAACACCTTTGTTCTATTATTAAACGAGCTGTACTATACACTCTCACTTTCTGCTGAACTCGCTGGAATACAGAAGTATTTCCTAGTACATTGTTTTAAGAGTTTCAGCTCCATTCCGGTTACCTAAAAGAAAATCCAAATAAAAAATGTAATTACTCTTTTTTCTTAAAACTCACCTTCCAAAATACAAGAGGATCTACGTCCTGATTTGAATTTGGCCTTTCGAGGTATTGCCTTATAGTTATTATTACATCGGCTGTAATTGATTTTACTTTGTCTTATTCCAAAAATCAAAATAATGAAAGTGTCTTTTATGTTACTATTTATATTAAGACGTCACGGCTTCATTTTAATTTTTGCAGAACAGTCCTCATAGAAATCCATGTTACACGTGTTCATGTTGTGATAAAATGTGATACAAAAACAAAACAAAAATTAACAAATTAACATTTGAACTGTACAATTATTTGACAGCATCACTACTGGAATCAAAGATTGAGGAAGGGAAGACACTATGCAACAAACTTTTGGAATCTGTTAAAGCAAGGCTATTTTCATATGAAGAACGATCAATTACTAGTAGGAACTATTTGAGACACTCGATTTAAAAGAGAAGGTTTTCATAGTACTGAAAATGCTACTGGGGCTTTTCTAGAACAAGAAATGTTTAATATTATGTAGAAAATAGATCCTGAAAATAAAGAACAAATGCCTGTAATCGAAACAGACTAAAACCGAAAAATGTTAATACATATAATAATGTTCCTAAATAAAAATTTTAAAAATATTATTAAGTAACCTAAGCATTTATTTTATTAAAATTACACTCAACCTTTTCCTATTAGCTAAAGAAATAACTCAATGGATTTCATCTTACAATGCTTTCTAACTATTAAAGACATGCACGTTTAAGCATTCAAAGGGAAATTATTTAGATTGCCATACAGAATGTACATGAAACTCTTTAAATCTATTACGGAACTGTTTGCTTTATCAGTAAAAATTATTTTATTTAAAATTTCTTCATTTTCATTTAACAAATTAAACACTATATCACAAAAATCAGTTCGTTTTATTTTATCTTCCTCAAAAAGTTCTTCATGCTTTGATATCTTGTATGATTTACATTTGAATTCTTCCAAAAATGCCTGGCTACATCTAAAAGTGATCCTACAGCCTGTTCTTCTACATAAATAACACAAGATATTCAGCCTCATGTGTTGGTTTTATTTTATTTTTGTGGGAATTTAGAAAACAACCATTTTTTTTTAATTTGTTAAAAATATTTAAAATTGTCTACGCACAAGGTATACGCCTGTTGGGATAATTAACTGTTTTAAATAAATTATGCATTTTTAAATCAAATGAATTTAATTTAAGATTTAAATATGAATGAAAAACAGAAATATTTGACAATTGGAAAAATGTCACTGGCGTATAACTGGTGGCCTACTATGCCACCACACATTTATCCCTATGTGTAAAGCTAAAAGATAAAAAAAACTGGTATACAGCAACTGCACAATGATTGCCCGGTATTTTCGCTATTTGTCACTCATTTTTATGTCTTACTTATAACTAGAGAACGGACACGCTTACCACCCAGTGCAGTACTGCCGAAAGGCTGTATTTCTAAAATATTTAATTTTATTTATATAATTGGAAAACGAACGGGTGGTGATTTATAAAATTACGAAATACATATTTATTTGTTGAAAAGTTGTATTTATAAAGTTTTTAATTATTTATATAATTGGAAAACAAACGGGTGGTGATCTATAAAATTACGAAATACATATGCATTTGTTGAAAAGTTGTATTTTTAAAGTTTTTAATTTTATTTCTATAATTGGAACATTTTTATTTGTTCATTTTGTCGTTCAAGTTGAGTAAAGGAGTATTAATATTTACTAGCAATAGTTTCTCAAGGTTTTCTTCTATCCATTTTGTTCTCTTTGAATTAAGTACATCCTTATAAATAGAAAACGTCCTTTCTACATCGCAACTGGTTATAGGTGCATACTGGAAATATTCTTTTATTTCTTCATATTTAGCCGTTAGATGTGGAATTGTCTCCATACATAATTGCTGCAATGTAATTAAATCTGGATTTCTATTAAGAATTGCTTCAAACTTTTGCCGAAGGCCACATCCGAAGTCACTTGGAATACTTTTCAAATTATTAACAGCCACATCTAATGTGGTTAATCCGTCATTTAATTTGAGATTTCGATTTTCAAAATAAGTGATTAGTTTTGGCAATTTTCCAAAGTGTTCGTGAAGAAAGTACAACTGATTTTTTAAATTTGGGATTTGTGTGAGCTCCTTGCACTCACCAATACTTCTAGCATCCTCCTTTAGCAGTGTTACGAAAAGTTTTAGACTATCGAAATTCTCAGCATAATAACTAGTAGCTTCCAGCCATGTTCCCCATCTAGTTATTACTGGAGTGGGAGGCAGTGACAGAGATGGAAATTTTTCCCTGAAAAGAGCTACTCTCAATGGTGCTTTTCTGAAATTTTTTTAAAAGCGGATACAAGTCCATCAACTTCTGGAAAGGTGCTCTGATATATTCACATATTCTGCGGAGAACATGTGCTACACAAGTAATATGCAGCAAATTAGGATATGTTTCCTTTAATATATATGCAGCTCTGTCACTTACAAATAAAAGTACTTTTTCTTTGTACCTGTCGTCGGAATGAAGTATATTTTGAATATTCTCATTAATCGTTTTAGCAACTGTTTCCGCATCAACTGTATTTATAACTTTTGTTGCTATTACATATGCGTTATATGGAATACATAGTTGGATGTAGTACACCAGCTACAACATTTACCACACAGCGTCCTAACATATCCACCGTTTCATCGGCGCTTATCCAAATGTATTGATTTAAAAGATGGCTTCTAATGCGTTCTACTGTTCTCGTATAGCACCTAGAAACATAATATTTGCGTAAAGTTGATTCATCAGGGACATTTCGACCAGTATATTTTTTCAGAAATATTTTTAAAGTGGGATTGCTAAGTTTATTTAATGGAATATTAGCCGCCATAAAAGTTTTACAGAGTTCAGATGTGTTTGCGATCCTAAGTGACGAATTTTTGACGATATTTTACGGATTTTGTAATAAATTTCGGAATCACTGACAATGGACATACAATCAGTATGACCGTCAATACAGCTCGCCATTGTTTTACGATGCCGTTCTCGACGTTCTTCCGTATCATATCTGAAAAAGTAACTTAAACAATGCTCTAGGTCTAAATAAATGAAAACTAATGTACGCGTAAGTTATTGAAATTGAACGAAATTCAATGCACACTTACGTCTAAATAATTGGGAGAAGTAGATTCATTCAAACGATATTAAACAGGATCTATCACAAAAATTACGATGTAATTAACAGTTAAAACTATGAAAACAAGAAACTTACTCACAGCACTTTATTTATCTTACGAAATATAAACTAATAAATAAAATACATTATAAAATCCCCGCTTTTATCAAGGCTCATGAAAACACTTTAAAAAACACTATATTCTCCGAATACAATAGCTGGCTTGTCCTTTGTTATCGCGGCGAGACCAGGTGTCCGAGTAAGTCAAACAAATACTTCATTGAATTACGTCGGGATGTACTGAGCGACGTTATACACAATTCCAATTGCCGATTGCGTTTTATGGAAATTGCATCCGTTCTCTAATTATAACCAACACTTATAATAAATAATATGAAAAACAATGGACGACTAAATACAATAAAAAACCGCATAACAAGTGAAAATTCCAAATAAACAGTAATAAAAAAACTGCAATAGAGTTGGAGACAACATATTTGGAACGCAGGTGACGTCATAAGTCACATAATTAGCATTGAGCAATCTTATTATTAGAGAACGGACACGCTTACCACCCATTGCAGTACTGGCGAAAGGCTGTATTTCTAAAATATTTAATTTTATTTATATATGTAATTGGAAAACGAACGGGTGGTGATCTATAAAATTACGAAATAGGTACATATTTATTTGTTGAAAAGTTGTATTTATAAAGTTTTTAATTTTATTTATATAATTGGAAAACAAACGGGTGGTGATCTATAAAATTACGAAATACATATGTATTTGTTGAAAAGTTGTATTTTTAAAGTTTTTAATTTTATTTCTATAATTGGAACATTTTTATTTGTTCATTTTGTCGTTCAAGTTGAGTAAAGGAGTATTAATATTGACTAGCAATAGTTTCTCAAGGTTTTCTTCTGTCAATTTTGTTCTCTTTGAATTAAGTACATCCTTATAAATAGAAAACGTCCTTTCTACATCGCAACTGGTTATAGGTGCATACTGGAAATATTCTTTTATTTAATTTAAAAAGGTATATAACCCCTTACCACAATTATTAGTCGTATCCTAAATACGTATTTCGACAACTAAGTTGTCATCATCAGTAGGTAAAAACTACTAATTAAAAGTCACACATGGGGCACAGTAAAGTAACATAAACGCTTCCGCACAACTACTATACACTGCAACCCTGTAAAGACTCAAGACACTAATAATTGTGGTAAGGGGTTATATAGCTTTTTAAATTATTATTTAACCACAGTCTCCATTGAAAGAATTCTTTTATTTCTTCATATTTAGCCGTTAGATTTTGTGGAATTGTCTCCATACATAATTGCTGCAATGTAATTAAATCTGGATTTCTATTATGAATTTCTTCAAACTTTTGCCGAAGGCCACATCCGAATTCACTTGGAATACTTTTCAAATTATTAACAGCCACATCTAATGTGGTTAATCCGTCATTTAATTTGAGATTTCGATTTTCAAAATAAGTGATTATTTTTGGCAATTCCAAAGTGTTCGTGAAGAAAGTACAACTGATTTTTTAAATTTGGGATTTGTGTGAGCTCCTTGCACTCACCAATACTTCTAGCATCCTCCTTTAGCAGTGTTACGAAATGTTTTAGACTATCGAAATTCTCAACATAATAACTAGTAGCTTCCAGCCATGTTCCCCATCTAGTTATTACTGGAGTGGGAGGCAGTGACAGAGATGGAAATTTTTCCCTGAAAACAGCTACTCTCAATGGTGCTTTTCTGAAAACTTTTTTAAAAGTTGATACAAGTCTTTCAACTTCCGGAAAAGTGTCTCTGATATATTCACAGATTCTGTGGAGAGCATGTGCTACACAAGTAATATGCAGCATATTAGGATATGTTTTCTTCAATAGTCTGCCTGTTTTTAACATATACGCAGCACTATCACTGACAAATAAAAGTATTTTTTCTTTGTACGTGGCGTCCGAATGAAGCATTTTTTGCATATTCTCCTTAATGGTTTTAGCAACTGTTTCCGCATCAACTCTATTTATAACACTTGTTGCTATTACATATGAGTTATAGGGAATAGTTGGATGTAGTACACCAGCTACGACATTTACCACACAGCGTCCTAACATATCCACTGTTTCGTCCGCGCTTATCCATATGTATTGATTTAAAAGATGGCTTCTAATGCGTTTTACTGTTCTCGTATAGCACCTAGAAACATAATATTTGCGTAAAGTTGATTCATCAGGAACATTTCGACCAGTATATTTTTGAAGAAATATTTTTAAAGTGGGATTGCTATGCTAAGTTTATTTAATGGAATATTAGCCGCCATAAAAGTTTTACAGAGTTCAGATGTGTTTGCGATCCTAAGTGACGAATTTTTGACGATATTTTACGGATTTTGTAATAAATTTCGGAATCACTGACAATGGACATACAATCAGTATGACCGTCAATCCAACTCGCCATTGTTTTACAATGCCGTTCTCAACATTCTTCCATATCATGTCTGCAAAAGTAACTTAAACAATGCTCTAGATCTAAATAAATGAAAACTAAAAATGTGTGCGTAAGTTATTGAAACTGAACGAAATTTAATGCACACTCTTACGTCGAAATAATTGGTAGAAATAGATTCAATCAAATGATATTAAACAGGATCTATCACAAAAATTACGATGTAATTAACTGTTAAAACTATGAAAACAAGAAACTTACTCACAGCACTTTATTTATCTTACGAAATATAAACTAATAAATAAAATATATTATAAAAATCCCGCTTCTATCTACGCTCATGAAAACACTTTAAAAAGCACTATATTCTCGAAATACAATAGTTGGCTTGTCCATTGTTATCGCGGCGAGACCAGGTGCCCGAGTAAGTCAAACAAATACTTCATTGAATTACGCCGGGATGTACTGAGCGACGTTATACACAATTCCAATTGCCGATTGCGTTTTATGGAAATTGCGTCTGTTCTCTACTTATTATACGTTTACTATTCATGTTGTTAGAATGCCCTTTTTGTGTAAGAGAACTTAATATAAATGGAGACAGCTTAATTTTTGTTTTGTTTTTGTATCACAACATGAACACGTGTAACATGGATTTCTAATTTAGAATATAAAACATAAAATACTTATATGCATGATATAAGTTATTGTCATATTATGTGTATGTTAAATTAACGAAATAGACCTCTTTCACTTTTAATATTCACTAATTCCAGCAGGGAAACTATATTTTACAGTTATTAAATGATTATAATTAAATATAAAAATAAATTTTTTTAAAAAATATTTTGACCTTACACAATATTATTTCATGTAATAAATAACAATATTTTGAGCAGGTGTAGTAAACAAATCATGGAACTATTACGTATATAAAATGTTTTCGTTTGATAAATAAAAATATTTTGAACATCAAAGCATAAACAAGAAAAAAGAATTCGCAAACAAAAATAAGCAACTTTATCTGCCATTCATGATTCATTTTCATTACCATTACTATATAGAGATTTATTTACAATCTACGTTCTAGAACGTTCGTAATTGGTTCGCGCTCTTTCCAGATCTTGTCCCCTCCAAGCGCGTCAGTCATATATAAGCACCGTATCGTACAATTTTATTCAGTATCAGTTTAGTACGTGAGTGTAAGTTAAAGCATTTTTAACATAATAAATATTGACAATGTCTTTATTACCATTTTTTCACGATTATCATGCGGTTAGGCCATCTCGCCTATTGGACCAACATTTTGGTTTAGGATTAAGAGACGAAGATCTTTTAGAACCGTTCCATATTCCGCACAGTTCAAGAGCGTTACACAGAGGACATCATCATTATTACAGACCGTGGAGAAGCCTAGCCGGGCAAAGCGATGCCGGGTCGACGCTCCATGTCGACAAGGACAAGTTCCAAGTGAACTTGGACGTTGAACATTTTAAGCCGGAAGAAATCACTGTTAAAGTTACTGGCAAGAACACCATAACGATACAGGGCAAGCATGAAGAGAAAGAGGACGAACATGGTTTCATTTCTAGACAATTTGTTAGAAGATATGTCTTACCGAAAGGACACGATATGGAAAAAATCGAATCAAAATTATCTTCTGATGGGGTTCTCAGTGTGACTGCGCCTAGAATCGACCACGAAGCTATTGATCATCGCCCTATTCCAATTCAACAAACCGGGGTTCCTTTGAAATCCGTGGAAAGCAAACAAGAGAAGACTGAATCAAAGTAAATGATATGTAATTTATTGTGTTTTATATTAATATTGCATTTGTGTAAGAATTACCTTTTATAATTTTCATATTTAGTGAAGCATGTTTATTATTTTTGTATTCATTTAAAGTTCATTTTTATACAAAAAAGCCTTAATTTTCTACATTATTTCTAAGCGATTTTTTTTGTATCGTTGTCTAATAAATAAAATTTAAATACAAAAATTGTGTTTCTCTTTCTAATTTAAATCAAAAACAATAGTTACATAAATTGAAAAATAAGTTTGTATAGACCATTGAACTCACACTATTGATTTATTCAGTATGTAATTAGCAAAAATGTTCAGATTTATAAACGGTTTAAAAGTATTCTAGGAAAAATTATATAATTGAAATTTGTAGGTAGTTATATTTGGTAAGAGTTCCGAATGGTCACCGCAGATTTAATTAACAAACTATGTATATAAAAATGGAAAGCTTACGCTGATTTCAAAATTGTGTGTCTTTTTATTAGAAAATGAAAGGAAAGTATTGAAATTTATACTTTAAAATCGCATTTTGAGGTTATATTTTCCCAGTTTCCACTAGTTTTGTGTTGCACAAAATTAAACTGCCAAATATAAATATTTACAAATTTGAAAGGTATCTTAATCTAACGGGTGTTGAGAAACATTCGATGTGGGCTCGTGAACAAAAAATCGTAAATCTTTACTTAAGTATTAATATACTAATTTGATAACCTATAAAATTGTATTAAGTAAATGTATCAATCTATCTCAGACATGACTTCATATTTTCAAGGCCTACTTTGACTTCGAATGTTTCTGAACACCCGTTATATTTTTGAAATAAAAATATACTAATTACTTACAATTTTTGTATTGCCTACTAATGAATTAACATTTGACGAAATGGTAGTAAGTATATACTAATTACTAGAGTATTCTTAAATCTTATTTAATCAATATTTGTATAATAATCAAGTCTCATTTTGGATATTGTCATTTATATATAAAAGAATATTAAACGGTTTTGTAAAAATAAACAGTCACTCTAATTTATTGGGTTCTCTTTATAAAAATACATAATTAATTACATAAGTAAATAGAAAATTAAAACATATAGTATCAGTTAATTTGGTTTAAAATGCAATTAAATAGGTACTGCAGAGAACATATGTACATTGCTTGTGTTGCATTGGTTGATACGATAGTATCTTTAATTGCATTTAAGTAAACTCTCCATTATCATTACTTTAACTTGTTTCCTTCCTCATTTGATTATTATATTTTAAAGAAAATAAATATCAACAAATTATATTATTGGTAGGTAAGGTGGTTAATGTTCCTCAAGGCACTAACTCTTGAGTGGGTCGTACAAAACAAACAGCAATACAAGAACATTTTTGATGTATAAATCAACAAACATGCATACATGTCGTTATAGCCTCTATTATTTAAATTATTACATCGTCTCTCATCTCGTCTAAAGTAAACCAATATATGTATATTATAAGTTTTAGAGACAAATGTATATACCTGAATTAATAAGTGCTTTCGAAAAAATAACCAATATGTACATACAAATAAATTAAAAATATATATTTGCATACCACCACCATCCACACAATAAATAATAAAATAAAAACGAATTCTGGAAATTCAGCAAATTGCTGTATGTTAAAATAAAATGATATCCAATTTGGTAGCTGCATTAAATGCTTGAAGAAAATGAAGCTTAGAAATTTGAACTGTTCCAGAAACATTTATAAAAATATAATTAACATTTAATACAGTAATGTAGGTACAATAAATATTTCGAAACTTCCTTGACTCAAGTGTTACTGCCTTGACAAACATAACCACCTTACTTTCAAGAGCTTAATAATATAACTTGATACTTATTTTCATTAAAATATAATAATCAAATGAGGAAGGAAATAAATTAAAGTAATGATAATGGGGAGTTTACTTAAAAAGAATTAACAATACTGTCGTATCAACCAATGCAACACAAATTACTTATTGCACATTATACATATTGCTACGGATTTTTAATTAAAAATAATTTAATTTAAAAATGTACATATTTTGTGAGATAAATTGTATATTGAAAATGTTTTTAAATTGTCGAAGGTTAACTAGAGTGAAAAACTTGTTATTCAAGAGAGGCCGGAGTTGGTCTGGGAGATAAAATTTATAGTTTGAACTAGAAGGTTGCTTTGTGAAATATAATTAAATATATTTTAATTAATTCGGGTTGATTGATTGAAAGTGATTTTGTTTTATTAAGTATTAAAGTCCCGATATTTATAGAGAGAATTTCTCGTTGTATTATTGATGTTTAAATTGATTATGCACATTCTTTGTTCGTAAGAGTCTCCACATATTTTTTCTTGTAAGTAGAATTAAAATTATATGACGTCGTCATAGTATATAAAATTATTATAAGTATACATATTTCTATTATATTAAAACAAGTAATTAAGAGATTTAATTTAAGAATATAGATAATACAGTTAAATATTAAAATTCTATGTTAATATTATAATTGAAAAGTTTGTTCGAGAGGAATCAGGTTTTTTTGTGCGTGTCTTTTGCACATGCGTAAGTTTTGTTCGTGGATCAGTATCTGATTATACAGTGTTATTCTCTGGGGAGAAATTAATATTAAACTTGATTATTTTTAGATAAGTTTTGATCGGAGTCATTTGGAGGATGTTTTCCATTCATTTAGCTGTCAATTTTCAATGAATGTTTTTACCTCAAGTATTTTTGTATAATACAGTGTCTTTATACTTTGCAAAGAAATATTTTTTATTTTTTTTTTATTTTTGTAATATTCATTTTAATTTTTATCTTGCATTTGCTTCATTTAATAATACCAATATTGCTGTTCTAACTTAACTTATATAAAATAAGTATATAAATTTTTGTGAACATTTCACTGGCACTCAACTCATTTTAGTTTTTACACGGATTTCCTAAGTGGAACCCGAGAAGTTAGAAGTCTCATATTTGAAAATTCACCGGCTGAGAAACCTAGTTGGGAAAACTAGTTGTGGATGGTGGCGTGCTAAATTTTCAAACCACTATTCATAGCAATATGTTCTTTGCAGTACATATTTAATTGGACTTGAAACCAAATTAACTCATACTATATGTTTGAATTTTCTATTTACTTAGGACTGTTTATTTCTGTTTTATTTACAAAACCGTTTAATATAAATGACAATATCCAAAATGAGATTTTAATATTATACAAATATTGATTAAATTAAGAAATTCAATTATATTCTAGTAATTAATATATACTTACCACCATCTCAAAATGTTAATTCATTGGTAGGCAATGAAGAAAATGTAAATAATTTGTATATTTTTATTTCAAAAATATATATTAAGATACCTTTCAAATTTCTAAAGATTTATATTTGGCGGTCGCCGATCATTTAATACAGAAATTTTAATTGTTGGTGAAGTTTAATTTTGTGCAAGACAAAACTAGTGTAAACTGGGAAAATAAAACCTCAAAATGCTATTTGAAAGTATAAATTTCAATACTTTCCTTTCATTTTCGCATAAGAAGACACACATTTTTAAAACCAGCAAAACGTAAGCTTTCCATTTTTGTATAGTTTGTTAATTAAATCTGCGGTGACCATTCGGAACTATAGCCATTTATTTTTGTAAACATAAAAAAAATTACGTGTTTTCTTTTTATTGTGTGAAACAACCAAAAATGCTAAAAATTCAAGGCTGGAAGGTCATATTTCTAGTTTTTTATTATAACACAACTTACTAGAGTAAAATCGCTTTGGGAAGACACCAATCTGCGCGAGCGAATCACGCAACCTGAGTATTAACGCCCTCAAAAACATAGGTCGGGCTGGGTCTAAATTAGCGCGCAATTTAAAATTCGAATTTTACGTAAAACGTTTTGTATTTTTATTTCGTGTGCAGCGGAAACAACATATTTCATTTATCATGTTCGTTTGTCATGAAACATAATTTCATAAACACATTCTATTGTCTGAAGGAATAATAAAGCTTTATTATTTTATTTATTTTCAAGTGGGATTTTTAACAGAGATACAACCAACAATTTCTGGTTCAATTATTTATTTTCATTATAATTTAAACATTTACATATATCACAGTTTTTCTTCTTTTACCAAGATTTTATTCATTATATTTGTAAATTTATGAATATTCATTCGGAGTAAAAATAATTTGTTGTTTACACGTCGTCTTTTATTACTACATAATTATACATAAATACCCTTAGTTACTAATGACATAAATACAAAGATAACTACACATATAAATAAGTTATATTTCAACAATTATTCATCAACTTAATCTTAATAAAATAAACTCAAACAACTGATTTTGTAATAAAATTAACTCAAAGAACACGATCGACACATTACGGACGCTAGAAGACGACTGGAGAATTTACAGTCAATGTTATTCAGCCTGTCTATACATGCAAGAACTATGTCTTTCTCTCTCGTTTGGGGTACACTTTTCTTTATAAGTTCCAAATTGGTTTCTGCGTCAGTGTCTTCCCAAATTGACACTACTCTAGACAAGAATTATTTAAAAAAAAATTATATTACAGCAGCAAGGCATTCGTCTATATATGTATACCTATAACCCAAACAGCACTGTACGTACAAAAGACGTACATTTTAGGGCCATATTAGGTCTTTACGTCCAAGTACCTAAATTTAACGTCTTATGTACGTAACTTTTTCAACGTCTTATGTATGTACTTTCCCAACGTCTTATGGATGTACTTTTATAGCGGCTTTTGGACTAAACTGCATACTATAATATAGTAACGTTATATATTTTCATTTTTAAGGAATATCACCGTATGTTAGTATATTTCCTCTTTAATATATTTTAAACTCGAATATTTATTTTCTCCCGTAAAATCTGATGCATCAGGTGTCAATTACCGATGCGTCCACAAGAAAAAGCTGGCGCATATCAGCGAAGTCTCGGACGTCATTTTCTCTTTTTTTAACACGAAAAGAAAAGCGAGATACCTATGTTCAGACTGCGTCGCCACACGACGTTTGTCGTAAATGCAAAACCTAAAGTTCTTTACTCTGTGGCAAAAGACCGAGCCAGTATTTTTCTGGTCTGTGGGCCGTGGGCGTTGTCAAATGTCAATTCTGAAAAGCGAGCGAAATAACTTGAAAATAACCTAACCTTTCTTTTTCTGTGATAGCGTCTCGGCAAAGAAGCTTCCCGTTTTGTGCATCGAATATAATACGTTTGTGATTTTTTGTTTCAAAACTATAACTAATAGTGAGTGATTTATCTCTGTAGCACGGCAAGTAAAAATATTTTATTATGGATAGATCAAAAATAAGTAAACATTTGAAAAAAGCTGTTAAAAGTGTGAGAATATTTGAAGCATCTCTGAATAAAGCACCTCCAAATGAAATTTTGAATAGTTTGCAAACAGAGCATCAGGCAAGTTCGAGTACTTCAAGTGGTTATAAAGATTTGGGTTTAAGAACTAGTGTTAGCCTCGGTAGTAGTAACTCTTTAGAATCGCTTCCCGATTATTCCTACACTGGTAGCAGTAGTTGTAACGAGCGGGAGTTATTTGATGCCACTGAAATAGTAGAACCCAAACCCAATGAAAATGCATTATTAATGGTTAATATCAGCAGTCAATCAGCACCAAGTATACAATTGGGTTCTAAGCTTTCAGAATGGGCTGTCAATCATAATATTACCCATATAGCTAGTAATGACCTTTTGAAAATACTAAAACCATATTTTCCTAAGCTGCCAAATGATGCTAGAACATTGTTACAAACTCCTCGTACAAGTTTTTTGAAAGATTTCAACCCTGGTAAATATTACCATTTTGGATTGGAGTCATGTCTAAAAAAACTATTAAAAAGTGTATCCATACAGTCATCTTTTTTGCCCATTGAAATTTTAATAAACATAGATGGTTTACCTCTATCATCAAGCTCTAGTAGCCAGTTTTATCCCATCTTATGTACTCTCTATGGTGAAAAAGAAGTTGGTATTATAGGGGTATATCATGGAAATAGTAAACCGAAAGATGCAAATCTCTACCTAGCTGATTTTGTTAATGAAGCAATCATATTATGTAACGGTTTTGTTTATGAAGGTTCTCAATGTAGCATTAAAGTCAAGGGCTTCATATGTGATGCACCAGCCAAATCATTCATCAAATTTACAAAAGGTCATTCAGGCTATATGTCATGCACGAAATGCTATACTGAAGGAACATACATTAATGGAGTATGTTTTCCACAACTAAATAATTTAAAGCTTCGCTCCGATCTTGAGTTTAGAAATAAACTGCAAGAAGAACACCATACGGGTACTTCAATTATTGAGAATATTCCTACAGTTGATATGGTTAAATCATTCCCCATTGACTATATGCATTTAATTTGCTTGGGGGTTGTAAAAAAATTAATATCACTTTGGTTAAATGGAAAGCCTGGAACAAAACTATCTTCTAGGCAAGTGTCTCATTTATCTGATTTACTTATTAGTCATACTCCAAATGTGCCAGTTGAATTCAACCGAAAGCCTAGAGATTTAAATGAATATAAAAGATGGAAGGCAACTGAATTCCGTCAATTCTTATTATATACGGGTCCCATAGTTTTAAAGTCCGGTTTACCCAGAGATAAGTACATTCATTTTTTGTCTTTGCATGTTGCTGTTAGAATTTTATCATCTGAAATTCATATAGGTAAGATAGATTATGCCGAAAAATTATTGCACTATTTTGTTGAAAGATTTATTGCCTTATATGGTGCAGAATATGCTTCACATAACATTCATAATTTATTGCATATAACAAATGATGTTCGAGAATTTGGTCCATTAGACAAATTTAGTGCGTTTCCTTTTGAAAATTATATGCAAACTTTAAAGAAACATATAAGGAAACAAGAAAAGCCCCTTCAACAGCTAATAAATAGAGTACAAGAAGTAAATGTATCCAATGGAAATACAAGTGCCATTCATTTTCCCATTTTCAATAAAAAACATTTTAGTGGACCTATTTTAGATTTTCCATGTTCTTATTGCCATCAATATATGGAAATAAAATTTAAATATTTCAGTTTAGGCATACTTGATCCAAATAATTGTTGTTCTTTAAGTAATGGTACTATTATTTGTGTAAAAAATATTATCCAGGGAAACAATAATCAGAGTTTTGTAGTTGGTGAGGAGTTTTTGATTAAAGAAAATTTCTTTACAGAGCCTTGTGAATCTTCTGAATTAGGGATTTATTTAGTAAGTCACCATAGTTCTATAAAATCCTGGAATGTTGATCAGGTTGTGTGTAAATGCTTTAAAATGTCATATGGAAACAAATATATTGTATTTCCATTAGTCCATACCACTTAATTTTGTATATTTATGTTTTTCAACTTTACAACAGATTCACTGTACAAACTTAGACCAGGATGCCAATGCCTTACTTTTTAGCCTTTAAAATGTTAATGAGATTTAAATGGAACTTTTTAAGAATTAAAAAATAAGAATGTAAAACTGATAATCCATCCGCGTTTTTTTCTTATTTTAATAAGAATTAAAAATTAGGTAAAAAAATTGGCCAAACCAGACCTACAAGTAAAATTGGATTCTTTAAATACTTGTAAAAAGAAACCTAGTCTAATGTCAAATTTGCAATTTGCATCACTAAATTCTGAAACTTGTAAAATTTACTAAAAAATTATTTGTACATATCCAAAATTGTTTTAAATATTTGAATTTACATAGTATTATGTAGTATTATATTGTAAATATAGTACATACACTGCTGAAACTTAGTTATAGGTATTAAGTTTTTCTAGAAGTAAAAGAATGGCTACTCAAGAAAGTGTCACATGGTCAGTAGTAAAATTTATTGGTGATAACACAGTAAATGTTGTACCAACTTGCTGGATCCACAATAAAGATAAATGTTATTGGCCACCTTTACCGCCTGACAAAATTGCTCAGGTTATTAAATCAGGATTGCTGAACACCCATTGGCCAAGTCACAAAATTACAATATTTAGGAATGCAACTTATGGTGAGTTTTTTATTGTTGAATGTCATAAACTGCATAGGTATGACCTTAAGCTCTGTTTTTTTTTTTAAACTGGTCCAGGTAAATGTGTTGTTGCATGTTTGTTATAAGACAATTTTTTTCTTATAGATAGTTATGAAGTGGCTCGTGTCAAGTCCAGAAAGGCCGAGGATACAAGTGACCTTAATACGACAGAAGACGAGGCGAGCAATAATATAAAAAGAAGAAGGATTTTCAAACATTTCAGTTCATCAGATGAAGAATCATCAGATAATAATGTTTATGTGAAACCACCTCCCGCACTTAAGAAAACCTGTAGTGGATTATCAAGTAAAGTTGTTTTATTTTTGTTTTTGAGATCGATCTATCCCCACA
This sequence comes from Melolontha melolontha, assembly GCA_935421215.2. Classification (NCBI taxonomy): domain Eukaryota; kingdom Metazoa; phylum Arthropoda; class Insecta; order Coleoptera; family Scarabaeidae; genus Melolontha; species Melolontha melolontha. Next base: position 49,424,354 of record OW285242.1, read on the forward strand.
GCCAATATTTTTTACTCTTTTCATAATAAGGAGTCTGGAATAATATTTTTCATAAAATCTCATCAAAAATCATTGAATCATTACCTTTGTTCATTCAGTATTTATGCAGTTTTGTAGTAGGTGATATAAAATAGTCCCATCAGTGGTTGAAGATCAAATCAAATCAAATCAAAGATGATTTTTTTAGGAATTAATGAAGAGCTGGTGCCAACATCTGGTAATTTGGAGGTAGAAGATTTTCCAGACAGTCCTAGAACTGAAACGTCAAAAGAAGCACTTATTTTAGGTAAAATTTGTTTATTATGCACATAAGATGGACAAGTAGATGTGAAATTATATTGTTTTTAGTATCTCAGAATGTGGTCGCTAATGTAAGTGAACTCGGGCAAACCCCTCGGTCTGCTCAGCGAAACAATTTAGAATTTGCATCGGGAAGCTTGAAAAATGATAATTCCTGTAGTTGCTGCCCTGATGTTAAGAGATTCCTAAAAGAAATTTTAAGACAACAACATGTAATCAGAACACGCATTAACGACTTAGAAAAACAAATTGATAGAAATAATGTGTCTCATAAACAAGAAGATGATCGTGGACAGTCTATATTTTCCAGTTTCGATTTGCCAATAAATACAATGAACCAATTCAAAGACTTTAATGAATTTGTTAATAATGAGGAGAATTTTACTATATCTGTGAGTAATTAATTTTTTTTCTTTCATATCTTTCCATAAACTTTGTATTGCTTGTTTTAGGTCACAGAATTATCAAAAATAGGTGGAAATAATATTTACGAGTTTGTTAAAAGGATCCTCATAGTGATTATTTCAAATGAATTGGCCAGTCAGTACAGTTGGCTGGGAAGGAGAGGAAAACACGAATTTAGCAAATTACCAATTGCCAAAGTTATAATCCGTAAGTTTTTTTATTATGCAAATTAGAATTTAAGTAGTTGCAATAATTATATAATTTATAAGCCTTTGAGCTGAAATTTGTTACCATGTAAGTTATGGTTTTCTAGTTGCTGCTGAGAAAGTAAATGCATCTTTGGACAAAAAAAAAACAGAGAATGCAATCGCTACCTGGTTAAGGAGATCAAAAGATAGAATGAATAATAAAAACAAATAATATGCCATTCTTCTGCAAACTTATTATCTGCCGGTGAACATTTGGTAGCAGTATACTAATTACTATAAATCATGTATCCATTAGGCTTAAGTGGTTATTTGTAAGTGCAAACTTGTAAATTTGTTGAGATTTAAGTCAAATATATAGACATAATATATATATATATATGTCTTTTCTTCACGAATGGTTGTTTTTAATACTTTAAATGATAAATATCTTTATTATTAAAAAGGATCTCCTAAATTAATGATGGATTATATGAATGTGTCCACCGAAGGGATGGGATGGGATAAAATTTCAATCGTATTCAAAACAAATCAAATCTTTACTTAAGGGACTTTTTTTACAGGTTCAAATTGCCATGTTTTTTAAAAAATGTATTCAGTGGAAAAAAGAACTAGTGCTTTCAGTTATTTGCTCTGGAGCACTATACGTACATAAGACGTACTGAATGTACGTACATAATTTGTAGTGAATGTACGTACATAATATGTACTGCATGTACGTACACTGAACGTACATTTTTGCGGAAAATGTACGTACATAATACGTCTTATGGACATACTATGTATTTTAATGTACGTCCATAAGACGTAAGTTACATCCTACAATTACGTACATAAGACGTACTTAGAATGTACATTGGCTGACTGGGAATAGATTAATTTTATTTTATTGATTAATTTTAAAATTGAAAGGGATGTCAGTAAACTTTATTTATTTTAATACATAAATAGCAATTTTGTAAGCTTTGAAAAAAACTAACAATTTTAATAACGGGCTCAATATAACGGGAGTTCAGAAACATTCGAAGTCAAAGTAGTCCTTGAAAATATGAAGTCATGTCTGAGATAGATTGATTTTTGACAGACAACAGTTGACATTTAATAATTATTACAAATCAGATACTTAAAGTGAAGATATACGATTTTTTGTTCAGAGCCCACTTGACTTCGAATGTTTCTGAACACCCGTTATAAGAGGTTAGTTCCAAATAAATCAAAAAGAAATACGTTTTTTAAACTTTATTTCCTAGTATTGTTTATAATTAAATTATACTATTTCTTGCTATGTAAAGAAAAATACAAGAGTAAGAAGTATAGAAATTACTCAGACCAAAAACACACTCAAATATCGATTTTAGTGTTAAATACACAGTCTTGATGTGCTTGACGTCACGTAACTTACGTATTGAAACTGAGTCTGAGTTATAAAAGAACGTTTAACATTGTTTTCGATACTGCAAAGAAAATCAACTTGAATTCCCTAAACCATTGTTATTTTAATCGTAGGTTTTAATCCATATTTTTACTTATGTGGTTTAGGTATTGCTACATTTAACATTATAATTGAGATATTATTTATGATAAATGTTTTTGTTTCTGCCTCCTGGTTTGAAGGAAGTTCGGTATGTATCGACCGAAGTATGAGTTGAAATAATGCAATAGTTTTTGAATAACACTAATTTATTTACAAATTTAGTCTTGGAGTTTCGTTAACTTAATACAAATGCAGTATCTGGTCTTAATACTAAAGACCGAGAAAACTGGCTAATAAATAATATTTGCTCCTATTTAGATCACTGAGATCTTAGTAGGAACTGTTAGTTAGATCACTAAGACCTAAGCTAGAACTGTAGTTAACTCGAAGAGATCGTACTTGGAACTGTATTGAGCTCTAAGAGATCTTGTTTGGAACTGTTTCTTCATTTACTTATTTTTCGGCAAGAAAGTTTTGTCCCCGCCAGTTACAAGAGAGGGAGAAAACAATGAACTTGATTATACGGAAATTTCCATACAATTATTTTTACCTTTCCAAGAAAAGTATATGCTGTAGTTTGCAACATCATAAATGTATTAAAATAAACAATATACATCGGAAACCCTTAATTATAGAAAATAAAATAATTCTTAAAATAATAAATATACAATACACAGGAAGTGCGTTAGAGATAACATAATAGTTCGCAGAATCGCATCGAACCAAAACTATTTAACCTATTATAATAATATAAATACTTTATCTATAACAGGAAATATGTCAATAAAACTTATTCTATTATACAAATACATTTACAACTACTAAATGGATGGGTTAACCAGAGGGTTGTGCCTGTAATAAAATAAATAGTTTTTATGACTGTAGAAAACAAGACAATGAATAAAGAAATGTAATACCTGACCAGGCCTAAGGTAATTAACAACATTAAATATATCTGAACTCCAAGACCTTTTCTATATACAATATTTACAATTTAAAACTAGGATTAAATACATTAACATAAATATACCTACATCTAAATGAAACTAAAAATACAAAATTAAATCTATTTTACCCGAACAGTTTTCTCTCTCTTTTAGACATTTTGGTTATACATAATTTTCAATAAGCGTAAAGAAATAAGTCAATGTTTGTCAAAGAAAATTTAAACAACCAATAAACAAATGTAAAGTCATCATCGTTGTTTGAATAATCCAGTCTTATTATGATGGTTTCTATGTAGATTATCGCCGAGGAGCTGATCTTTTCTTATGTATATATCTTTAATATTGTTAACATGAGCATATTCTGCACTCCATAACTCTGGTGTTATTTGATTGACTGCTTCTCTAATCAAATTTTTCATTTTGACCTGCTCTAAATTGTGGGAAGCAATTTTTCTCTTCACCATACTCCATACCAACTCAATAGGATTTAAATCACAATAATATTGTGGAAGTTTTAGGATTTTCCATAATCATCAATGGCATATTTTGGCAGAGGATTATGGGGTTTTACTATTTGTAGTAATTCACACTTTTAACATCCCAGGAGATATGGTATGTTCATCGACTGAAGCCAGCAGATTACCTCATGCCTTTTTGATACAGTGCTAGGTGCTTTGTTAATTTGTACTGAATGGTATGATTCGGTATCACCTGTGTTTTAAATCACCTAAAAAAATATCATAATTCATCTTGTCATAATAGTCTCTACTTTTAGTTTTTGATTTAAACAACACGAGGCAATTTTCGATGAATCCCATGGAACCTCCACAATGAGCTATTATCCATCTTTACCCAGCACCATCTTTCTTTAAAACTCCTTGCTCCTCAGAGTTTTCCCAACATTTTGTAACTATAGTTCTTGTATAAGTACATAATTCTGGTTCAAATATACTATAAGTCATCATTATCTTTCAGAAAACAGATAACGAGCTCTCCATGCTACAATATCAAAACGCTCCATCAATAGGTTTTTGTTGATTTAGTTATATATATATATAAAACCCACACCTATCAGAAGCTTTCGTAGTGTTTATTTGCAGCTATTAAACTGTGTTTCGTGTTACCATAAATCCTTGCAAAATATCTAGTGTGGGTACAGTTTTATCGACTGTATATAGAGAATGTATTTTATTTCGAAGCACACATCTACAAAAGTTAGAAGTTTTATACCATACGCTCTATTAGTGCTTACATCACAGCGCCATTTTTGTTGGGGTAAGCAAAGGTCGTGAATCCAAACAAATATTTTCTCCATAAGAATTAACTAGTACTGAACTATTTTTTATTAACATAAAAAGCGTTAGTTTTAAGAGGTTGGTAAGTATCTTATCACCAAAAAGAGCGAATTTCCAAACAATTGGCTATATAATATTGTAAAATACTTGTCTATTCGGGTTCTTAAATAAAACTAACGGTAACTTTAAATACACACTATATTAATAATAAAAAACGAATAACAATATAAAAACTAATTACTAACAATAAGCACATTTACGTATTTATATTTATATAAGTTCACTCGGCGATAATTTGGTATCGAATGAATTAATCCCTTCCTCGACGGCTTATATATCGGCTGTTGAACCTCATCTCGAGCGTTCTATATCCACCGAGAAGGCGTCTAGAGGTATGATACGTGACGTATCGTTGGATGAGTCATCACAATATGTATAATAAATAATTTTTATTTGTTTTTAGGAAGAATTGACTTTAATGTAGAGGTTAGGTTGCAAGAGTAACATACTGTAAAATACTTGTCTTTTGCGGGTTCTAAATAAAACTAACGGTAACTTAGACACACACTATATTAATAATAAAAACGAATAACAATTTAAAACTAATTACTAACAATAAGCACATTTATGTATTTAGATTTATGTAACTTCACTCGGCGATGATTTGGTATAGAATGAATTCCAATCCCTTTCTCCTGCTATTTATATTAACGGTGAAAACTTCTGGTATATTCGATAATCGCCTAGACTTTTCATGTGTTACGCATTTACATTTCCTGAGCGGTTCTCGACGTATGAGATTATCGGTGACTCATCACAATACTTTAAAATTACTCTCATAGAGGTAAAATGACCTTTTAAATATAGAAATACATCATTGGCATAGGCATTAACAAATGATACATCATATATTTTAAAAATGGAAAAACTGTTAAATCATATCCAACGGCAATTACATATAGGTAACAAGAAATAATTTATGTTATCTAATTGTGTGGACACCAACTGAAAGTGAGATAGTGTGCATCCAAAAGGACTCTTGGCGAAATAATATAAATATATAACATGTGTATAAATTGTCGCAAAAGCTACACGCAGCGACGTTCATCGTTTCGTTCTGAATAAAAAATCTTAATGTTAAAATGTCGTATCATGCTTCGTTTGTTTTCACGGGGTTCTTGAAGTTCAGACTTTTAGTGCGTAACTAACCTTTGCTCTTCGATATCTGTTAATAGAGATAGATGCAATTTACTTTATAGAAAAAATTTTTACTAGTATTATTTCGTAAACGTTTTCTTTTTGATTTAAAGCCTTGTTTTAAACATTTATTCATTAACGTACTTTCACGAAAAACCCATTTGACAACGTTGTAGAACAATAAGTTTGTATTTCAAAGTGAGTTCAATCAAAATCATTACTGTCAAATTTTGACATTTACGAATTTACGAAGCATGATACGACATTTTAACATTAAGATTTTTTATTCAGAACCGAACGAAGAATGTCGCTACGTGTAGCTTTTGCGACAATTTATACACACCTTGTATTCAAAGAATTTTATATTAATAAATTCATTTCACATATTTATATATAAAAAGTAATATATTCTTAGCAAATACATATATGAAAGTGCCTGTTTTATTATTAGTAGTTAGTAGGTAGTAGTAAAGCTTTTATAAAATAGAATGGAAAAAGGCAAAATACCTTTTGGTTAAATTTGAAACATTTTTGACTCCATATACATATATATAATGAATATACAGTGCTTCTCAAAAGTCCCCTCCCCCCCTCTTATCTTTGGAACGATTATACATATGCAAGTGAAATTTGGAAACTGAATATTATAGGTTATAAACTTCCCTACTAGTGATGATAGATGACGAAATCGTCATAGATGACGTCACAAGGCCATTGTGACCAATAATTTTAAATGGAACGCTACGGCAAGTGACACCTCTTTTAAAAGGTATCGAAAAAACCTATTCAATGATACTAATTTTGTTTGTGTTTGAGGCAGTTTTAATGGCTCATTAGTAAACATGAAAATTTAAAATCCATTCAGTATGATATTAAATACAGATTTAAGAAACAGTATGTACTTAAAGAAATTGCTCGAAGTGACCTCCATTTACTTCCTGACAGTAAAATATCCTATTTTTAAACTCTTCTCGTACTTCTTCTAATGTGTCTGCGGAAACAGCCTCACATTCTGCAATAATACGTTGTTTTAAGACGTCAAATTGTCAAGTTCAGTGGCGTAAGCCTTCGATTTAAGGTACCCCCACAGAAAAAAATAAAAAGGTGTGGGTCCGGTGATCGAGGTGGCCATTCCGTTGAACCTCGTCGTCCAATGCATCTACCAGGATACTCCTCATACAAATACCGTCTTACTGCACCGTAATAGTGTGGAGGAGCACCATCCTGTTGGAATGTTATTTCCAAATTGCCGAATTCATCTGGATTATCTTCCAAAATTTCAAGGATTAACGATTCTATTGCGTTTTGCAACATCTCCAGATAAACCTCCCCAGTTAAATTCGTATTTAAAAAAAGAGGCCCAACGATGTGGTTTCCCAGGATACCTGCCCAAACATTCACCTTCTGGGGAAATTGGGTATGTATTTCACGAAACAGGTGAGGATTTGCGTCACTTCAATACCTCACATTCTGTGTATTTACATTTCCATTTAGATAGAAAGTACTTTCGTCACTAAAACAAATTGTTTTGACGTAGTCTGGCTGTTGGTTAATTTTAGTTTCCATATTTTCACAAAACTCTAGTCTTCGGTCTGGGTCGTCGTCTGAGAGTTGATGAACCATTTTTAATTTATATGGATGAAATTTGTATTTTTTCAACATCCTGTGTACTGTACTTCGACTAACTTCACAGGTAGATGCAACTTGAGTTGTTGAAGAAGTAGGATTAACTCTTACTTCTGCCAGTATATCAATTTTTTTCTCATCAGAAATTTGTGGTCTGCCAGATCGTTTCGCATCATTAATACTACCCGTTGTTTCAAACTTACGAAGAGGCTCCCTTAAATAAGTCCTCGAAATGGGGCGATCGGGAAACCTCTCATTAAAAATGCGTTCTGCTGCATGAATATTTTGTCTAGTTTCACCAAGAATTAGGACCGCTGGTACTTCATCACCTAAAGCACGTACCATTTCGCTTCTTGAAGCACTTAAACTTTCGACTCACAACAGTTTGTAAAAACAGTGAGACGTTCGATCAACAATACACAAATTATTAAATGTACAAAAACTTGAACAATTACAAAAACGTCGAATATTGGAAACTAACAAAAACGTCAGATTATTTGACAACTAACCATAGGCGGAGCTTGAATTTGGAATTTTAGTATTAACTTGACAATATTGACGTTTTAAAACAACGTATTGTTGCAGAATGTGAGGCTGTTTCCGCAGACACATTTGAAGAAGTACGAGAAGAGTTTAAAAATAGGATATTTTACTGTCAGGAAGTAAATGGAGGTCACTTCGAGCAATTTCTTTAAGTACATACTGTTTCTTAAATCTGTATTTAATATCATACTGAATGGAAATTAAATTTTCATGTTTACTAATGAGCCATTAAAACTGCCTCAAACACAAACAAAATTAGTATCATTGAATAGGTTTTTTCGATACCTTTTAAAAGAGGTGTCGCTTGCCGTAGCGTTCTATTTAAAATTATTGGTCACAATGGCCTTGTGACGTCATCTATGACGATTTCGTCATCTATCATCACTAGTAGGGAAGTTTATAACCTATAATATTCAGTTTCCAAATTTCACATGTGTATGTATAATCGTTCCAAAGGTAAGAGGGGGGGGGGGGGACTTTTGAGAAGCACTGTATAAGTACCGATTAAATATATGAAAGGTTTGTAATAATAGAGTGGACTATAAAAATATTACTAAAAAGCACTTAATTGCTAATGCGCCTTAGATAACTCACATTAGTTTAATTATGAATTATTAAATTAAACAATGTGAGGTGTCTTAAGGTGTATTAGCAATAAAGAGTTTTTTAGTGCTAGTTTCTTACACCCAAGTCCTTTTATCAATATAGAATATGCAAATAGAAAATACTTATTTTAAACTTTACAGTGAAATTTTAAAAAGTTTCCAATAACAACTAACTAGATTATATGTTAAATATTAAAGGAATAAGAAAAAAACAAACAAATAAGAAATGATTTATGCTGGCTCAGGAAAATATTGTTCAACCTCTTTAATAAGAGGATACTGCAAATTTGTCAGTGCTGCTACAGTTTGGCATACAATATCAGAATGTGGTAACAATGAAGTTGGAATAAAATTTAAAATATATGCCTTGTCTTCGTATTGCACGTTCTACATGTATCCTTGCACGAGCTATGCTCTCAGTTTCTTTCACCTTTCTGGAGTAAACTATGCTGTGGTTAGAAATGGTGGAATGTTAACATTAACCCCTGATTGCAATGTTTTCAATCAGAGGCCCAACACATAACTATATGACAACATAATTTGAAACATACTTGAGTGTGTAAAACCTCACTACATTTGTATAATACCAAAGTATTTTTAATAATATAAAAATATTATTAAAAATGGGGTGTGAAGAACACAATACAAGTTCATTTATGTATTTTTGAATGTATCTTCTCCAAAGACGTAGATACGTATTTCACATTTCTACATGATTCTCAATACGCCCCTGTTGGAGAAGACACATTCAAACAAACATAACTACGTTACTATCTAGCCGAAATTATTCAGACAGCGCGTGAAGGAATATTCAACGCCGTCTACATAATAACAGCCGAAGCAGACGTGTTTTCTATAGTCGGTAACCACCGTATCTAAACAAAACTGTATTCTCGTGTCTTCACTATTTATCGGCGTGAGCCGAATATGTATATGACAACATAATTTGAAACATACTTGAGTGGGTAAAACCTCACTACATTTGTATAATACCAAAGTATTTTTAATAATATAAAAATATTATTAAAAATGGGGTGTGAAGAACACAATACAAGTTCATTTATGTATTTTTGAATGTATCATCTCCAAAGACGTAGATACGTATTTCACATTTCTACATGATTCTGAAATACGTATCTACGTCTTTGGAGAAGATACATTCAAAAATACATAAATGAACTTGTATTGTGTTCTTCACACCCCATTTTTAATAATATTTTTATATTATTAAAAATACTTTGGTATTACATAACTATATTGCTAGAAATATCTTATTTATTCATTATCTTCCTTTCAAATGTAATCAACTTTTTCTAACATAATTTTAAGTTATCTATTACACTTTCACTTATCATTGGACTAAATGTTCTCTCTACATATATTAAAAACATTCTACAATGATTCTTAATTTACTACAATAATTTACTTCACGTTTTGTAATGTTAATCCTAGCAATCTAACCTCAGCACTAAGGTTATTTAACCGAATATCTTGTTATGGATCTTATCTTTGTTATGATACTTTCGATATATTGAACACAAACAAGCAGAGTAGGTTATGCACAATAAGTTAAAATGTAAGAATTTATTCTATTACAAAAGAAAAATATATAAAATAACAAATGAGAAAAGAAAATAAATACTTAACTGGTAGAACAATTACAAACTGATATTTTTAAAATTAGGTACTTACTTAAAAAGAATAATAATGTGAAACTAATTGTACATATTGCAGTGTCGTCAGTTCTTTATATCATATTGTTCGATTTTCTTCTTGAGAAAATTTTCGCGTTTTTGAGTGTTCACTTGTTTTTGTTTATTTACACTTTGTATTTGAATATAAATTTCAGCTTGATACTGGCGCAAAACTTCTAAAAAGACAAAGACATTAGGACGGTAGAAATTCAAACTCTTATTTAGATGTGAATAAAACGATTTGTATGCGTTGGTCGCCCTTGAGCTGCTAGCACATTTAGCCGCCCAAATTTCGGGAGGAAATAGTGAATCCTCTTGTATATAAGTTTCCACTAGGTAGTCCTTAAAAGCTTGTAGTTTATCATTTTCTGGTACTATGGGCAATAGATCAAATACGAAACAGTTACCAATGTTCTCAGTTTCTAAGAAAAGCAGACAGAAACAGTATCTAATTCATTTTCCAATGTCTGTTTTTTTCTTTATAGTGTTTTATGAGTCCTAGCTCTTGTATTTTTCGCCATCAAGCTTGAGAAATATGAAATCGGCAGTTTATAGGTTTCTAAACTTTTATCTTTGAATAAAGAAAACACTAGGGGTATATAGTGCTCGTTATATTGTCCATGGATGGTAAATAACTGTAGAAATTATTTTGAGGAATATTTAAATGTTCCGTCCATAAATATCTTTTTGCACTTACACAAATGTTCCAGGTTTGACTTACAAGAGAATATTACTATACAATGGTTGCTGTCGTTCACAATAAAAAATTCTTCTTCTGTGTTCGTACTAATTTCGGATGTCATATTTTGCAAAGTTTCAAACACTTCTTTTATATTTTTGGGCAAATTCGGAAATGTCTTTCTTCTATCACCATAAATACTAATACAAATACTTCGTTTCACCGATTTCAAGTGGCCAATTGTTAATTCACTATTGTCGCATTTTATTAACAGCGACTTCACAATTCGTTAAGTTGCACATTAAGTTCTTCTGCTTTTGTACTGCTGAAGCGCTTAATTTGGGATGGGCATGGTTCAAATTACAACGGGATATCAAATTGCCTTCACCCATAGTGTAAACAGTAGCAGTACATTTTGGTGTCTGACGTCTTCACTTTTTTTGCCACTTCCGCAAAACAGTATCGGAAGCTGTGCTTCTTTACTACGCTTACTAACAGTTTTTCTCACATTTAAATTTTCCATGTTGCTCTTTTAACATATAATAATTAACTGAATTGTAATGTTTCTAAGTACATAATTCATAAGAATTTCAATTAGTGGATGGGGGTAGCAATAGTAGAATACGATATTTGTTGGATTTCATAAATAATGAGTATCAACTGGGAAAAAATTACAAGGAAAGTATTGATTAGAATATATTATCATTAGGCCAATTTTAATCCTTTCCTGTACATTCTAATTTAGGCCTATCTACTGGCAATTTCTGCAAATCTGCTAATCGGACGAAACTATAATCGCCGGTTATTTATTCTACGGTTAATATTTAGGGGAATTGTGCTTAATATGACACACTGTATAAAATGACATACCTACGTTAATTTATATACCAATTGACCAATTCAAATTTACCGCCTTCCCAAATGTTGCTTTGACGATAATAAACGAATGTAGTAAGGCTAAGAAGTTCGTGCGCATAAACTGAGTTCGGTACGTCAGGATAGGTGTTTGACGGTAAGTGAAAATTAGTTTAAGCCTTACTAACACTGCATGTAATTCTTAAAATACTAGCTTTTGTTAATCTTGTTAGTACCAATTAAAATTTAAAGCACAGTTTCTAGTTATTGCGTGAAAAGTACAGCCTCAAACATTAACCTCAAAATCTTTTGGAGGGAGTTTCGTATAAACATAGTTTCAGGGCAATACGACATAATTGCGTGCGGGTTAAATGACATAATAAGTCATATTTCGCAAATGGAGCTGTAGTGCATTGACCAAACACACAATTTGTTTTATTTTTCAGTTGTTCTTTCGTCATGGTGTCTAACTACCTAAGAAAATCTAATCGGCAAACATGGACAGAGGCTGATATGATTAACGCTATAAAGGCGATACAGGAGAAACGCATGGGTTGGCTTAAAGCATCAAAGTATGTACTTCAATGTGCCTCAGGCAACTTTGAGACGTAGAACTACTAATAAAAATAAATATGCAACTGGTACCACTAAAATAATGGGAACCAAGACTTCATTGCCCATTGAAGCCGAAAACGAAGTCGTCGAACATATTCTTCAATTAGAATCTAGACTCTTCGGTGTAACAGCAACAGACCTTCGAAAATTAGCTTATGACTTAGCAGTGAGAAAAAAATACCCTCATAAATTTAATACTACAATAAAATGCGCTGGATGGGACTGGTTAAAAGGCTTTCGTTCAAGACATCCAGAAATATCACTCAGAACCGACTTCAGCAGCGAGAGCGAGAGGCTTCAATAGACCACAAGTACAAAAATTTTTTAGACTGATTAGTGAAACAATGGAGACTGAAAATATACCAAATAGTATAATATACAATATGGATGAATCGGCCCTTACCACCGTGCATAAACCTCCTAAAGTTTTTGCGAAAAAAGGGAAAAAACAAGCAGGGTCAATAACGAGCGGAGAAAGAGGGCTACACGTTACGGTTGTGGCTTGTATGAATTCTGCAGGTAGATATATTCCTCCTGCGCTAATTTTCCCCAGAAAAAACTATAAGGCAGAATACTTTGATGGATCACCACCTGATACGCTTGGCCTGTGTTACGAAACTGGCTATATGGTATCAAAACTTTTTGTTAAATGGTTGGATCATTTTATCAAACACGTAAAACCGACTAGAGAAGAAAAAGTGATTCTCATTCTAGATGGCCATGGAAGTCATAAATCTTTGGATGCTTTATTGAAAACAAAACAAAATGGTATTATTCTTATTTGCTTACCACCCCACTCTACTTATCGACTTCAGCCGTTAGATGTAGCCTTTTTTGGCCCACTAGAAATTTTTTACATTTCCGAGTCCGCCTTGTGGATGAAAAATAACCCCGGCAAAACCATAAGCTTATATCAAATCAGCACATTATTTTGTTCAGCTTATACCTAAGCAGCTACCATGGGAAATGCCATAAGTGGATTTAAAAATACCGGAATTTCTCCGTTAATCCAGATATATTCCCAGATCATTTGTATGCACTCTGTGAAGTAACTGACAATGAAAAATGGTTCGAAAACCAGACAACCGAACAAAGTTAAATACAAAATATGGATTCTCAGCCTGAGGAAGAAAATCTCCAGGATATAAATGTAGACCTTCAATCGGCTTCAACATGCAAAGAAAATGTTATAGAAAATGGCTTGTCTATTAAAAATTGTTTAAACTTAATTTCACTTATACCGTCTGCTGATGAAACTACGTTTGAAAAACGGAGAAAAAGGAAATCAGAAGGAACTGCTGTATGGACCAAAAGTCCTTATGTGGAAGAAATAAAGTAAAAATAAACTAATAAATTTATAAAACTACAAAGAAAATCAGCAAGAGCTGTCAAAATGTATTTCAGTCATCATCATCAATAATTATGAGTGATGAAGACGATATTGAAGAACCATATCAAGACGAAGAATCAGATGAAGACGCGTCTTGCTATACTGTAACGATACCTACAGGCGATATAAAGCAGGGGAGTCTTGGATTAGATGCCAAAAGTGCAAAAGTTGGTGCCATAATGACTGTGCAGGAATTCCATTGAGACAAAAAAAATTCGTTTGTGAGCTTTGTCTTTAATTGTTATTGTTTTGCAATAATTTGTTATTAATTTTTCCATAAATTTTATTAATCTAGAAAGTATTATATCTTATCTTCAATATGTTCTTTTGTTTATATATACTCTTTTAACAATAAAATGTTCATTATTAGATGTTACTATTCAATTAGGGTAAAATGACACAGTGTATGTCATTTTACCCAGCATACAGTGGCGGCTGGCGCATAAGCGCTGCAGTGCTGCAGAGCTCCCAAAAAATTGGGCGGGCGAACCTGTATTAGTTATAACTAGTTTTCTTTTACATAATTTTTCCGACATTTCTGATGTTTATAAAAGCGTAACATATTGTTGTGAAAATTCTCCCCCTGTATATCAAAAAATTTGCATATTTTTCTACATCATCCTGTAGAGGACATCAAACCCTACAATTTGACACCGCAATCATCAAAATCCGATCAGTAGAAGCCGAGATATTCGCTTCCGTAATTCCAACACTAACGCCGGTTATATATAGTATTTTATCAAATAATATACAATAGGCGACCAGTGGAATAACCAACCTAATTCGCGCGATCGCTCACTTGTTCCTTATCTGGTCCACACGTACGTGCGCTCAGAGCTCTTTCAAACACCCGCGCGCACCCCGCTTCCCCGTGGCTGTCTTAAACCAATGCGTGATTTTACCAGACATCGTCGCTGCATTTAAACCAGCGCGAAGGGCGATATGATTTGGTATGTAAACTAATATTATAAAGAGGAAACATTTGTGTTTTTGTATGCATGTTTGTAATGCTTTCACACAAAAACTACTGGACCGATTTCAAAAATTCTTTCACCATTAGAAAGCTGCATTTTCACTGAGTGACATAGGCTATATTACATTTTCAAAAAAAAAGATATCCCCAATAAAAATGCATTAATGTAACCCAAGGTGTGAAAAAATTAGTCACAAAAAATCTGCCATCGCGTACGCTGCGGAAACTATTGTTGATAGAACAAAAAAATGTTCTACAGTATTATAGAACGTATTAATATCTACAAAAAAGTCTGCGAAACCATATGTTTAACTACTGTAGTTATGCCACTATAACTACTTTTTTACATTTTAAAAGTTAATAAAAGTGCCGACAATAATCAAACCATATTATCCATACCTCTGTATTATTTCTTATCCTATTAAATGATATTTTATTAAAGACCATTTCAATACCAGTAAAATACTTTTTAAATTATTAAAATTGGACATTCCATTCAAAAGATATAACGAATTTAAAAATGTCAATCTAAAGAAAATAATGTTATAATATAAATGTAGTAGTATAGCAATGGCCATATTCATTTTGTTTGTAATAAATTGACAATCGAAAAATTATAACTGGAATAAGAATTGTATTGGCAGAAGGAATTCAATAACAAGTTCAATGAGAATGAAAAGTAATAGGAAACAGGCACAGAGAAGCTGTTATAGAAAGAAGTTAAACATAAAGTGATATAAAATCCAAAAATTAAGGATCACAAGAAAGGAAGATTAAATATTTAAGAGAATACACTCACTATTGTATTTATTCAAGGTAGGATCGAAGAAAAGACAACATATACGATACAAATTTTATTAAAAGAATTTAAATAACACTGAGATATTTGAAAGATGACGTTTTGAAGTAATTTCGACAATGTGTCAAAAGCCAAGTGACAGGAACATTATTAAAATAGCGGGTTACATTGTTTATAAGTTATGTTAAATTAGTAAATGGACTAAACAGATTTAATAAGCGATGAGCCACCACCAGAAAAACGCAAACGTCCAAATAGCAGCAGATTTAATCATCGAATTTCGGCTTTAGAGGTGTGTGATGTTATTCTAAATTGTGCAAAAGATCGATTTCATTTTAAAGAGCTTCTAGTAGTGGCATCACTTTTTTTTCGGAATGCTTTGGAGAGTATTACAGCAAATTTCCTGAGGACAAACTCACTTCCGCATGCTCCTATTATCCCACCCTTGATAAAGAAAGATTACGAACTGAATTGTCTGTTATTTACTCAAGAACTGCTCTTTAAAAGGCGCACTACCTCTTCTAAAATTTTTAATAAAAAACAATCTGGGAGATACGTTGAAGGAGACCAGAAAATTATTAGAAATTGTAATAACAACTCCCATGACAACATCAGAGGCCGAACGATACTTTTCAACACTAAATCGAATTAAGACGTTTCTCAGAAATTCAATGACCGAAGATCGTTTAACATCTCTTTCCATGCTATCTATCGAAAAAAAGTTTATCTCCGAAATAGACAATTTTAATGACAAAGTGATAACAAAATTTGCAAATCGAAAAGAACGTAGAATAGATTTAATTTATAAGAAATAAGACAACCTCTTACTGCCCGTGCAAGGCAAATTTTTTTGTAAAGCTTGCAGAACACCTTAAAATTTTTAGCACGAGCCGCCACTGCCAGCATATACTGGTAAAATGGTTTTTGCATCAACGTACTAATCAAAAAATTGTAAGTCAACTATGAATGTTTATTTTTTTTTTAGATGTCAAAAAGGAAATACAATGCATCAAATAAGAACTTGCACAAACAGTCTTTCGAAATCAATTTTATTTTTCCAGATAATGGCATCCAAAAAAAAGTATGTCATATTAAGCACAATTCCCCTACCTTTAAATTGGTTTTCTTAATTTAAAATTATTGTAATGTTAAAATCAGTTTTTATTAATATGTTAGTTAAATAATAACAACTCTATAATTTCGAGTATTTTAAAATAATAAAAACTCATTTAACTTTTATTCTCTATCTGACGTAACCTATAAATAAATAATGCAACGTTAATACTTTTAACACAAACACCTAAAATATTTGATGTAATGCAGAGACTGCTCTTTCAGAATTATATTCCAAATCCAGGTAAAAATTTAGGAAAAAAGGTATTTTTCTGTGCAAATAGAAATTTCTTGTAGGTAAAGGAAACATCTGTTTCGATTCTTTTGTATATGAAACAGATGTGCTGCAGCTGTCATTTATATCAAAGTATTCCAAACTTCTCGTCTGTTACATATATGATTAAATGGAAAAAATACTAGAAGGAAAAAAGCATAGGAATTACTTTTTTAATTATGAATACAAACTGTTTTATAAATTCACAATAATGTCAATAAAGAGCACACCATTTTTATAAGGTTATTATCTATTATAACGAAGTTTTACTGTATAACCTTCTTCATTTTTATAAAAATAAGTATTATTGGAATTTCATTAATAGAGACCGGGCACGAGAGGCTCATGACTCATCCCCACGGGCATACTACTGAAAATTTGTATTTTTAACCCTTTCGTGACGGGACTGTTTTTCACTGTCGTTCTCTCAAAACGGGGTTCTCTGCGCTCTGCGCAAGCGCGCGGTTCCCGATGCGAAGGTGACTTTGGATAACGCGCATTCTTGCGGTTCCCGACTGGAATTGCTGGTTTTAGTAAACAATTTTTTTCTATATAACAATAAATTAAATGCATTTGTATTGTTAATGGAATAATAATAACAATTATAATCTTTCTTAATCTTTATTCTAATAATAACTGAAAAATTTGTCAACATGTCATTACAAAAAATATAAACATTTTTATTTGCCATAAGCTACCAAAGTGTGGTAGTTTTTAAAACATGGTATTACACAAAGGAGAATATCGCAGCTAGGGCCACAATAAGTTGTTTCCTTGCGAATATTCTTTTTTGAACAAACTACGCATATTTTTCTTGGTTGTTTATTTGTACCTTGATCCTTGAAAAATTGAGATATAAAGTGTCTCTCTGTCAAGGGAAGGGGAGAGTCTATGTCAGGAGCCCTTCGGCTGGTTGATCGTGGTTTGCTTATCTTATATTTTGCAAGCAACTCTTTCACCAATTTCAGCTGAAAATCAGCTACAGATATATTTTCGCCCGTTTTCATTTTATAGACCGCGTGAGAATTGAGAAGTGTCATATCAAGCAAATAAAAAAATAGTTTCTTGTACCACTTCACTGACTTTTGTACTAATTGTATCGAACTTTGAAGCATGTCGGTTCTATCTACTGCTCTCATATTTGCATTGTAGTCAACAATGCATTTAGGTTTACTTATGTCTGTTTTCTTGACTGGATCTTTTTTCCCTGTATGAACCATATCTGCAGTATGTCGTGTCGAAAGCATTCTCACTTCTCTTTTATCTTGCCACTTCACTGCAAGTATATTGTCAGTGGAAAAATGTATAACTTGTCCTTTCGAAATTTTGTATATTGTCAGTGGAAAAATGTATAACTTGTCCTTTCGAAATTTTTTCTTTCATGTCTGGCATGTTCTTTGTGTTTTGTTTGACAGTTCCACACGCATTTGTTTGTCTGGCATAAAGCATACCATATAATATCGGACTGGTGTACACTGTCAGTGTATAAAGTATGACCCGAGCCAAGGTAAGGCTGCATAAGTTTAAAAACGATATTTCCAGATTTATCTAATTCTGTATCATATTCTTGAATATCAGAAGTTGCTCCGCAGTATATTATAAAACCCAGTATGTACCCAGTTTCGCAGTCGCACAGCACAAACAATTTAATTCCAAAACGGTGCCGCTTTGAGGGAACATATTGTTTAAAACAAAGTCTTCCTTTGAAGAGCATCAAACTTTCGTCGATACACAGGTTCTCAAATGGGTAGAATGTATTTTGGTATACCTTTTTTATGTGATCTACGACCAATCTGATTTTATGCAATTTGTCATTTTCATTTTGCTTTTCCTCTGAAAAATGTAATGCCCATAGTATCGAAAGGAAACGATCACGAGGGAACACCTGTCCAAAAATCGGTGTAACTAATAAAGCATCAGTTGACCAATAATCAACAATTTCCAATTTCTTTACTTGTGCCATGAGATAAGATACTGCGATAAAGCAGTAAAGTTCGTCGATTGTAATGTCTGTTCATGTTTTTCTATTCTGTGGAGCTTGATCGCGTTTATTATTATAAAATAAGTTGGTCTGTTGGGCGATACGAGTTACGAAATCTTCGGAGAAAAACAACTCAAAACTTTCTAATATTGTAAGATTTGCAGGCACATTATTTGTGCAACCAGAGTTAAGTTTTTCAAATGAATGAACAGTCGGTTGACAGTTAGGATCTGTTGTCCATTTGAAACCGGCATTAGGTGTCTTGAGTGTATTACCAGTTTTTTTCCTCTATGTAGTTTTCTGACCAGCTAAAAGATTAAGTAAATATAAAAAATATATTTATGTTAGATATCTTACCATTATTACTGCCAAAGTCATCATCCGAGGATAAAGGGTTTTCTTGCGGTACATTATACATTTCTTCATCCTCAGTTTCACTATTGGACTCAAAGTCATAATCGTTAAATTCATCACTACTTTCATTTAGTATTGCCTCTAGTTCGGGATGAGTTAAATATTTACGAGACATTTTTATAGAAAAATCACACTTACAAGTCAGGGAAGTACACAAGACTGACTGAGAGATTGAGTATTCCGATTTATATCTCTGATGTAAAAGACATGTATGGACCTGTCTACGATCCCACAAACGTGCGTTTCCCGATCTGAATGCATGTTTCAAGCCCGCGTATATATGCGGTTCCCGCACATTTAAAACGCAAGGATTTGCGCGTTCATGCGTCTCCCGTCACGAAAGGGTTTAGGCGTTTTTAGTTTTATTTATATAATTGGAAAACAAACGGGTGGTGATCTATAAGAAACGAAATACATTGCTATTTGTTTATTTTGTAGTTCAAGTTGAGTAAAGGACTATCAATATTAACTAGTACTTTCTCAAGGTTCTCTTCTTTAAAATTTTTTCTCTTTGAATGAAATACATCCTTGTAGATAGAAAACGTCCTTTCTACATCCCAACTGATTATAGGTGCATACTGGAAATATTCTATTATTTCAGCGAATTTAGCAGTTAGATTTTGAAGCGTTATCCCCATACACACTTGCCGCAATGTTATTAAATCTGGATTTCTATTAAAAACTGCATCTAACTCTTGTCGAAGGCCACATCCGAAGTCACTTGGCTTATTTTTCAAATTATTAATAGCCACATCTAATTGTGGTTAATCCATCATTTCATTTGAGATTTCGATTTGAAAATAAGTGATTAGTTTTGGCAAGTGTTCCCGAAGAAAGTACAACTGATTTTTTAAATTTGGAATTTGTATTAGTTCCTTGCACTCAGAAATACTTCGAGGAGCGTCAATTAAACATGTAACGAATTTTTGTAAACTATCGAAATTCTCTGCATAAAAACTAGTAGATTTCAACCATGTTCCCCATCTAGTTATTACAGGAGAGAGAGGCAGTGACAAACATGGAACTTTTTCCCTGTAAAGAGCTACTCTCAATGGTAGTGGTTTTCTGAAAATTTTTTAAAAGCGGATACAAATCTATCGACTTCCGGCAAGGTGTCTCTGATATATTCATAGATTCTGTGGAGAGCATGTACCACACAAGTAATATGCAGCATATTAGGATATGTTTCCTCTAATAGTCTGCCTGTTCTTAACATATGTATATGCAGCACCGTCACTGACAAATAAAAGTATTTTTTCTTTGTACCTGTCGTCCGAATGAAATATTTGGTGCATATTCTCGTAAATGGTTTTAGCTGCTGTTTCCGCGTCAACTGTATTTATAACTTTTGTTGCTATTACATATGCGTTATGTGGAATAGTTGGATATAGTACACCAGCTACAACATTTACCACACAGCGTCTTAATATATCGACAGTTTTGTCGGCACTTATCCATAGGACTGATTCGAAAGATGGCTTCTAATGCGTTCTACTGCTTTCGTGTAGCACTTAGAAATATAATATTTGCGTAAGGTGGATTCATCGACGACATTTCGACCAGTATATTTTTGGAGAAATGTTTTGAAGGTGGGATTTTTAAGTTTATTTAATGGAATATTTGCCGCCATTAAAGTTTGACAGAGTTCTTCGTTAAAATTGTCAAATTCCAACTGGTCTAATATCTGTATATGTGTTTGTGATACTTAGTGACGTTTTACATGTGATTTCTTGGAATTGTTTAACAATATTTTACAGGCTTTGCAATAAATTTCGGAATCACTGGCAATGGAAATACAATCAGTATCACCCTTAATCCATCTCGCCATTGTTTCACAATGCCATTCTCGACGTTATTCCATATCATATCTGAAAAAATAACTTAAGCAATGTTCTAGATCTAAATAACTGAAAATTAAAAATGTATGCGTAAGGTATTGAAACTTAACGAAATTCACTATGTAATTAACAGTTAAAACAATGAAAAAAAGAAACTAACTCACCGTACTTTATTTATCTTGCGAAATATAAACTAATAAATAAAATAATTTTAAAAAACATCTCATTCTATCTATGCCTATGAAGAAAGTAATTTTACTGTAAAATTCAAAAAATAGATGTACGGTTAACCGAATAAATAGTGGTATTCATGTTATAAACTATTTATATGGTTCATCGTAATTTCCCGGCCCGATGCGCCCGGTCTCTATTCATTAAATTTTAAAAAAATTACCTACTTGATTATCACAATTATAGTAGATTATTATAAAAATGTCTCTGTGGGTTTTTTGATTTGGTTTTATTTTTATAAGATTATATTGTCAAATATTTTTTATTATACAAAAATAAGCTATACAGTACACAAAACCTTTAAAAAAATTAATCATTAAAAAATGACTGAATTAAGCTGTTGTCAGAAATATCTCCTTTGTAAAAGTAGATAATCCTATATTAATTAATTTCGAATTATTTAAAAGAATGACATAACTTTGATTTTAATATGGAAATCATGTCCAGGAATAGTTATTTATTGTACAAGTGTGTTATGTTACAAATAAGTCACGCGAGAAAATGTTTAGCTCACGAGTCCGCTAGGACGAATGAGCTACTTTTCTCAAGTGACTTATTTGTAATTAACACACGTGTGCAATACAAAACTTTATCCAACACCTCTTAAGATCCGTTCAAAATGGCTTTTAATGTTTTATAAATTTGACGTTCCATGTCAAATTTAAATTATAAACGACTAATGCAAAAAGTTCATATACAGTAATGCAGTTACTATGGAGAATAAATAATGCAAATCAACAAGCAAACAAAATTAGTGATTGATTAATAATACTGCAGTTAAAAGTTGATGGTAATGGAAGAGTTGAAAGGGGCTGTTCTCATTCCGCTAGAAGTTAAGAAAGAAGCTCAAGCAGCATGTTATAAATTACTGCCAAAAAAATCGAAGGATAATTACGACAAAGAATTTCGTCATTTTGAAGAATGGAGAAAACAGCAAAGTATCACTGGAATTAACGAAGAAGTTATGCTGGCGTATTTCCATATTTATAGAAGGAAAATAGCACCTTCTTCATTGTGGACGAAGTAATCCATGTTAAGAAGTAGTTTGAAAGTGTATATGAATAGTGACATATCGAAATACGGAAAACTGATTTCCTATTTGAAGAGTGAGGCAAGAACCCACAAGTCCAAAAAGGCGAAAATCTTGGAGAGGCTACATATAGAGAAGTTTCTGAATGAGGCTCCTAACAATATATATTTGATGATGAAGGTATTATTTATTTTCTTATATTTAATTCAAAGTATTTATTCATTATTCGTTCGTGTATTCTATGCACGTTGCCTTAATAATGGGTATATCAGGTGCGTGTCGTTGTGATGAAATAACTAAGCTGAAAGTTGACGATATAGAAGATAAAGGAGGATACTTGTATGTTTCGATACCTGACACAAAGACAAACGTATCTAGAAGTTTCACTGTTATGGCAGAAGGATTTACAACAGATATTCTTGACCTCTACAGAAAATATGTCTGTATGAGACCAAAAGGTATTCCACATGGCAGATTCTTCCTAAATTACAAGAAAGAAAAATGCACTATCCAGCCAGTTGAAATTAACACCATTTCTAAGATACCTCAGAAAGTTGCATCTTTCCTGAACCTACCAGAAACTCAATTATATACAGGACATAGTCTGAGACGTTCGTCAGCATCTCTTCTGGCAAACGCAGGAGCTGATATTACAACAGTTAAACGACATGGTGGGTGGAAATCGTCCACTGTGGCGGAAGGTTATATACAAGATTCAGTATCCAACAAGATTGATATAGCCAGAACGATACAAGGTCCAGACAGTCTAACGTCCTCGACTTCTGGTCATCAAATTTCTGTTCAGGATACTTCAAATACGTCTTCTAGTATAACTCTAAATTCGAATAACCTGAATGCAGAGTCAGATACAAAGAGGATTTCCTTCAACTTTAATATTAATGTAAATGTTAATTAGTTGCTATTGTTTACCCTTCAGAATTAATATAAATGTGTTAATACTATAGCAGTTTGAATGTCTCTATGCAATCTAAATTTCACCTTGTTTTATCTCACTAGTGAGATAAATTATGTTTTTAACTCACTAGTGAGTTATAAGCTACATAATTGATTTAAAATCGCCATAGTTATAGGTCTATTAGGAGGTGTTGGATAAATGTATAAATGGACTTATTACATATAAAATTTAATATTATATAGGTATTTGAATTATGGAAAACAGGCACGTTTTTTGGAGAATGTTCTAGAACGAAACGAACGGTTCAATATCCCTACTCGTAGGTAACCCCGATGCCCGTACGCCTTTTGGGAACTGTGTTCGTGATAATAATGTTATTCATTAATGCTTAATTTCAAAGGTTTTTAATTTTCATGCGTACTTTCGAATTAATATTTTTCATTATACATATCTTGAGTTGGATTGGGCCGTCAAAAAATCGGTAGATATGATTTAAAACATGTTTCATTAAAGCATTAAAATCTATCCCCGGAAAAATATTTTTCTCACATCATACGAATAATATGTTTTTGTGCCCTTGTTTATAATTCAATAATTACATGAAAAGTGTAAACAATGACAAACATAATTAATACAATAAGATGAGCGTAAATATCGATTTTTCTAGTAAAATACGATGTTACTCCCCATTCTAAGCGAAAAATACCGGGTTCGTGAATAATCGTGATTGTTTCGTAACACATCGTTTAATGGATGGCGTCCGTATATAAACCGGGTCACATAAGAAGGTGAAATTATATACGATTGTATCGTACTTGTATCAAGTTCATTTCATATTCAAGTGTCAAAAAAGGCTGTATTTTTAATCAAATCATGTCTTTATTACCGTTATTTTTCGACGATATGCGTCCATTCAGACCTTCACGTCTTCAAGATCAACACTTTGGTTTAGGTCTGCATCCTGAAGATTTATTGGCGCCTTTCGACATTCCGCAAAATACAAGGGCGTTGTTAAGAAGTCCGCTCGGCTACTACAGACCGTGGAGAAGCCAAAGCGGAGAGAAAGACTCGGGATCGGTGGTCACGTTCGATAAAGATAAGTTCCAAGTGAATCTGGATGTCCAACACTTTACCCCCGAAGAAATTACAGTTAAAGTGACTGGAAAGAATACCATCACCGTAGAAGGCAAACACGAAGAAAAGCAAGACGAACACGGTTATATTTCAAGACAATTTACTAGAAAATATGTTTTGCCGGAGAACCATGATGTCGAACAAGTCCAATCCAAGTTATCCTCTGATGGAGTTCTTACTATAACAGCTCCTAAAATTAGCGATACACCGGCGATTCAAGACAGAAAAATTCCTATTCAACAAACTGGTGTTCCGTCTAAAACTATTGAACCGGCGAAGACCGAAGACAAACAAAATTAATATGTTTGCATTAATTAGCGTTTCCAAATTAATATTTGGTACTAAATATTAAATGTTTAAGTATCTATATATGTAAAAGCACTCAAATTGTTCAACCAAATATGTAAGTTTCTTTTCTTTAATAAATACATTCCAAAGAATTTTTATATTTTTCTCATAAATACTTAAAATTTATGAAAGATCATGGTTAAATTAAAATAACTAGAAAAATTTAAAATAAATTTAGAAAACGAATATTTTCACGTTTTAAGAACCTTAAAAATAGCTAGACTTGAGTAATTTATGTAAATTAAATATGTATACGTAGTTTTCTTCTCGTCAAATGAAAATGAACTTTAAATGACCTTGAGACGATTGTATCAATCTAGATTTTATTGCGTTGGTCAATATTACATATTAAGTTCTGCATATGTATTTATACTTTTATATTCATTATATATGTATACACTAATAAATTCCAACTTTTATCTATTTTTAAAATTTAACTCTAATTGCATTTTATATAAACACATTTCTAAATATAGTTAGGTATGCATTCTTGTCTATTCAGAGAAAAAAACTAGGATGTTAAAATTAAGGAATTAAATATAAATTATGTTTAACTTTAGAAGAATCATCTACGTGGCTGTATTATTAATATTATACGAGCATATGTAGTTTGTAACAAAAATTGGATTCACTAAGAACAAAAATATGAAAAAAAAAACTTTCAAATAGATATCGGAAATCATATCAAAGATTTGGGACTTACATTATATGGAAGTACATGAACGAACTTTAATATTAAATGTATATACAGTTATTGTGTTTTAAATAGTTTTGATATAATATATATTTTCTTACCTTATAGTTTTGATTATTTTTCATCGTTCTAATTTTTAATATATTTAGAGCATACATTTTTATTTGATAGTTAGACCCAGTTTCATAATAAATTTAAAGTGCCTTTAAATTTATATGAAATGTGTTTTATAACTTATAACTACATTTTAATGAAGTTATTATGAATAGGGATCGGACACGCCCACGGGCGTACTATTGAAAATTTGTATTTTTAAAGTTTTAATTTTATTTATATATATCTATAAAATTTATTAATCTATATCTATAAAATACGAAATACATTTTTATTCGTTCATTTTGTAGTTCAAGTTGAGTAAAGGAGTCTTAATATTAACTAGAGTTCAGGCTTTTTATGTTCGCGAAAATATTAAACGTCATGTGCTACAGACAATCCAAAAAATATCGCTGTAGGATACGTTCATAAGTGATTAATTTAAATATATTCTTAATTAGTTATAATAATCTTATATAACGGGTGTTCAGAAACATTCGAAGTCAACTGGGCTCTGAACAAAAAATCGTATATCTTTACTTAAGTATTAATATACTAATTTGATAACCTATAAAATTGTATTAAGTAAATGTATCAATCTATCTCAGACTTGACTTCATATTTTCAAGACCTACTTTGACTTCGAATGTTTCTGAACACCCGTTATAATAAAAGAAAATAATGACGTAAGTTAAAAGAATTACCCAACAAATATAAACAATACAAAACGGCTGACGGACAAGCGCGAAATATTCGAAAATAATCACGTGATCCGGTCGATATTTTTACAGCGGCTAGTTCATATCTTCATCTCTTCTCAATTATACAGGGTGTTACAAAAATTTAGGGCTGGCTATACATAGACGGTTTCTACAACTAAAAATAAGCAAAAAAGTTTACATAAATTTATGTCCTAAAATGGTTCGTTACTGAGTTACGGCCAATTGAAGTTTTTTCATTTTTATTTTAGAAATGTTTACAGAAAACGGGAGTTTCTTATGTTTCTTATAGTAAATGTTCAAAATGACCTCCACGGGAAGCAACACAAGTTTTTCGAGAAAAATTACTGATAGGAAAAATTTTGAGTTAAAAAGAAAATTAATCGGTGAAAGAAAAGCTCGAGTGTTTTTTGGCAAGATAAATTAACGATTTAAATTAATAATAAATAATTATTTTTATTTGAAAGCAGGAGAACAGTTATTAAATGTACAATTATTATAAATTGTTTGGTTTGGTGTACTAATTTTAATATTATTTTCTTTGTTTCTTTCTACACATGCTGAATAATTGTTTTGTCTTATTTTATTGGATTCGCGTAAATGACAAGTTTTTTAGATATCATATTTGTTCCTATTGGAACATTTTTATACCAATTATTAGAATTTGTCTTGTTCCAAAAGGTATTTGGAATTAAAAAAAAAGTCGTTCAGATGTTACAAAAATTTAGGGCTGGCTATACATAGACGGTTTCTACAACTAAAAATAAGCAAAAAAGTTTAAATAAATTTGTGTCCTATAATGTTTCGTTACTGAGTTACGGCCACTTGAAGTTTTTCGTATTGCATATCCGACACGTGTGTATCTCGTCACAACTTAACGCGCAGACGCGAAGCGTTCGTATTGCATGTTTGAACAAGTCGCCGACAAGTGAGTAACTTATGTTAATCATATTCAGTAGGCAGTCCGTGTTTTTTGCTGTCAGTCGTGAAAGTTGATTAAGTCATTTGTGATTAGACTGATTAGTCCTGTTTTCTAATTAATAGTATAAAATGGCAGATTATTCTTTCGAAGAGATGTCCGACATGCATTTAATGTATGGTTTGGCACATTGCAACAGAGCAGAAGCAAGAAGACTTTACGCAGAATATTTCCCAAACCGACGTTTACCAAATGAAAAAACTTTCGAAAGGCTTCATATTAGATTAAGAGAAACAGGATCATTCAAACCAGTAGTCCGAGATCGCGGCAGACCACGAACCACAAGAAATTTGGAATTGGAAGAACGTTTGTTGGATCGTGTTGAAGAAAATGCAGGTGCTAGTACTCGAAGAATGGCATTGGCGGAAGATGTCGATCATGTGAGTGTATGGCGTATTTTAAGAACTAATCAGTTTTTTCCTTACCACCTGCAAAGAGTACAGGGACTTAGTGAGAATGATTTCCCATCACGAGAAGCTTACTGTGTATGGTTGTTACGGACATGCGCCGCCGATCATCTCTTTCTGTCGTGTGTGGTCTTTAGTGATGAAGCTGGCTTTACAAGAGATGGTATCGTCAATTTTCATAATTTACACCAGTGGCAACAAGAAAACCCTCATGCTATTATTCAGTCCAGACATCAAGCGCAGTTTTCATTTAGTGTGTGGGCCGGAATTATTAACAAATTTGTGATTGGTCCTTTTGTACTTCCACCACGACTTACTGGGCAGAATTATCGTTATTTTTTAGAAAACGACTTACCAGGTTTGCTGGACGATGTTCCACTAAATGTTAGAGGACGCATGTGGTTCATGCACGACGGTGCACCGGCTCACTTCAGTCACACAGCACGCGAATTTTTAAATGCCGTATATCCTGGAAGATGGATTGGTCGCGGTGGACCTGTAGCATGGCCTGCACGGTCTCCAGATTTAAATCCAATAGATTTTTACGTATGGGGACATTTAAAGTCTATGGTATATTCTACTCCAATTCAAAATATTTAAGATCTTCAACGTAGAGTGGAAGATGGATGCCACCAAATTCAAAATACACCAGGAATTTTTCAGCGCGTGAGGCAGTCCATGATACGATGAGCTGAAGCTTGTGTTGCTTCCCGTGGAGGTCATTTTGAACATTTACTATAAGAAACATAAGAAACTCCCGTTTTCTGTAACCTTTTCTAAAATAAAAAGAAAAAACCTCAAGTGGCCGTAACTCAGTAACGAACCATTTTAGGACATAAATTTATTTAAACTTTTTTGCTTATTTTTAGTTGTAGAAACCGTCTATGTATAGCCAGCACTACATTTTTGTAACACCCTGTACCCTGTATATACCTCATTATTCTTAGTGAAAACGTGAATCTGCGCAAGTGTCAGTGGAAAACGTGCGGACCTTAGCAATATTTTCTCAAGGTTCTCTTCTATAAAATTTGTTCGCTTTGAATGAAATACATTCTTGTAGATAGAAAACGTCCTTTCTACATCGCAACTGGTTATAGGTGCAATCTGGAAATATTCTTTTATTTCTGCGTATTTAGCAGTTAGATTTTGAGGCATTGTACCCATACACAATTGCCGCAATGTTATTAAATCTGGATTTCTATTAAAAAGTGCGTCTAACTCTTGCCGAAGACCACATCTGAAGTCACTTGGAATAGTTTTCAAATTATTAATAGCCCCATCTAATGTGGTTAATCAATCATATAATTTGAGATTTTGATTTTCAAAATAAGTACATACATACTTAGTTTTGGCAAATTTCCAAAGTGTTCCTGAAGAAAGTACAACTGATTTTCAAAATTTGGAATTTGTATTTGTTCCTTGCATTCAGAAATACTTCGAGCATCGTAATTTAATCATGTAACGAAATTTTGTAAACTATCGAAATTCTCTGCATAAAAACTAGTAACTTCCAACCTAGTTATTCCAATCTAGTTATTATTTTTACAAAGATGGAAATTTTCCCTGTAAAAAGCCACTCTCAATCGTGCTTTTCTGGAAACTTTTTTAAAATGGGATACAAGTCTATCAACTTCCGGAAAGGTGTCTGATATATTCACAGATTCTGTGTAGAGCATATGCTACACAAGTAATTTTGCAGCATATTAGGATATGTTTCCTATAATAGTCAGCCTGTTTTTAACATATATGCTTAAGTTAATGAGGCCGTGGAAAAAATAGTATATACCATTCGGGAGAGATGCTATTTTGTCCTCGGTGCATTGTAGCCCTCGGGCTTCTCCCTCGGGCTTCAAATTGCACCTCTGCCAAAATAACGCATTTCTCTCCCTTATAGTATAATATACTATTCTATGTCACTCATGTTTATATTTTTAAATGAAGTATCAAGTAATGTTAGCGAAAATTAGTAAATAATATGTAAT
The DNA here is from genome assembly GCA_935421215.2 of Melolontha melolontha. NCBI lineage: Eukaryota > Metazoa > Arthropoda > Insecta > Coleoptera > Scarabaeidae > Melolontha > Melolontha melolontha. The sequence continues at coordinate 49,454,110 of OW285242.1, forward strand.
ATAATATACTTCGCGGATAGCAAGATTTAAATTTGAAAATGTCAAGTATCAACGTGATCAATTGCATGCTTTATATAAAAATTAAACTCTGAACTTTCAAATTAAATAATTACAATTTAAGCAATTTATTAATGTAAAAAACGCAAAATAGAAAAAATTGTATAAAAAACTCGTTTCATAAGGCCTTTTGCCGCACTCGCTCTTTAGAAAACTCGCCGCTATCGCTGCTCGTTTTCTAAACTGATCTCGTGCGGCAAAATGTTGCCTTATGAAACTTGTTTTTTAATATACAATTTTAGTGAAGGTATTTAATAAGTCAAGTCGTTAGATATTTGGACAGACTATGGAGTATTATTATTATTGTTATTATTATTATTATCATCCGAATCTTTGCTTTAATAATAATTATTTAAAATAATTTTTCGAACATTTGGGATTAAATCAAATTTTGCAAACTTATCTATTGCATTTTCTTTAATATTTAATTCAAATATTTTTCACTATAAGACTTTTAGCAACTCTGTACGGTATTCCCATAAGCGCTGTACTGTTTACTAAGGTGCGAACGGATTATAAGGCTAAATAGATCCTTTTAATTTTTTTATTACAAAAAGGCGATTCTCTTCACGTTACTCTCTAGGTCTAGGGCATTGCGTGCATAATAATAATGTTTCTCATTAATGGTTTTAATAATTAAACTTTACTTTTTGGTAAATTCTTGAGTGCATCAACTGTATTGCTATTTTTATGTTATTTTAACTCTGTAGATCATAAAGGACATTAGACGTTCTAAAAATAATGTTGCATTTTAAAGTTAGACATGTTAGTTAATTTTCATGCTGAATTTTGGAATTAATATTTTTTACATATCTTGAACGTTAATAGATCTGTACATATGATGATGAATGATGAAGTGTTTTATTAAACCGTAAAAACATTTTTAAAAAATATTTTTCGCATATCAGATGAATAACATACTTTTTGTACACTTATTTTCGTTTATAATTAAATAATTACGCAATGGAAAGCGTAAACAATAACAAATAACATTAATAAAATGAGAGTAGAGTAAATATATTTCTAGAAAAACACGATACAGTCATTAGCGTTTACTCCCCTCCCCATTCTAAGCGAAAAATACCGCGTTCGTGAATGATCGTATTTGTTTCGTAACACATCGTTTAATCGACTGCGCCAATATATAAACCCTGTATCGTAGGCCAAAGTGAAATTATTATACGATTGTAAGCGTAATTGTATCAAGTTCAGTTGTTCATTTCATATTTAAGTGTAAAAAGGCTATATTTTTAATTAAATAATGTCTTTATTACCGTTATTTTTTGACAATATGCGTCCATTCAGACCTTCACGACTTCAAGATCAACACTTTGGTTTAGGTCTGCATCCAGATGATTTATTGTCGCCTTATGACATTCCGCAAAATTCAAGGGCGTTATTAAGATGTCCGCTCGGCTACTACAGACCGTGGAGAAGCCAAGCCGGAGAGAAAGACTCGGGATCGGTGGTCACGTTCGATAAAGATAAGTTCCAAGTGAATCTGGATGTGCAACACTTTACTCCCGAAGAAATTACAGTTAAAGTAACTGGAAAGAATACCATCACCGTTGAAGGCAAACACGAAGAAAAGCAAGACGAACACGGTTATATTTCAAGACAATTTACTAGGAAATATGTTTTGCCGGAGGACCATGATGTCGAACAAGTCCAATCCAAGCTATCTTCTGATGGAGTTCTTACTATAACGGCGCCTAAAATTAGCGATAAACCGGCGATTCAAGACAGAAAAATTCCTATTCAACAAACTGGAGTCCCATCTAAATCTATTGAACCGGCGAAGACCGAAGACAAACAAATTTAATATGCTTGCATTATTATTATTTTCAAGTTACTATTACCAAAAATTAAATGTTTAAATATATACATATAAAAGCGCTGAAAATTATATGTAACTAAATATATATGTAAGTTTTTTCTTTAATAAAAACATATTCAAAACAAATAATTTTCATGTTATTATTTTTCAAGATCAAGCCTAAAAGAAGAATATTTTGACGTCTTAAAACATTAAAATATAGCTAGACTTTTCAAGTAATTTATGTTAATTAAATATTGAGATTAGTTTTCTAATTTTTATAATAAACGACAAACGCATGTGAATTTGACCTTGAGACGATCCTACCACATTCTAGATTTTATTGCGCTGGTCAAAATTATGTGTTGAGTTTTCACATATGTACTTATACATTTATTTGTTTTAAATCATTATATCTACTAACAACATCTTAAAAACACTATTTTTAAATTTAGCTTTAATTGTTTTTATATATATAACCGAAGACAAACCAAATTAATATGCTTACATTATTATTATTTCCAAGTTACTATTACCTAAAATTAAATGTTTAAATATATACATATAAAAGCACTGAAATTATATATAACTAAATATGTAAGTTTTTTTTCTTTAATAAAAACATTCAAATAATTTTCATTTTATTATTTTTCAAGATCAAGGCTAAAAAAGAATATTTTGACGTCTTAAAACATTAAAATATAGCTAGGCTTTTCAAATAATTTATATAAATTAAGTATTGAGATTAGTTTCTTACATATAATATTAAACAACAAACACATGTGAATTTGACCGTGACCTTGAGACGATCCTACCACATTCTAGAGTTTATTGCGTTGATCAGTATTATGTGTTGAGTTTTCACTATTTTTAAATTTAGCTCTGTGAATATATCCATGTAAATGGTATTAATTGTCTATTCAGAGAAACAAGTAGAGAGTTAAAATTAAGGAATTAAATTCATACATGGGCATAGCGCAGGGTTTTATGTTCAACTTCTTATTTTATTATGTGAACAATAAATGTGACGGTATACAGTGCATTCGTAAAGTAGCGGATAAATTCAATGAACATTAAAAGGAAAGTTTTTCAAAAACAATTTGGACCCGTCAATATTTATTTTTAATTTAGAGTTTTCTTGCGTGAAACTAAAATATACAGGGTAATCTCCAAAAACCGATATGACGTAATTTTTTAAAAATATAAACACCCATTTTTTGTTGTAAAATTAGAAATGACAATTTTTTTTTACATACAAGGTAATTTTGGATCATGTTTACATAACTAAATTTTGAAATAATATTAGCATAAACATTAAAAATGAGAACATAATCATCTAAATTAAATGTTCGAATTCAGCACCGTTAACAATCGGACAATAGCCAAGGCGATTAAGAAATTTTTGAACGTTGTCGATGACATCTGGGGTAAGTTTCTAGTTTCTTAGCGTATTCGAGCTTTTAAATCTTCTAAAGATGGAGCGCCGCCACACTACGCTTTACCTGTTTGCGCTTATTTGGTTGAAGTTTTTCCAAATCATTGGATAGCTAGGGGAGAAATACAGAGTGGCCACCCAGATCACCAGATTTATTTTCTCACGATTATTTCTTGTGGCGTAAATGCGTAAAGTGTACGTGACTCGGCCAGCGAAATCAGAAGATATCAGAGATGGCGTGACTACCGACACTATATCATGTGAGGTATATATAGCAAGCGCCAATTAAGTTGGCGCGAGGAGGGGGTGCGCAGAAGACGTTTTTAAAAACGTCCACCCCCACTACTCAACTAATTGTCAGAATACATTTGTCATTGACGTTTGACGGAACATAATATCTTTGCTAGGGATCATAAAGTGATACACGCTCAGAGGTTAGAATTATCTGACATTTTATGTAAAACCAAATACAAATCTCCCCGCTACTTCTAATCCTGCGCGAACTTACCCCTCCTCGCGCCAACTTAATTGGCGTTTGCTAACTTATAGACAGAATATAATGTAAGTTGTGACTTATATTATATTTTTAAATAAACTTAATATACATCTAAATAAATGTTTTTGTGAAAATCGTGAAAATAAGTTTTGATGCGAGAAAAATTGTATTCTTATATTTTATTTATAATTCTAGTTTTAAACAAGTGAAATATACGTATCGAATTTCATTACTAGTAAGAATGCGTTGGCTTTTACGTTTGATGGGTACGGAAAATACACATAACAGTCTTAATAATAGCAATGTGCGCACAATTTTATTTGAAACATATTCAATGCACTGGGTAAATATTAGGCAACATACAAACAGGGAAAGATTATGTATATATAATAACAAGTGTTCATTTGAAAAGTCAATCTAGTAGCATGTGATTTACTGAGAACATTTTGAAGTATGTCGTAAATTAAAATTTACTACTTAACCTACGAAGTCGTATATTTTGACAGTTTCATACATGCAAATAAATAACAAATAATAAGTATTTATTGAAAACTATAACAAATGTTGAAAATGTTGTCCTTCAAGATCAATGCACTTTAAAATCCTCCGTTCAAAATTTCTGATGATATTTTGCAACATTACTGGATTATTATTAATTTCCATGCATTTCTGTTCGATTCTCTGTAGCATATCATTCAAATAATATAGGTGTTCGAAATATGTTATTTTTTTAGATAAGGCCACAAAAAGAAGTCGCAAGGTGTTAAATCGCATGAACGTGCAGGCCAGGCAATTTCAGTATTTCGACTAATTATACGCTCATCAAAAAATTCTCTTAAATAATCCAAAGATTCTGCAGTACAGTGACAAGGTGCTCCGTCTTGTTGGAAATATGCATTTTGAAGTTCATCATCATGCAACTGATTGACAAATGGTTGTAAAATTTCCGTACGGTACCTTTGAGCAGTTAACGTTCCCTGAAAAAATATTTGTCCAATGATTCGCCTTTGGCTTATCGCTGTCCAAACACCAATTTTCTCTGGATGTAGCGATTCTTCATTAATTACATGTGGATTTTCACTACTCCAAGTTCTTGTATTTTGTGAATTTAGGTATCCCGTTTTATAAAACCATGTGCTTCATCAGTAAAGATGACCCTTTGGGAAAGTTCTCCATTATTGTTCATATTTACAAACCAATTACAAAACTGTAGTCTACGTGGGTAATCAATTTCTAACAATTCGTGTACTGCTGTGACACGGTTTGGATAAAGTTGCATATCTTTTTTAATAACTTGTGAGTTGTACCAACAGAAAGGTTTATTTGTTGACTCAAATGTCGAACAGATGTTTGTGGTTCATTTTCCATTATTTCTTCAACACGATTGACAACTTGAGGTGTACGTTTCTTAACTGCTCCGCTGCCTGATTTTCTTAAGAGACTACCAGTTTCAGAAAAAAGTTTTAAAGTTCTATCCAAAGTATTCTTAAATTGTATATAATCTATTACAAAATGTGGAAACTCAACTTGATATTCTACCATGCAATCTTGAACTGAATAAACCCATAAACCATCAATATTATTACCACTTCGGAAATAAGCCTGGACTAAAAAAATTTTATGTTCTAAAGTGAAAGCCATTTTAAAACTGAGAAGCAATTTATTTAAGCCAGAATCGACGCACGATTATTTTATGCACTAACTGATATTTGTGATTGACATTATCAAATGTCATTTGGATTTACGTTTACGGAACAACAAACACATACTAATATATTTGCGTCTCATTCTATCAAAATTTCAAAGTAACATAGATTTACTTTTCAAATGAACACACGTTATGTACTTTGTGTCCAAGAGAAATCTAAACAAAATATTTGTATTTCCATTAAAAATATCTTATTTTTTAGCATGGCTTATCTGGATATTTGTGAACACATTGAATGATGAAGAGAGAAGCCAAATTGAGCGCGTGCCTTTATAGCATCAAGGTATAAGGGAAATAATAAGTTGTAAATATATAAAATGTAGTACCATTTATATTCCTTTTTATTATAAACCCGTGTTTATCATAAACTTATTCACTCCGTCTGACCATAGTCGTATTTGGGACATTATTAGTCGACTAATGATGGAAACATTTGCAAGACAAAATTATTTCGTTGTTCAGAAATACAATCTTAGATAATTACAATTACGAATTTTTAACCTAAAAAACTTAAAAGAATTACGAAAATAATTACATATTTATTGAATTCATTATATTCATTATGTAAAGAATAAACATTTGAAAATTAAGTATTAACAATTTTAACTTCCATGACTGCTTAAACATGTGTAACGCCAATAATTTAATAAATTAAACATTAAATATTTAAAAAAAACAGTATTGTCTATTTTAAAAATATCTATTACTATGTAAATGGGATTTAAGTAAAACACTTATACTAATTTCCAGTATATATTACACTTTATTATATATTAATAAATGGATGACATGTTTCGCTACGATGTAGCTTCTTCGGATCTTATATTACTACTGAACACGCTCTTCACAAATGTATGGCTTTTTTCTAAACTATTTCAATGGGTTGCACTTGGCTACATTAGAATCGTCTCTTACCGATATATCGTCTAAAATTACTGTTATTTTAATATTTAATGAAACCAGTTTAAAAGTGGGGAATTATTAAGGTCTAATTGGTCATTTAACAATATATCTGCATATTTAAGTTTATTTATTTCTAAGGATTCCAGTAAATTTAACTTTAATCCTTTTTGTTGTGACTGTAAAATTTCGAAATCTTTATTGAAACTATGATTATTTTCCAACAAATGAATTGCATAATTGGAATCTGTCTTTTTGTTAATAAAACTTTTAAAATGTTCCTGTATTCTTTTCTCAAAGCTCCTACCAGTTTGGCCTATGTATGTTTTAGGGCACTCTTTACATATTAGTTTGTATACTCCGGATTTATTACTTTTGCTTGTCTTGGATTTATTATTTTTTATGAATTTCCCTAAAGAATTATTAGTTTTATAAGCTACCTTTATATCTGTTTTTCGTAAAATTTTTCCTATTTTTTCACTTATCGGTCCTATGTATGTTAATAATTTATAATTGCTTGGTTTATCTTTTATTATTGGGTACACATTTTCTATTGCTTTCCTATATTTCTTTTTTCTTAAAATTGTATCTACTATATTTGGGTTATATCCATTATTTTGCGCTATTTGTTTAATGATATTTAATTCTTTAAAGAAGTTTTCATTATTTAAAGGTACTGATATTAATCTGTGTATCATACAATGGAATGATGCTAGTTTTTGACTTACCGGGTGACAGGAACTATTGTGAATGATAACATCTGTGTGTGAGGGTTTGTGATATATTGAAAAGACATGTTTATTATTTTGTCTAGAAATTGTAAGGTCCAAGAAGTTTATACTTTGATCTGATTCTTTTTCTTTGGTGAAATTAATGTTTTGGTGTAGATTATTTATGTGTTCAAAAAATTGGTTTAATTGTCTATCTGTGCTTCTGAAACAAGCTAATACGTCATCTACATATCTGTGCCAGTATATAAAATATTTAAAATTGGGATGTTCTTTAATTTGACTTTCTAAATTATCCATAAAAATCTCTGATAATAGCGGACTCAATGGGTTGCCCATTATTAGGCCATCATTACATGAATATATCTTACTGTCAAATTCAAAATAGTTTTGATCTAAACAGATAGTTTTAAGAGAACTTATGATATCTAATTTCACATAAACATGTCATCCATTTATTAATATATAATAAAGTGTAATATATACTTGAAATTAGTATAAGTGTTTTACTTAAATCCCATTTACATATAATGGATTTCCAGCAAGTATCGGCCGATTCAATTAAATTTAAAAATATCTATTACTGTTATTGTTTATGTTGTAAATAGAAATATCAAAAGCAAGGTCAATGCCAAATTTAATCAACGGTCGAGGTACACATTTCCGTTGCTACCAAGCCCACAGAAACGATATACGTAGTTTAATGTAACCAAATTGCATTCTTTTCAACAACAAACTCTTATCTTATCTTATAAATGATGTAAATATTAATAAAAAAAGAAATGCGTATATAATTTTAAATTAATGTTGTTATTATCACAGAGTTGTTAATGCACTATCAAATGACAAAACATATATATCTCTAACCTATAAATTTCAACTTTATTTTTTATTGAAGCACTTTACAAGGCCACGTATACGTGGACGCCTTGTATAGTATTTCGCGATTCTTTGTGATAGCTTTATTGTGCCTCATGTCTCATGTTCAACACTGTGATTCTTGGTTTTACCTACTGACGATGACAACTTGTTGTCAAAATATACGATTATTAACTGTGGTAAGGGGTTTTATTCCTCTTTCAAATTTTTGCTTAACCACATTCTCCAATGAAAGACTAAGTAATTTTAGATTTAAATAATAATGCGCACATAATTTAAAAAATCCATAGAAACACATTTTATGTGAGTAGTACGTCTAACATCACTAAGATAGACTTCATCGTCCAGCAAACAACTTTCTGCATGTCGAATGAGGAACTTCCTAGTCTCCCTGTACCTATAATGGAATCTGTTAAATCGCGGTCGCTATTCAATAGATTCCATACGACTAAATCGTGTATGCTGTGAAGGCCGATTCTCGTAGATTTTACGAGGGCGGATTGATTTATAAGGATTATAAGAAGGTCTCCAACTCTATAAAATATGAATAAGAAAAGAAAATAATGAAACCAGTCTCAAAATGAAGTAAATTTATTGTACAGTAATCCCTCAACATTCGCGGTTTTAAGATCCGCGAGTTTTGATCATTCGCGAGAATTAAAATGCAGACGAATTTCACATTCGCGACTTTTCGGATTTGATTATTCGCGAACAAATGGTAAAAAATGTAAAAATGAAGCATATAATAAACATAATAAATTTGTAAAAAATAGGTACTTTATATTTGAGTACATATTTAATGTGTTAAGTAAATGACAAGCCTACCTAGTAAAAAAAAACTAAAAACAATGTGTGTATTCATTCCATCCACTTTAGTAGATAAGAGAATAAAAAATATGTAAACAGAATTCTCTCACAACTAAATAGAAATATTGTTTTTGCTGACTGCAGGTGTAAGCAATTTTATTCCAAGTAATATCAGTAGAGACCGGACACGAGAGGTTGATAAGTTATCAACCTCTCGTGTCCGGTTTCCATTTCTGCACCAACGTCAGACTGAATTCAACAATCTTCAAATAGTTTATAAAATATGATATTTTTGTTATTAACTTGGTAATCTGCTTTAATTGGAATTAACTGTCATATACTGTTACAGTCGTAGAATTTAAGCTATTTCCTACTGTATTGCATATTATATATTACATTATTACATACAATGTTTATCAGTAAAGACATGTACTTACTATATGACCTTTTTTTTCAACAAATAAATGAAATAATATGTTTTTTAGACAAATTTACTTATTTTCATATGCTGTAATTACTACATTTACCATTGTGCTGTCTTAACTGTGGATTTATCCCTGAACAATCCATATACAATTTAATTTGCTACAGATTCCATATTTCAGACAGATTATCAAATTTAAATTTACCGCGTAAAATTAATGTATAAGTTGTAATTAGGGCTGGGGGTCTGTTCAGAAATTTGTTTCTCTCTTTTTGGAATATACCATAGGCGGTTAGCATTTATTCCCGACGCGATGATACTTTTACGGAACAACCTTTTAAACCTATGAGAACACAGATGGCAGGCATGCATCGCAAGTTTGATGTTTGATAACTATTTATTCTAACCAAGTGGTAGGTGCTACACGAAGTGTTTTTTAGCTGTATTTTCTTTAGACAAAGTGTTTAGAGAGGTTGTTTTGGAAAGTGTGGTATATCTACATACTTAATAAGTAAGCTTATGTCTTTATGCAAATACAGTTCGCATCATTTGGTTAAAATATAGATACAAAAATTTCAGGTGACTCAAAAGTAGCGTCAGTAATAATTACACCCAACTTATTTTGCGCGGTATGCACTCAAAAGTACCGTCAGCAAATGGCAGACAAAAAATTGAAGTGGCTTTATCGCAAAGCTTTGAGTGAAAAGGAACTTGAGGAGATAGCGCAGCTGATTTTATTTGAAGATTTGCCACTGGACAATGATGTCGTAACTGACTTCGAAGAGGACCACAGTGAGGATGAGTTCGATTCGAATGACGTTTCCCCAATCAGAAGTTATTTTGTATGTCAATAATGATGAAGATGAAATTCCTGTAACGGAAGGTTGCAGTAGCAGAGAACCGGAGGAAAATTCGCAAGAGATGGGGAAGAAAAACACCAGAATCTGTATTGTCTTTGACAAGAAAGGAAGATTGCAAAGCTGACAGCTTTGCTGTCAGCTTTGCTACAGTTATTTTTTTACATTTTCTTGACAATGCAATAGATGACATAGTATTTCAAAGTAATATTTATGACATACAGCAGCATACACGTTTGAATATCTCACGAGAAGAGCTACCAGCCTTCATAGGCATAAATTTTTTCATGTTTTACCACCAGATACCACCATGGAAAAATTACTGGAGCACAAGCCCTGATTTAGGTATTTCTTTAGCCAGCAACTGCGTGCCTAGGAATCGCTTTGAGGAAATTTTACGGTATGTGCATTGTAATGATAATAAGTTGATACCTAAAGACAATAAGGACAAGTTATATAAGGCTCGGCTCCTTGCCGAAACGCTCAATCATCAATTTCAGCGTCGCTACAGAACCAGCCGCTGTTGATGAAAGTATGATCCGATTCAAAGGGCGCAGTGCTATTAAGTAGTACAATCCCCGAAAAGCGATCAAAAGGGCTTATAAAGTATGGTGCGTAACTGACCAAAATGCATACGTATCAAGTTTTGGGGTATACCAAGGAAAAAACGAAAACATTGAATCTGAATTTGAGAATTTTGGTTTTGTTGTTGTCTTACCGTTGACTAAACCAGACCGGTACAAAAATAAAACTGTCTTATGTGGATAATTACTTTATTCCCATTAAATTACATAAAATTGAAAGATACTCTGGCATATGGAACAATCCGCAGAAAACGATAAGGATTTCCTGAAATGGGCAAAGATGATAAAATGAATCGGGGGGAACACGCGAATACCAATGTGCGAGTTTACAAATGTATGCACTTTGCTTCTAATTTTCATTTCACCAAGGAAAGCGGCACCCTAAGGGCCCAAAAAGATAGAAAGCACGAAAGAATAAAATGTCCCGTAATAGTAGAAGACTACAATAAACATATGGGTGGTGTAGATCGAGCTGACCAACTGCGAAGTACATATGAAATGAATTGTCGGTCCCGGAAATAGTGGCATCGACTCTTTTGGGGGCTTTTAGATATAGCGTTTGTTAACTCATTTATAATTTTTTCGAAATCATTTGAAAATATATCCACAAAGGAATTCAGACGATCCGTAAGTCAGGGCCTTATGTCGTACAACCCAGAAAGTCGCAATCGAAAATCGACATCCGCCTTGGTAACCAGGGCAAACACTGGGTCATTTATGACAAAAAGAGAGGCAGGTGTGAAAGCAGTGCAAAGTGCATTCAATCTGTCTACATTGCAAGTGTTCGTTGTGTGGAGTATTTTTGTGTTCGAATGAGAAGAAAACCTGCGTTCTTGAATATCATGAAATTGAAAATTCTTTCAATGGAGACTGTGGTTAAATAAAAATTTAAAAAAGGTATATAACCCCTTACCACAATTATTAGTCGTATCCTAAATACGTATTTCGACAACTAAGTTGTCATCATCAGTAGGTAAAAACTACTAATTAAAAGTCGCACATGGGGCACAGTTAAACAAGAGAAAGCGGAAGCGTTTCTCTTGTTTAACTGTGCCCCATGTGCGACTTTTAATTAGTAGTTTTTACCTACTGATGATGACAACTTAGTTGTCGAAATACGTATTTAGGATACGACTAATAATTGTGGTAAGGGGTTATATACCTTTTTTAAATCATGAAATTGATTTGTAATTTTTGTTTCAAAAGTTTCTGTTTCCAGTAGTTTTTAAACATATTTGTAATATCATTTTTCTTCCAAAAATACATTTTTGCCTCTAGTTTACAAGTGCCTATTGTAATCATCTAAATAAATTGGAGTTACAGATTATTATACTTTTTATTCCTGGCGGTACTTTCAAGTTAAAAAAAATTTTTTTTTGGAAAAAATATCAACAATTTTTGAAAAAACTAGGAGGCCTGTTCCAATGCGCCTAGATTCTGAGAAACCAATAAGAATGAGAAAAAGGCTTAAGAGATTCCATTATATGTGCTCTAGGAAGTCAGGCGACGGGCAAAAACGTATTATTTTTAAAACTTAGTACTCACATAAAATGCTTTTCTATGGACTTTCTAACTATACGCATTATTATTTAAATATAATAATAAATTAACTCTTTTTTTACAATTTTAAATCGTCTATATCAATTCTACCGCACCTGTATTTCAAAGTCAAGTAACAAAAGTTTTCCTACATAAATAAATCAAATCTAAACATTCTATTATGCTATATTTTTATTTAATTTTAACAAAGTTAGAAAATTCTCATTACAGCATGAAAGTAGTTATTTTTTTAAACTACGAGCGAATATAATAAATATGTATTATAAAATTGAATGTAACGAAGTTTTTGAACATAAAAGAAATATAAATTCAAAGATATCTAGTACTTTGATGCACCTCTGTGAGTTTTACTTACGACCGCTAACCTTCTAGGAATGGAGGAAATTAAATTTTTGAAAAGTTCAGGAATTTTTTCTCTTGTAACACAGGTCTTTCAACAAGAGGTCCTCTTACGAATGGTCATTCTTTTGATAAAATGTTTCATATAATTGCGGCTGTATTTCACGAATAATAGCTCTAATGTTGTGTTTGAGTGCTTGAATCGTTGTTGGTGTATTAGCGTAGACTTTATCTTTAACGCAGCTCCAGAAAAAAGTTTAATGTAAGTCTCCATTTCAAGAAATCACACGTCTAGGAATTTTTTTACACAATAATTTAAGGTGACCAACTATTTTTTGTGCAAAAAGAGTACACTTTGCAAGTATTTCATAGGTGAAGAAAAAACGATAAAAACTCTATTTTCTTTTAAAAACATATTTTTCTTCGGAGTGGATTTTTTTTGCTAAATGAGGATGTTCGTCTAATAATGTAGCCACATCCGAACAACTTTCATTTTGCATATTAAATTTGACTGTTAAGACGGCAGATAATGTTTTTACAGAAAGTTGCGACTTCTCACTGCTCCAATAATCATTCCCTAGTGAAAATATCCTTTCAACAGCAGCATTAGTGCCTGAACAACATAAGGAAATTTCTATTAAAACTTTTAAATTTTCATGTGGGATATGTTCTACTCTAAAATGCCGAAAGATTTCTACCCATCTTTTGTCAAGTTCTATTTTCTCATCGTTCCATTTCTTCAATTTTTCTTCATTTAAATATAAATTTCGAATCGAATTCGATTCGAATCGAATCGAAAATCGAATTTCTTCACAGAGAAAATTGTCATTAATAACAATATCTTTTACATCCTTCATTACAAATTCGACTGCTGAAGAAACTTCTTTCCATTCAATTTTACTATTAAGAAGGGTCCATTTGAAACAATTTAATGCTCTAAAGTTCACTATCCATTCTTCGATATATTCATAGCAAATTTTATAAAAATTTTTAACTTCTTTTAAAAATTCATTTTTTATTCCGGGATTGGAATCTTCCAAAACGGTCAGTTTATTCTTTAGAATTAGTGGTAAAAATCCATCATTAAATCTTGATTTACATTGCAGTATGAAATCGTTTAATATAATACAAACTTCTGCTGCTGAAATTTTATCTCCTTCAATTTGTAGAGTAATTTTATGAAACAACGACGCCTGACTGTGAATAAAATAAAGCATAGGTTCTGACATATCGTTTTGAAAGAATTTCTTCAAAATTGTAGGACATTTGTCAAGGCTTAAAAAATATGAACGTAGTGGATCATATAACTGCAAAACGCGTTCTAATGCTGGAGTTAAAGCAAGCCATCTGACTTTGGAATAACCAAGCAGTTTTTTGTATTGGACACCAGCCTCTTCACAAAATTCTTTCAAACTTGCTACCCATACTGTACACCGATTGAAATATAAATATATATTTGTAATAATTACTTCCACATCTATTGACATTGAACTTGATGCTGTATTGATGGCATTTGATATAATGTGAGCATTACAACCAATTCCCAAAATATTTCGTTTCAGAAGATCTTGTAATTTTGTGTACACATTATTGACACCTTTACGGGTGCGTCCTCCAAAATTAGTATTTGTGTTATCAGCCGAGAGCGCCAAAATTTTGTTATTCAGATTATTGTCTGTTATAACTCGAAATAAGTGATTAGACAAAATGTCTGATGTTTCCCCTTCGATTGATTCCAAATTTAAAATCTTAATTTGAATACCGTTCTTAATATCGAAATACCTTACTAAAATTGGATAAAGTTTTATTTCATTGTGATTCGATATTTCGATGCGTCTGATAGAATAGATATATATGATACAGAATCCAGATTTTCTGATAGCATTTTCTTGCAGTATTCATTAAATACGCTGGTTACGATAGACTCACATTTTGTTCGCGCACAAGAAAATTTTTCGTCACAAAATTTTTTTAATAATTTAGTAGTGCAGCCCATGCTGCGAAAACTTTGATTATGGATTATTGTGTGAAAAGCGAAAGTACCCTCCATAACTGCCAATTTTTTTTCATTAGTTCCAAAAGTATTCCCTTTAAAAAATGTTGTCAGTTTGGATGTTGACGCTGCTGTGTCATGAGACGTTTTATGTACTTTAGTTTCAATGTGTGCCGTTATTGCACTACGTCCATGAATTGCAATAGAAAATTCCCTATTGCAGATTGTGCATTTAACCAAGGAGTCATCATTTCCATTTTTAACTACAATGAACGGAAACTCTTTTTTTAAATTTTCGTTTAAACGATTTTGCCTTCTTTTGTTATCGCTCATATTTGAATTAATAATCTAAAAATTATATTAGTAATATATTTTTTATTTTGATTTTAAATAAATATTATAATCTGATATTATTTAAGTAAAATGAAAATGAAACTATAATATTAATACTTACATGCAACTTCACCTTCACTAGATAAATAAAATAAAATTTTATTTTATTTTGTACACCTCAAATCTTGTTAACTTGAACAAAAAGTACGAAATTGTTGGTTTTCTCTAACCTCAAATTAATTAAACAGAAAGGGAATTCCCATAAAACTTTGCCGTACATACTACGCATGCGTCAAGACCGTCAAGCATGCCGTACATACTGCACATCAAAGATCAGCCTGGGGATTACGTACACAAATATTGGAGAGATAGATATATCCATCTCTTTTCACAAATGTAATTTTGACGTTGTTAGAAAAAGAGGTCTGTAGTATCTATCTATCTCTCCAGGTACATAATACGGCCTCTCAATTGTGCCGGAAACGGCAGCCATATGTGCGCGCGAAATTCAAATCACTGTCAAACTCGTGTCTAGTGTTTGCCCTGTCCTCTGACGTGCCAGAAACGGCAAGCAATATGCGCGCGTGAAATTCAAATCACTGTCAAAATAATTTTAAATATTTAATTAATAAAATTGAAATAAAATAATCTAAAAAAATGTTTTAGAAATACAAATGAGTATAAAATTATACAAATGAGTACTTTCAGAGTACAGGATTTGAAAAGAGTACGGTTTGCGAAAAAAGAGTACAAAACTCAGTAAATGAGTATAGTTGGTCACCTTATATAGCCATTGTTTGATCGTGTCATCCTGTATCCTGTTGTAAATAAAATTTGTTCACGTCCATAGCATCAATTCCAGGACAAAAAGAAAATCAGTTAACATCATTTAGCAATACAATTCATTCACTGAAACGGCCGAACCAGCATCATTTTCGAAAAAATATGGTCCAGTAACATCGCCACCTAAAAACCGCACCAAATTGTCACTCGTTGTAGATAGAGAGGTTGTTCGACTATTTCTCTTGAATTGCTGGAGCCCCAAATTTGACAATTTTGCAAATTTACGTACCCAGACACATCACTCTGAATAATTTTGTTTAAAAATTACGATATTGTTCATGCGTTTCCAGCACCATGTTTTCCTTATGATTCATATTTGGGAAAGAATTGAATGGCTATTTGCAAATGCATGAAAATATCTATAACGGTCATTTACCGAACTCCAACGCATTAAATTCAGTTACGAAAACTATTCAATTCTATAATAAGTATTTATTATATTCTCATGTAGTTTTTAAATAATAACAGGTTTCATGCCGTAATGGGTGTTTTCTAACTTTGGTAAAAGGAAATAAAAATAATGCATCATAAATATAATAGAATGTTTTAGGTTTGATGTTATTTAATATTAGGTGGATGTACGAAAACTTTTGTGATGACTGTATGCTTATATCAGCTTCAAACGCAAGCATTTCTACACGACAGTTCACAAACAACATGATATTAGTCTTACTTGACACTTTATAGGGTAGATGAGCAGCAAGTAAATTTTCTGCCAAGTAAGTAATTTTACTGGGCGGTTAAATTTTACTTGACGGTGAATAAACACTTAATCTGGCAAGTAAGGCTTTATCTTACAAGTAGCGTTACTCGATACGTTACTGGAAGGTGAATAAACCGGCCTTTTTACTCGACCTATTTATATCCCTGTGCCATACATTAAATGAATTTCTTTCTCGACACTGCCTGCATAACAGAGACACTTCAATGTTGGCGAGGGGAGAGCAAAACTTCTAAGATAATAACAACGATCCGCTGAAAACGAGTTCTTGAGAAAACTGTTACAGGGGGAAGACATCTGAAGCTAATGTAAAAAAATTCTGTACAATGTTCACCGTTCTAAAGCAACGAACTTTCTTACCCAATATTAAACGTCCGTTCTTATTTTTTATAAATTACTTTAATTGTATAATTGATATGTGTTTATCAATGCATCCTGTTAGTAAATTTTTTTAAACATTTATATGTTTATCTAGGTAATCTCTGTTAACAACAATTCTGACTATTTATAATTAAACACAAAAGAAAATGATTCTAATTTATTTAAATTTTTACATTAAAACGAATATAGTGTTTTTGCTATAGTTTTATTGACACTATTTAGAGATATTAAATTTGAATAGTGATCTACCGGCGGGTGTCCTTGAAATAAAAAGACAACATATGAAAAATAGAAAGATTAAGCTATATAGAATAAATAAGTACCCAAAATATTTTTCCAAAATTTTCTTTCCTAAGAGAGAAAAAAAAAATTTCCACGCCACTGTGCGACGGACTATATTATTATGATAAACTTGTCTTTCGGGTTCTTTGTAAAATTAAAACACTATATTAAGAATAAATATACACCAAGAACATCTAAGAACCAATAACAGTATTATTTCGCAATATTTATATATCAGTATTTATTTGTATAACATTCGTCGCCGATTGCCTGTCCTAATCCTTTTTACCGTGCGCCATTTATTGTATATTGGTTCTCACGAATTTTCTGTTCGAGAAAGTTCTCGGTCGTACGGGTCTGGTGACGTTATCCATTGCGGTCATCGCATGACTCATATCACATTATAAAAGACGATACCTTAAAGTTGAATGCCAACAATAAAAAAAAAATAGTTTTGTTATTTTAAGTTTCGTTCTGTTGCCGATCCTTACAATTTTTCGATTAAAGATAGAGTGTTACCAAATAGGACGTTAAATGCCATCTTACATGTTCTTTAATATATCATCTTTAAAAAGGAAGTATAAATTTTTAACAGCTTACTTTCGTACCAGGTTATCGAACCCTTACCATAACAAAACACAATGTTATTTTCTAGGGTTTTTATAAACATAAACATTGCCGCCTTTAAATTCAATTGCGGCATTCTATTTCTTACTTCTAACAGAAGTAAGAAAAGAAACATTCTCGTAATGCACATGAAATTATGTCAGTTCTAAAAGTCCACAAATGATTATTGGTATGATTTTTAGAATGGGTTTTGTAAATTAATGTAACACACATTTTAATTTTTAATAATTCACTTTGCATACAGGATGTTATAGTTTTTATAACATCGACATCTGTTACGTATGTAAAGATACGGTGTGTGTATAACTTCAATAGAGGTACGTATTTATTATTTATTCACACTCTGAATTCATAGACGGACCATGATACAATTTTCAGGGCATTTTTAATTTTGGGGTTCGCATCGTAATTGACTCGTTGACAATATTTTAGATTCATATTCTATACAATTAGGTCTTTCCATTTTTCATACGTGTCTTTTTATTTCAAGGACATCCTGTATAACGAAAATATTACTATGTATTAGGCTTTTTTCGTAAAAATATACCTTATTTTTAAACTAAGTAAATAGAATAGTCACTTTTACACTGTAAAAGTTACCAGATCAATAACATCATTCCGGATGTGCTTTTTGAATCTTTATTATATGATATATTTATTATATATTATATAGTAACGAGCCATCGAAAAAATTCATAATTGGAGTAGACTGTGAAATTGGGTTGGTACTTTAGCCACTTCCACATAATGACACATTACTTGATGCTTGACAGTTTCATTTGGTTTCATTGTAAAAAAAGGTTATGGCATTGAAATGATACTACAACAAAAAAGAAAACAAAGAATTTATTTAATATCGAAATCATAATCAAAATTTACATATAGCTACAGAAGTTGTTGAAAATGTGGTCCATTTACATCTAAACACAAACCAACTCTTCTCCGAAATCCAGCAAAAACTTTATGCAGCATTTGCACTGAGTTGTTGATCTATTCACACTTTTCTGTTATGCGAATTCTCAGTTGTTCCAGATTATGAATTGGCGCTGAATAAATCGAATTTTTTATGTATGGCCATACGAAAAAATCACATATGTTTAAATCGCAAGACCTAGTTGGATATGGGATTTCAGTGTTCCTGCTTATTATTCTGTTATCAAAAAATTCTCTGAGATATTGAAGTGCTTCTCTGGTCGTATGTGCTGTTGCACCATCTTGTTGGAAATATCCATTTTGTAATTCCTCATCATCCAGTTGATTTATGAATGCGCCGAGTATCTCATTGCGATATCGTGCAGCAGAAGTGTACCTTCAAAAAAAATGGGACCCACCAATCTTCATCGATATATTCCAACCCGAACACCAACTTTTTGGGGCTGCAATGTTCTTTCAACAAAAAAATGAGGATTTTCGGAGGACCAACACCTCATATTCTGTGAATTAACATATCCAGAAAGATAAAACCAGGCCTCATCCGTGAAAAAAACTGTGTTAAGGATATCCTGATTGTGTAGATTATTTTTAAACCATTGACAAAATTCCACTCGTCTTAAATAATCCACTGGATAAAGTTCATGAAAACATTGCAGTTTGTATGGATGACAATGTAAGACTCTTTTAAGAATGAATTGGCACGTACCATAAGATAAATTTGTTTGTTGGGTCACTACTGAAATGGATGTTTTTGGATTTTCATCAATAGTATGCTAAAGGGCTTCAATATTATCAGCTGTACGTATAGATGGCCGTCCACTTCCAGTTTTTCGGCCGACGCTACCAGTCTCTCTGAATAACTTTACATAATTTGTCAAAACATTGTAAAAATCATTGTAGTCAAACACTAATTCAGGATGTTCTTCACTAAAATCAGCCATGCATTCCGTAATTGAATACTGCCACTCGCCATTTACTTTCACACCTGTACGGAAGTAACATTCGATAATTTTTGCTTTTTGCTCTATGTTGAATACCATTTTTTAAATAAATTTAATTTTTTTAATAAGAGTTTTGAAAAATTTGACACAAACTTTTAGTTTCAATGTCAAATAATAAATGTCATTATGTGGAAGTGGCTAAAGTACCAACCCAATTTCACAGTCTATTCCAATTATGAATTTTTTCGATGGCTCGTTATTTATCAGACGAAATTTGACACAAGCTTTTGACATCGATACGTCAAAACGCAATTTATTACACATTTTGGCAGTATAAACCTATTTGTGAAACAACCACTCACATTTTAAATTAATTGCACCCATTTTAGCGCAATTAATTTAAAATGCTCCTCTTAGTTTAAAATCAGACTGTAGGAAAAAATTTTTGCATTTCAAACCTTTGTATTGAATGATAATAAAAATTCGTGCCCGATTTTGAAATAAAACGCGACCGGTTAGATTTTCAACAAAAACCTATTTTACAACGATTTAACTTAAAAAAGGTATAAAATCCCTCAGCACAATTAATATTCGTATCATAAATACGTATTTTGACAACTAAGTTGTCTGATTGTGTTTTTTTGTGGTAGTTTTACTGTGCCTCATGTTTAACACTGTTATTTTTACCTACTAAGGATGACAACTTAGTTGTCAAAATACGTATTTAGGATACGAATATTAATGTGGTAAAGGGATAATACCTTTTTTAAGCTTTTATTTAGCCATAGTCTCCAAAGAAACCTTTAATGATTTATAAGAGTGTGGATTTGTTTTTCATAGAAACTTTTTAGGTTTTCCCCAAAAAGGTAGTTCTCACCAAAAGCGGTAGTTCTCTATCACTGCTATTCAAATCATTCTGGGAAGATAGTGGAAGATAACAATTTAAAAGTGTGAGATCTGAAGAATATGAGAGCTGTTGGATAATTTCCTTTTCCAACTCTTTGGGTTACCGTAGCATCTTGAGCAACGGTGTTGTACTGGTGGGAAATGATGCATTGTGGAGTGGACAAAACAGCGTTCAAGTTCGAAGAAAATGATTCTCTTGCAATTCCACCACACAAATAATCGTATTAATCGTTGTTCCTGCACTTTCACTTCAAGGTCCTGTTTCCTTGGACTTGCTTGTATAAGATACACTTTTCGTCGCCCATTAGATCACGATTCGAAAAAAGTCTCTTTCTGATGGTATTCAAGAAGCAGAGAAATAGCTGCAGATATGCGGTTAACGCCATTTTATAACATCGAAGAATGTGGTACCAATGCTTCGAGCATCGAAGTGAATGCAAGTCAATTGCCATGTTAATATTGACAGTATTGTTTTAGTCCACACATAAATCTATACGAATGTTAGTAGCACCTTGTACCGCGAGATCAAAAATTATATTGATAAAGGATAGCCATGGATGTAAAAGTCCGTTTCAATTTTTATCATTCTTTTGAGATAATTCTCATTAAATTATCTGTAGTAATACCATAAGAGCTTTGAATTTATCGATAATTTCACGAATGCTTGTTGCATAGCGACGAAGACGTGTCAGTTTGACAAGCATTTAAATCACGACAGCCCGTAGGGCTGGAGTGGTTTAATTGTCAAATTGACACGAGTCGAAGTCGTTATGCAGGAAGTATGAGTGAAATTATCGATTTTAATTCAAAGCTCGTATGGTATTTGATTAGATTATTTTACGTAATACAAAATGAAATTTATCTAAACTCTTTATTTATTAATTCATGTATAAATTAGTACACTAAAAGGTACAATTGTTATATACATTCTGTTTTTTATTGGATGTGCTTGAATCAATATTTGCACTGTTGTAACTATTTCCTCGCATTTGATTAATAATAGTTTCATGGTGTTCTTTATCTAGTTGTAGATACGGCTTAATAGAATGCGAACTACTATGGCCAGAAATTTTAATTAATTGTTGCTCATTTACACCAGCTTTTGCTAAATTTGAGACAGCTGTCGCGCGACTGGAATGTTACTTATTTTTTGGTTTTCTGTGTTGAAACCAGCGAGTTCAGCACTTTTCTTAAACCATTTCAAAATTTCATTTCTTCCAATAGGCATATTTTTATACCAGCTACCTTTTTTCTTATTCCACGCTGGATTGACAGTTAAAAAGAGTCACTTTTTATACGAGCGTTTTCTGTCCTCTTTGAAATGAGTTTTTTAAAAAGTCTGACTGGGCAATTACTTGGTTTTACTTTGTTGGGAAGTAGTGAATCAAACATGCCGCGCCTTCTCCTCCTCGTCATGCCAATTATCGACACTATCAGGTAAAATTTCTTTTGTAGTCCATCTGGATTTTCTTCATCCCAAACATTTATCATTTTTTCATATTCGTTTTTCTGTAAAGCTGCAGAACTCATTTTACGTTTACCAGGTATCGCTTGAGGAATTCTCCTTTTGGAGTTCCTTGCGCCGCGGGCTGCTTTAAATACGATGCTCTGAAAAGGATCAATTTTTCTATTATATTCGTTATTAAACTTCTCTTGTAGCAATTTTGCCGTGACATTCCACATCGTTTTAACAACACCTTCTTTATATTCTTCCCCATTCACCTTCCTCATATTGAAGGCCCAGTCTTTCAGAATATCCGCAAGTTCCTCTTCTGTAACATTTTGTTCGATGCTGTAGTTTTTCGCATCACAAAACTCACAAAATTGTCGCCAAATTGACGCTTTACTCTTTTTCGTATTAGCCGGTTCAGCTTGTTTTACTATTTGATCAATGTTTACAACTGATTCTTCCCCAAATCTCAGCATTGTTTTGTGACAATGAAATCAGTTTTTTAACAGAACTTTAGAAATGTCTATCCTTATTAACCGCATTTCCATAACAACGCCTAATTATTCTACTATGAAAATTATCGATAAATTACCGCTGTAATTTCGAGTTGCTTCAGTAATACGCGAATCTGATTAGTTTATATTTGTATGTGTAAAATAATCAGGTTAGCAACTGTCATACTGATATTTGACTGACAAACTTTGCAAATACAGTAGTACCCCCATATCCGCGGGGGTTCGGTTCTGTGGTCTTCCGCGGATACTGAAAACCGCGGATAGTAGCGAACGCTTTATTTTCGAGTACAATATGAAATATGAAGCAAAGTTAAAACAATGAAACAAGAAAAAATAAGTTATATAATATTTATTTAAAATAAATAAACAATAAATAAATAAATATTCTTGTGCTGTGGCACAAATAGAATTTAAGTTTAATAAATATATAAGTTCATACATATTGCAGTGGAATGTGCTTTTGATTGCTTATTAATTAATTTTTTTATTCACACTACAACTTATTCTGCCGGCTGTACAGTCTAGTAGAATCCACGAACTCCCATCTCACGGATCGTTCTTCTCAGAATAGGGCCAGGTTATGTTAGAAGTAAAACAATAAATGTCAATAAAAGTCACAATTAGCTAATTTACAATTTTTAATAAAAAAAAAAATCAAAAAAAAATCCCTTTACCGAATGTATAGGGTGCTAAAGCAACATTAACAGTAGCATTAGGAGGAAACACTCTTTGTGAATATGACTCGCACACAGAGAAAAACCCCCTGTGACTCTCGAGCAAATATAAAATTAATAAATACTGGAGAAATTTGTCAAGTTTGACCTCTACTTTAACCCCTACAATATCAAATGTCAAAAACAACAAAGTTTTCAAAACCCGCGTAAATTGGCTTACAGTCATGCGCAAATAAAACACGACACAATTCAACCCACAACAAAAAAAATCCAACCTGAATTTAAAACGTTCTAGACTATTATCTTTAAGAAAAAACTCCACTAAAAAAAAACATGACAATTTTCTCTAATACTCATATACGATTTTAAATTTCAAAATTATCACAAATAATACATAAAATATAATAATAAAAAATAAACGTAGTATCAATTATATAAAGTAAATATTTTTATCGAACTTACATAGATCTATGCACTGATAACACAAAAAAACTACGTGAGAGATATCATACTTATTAGATCACACCAGGATCACAAATTCACGCAAAAATCGAAATAACATTACATGCACCTGAATAAAATGCATAAACAAAAAATAAGACCCGATTTTACTAAAACAGAGAATAAAAAATGAACTTCTTATCCTCTAGCAACCCGGTCACTTTAGAAGTTTAGATATCTCTGAAAATGAAGTTCCAACATCCGCACGGATATCCCCACCAACTATAAAATCAAAAATATACAGAAAAATATACATCTTATAACAATATGATATCCGGAGTAGCGGCAGCTTTAAACATCTGACCAACCTAAATATACGAGGATGGATCAAAATTTCAAACATAATAAAATTCATCACTTAAAATTAAATATATTTATAACGATCCCCGTCTGAAATAAAATAAACATAAAAAATGAAATAGATAAGTTTAATAAATGTACTACACAAAAAAGTTTAATATATAGTTCAATCATTTTCCTTTCTTGTCCAAGGAAAATCCATGACACAATCCCCGAATTTATCCGAGAACAAAGTCAGAACATTCCTGAGCTTTTTTCAAGGATAAATTTCAGCACTACACTTGAGACAGTGTCGCACCCTGTCTTTGTTCCCCGCACTAACATGTTGCATTATTGTTGAACAGGATCATCCTCGTTCTGATGCTGTAGTGTGATAAACGATTTCAACATTTCAATATACATTCTGTATTTAATTTTTATTAATATAAATGTCTTATTTGACTTAAGACATGTTATCTGTTATGTCGTTTTGCTTGACATAATTTATTTAATGTCATGTAGCTTGACATTCTCGAATGGGCTTCGTTACACACATCATAGACGAAGGAACACGCCGAAGTAACAGTCATCCTCGTCGAATATTCGAGCACTCTCTCGATCTCATGGACATGAACATCTCCAACGAATTTTCATAAATAAAAGAAAAGCACAATATCAAAATCTCATATACCAAATCATCATAATAATCAAATTCATAACACCATTAATTCCCAAGCAATAACAATAATAATAATAATAATAATAACAATAATATCATAATCTCAATTTCTTCTTCCTATATATTTTTATATATTTTTAATTTTTTTCCTACAACGCAATTCCCATAATCAATAATTTTTTATTACGCAGATAATTCTAATTAATTTTAATTATATCAACAATAATTTTTATCGTAACTCATTCTGTATATATCCATTTACTCAATCCTATTCATTACCATGTCAATTAAATCAGCAATTCGTATACTATCATAATCAAATATATTTATTCATTTACCTTTTTAACATGCCAATAATTCTTTTTTATAAGTTCATAAATACCATAATTTTATTTTCAATCATATATATATATATATATATCTCTATTATCATATTAATTTTTTCATATAACGACGAAATTTTATTTAAATACACTTTTATTTTCACTCCAAATATATCATATATTTATTTCATATATCATCGACGAAATTTTGTAAATTTTTTCATATTCAAAATATCCTATAACTTTTTATCACGACGAAATTCAGTAAACACCTTTTTATTTTACCTACTTCCTCTTCTTATACTAATAATTTAATTCTAATTATCCTTTACGTTAAATTCATTTCAATATCCTATATCAACTCCTATAACATTTTCCAAATTTTATTTATATCCTTTAGTACATCACATTCCAATTAATTAACTCAAAAGCAAAAATCCTTATATCTCGCATATTCATCTTAATAGTTTACAACAAAATTTTCTCATTAAGTTGGGCCTATCTGAAATATCCGACTGTAAATAATTTTTTATTTATTTCTCTCGTGACGTCTATTTCTTTATTAAACTCAGGTCGAGGACCTTTAAATCTAGTCCCCTTGTGATTACCTATAAGTCTAATACTTTTGTATCTATTACTTTTATAATTTTTATTATCTACCATTGTTTCTTTACTAACTTCTTTATGATAATTATTGCTATTTATTCTTTCCAAATTATAATTGCATCTAATGTCTTTACTATTATTGTCTATTGTCTCTGGTGACGTTTCCCTTCTTATATTCTTATTATTATAGTCTATCCTACCTGGTGAAGCCATTCTATTCTTTCTCTTACCATAATTATTTGCTCGTTGAGGACTTGAATAATTACTATTATTGTTATTATTTTCTATTCTAGAATATGGAGTTCTATTAATATTTCTATCTATATAATTATTCTGATATCTATTATTATACTCCATGTCATCTACTCTTTTTAAAAGTTCAATAAACTGTTGCATGTCACTTATATTTTGAATGGCTACTGCCTGACTAATTTGTGCATCAAAATGTGTACTTAATTGACATATTAGATCTCTATCAGTAATTTTAGGTTGCAGATATTTTAAAATTGAGTGTCTCCTCATAACATACGACGCTCGTGACTCATTACTATTATTATTATATCTACCAACTAATAAATCATTTCTTACCCTCGTTTGTCTTGTTGTTCCCCAGAATTGACTGGTAAATCTGACCTCGAACTCCTCCATCGTCTTCACCTCATCCGAGATCATGTCCCACCAGGTCATCGCATCGTCCTTGAAACAGTTCCGTATCTTTTGGAGCTTCTTTTGATCCCCCGGCACATCTTCTAGACTTTCTTTTAATTTTTTTAGAAAACCCATGGGATTTGTATTTGCCATACCATAAAATTTCGGCAATGGTTCATTTTGTACTGGTACAGGGATGAACACAGGCACATTCGCTTCATTTTTTTCTTTTTTCATTTGATCAATTTGTTTTTGCAAGTACGTCACCTTTTGTTCCTGCCATTCTCTTTTCTCCTTTTCTTCTAAAAGTTGACCATTCAATATACCTATATTTCTTTCCATATCTTTCATCATTTGTTGTTGTTGCTTCAACATTTCCATCATCATGTCCAGCATCCCTTGACTGC
Organism: Melolontha melolontha; assembly: GCA_935421215.2. Lineage (NCBI taxonomy): Eukaryota > Metazoa > Arthropoda > Insecta > Coleoptera > Scarabaeidae > Melolontha > Melolontha melolontha. The sequence continues at coordinate 49,480,742 of OW285242.1, forward strand.
TTCCTCCATTGTGTCCTCCTTCATGCATGTAACTAGCATTACCCATTCTTTGACTTAAATATTCCATTTTAAAAATTTATGTTATTTTATTTCTGCCAATTATACGTTGGGCTCGCCAAATTTATAAATTAGCGTGTATTTCCAAATTATTTGCTTATAATTTCATTAATAATTCCTTTTCTCATTCGCCGACACGTTGGGCTGCCAAAATTGTGCAGTGGAATGTGCTTTTGATTGCTTATTAATTAATTTTTTTATTCACACTACAACTTATTCTGCCGGCTGTACAGTCTAGTAGAATCCACGAACTCCCATCTCACGGATCGTTCTTCTCAGAATAGGGCCAGGTTATGTTAGAAGTAAAACAATAAATGTCAATAAAAGTCACAATTAGCTAATTTACAATTTTTAATAAAAAAAAAATCAAAAAAAAATCCCTTTACCGAATGTATAGGGTGCTAAAGCAACATTAACAGTAGCATTAGGAGGAAACACTCTTTGTGAATATGACTCGCACACAGAGAAAAACCCCCTGTGACTCTCGAGCAAATATAAAATTAATAAATACTGGAGAAATTTGTCAAGTTTGACCTCTACTTTAACCCCTACAATATCAAATGTCAAAAACAACAAAGTTTTCAAAACCCGCGTAAATTGGCTTACAGTCATGCGCAAATAAAACACGACACAATTCAACCCACAACAAAAAAAATCCAACCTGAATTTAAAACGTTCTAGACTATTATCTTTAAGAAAAAACTCCACTAAAAAAAAACATGACAATTTTCTCTAATACTCATATACGATTTTAAATTTCAAAATTATCACAAATAATACATAAAATATAATAATAAAAAATAAACGTAGTATCAATTATATAAAGTAAATATTTTTATCGAACTTACATAGATCTATGCACTGATAACACAAAAAAACTACGTGAGAGATATCATACTTATTAGATCACACCAGGATCACAAATTCACGCAAAAATCGAAATAACATTACATGCACCTGAATAAAATGCATAAACAAAAAATAAGACCCGATTTTACTAAAACAGAGAATAAAAAATGAACTTCTTATCCTCTAGCAACCCGGTCACTTTAGAAGTTTAGATATCTCTGAAAATGAAGTTCCAACATCCGCACGGATATCTCCACCAACTATAAAATCAAAAATATACATCTTATAACAATATGATATCCGGAGTAGCGGCAGCTTTAAACATCTGACCAACCTAAATATACGAGGATGGATCAAAATTTCAAACATAATAAAATTCATCACTTAAAATTAAATATATTTATAACGATCTGAAATAAAATAAACATCAAAAATGAAATAGATAAGTTTAATAAATGTACTACACAAAAAAGTTTAATATATAGTTCAATCATTTTCCTTTCTTGTCCAAGGAAAATCCATGACAATATGTACATATAGTACATATTTACATACACAACAAGAAAATATACAACAAGAAAAACTATATCATCTTGAGCTACATATTCATTCATCTTCCTCCAAGTCCAAGTTAGCAGTCGATTGTTTACTTAGATCCAAAGCAAACGATGTTGATGGCTGTGCATTATCGATAGTTTTGTCGACTTTTTCAAAGAGCATTGTTATTGGTAGTTGTCGTTTTTGTCTTTTCATTTCAATAAACAAATCCTCCAAAGGTTTCAAGGCTTCTGTTATAGTGCGAGTAATTTTTATACTGCGTTCCATTATTGGATCATATTCTACTATCTGTTCTTTTAATGTTTGAGCAGTTCGAAATATCGCTGAAAATTTTTCAAGCGTCCATGCTGGCGGTTCTTGTTGACCCTCATCCTCATCGTCACTCGCTTCTGGAGAGGATTTCACAAGGTCTTCCAATTCTTCGTTGGTGAATACTTGATCCTCTTCGTTTATGTAATCACTGAGTTCCTCTTGGGTTATATCGTTCAATCCTTCTCCATCTATTTTCTGCGCTATGTTAAATATCGTTGTTAGATGTGAATTAATATCATGTGTGTCTTCAGAACTAAGAACGATGTCATTCCACAGATTTTTCCAACATGCTATTATCGTTTCTGACTTTAATTCCTCCATCGCTCCTTTGATAAATAGAATTGCGTCAGCAATTGTAAATGACTTCCAGCATTCCATGAGCCCGATATCAGAGCATTCGTTAGCCATTGTATACAGCATTTCGAAAACCTGTCGAATATATATGTCTTTAAAGCATCTAATGACACCTTGATCAAGGGGTTGAAGCAATGAGGTCGTGTTAGGTGGTAAAAAAAGCACTTCAACATTTTTATCTTCTGTGCCTAGTGACACAGGATGCCCAGGAGTATTGCTTAGTATCAGCAGCACTTTAAATGGTAATTCTTCCTTTTCCAAATATCTTTTCACTTTCGCAATAAAGCATTGATGAAACCATTGTGTAAATAGAACAGCCGTAACCCACGCCTTTCGATTTGATTGCCAAAACATAGGCAGGCAAGCTTTATCTTTGTGTTTAAGAGCACGTGGATTCTGTGATCGGTAAACAAGTCCGGGTTTAATCCTATGACCAGCTGCATTTGTACAAAATATCAAGGTAAGTCTATCCTTAATTGCTTTAAAGCCTGGTGCACTCTTTGCAGTCTTATGAATATAAGTCCGTTGAGGCATTTTTTCCACATAAGACCAGTCTCATCGCAGTTAAAAACTTGTTTAGGATGATAATTCTTTTCTGCAATAATTTGTTTAAATTTTTCTGGAAACTGGGCAGCAGCTACATGATCAGGACGCAGATTCCCCTCTCATTTTTATATTTTTTAGATTAAACCGAGTTTTAAATCTATGCAGCCACCCCCTACTTGCTGTGAATGATTTTCCTTCCTCTTCAGTATAATCTTGGGTCTGCATATCTTCATATAAAACCAACGCCTTTTGTTGCAGCACTTTGCCATCGATAGGAATATGTTATCTTGTCATATCTTCCACCCATAAATTTAAGGCATTTTCTACCTTAAGTAACACTTTATTACGTATTGTGGTTGCAACTTTTGCAGTTTGGGGTGCACTAGAAAAACTAGCTCGAATCTTATCTTTGTTTTTTAACACTTCTCGTATCGAAGATTCGTTTTTATTGTATATTTTAGCAACAGTTGCAATAGATTTTTTTTCTATTCAATCATATTAATGATTTTTATTTTTTCACTAATAGTGAGCATTTCACGTTTTCTTTTTGGTTTAGAAGCCATTTTAAAATGATTTTCAAATTTCCTTGCTTTAATTAAAAACTATTGCAAGCACTGTCTTGTCCGACAATTCGAATAGTACTAAACTCATAGTTAACAGGAGCATTTATATGTACACGTAAAAGCGAGTGGCACCTTAAGCACGTTCCAACTTGTTTAACTTATCACAAGAGAGCGCCGAATTCGGGGGATGACTCATATATACGACGATATATCGACAAATGCTCCTTTAACTTTTATATTTATTGATATAACGCGTTTTCTGCTCATCATAGGTAAATCGCGGATGACTGAAACCGCGTATACGGAGTCAGCGGATAACGGGGTACTACTGTATATGTTCATTTAAAATGATTAACATGTTTGAATAACATTTTACTAAAAATTAATAAACAAATTACAAGAAATGTTCGAAATGGCCCCCGCCTTATTCGATGCACACGTTTACGCACCTTTTCATGCTATCAAAAGCATTTTGCAACATTTGTGGCGTTACGTTTGCACAATTACGTCAATAATCTTTTGTTGCAGTTTTTCCAAATTATGTACAGGAGTTCTGAAAAATCTATTTTTGCAGTAAGGGAACACAAAATAGTCCATAATAGTCAAACCAAGTGACCTCGGAGGAAACTCAACTTGCGTATGCAAACTCATAAGTCGATCATCAAAAAACTCACTGAGATAGGCTATAGTTTCTCGTGTCGTATGTGCTGTTGCACTGTCATGTTGGAAGTAACCATTATGAAGTTCATCGTCGTGTAGTTGTTGAATACATTCAGTCAAAATGTTATTTCTGGACCTCTCGGCATTGATTGTGAAATTGAAAAAAATTGGCCCAATTATCCTTCTACGGGAGACTGCCATCCAAGCACCAATTTTTTGAGAATGTAGTGGAGATTCAATAAAGAATGCGGTTTATTAGTGCTCCACATTCGCATATTTTGAGAATTTATGTACCCCGAAAGATGAAACCATGCCTCATCGGAAAAAAATGTTAAGTTTAGCAGGTCGATATTCATTAAATTGTTGACGAACCATTGGCAGTACGCAAGGCGTCTGGGGTGGTCTATTGGCAAACGAGCTTGATATGATTGCATCTTAAATGGATGCATGTTCAAGTTCTCCTTTACAATTATTCGGCATGTTCCATAACAAACTCCAATTTCTTGGGACAGGCGTCTCAAAGATTTTGGGGGGTCTGTTCCATACGATTACGAATGTCAATAATTAGTTCTTCTGTACGAATAGTTGGCCTGCCAGCACCTTTTTTATGAGTTACAGATCCAGTTTCGCGAAATACACTAACACTATGTGCAAGGCACTTATAAAAATCTTGCTCTACTACTGCGAAATTTAGTAAGTGTTCGCTAAAATTATCCAAACATAAACGCTTACTGTATTCCCAAATCCCATTAACTAGCACACCTGTTCTAAAATACACGCTTCAATCATGAAAGTTTTGTGTGCTGTGGCGTAAACCATAATTGAAAAACTACAAGATGTCAGAGAGAACATATATTGACAATATTAATGCCAGTATGACACTAAATACTCTCGTGAGCAAAAAAAACGGGACACTGTTTCTGCGTGGGTTTAAATTGTGACTACTTAAGTGGCTATCTTTACTCATAATAGTAAGTCAGGAATTGTCAAAAATGTGTCTTATTGACATTTATTAAACATTCTTAAAATAAATGTAAATAAAAATTACTAAAAACGATAGAGAAAGATTATTTATTAAATTAAAATAATTATTACATTAAAATAATTAGTAGTTCGTCATTCCACCGTTATTATTAACTGTATCTAATTTTGTAGACATTGAAGCGACAATATTTTGTACAACATTTATAGAAATTTGATGCCAAGCATTTTGAACACTCTTCCAAAATTCTTCCTGGGTAGAAGTTCTATCTCATTAATCCCCATACATTTTGGGATTTAGATACGGACTGTAGGGCTGAATATCTCAAGTTTAAATTTCATTCTCTTGTAACCATTGTGTTACAAGATGAGACAGGAAATTGTGTTGTTCTTATAGCTTCCTTTAATGTTTTGAAAGGGTTGTGCCGTAACGTGTGAAGTAATGTTTCGTCTTCCTGCGTATTCGAAATTTTGTTACGTCCGGAAATTATTTTCCGATTTAAATTATCCTCTTCCCTCCATTTTTTTATATATTCCTGCGGCTGAACTTTTAACAATATTAAATTGAACCCATACACTTCTTAATGATTTCCCATTTTTCAAACTAGTCTGGCTTTATCAGTTTTCGAAAGGTGCGGCATTTTCAATTTTGAATTAGCAACTATGATATATAATTTGACGTAGAGTTTGAAAGTTAATCAAATATCGTCTAAATTACAACGCTAAAAAATAAAGGAAATTGACATAACGATTTTGACACTGTCCCGATTTTTTTGCTCACGACAGTAATATAACTTAAGACAGACGTTTTACATTCCATGGCAAACCCTTATCAATATAATTTTTGATATCGTGGTAGATATATCTACAGTGTGTCCACAGATAAATGGGATCAAATACTCCAGAGGTAAAGTTGTATCAAACCCTATACACTAGCTTTGAATATTTAACGTGCGTCGGGCGCTATTGCAAAAAAAGTGAATTTTTGTTTTTTCGATTTTCTTTAATAACTCATTTATTTTTAAAGTAAGACAAATTTAGTTTGCACTTCCTTAAGGTACTTTTTTAATAGGAATCTGGTGGTGTATTTATATTTTTGAATACTGCTATAGTAGTTGAGCTACAATGGTCAAGTTTCATTTTTCTTATGTGGGTCATAGTTGGCTATGACACCATCGAAAACAATTTTTCTTTCCCTTTTCAAAAATGTATAATTTGTTATACCTGATACCAAAACTAATTTCAAAAATTAAAAAAACAACAAATTGTTACATTAGCAGGTTAGAGCGGTTGTGGCATTTGACAATAGAAGGTTCTGCAAACAAAGAAAGGAAGAAAATTTTATTTTGCAATTATTTATTAAATTAAAAACATAGGCAGCTCAAAAAATACTTAGATATTATTTAAAACAAAATTAATAAAGAAATTATAAAAAATGTTTAAACAGTCGACCATCATTTTCCAAACATAAATAGGATCTACGAATAGTAGATTTAATAACTTTATGTAAAATACGCCTTGGAATAGCTCGATATTCGTGAATCACGCTTTCACGAAGTTCATATACGTTATCGTAGCTGCGGGCGTACACTTTGTCTTTAATGTAACCCCACTAATAGAAGTCGAGCGACGTCAGATCAGAAGATCTTGGTGGCCATGCAACTGGTCCACGAGTTCCGATCCATCTGTTACCAAACCGCTGACTGAGGAAATTGGTTACAATTCTGGAATTATGTGCTGGAGCAACGTCCTGATGAAACTAACAATTATGAGCCTCTTGTAAAGGTAATTCACCCAGCAAGGCTTCAATATTAATTTGCAGTAAATGCAAATAAACGTCGGACGTTAGTGTTTCATTAAAAATTATTGGCTCAATTGATCGTGATCCTAGTATGCCACACCAGACATTAAATCCAAAGCGCACTTGATATCAAGCAGGTCTGATTACATGAGGGTTTTCTACAGATCAAAATCGTAAATTTTGTCTATTGAATAAAGCATTGTTTGTGAAGCTTCATCGGACCATAATATTTGAGAAGAAAAATTATCATTATCATCGCATTGCCTAGTGTACCATTCACAAAATTCTCTTCGTCTTTCATTATCCTCTGGTTTTTAAGATTGACATTGCATATTTATAGAGATCATATTTGTGGGAGGTCAAAATCTTATGAGCAGTAGATTTGTTATGTTGAATTTCCCGAACTGACGATTTTCAACAACTGCTTTTAAAACATTAGTTTTAGTTTCATTACTTATGCGCTGCGATTTTGTATATGGCTTAGAGAATGATGTATCCATGATGTATTAAATTTACCGTTAAATTTCTGTATATGACCTTCCTATTGTCAAATGTCACAAGCGCTCTAACCTGCTAATGTAACAATATGTTATTTTTTTAAAATTTTTGAAATTAGTTTTGGTATCAGGTATAACAAATTATACATTTTTGAAAAGGGAAAGAAAAATTGTTTTCGATGATGTCATAGCCAACTATAACCCCCGTAAGAAAAATGAAACTTGACCATTGTAGCTCAACTACTATAGCAGTATTCAAAAATCTAAATACACCACCAGATTCCTATTAAAAAAGTGCCTTAAGGAAGTGCAAACTAAATTTGTCTTACTTTAAAAATAAATGAGTTATTAAAGAAAATCGAAAAAACAAAAATTCACTTTTTTTGCAATAGCGCCCGAAGTACGTTAAATATTCAAAGCTAGTGTATTGAGTTTGGTACAACTTTACCTCTGGAGTATTTGATCCCATTTAACCAAATCTCTCTCTCATAATAAGCGAGATCCCCTTGTTGAGAATGAATCTGTGGACACACTGCATTATAATATATTAAACCTACATACCAGTAGCAATTTACATAAAGAATTAAACTTTAAACACTTTTAAACGATTTTGCAAAGGTGTTTGAAGCTCTATTATATTCACGTGCAATTGTTATGTTAAAACTTGTATTTTTACACATCAACATGGTTTCATGGAAAGATCTACTGTTGCAAATTTAACCTATTTCACGCAGTTCATATAAAATGCAATGGAAGCACTAACATTTCAAGACCATTTGATAGAATCTACTATGCCATATTGATTAAAAAACTGGATCTCTTCGGTTTCGGTAGTCATTTGCAAGTTTTTCTCTTTTATCTTATCAGAACTCAATATGTTTTTACGATGGGCTCCAGTCAGAAGCCTATATATCAACATCTACAGTGCTTCGAGGATCGAATCTAGACTCCTATTATTCACTTTGTTTATTAATGATTATGATAATGCTACTGTTGAGGTAAAGAGTATTCGGTCCATACTCGGAATTTTAGATGGATTCTAATAATTGCTTCTGACCTATATATGAACCCAACTTTATTGTTATATTTCACTAGAGTATAAACCTTACGAATAAGATCACTTTCTGTGGGCACCTTTGGTCTTTTGAATAAATCGTAATACGCACATGTACTCTTTCTCTCTCAAACATGTTTATTTAAATAATTTTCAAGCGCGATACTACTGATAAGGTTTATATTGTGATTTCAATCTGTTTACCTTGTCTAATACTATCTTTCTCTATCTTTGCTTATCTCTTTCTCTAACAATATTTTTAGTTGGGAACTTTAACAAATTATCTTGTAAGCCATCTATCTCGTTATTACTTTTTAAAAAATTAAATCAAATTCAGCGATACTAGCGCTTCGAGCAGTGGCGGTGCTAGACCAAATGTAGACGTCCGTCGGCGACATCAGCTTTGCGAGGCCTTTTTCATTTCCCAGTAAGAAAGAAAACGATAAATAGATTGAGACTACAGAATACAATCCCGAGCATGTTTTCTAATCCCGAGATTACGGGATTTTTGAAGCGTAATCCCGGGATTAGATTATGTGGTTTCTAATTGGGCTCAAATGAAAGAAAAACTTAAGTAATTTCTTAAAAATTATTTATTAATATTGTTGCACAACACAATAGACAATATACTAAAATAAGGAACAAAAAAGACAATACAAAAAACTATTTAGAATTTCGAAAATACAATCGCAGAAATATCAAAGCATCCAACATAAGCAGCAGCTGAAAACGCTCGCTCAGGTTCTACACCGGTTGGAGGAATAGACAAAAGATATTTATATGCTAATTCTAAGTGATATCCACGAACTCCTCCATTTTTGAACAGGCTCATTTCGCGTCTAATACTATTTACCAACCCCGATTCATTTTGTACTTCAGGATCTGGGGATTCCATGCTCTTATTAACTTCCACCTGTAACTTTTCCTTTAGTGTCAATTGGGGTTGGGAGGTTTGTTGCCTTGGCTCATCATCTGTTTGTGATCCTGACCTTTCTTCCTCTTCCGTGTCATCTCGACTATTTATTCTTTTAACAATACTCTTTATTTGCGCCCTCACTAAAGCCTATGTAGGAACTGGAAATAAGTCAAGCCATTCCAAATCCGATAATAACTGATTTTCATCATATTTTCGTGGGTTTTATAAATAATTCAACACACCAGTTAAATCTTCATTTCGTAGTTGCTTTATACGTTCCACTAAGGATGTTTTCATTTTATTGGCGAGTGCTGAGTTTTTGCTAGACAACTGTTTTAAAAGAAATTTCAAAGCGGCATCAGCTGTGCATAAATTAGCATCTCGTCGACAGATTGCTTCTAGTGTTAATTTAATTGGGGTCAGCACATCAGCAATTTTATTTACCAAGTGAAAATCAGGATCTTCTAAACGGATTGGATGATTGAGATCTATAAGAGCTTTTTGAATGCAGGTTTTTAAAAGAGAAAATCCTTCCAGCATGATTAAAAGACTATCCCAACTGGTTTTATAGTTCAAAATAAGTGACAGCTCTTTTTCATGTTCAATCTTCACATATTTTTGAAGTATTGTTTCATTTTTCAATGGTGATCTTTTGAAATACACTACAACTTTGCGGATTTTCTTTATCAGCTCATCAATGTTTTCATCTTTCGTTAACTCCGGTATGTGTTCTCGCGCAAGTTCATTTTGTGACATTAAGATTAAACCTGATTCTGGACAGTCTAAGTCTTCTAAATTGTCATCATTATCGCTATCGTTGATATAATCAGTAGTCACAGCTGGTTCATTTATAGTATCATCTGAGTCTGAGGTAGGGCTGTCTTGCCTGTCTTGAAAATAATTCCATCGGTTACAGTAGCCACGATATCAGTTTCCAGGGAAATATCAAATTTACTTAGGCGCTCTTTCAAAATACGAAGACAATTTTCAGCCGTGATATTTCCATGATAGTAACGAGTCCTAAACTCCAAATTTTGAAACGTCATTTTGACGTTTCAAGAATGCAGTTAGTTTTTTATATTGTGATATATCTATATTATCGTTAATTTGTATAGTACTTTTCAACATTGAATATGTAGACCACAAACTGGATGCCTTAAGGACTTTTGCCTAAAATAATGAAAGACGTTGTATGAATAACACTAAAATATATAGAAAGAAATAGCTTACCTTCTCAAAAAAAATACGCTAGCATTCGCTAGCACTTTCATCAATTATTAGTGCTTTTTTTGTTATCTTCCAATTACAAAATATTTCATGTCTTCTCGTATTTTTCTTTTGATTTCAAAGGAAGTAAAACCGAAGACGCTTCTCGAGCGGCATTTAAAATATCTTCAGAATAATGTTCTAAAGTATGTTTAGGAGCAAGACTCATTTTTAACTAAAACTCAAATCGACATACAAAAAACGAAGTTTGTTTACTGTTACTGTGTCGTTACTATGTAAATAAACAAAGCCGAATCAGATTACGGAAAACCTGTATAAATACCTACTATAACATTTTAAATTTTTAAGTTTATAATGCTTATTCTTGCAAAATACGAAAAAATAGTGTAAACAAACTCGTTAGAAAAGCAGTTTTACTAAACTCATACAGCTTTAGGTAACTCGCTCGCTCCGCTCGCTCGTACTCAAACATACAGCTTTAGCTTTACTCATCAAACTTTAGTAAAACATTGCTTTTCTATACTTGTTGTTTAATATACTATTTCAGATAATCGACTTTTAAATTTAAATGACGTAACCTGCGTAACCTTGTCGCTGGTAGAATAATAAATGAAAAAAGTAAATCCTTATAAGCGTATTTATACTTTCGTACAGGGAATCCCCGACGGGGAATCCCGCGCAACAATATTATGATATATCATATGAGGTGGTGATCGGGTGATTCCCTGTTAGCCCGTTGGGGAATTACTTTAAGAGTATTGTATTGAAGTATGCCGGGCGGGGAAGTCCCTTCTACGTTACATATTATTTGGACTGTACCTGTGTAGGTAATTTTTTTTATCGTACGGCGCACCTAAGATTGATTTTTTGTCTTTATGTAATAAGTGCCCCTAATATAATCTAGGTAAGGTCATTGTCAAGGCGCAACGGATTACGGAATGCAAACTGGTAATCCCGAAAATCCCGAGATTAGCCAAGTACAGTCCCGGGATTTACGGGATCAAAACCCGGCCGGGATTGTATTCTTTAATTGAGACTGATGTATGAATATATGAGTTTTAACTTTCATAGTGTTGCCAGACCACTCTCCGCCTCTGGATAAATACTACTCACGCGTACTGAAATCTATACGAATAACTAAACTTTTAATAACATTGTCAAACTTTTTTGCGAGGCCCCATCAGGCGCGAGGCCATCGGTGGTCGCCTAGCGCCGCCACTGCGCTTCGAAAGGGTCCGACAATAGGGTGGGTCCTATAAATTTTTTTTTAACTGAAATTTGAATCAAAACAATAAATTCGCCAATCTAATATTTTGTATACTAAAAGTGTCACTTTATATTAGTGGCGCCATCTTCCGAAAACAGTTTGATTTGAAGATTTCCAAATACATATTATGAATCTCTAGATGGCACGTGTACGGTCGCGGTTACATAAAAGCGACCACTAATTTGACATTTTGTGTTTTTTTTCATAAATTTTGGCTTTGTAAGTACTGACACTAATGACAAATTAAATAATATTTGCTTTTTTCATTATTAAGTGACATGATGTATACAATAGGAAAAAGTGCCGGTCGCTTTTATGTGACCGCGACCGTACAATACAGTCCGTACCAGATTTGATTCAATAAATTACAATGAATCCTTCTCTTATGGTTGTTAAATCTTTGCTTTTGTAGTACCTAAATTCTTAAATGTTAAAATAATAAGTGTCACTACTTGATTACTTTTTAATTTATAAATATTAATAGAAATCAGTTGAACTATATATTGGTAATTCTAGTTATGAATTATATAATAGGTACAGTTAATTTCCATGAAATCGAGTACACCTAATTTTGTTTGGTTTAAGTCGTACTTATTAATCACCTTTGTTTCACTTACGTGTCACTCTGACAAGATGTCGAAATTATGTGAAAATGATAAAGTTTTAATTCTCTCCAAATTAGAAGACGATGGTCAATACCGACAAATAGCTCGGCATTATAATATTGCTAAAAGCAATGTGCAGAGAGTAAAAGAAGATGGGATCAAGCAGGAGCAATCACTGCCGAAGAAGGCGTAGCTCTTTTGAACCAATTGACACAAAACCCATTTGAATTAGCGAGGCAAGCGACTTTTTTAACAATTTCCCTGGCTTATCTTCGACCATATGCCCAAGAATTAAAAATTCAGAATTAAGAAACTCGGCTAGTACTAGAAAACCATTTTTGGCAGAAGAGCAAAAGCAGGCTCATATCCTTTTTTGTTTAAATTATATATATCGTCCACTAAATTTTTGGGAAAATATAATTTTTTCTGACGAAAAAAAATTTCAATCTACACATTCTGGCCGCATAAGATTACAGAGGATCATTGAAGTCACCAAGTATTAAAGACATACAAAGAAATGTGACTGAATAATTGTAACTGTTTTAAATAAATAACTATAATCATATTAAAGGTAATTAGACGCGTTTTAATTCCATCTGATAAGCAATGCGCATGAATTAATTTTTAAAACATTTTTTTCACAGATTGCAAAACACAGGAACTTCAATTTTTGAAACGTCAGTAAATGTCTAGCATAATACACTCACGATATGTAAATTTTAGAATTTTGAAAGTGGTTAAGGCAAGTCCCAAGATTGTTTGCTAACTGACGTACATATTAGAAAGTAACAGATCCAAATTTGATCCTGGTGGAATTCCAGATGAGCTAAGAAATTCAAATGACTTAAAAGCATTATAAAAAGATATCCATGTCTATTGGACAAGTAATAATGAATAGTGAATCAGTTCAACTTCCGTTGTAAAGTAATTTGCCAGGAAGTACCTTGCCTTGTAAGTACAAAAGACCAACTTTCTTTAGGATTTTCTTTGATAGAAGTTTCTATGCCCATTCTAATATTCTTTATAACTAGTGGATTTTTGTAACTTCAGGTTTCCTCTTTCTTTTATACTCACTAAAGGAGACGAGGTTATTAATTTATTTCCGTTTACGCCGGTAATATTGTTTCCTTTTTAATTGCGCTTAAGTTCAGAACTATTCAGAGCCGTAGCATCAAAAATGAGAATAGCCGTGATGATAGCCAACCTTCTGAGAGGAGATGGCACCTGAAGAAGAAGAAGTTCAGAAGTAAACCAAGATGGATAAGATAAAAGACGAGCAAGACGTTTAGCGACAAAAGAGTCAAAGAAGTCATTTAAAATGTTATAAAACCAGCTTAGAGAGCAGTTAACATAATTAATATTATCTAAAAATGACCAGTCAAGTTACTGCAAATCAATATAACTTACGTAAATTGGACTTTTTGAAAAGTATTTCTTTGGAGACTGTGGTTAAGCAAAAACTTAAAAAAGTCAATAATCCTATCCTAAATACGTATTTCGACAACTAAGTTTTCATCAATAGGTAAAATCACTAATCAATATGTTGCACAAGGAGCATGATTAGTGGTTTTACCTACTGATGATGACAACTGTCGAAATACGTATTTAGGATACGATTATTAATTGTGATAAGGGGTTTTAAACCTTTTTTAAGTTTAGAGTTTTTGAAATTATAGTAACTGTTCTCAGATGTATGCAAGTTCACTATACCAGGAAAAAATTCAATTTCTCTATTTCCCTCTTCATTCGTAATGTCAACACAATTCAAAAGATTTACTACAAATCGAACATAATAGGGTTTTATGTGGTTCTGTCGAGGCATCACAGCAACAACATTTTACGGAATTCATAATTAATAATTAAAAGAAATGAAAAATGGCGAGGTAAAACAAGGACACCTAGCGCTGTTTGTCGCATGGTCTTTCAAATAAGACATACACGGGGCAGGTATGAGGCAAACGTGCAATATGGAAAAATAATTCTAGAAGAACAAATAAAAAAGTCCAGGTAATATTAAACGACTTCAATACTTCAATTGCAGCTATAGGAATATCACAATCTAAACAATAATTACGCCAATGGATTGGAAAACTTTAGCACTAAGCACTGATATATAATAAACAATAATTTGATATTAATAACTATAAATTTATAATAACGACAAACACACGTGCGCTCTATAAACATATCGACATCGGTATATTCATAACATGTAATGTATTTAACCTTTTTCATTTTTTTTTTTTGATCTACAAACAAGCCAATGATCAATGATCAAATGTTCACTTATGTGAGATTGTTTTTGTCTATGCAACTTTTTATAATATTATTATATATCTAATTATAACTCTAAATATGTCTTATTTTCCAAAAAATATTGGAACGAGTGGAGTGAAGAGTGAAGGCGAGGATTGCTTAGGTGGTAGTCTAACTTCGTTTTAAATTTTGATTTGTAATATAAATAATATGTCTTCCTTCCCTTCGCTCCGTTCGTTCAAAAGTACCACGCAGGTTTCAACTGCCGTATGGAGTTGTGTCATTTCATAGTGTTTAATTCGATAATTTAATTGAATTAAATGCGTCCTATTGTTAATACTATTATTGCTTAATTAGATTGAAATTAGCTGATAATGCTAAAAAATCTTTATAATATCTAAATGATTTGTAATTGTGATTACTAATCACATAACTTTGTTAGAAAAAAATACCATTTTTATCAATCGTGTTTGGAAGGAATTGGAACTCAGAATTATAGTCTATCGACACACGAAAGTTATACAAGGAATGTAGCAATCTGATTTTTTCAAACATTGCAAACATTGCATTTGTACGTTTAAGGTGTTAATGTTGCCTATAATAACTTTGCCAATAAAGTTTTATACTTTTCATATATTTATGTTTGATTCTTTTGATTTTAGAGTAATAAAGTAATGTGATGTGACCCGGTCCTGAAGGGGCACATCGCTGCGGCAGACTCGCCGATATATAACGTGTGTATAAATTGTCGCAAAAGCTACACGCAGCGACTTCGTTTGGTTCTGAATTCTGAATAAAAAATCTTAATGTTAAAATGTCGTATCATGCTTCGTTTGTTTTCACGGGGTTCTTGAAGTTCAGACTTTTAGTGCGTAACTAACCTTTGCTCTTCGATATCTGTTAATAGAGATAGATGCAATTTAGTTTAAAGAAAAAAGTTTTACTAGTATTATTTCGTAAACGTTTTCTTTTTGATTTTAAAGCTTGTTTTAAACATTTATTCATTAACGTACTTCCACGAAAAACACATTTGGCAACGTTGTAGAACAATCAGTTTCTATTTCAAAGTGAGTTCAATCAAAATCATTACTGTCAAATTTTGACATTTACGAATTTACGAAGCATGATACGACATTTTAACATTAATATTTTTTATTCAGAACCGAACGAAGAATGTCGCTACGTGTAGCTTTTGCGACAATTTATACACACCTTGTATTAAATAATAGACTGGCAACGTTTGTTGATTTTTTGCGCAAAAAATCAAACTGCTTTAAAAAAACACCAATTGACACTAAAACATAATTCTGATTTTGATAACACCAAAGTAATAACACAGAAAAAGAATACAAAAGCTAGGGAGGTCTTAGAAATGATACACATTTTCAAAAACAGCAGAACAATCAACGACAGAAACGAAATTGATGGACTTTCTAAACTCTATTACCCACTCATTAAGCAATAGATAAAATCAACCCCCCCCCCCCGCACACACAAACACAAACCAAAAAAAAAAAAACTTTTTATCAGTTCCCATTTGTAAATACTTTTACTACATACCCCTAAACACGGTCCTGACCGATTTACTAAATTCCAAAATAGAACAGAAATATACCTCTCTTAACAAAGCCATACACTTACAATATTCCAAACCAGTGCGATCGGTTCGTTATAAAACAAGGTCTCGGATGTTCCCAAAAACACATGTTACACAGAATGCGTGCTTTTGAAAACCAAAAAAAACGGTGAGTTTTATTATCATTCATTGTTTATTTCTGTAATTTTCTTTATTTCTGTAATTGTAGTTTAATTCAAATTTTCAATTCATTTATACAGATTTAACCACTTTAATTTTTCCTTACTCATTATTAATCTAAGTTTAAATTTTAACTTTAATTGTTAATATAATTGGTAATTCAGTCTTTAATCCAATTTTAATTCTAATGGTTAATTTAATTGTTAATTCAGTCTCACAAAAGCAAACACAGCTCTCACGTTTTCATTGTAGTAATTCGTGTTTCTAGTTACCTTACTGTATTGTATTTTAATTCAAATCTTCAATTCATTTATACAGATGTAATCACTTTAATTGTCCTTACTCATTATTAATCTAATTTAAATTTTAACTTTAATTGTTAATCTAATTGGTAATTCAGTCTTTAATCTAAGTTTAATTTTAATTGTTAATTTAATTGTTAATTCAATCTCACAAAAGCAAACACAGTTCTCATGTTTTCATTGTAAGTCTTGTTTCTAGTTATTTGAAAAAGACTGAATAATAATAAAAGTCGAAACGTCGTAGAATAAAACAACAAAATTCAATAAAAGGTCGCTAAACCAATAAAAAGTCTACTATTTTTAATGTATATATATATATATATATATATATATACATATATATATAACGGGTGTTCAGAAACATTCGAAGTCAAGTGGGCTCTGAACAAAAAATCGTATGTCTTTACTTAAGTATTAATATACTAGTTTGATAACCTATAAAATTGTATTAAGTAAATGTATCAATCTATCTCAGACATGACTTCATATTTTCAAGGCCTACTTTGACTTCGAATGTTTCTGAACACCCGTTAAAATACATTTTTGATATTCTAAACAATTTAAATTGCCACGTGACAAGACACGTGCTCTGTCTCAACTAGACTTCGTTAGTTTGGCTAGTGAAGTAAAATTTTGAAAATAAAATAAAATAAAACAATAACTTTGTTATATATACCACTTTATTCACATATAATCGTGACCGCGGTTTCGACATACAATGTCATTATCAAACTGCAAAAGTTACAGGCCTACATAGGTAACTTTTGCAGTTTGATAATGACATTGTATGTCGAAACCGCGGTCACGATTATATGTGAATAAAGTGGTATATATAACAAAGTTATTGTTTTATTTTATTTTATTTTCAAAATGAATTACCACAAAGTTACGGCAACCAGTATTAATTTTCTTAAACGAAGTAAAATTTGATAGATCGCCTCATAAGTATAGCAAATTTTGTCCTATCAGGTTGCACCAGATATTCTAGTGACATCTGATGGAGAAATGAGACTACGCCCAAAATAGCGATTTTCTCAAGTCCAGCTATGCTGGTACAAAAGGAAAAAAAATACGTATATAAATGTAAGTCGATTAACACGATGTCAGATAGCAGCAAATATACTAAGAAATTGGAGTACATTAATACTGTAACGTTTGTCTTTTCGGGTTCTTAAATAAAACTAACAATAACTTTAGACACACACACTATATTAATATTAAAACGTATAACAATATAAAACTAACTATTAACAACAATAAGTACATATATGTATTCTATATTTATGTAACTATATTTATGTCTACTTCGCGAGACTGTAGGATTCAATGAATGTATCCCTTCTTCGACGCGGCTTCTATATCGGTGAATACTTTTCTAGAGCCTTCACGTAGGCCTCGCGAAAACATCCAGAGGGATGACGCACCTCGCGTCAGCGGATGAGTCATTACATTGCCCCCTTCTTAAAAATGAAGTTTCGTCTCGAAACATGTCATGCTTTGGTCTCCTCAAACGATGACGAAATCGACAGGTAGGGCCTTTGTTACATTGCGACGTCATATCGAAATAACAGTCCACGGTCTTATCTTGCCTGGATGGATAGGAATATTCAAGCTGGTAACTGCATACCAGAATTTCCATACCAGTATGTCGGAAGATTACTTCCAACATGCTCCTTACAATTCTCCAGTCCAGGCGGTCCAATCCACAACCCAATTTTGGAACTGCTAATTTCAGAATGTCTTGCTGTAACATTTGTTCGCGTAAGTGGGTCAGGGCCTCCCACAAGGCTCGATAGGTTGGCTTTAGGCTCGACAGTTCTTTCGTGACCAAATAAAATATGGGCTGTCCTTCATTTATTATTTGGAGACTCTTCCCAATTGCTGGTCCCTGCTGCCTTAGCCTTTCGATTCTGCCAAATCTCTCTTTAAATTCCCAGGCAATTCCTTTGGCCATTCATAGATCTCGGGCTACGCAATGAGCAAGCGCGTAGTCTGACGGCACCGTGAACAAATCCTGCTGTTTCTCGATGGTTACCCCAAATCGAGCTTTTCTAGAACCAGAATACTCTTGCATAAAGTCTTCGAAGGTTAGTTCATGGTATTGGCTATCCAATCGGCGCAAGTCAACGGTTTCGTCATTGTCTCCAGAGTATGGGGCTAATCGATTAAAATGTACGACTCTTGGCTTAGTGTGAGGTGTTCGCCTGATGCGGTATATTACATCGTTGATCCGCTTCAATACCTCGTATGGCCCCTCCCAATTCTTTTGAAGTTTTGGAGATAGGCCCCGTCGACGTTGTGGATTATACAACCAAACCCGATCGCCTTCATGGTAACCACTCTTCTCGGCGTTGATGTCATAGCTCTCTTTCATTCTGTCACTAGCATCTTGGATATTATGTCTGACTTGTTCATGGATATTATCTAGTCGTCGTCTGAGCGTGCTGACATAATCTTCTCCGGCAAGATCTTCACCAGGCTTGCTCCCAAACTTTAAATCACAGGGCAATCGGAGTTCCCTCCCGAATAGCACGTTTGCTGGTGATTGGCCTGTTGTCTCTTGAACGGAGGCCCGATACGCCATTAGAAATAATGGTAAATGTTCGTCCCAATCTCTCTGGTGTTCGGAGACCACTTTGGATAAGTGTCTGATCATGGTCTTGTTCATTCGCTCTACCATCCCATCTGATTGTGGATGCAAGGGAGTTGTTCTCGTCTTCCGTATGCCCAAAAGTCCACACATCTTTTCGAATAGACTGGACTCAAAATTTCGCCCTTGATCGGAATGAAGTTCCAAGGGTACGCCAAAACGGCTGACGAACTCCTTCACAATCACGTCTGCTACAGTTCCAGCTTCTAGATTTGGTAGAGCATATGCTTCAACCCATTTGGTAAAGTAATCCATGACCACTATTATGTATTTATTTCCTTTGCTGCTTTCTGGAAAAGGACCGGCGGCGTCTATGGCGATCCTTTCAAATGGGCTTCCTACATTGTATTGCCGCATGGGTGCACGTCGACGCCTCTGGGGACCATTGCTTCCGGCGCAATTTGCACACTTTCGGCACCATTCTTTCACATCTCGTGAACAATTCACCCAGTAAAATCTCTGGCGCACCTTCTCCAGTGTTTTATGGACTCCAAAATGTCCCCCAGAAGCACCATTATGGAGTTCTCGCAATACCTCTGGTATTATTTTCTTGGGAACCACCATTTGCATCTTGCGCTCACTTCCATCGTGATTTTCGACCTCACGTCCCAGGAGATCGTCATCCATGGTTAAGGAATCCCATTGTGCCCAGTATGACTTCAATTCTCGTGAATGGGGAGCAATTTCTTGCCAGGTCGGTCTTTGCCCATTTCTTTTCCAAGCCATGAGGACTGCAAGATCCGGATAAGCTTCTTGATCTGCGCGCAAATTGTCAGGTTGCCATTGGTCATCAACAACGGTGGTTCGAAGAGCGTTGGCCGATTTGTCTTCGATTCTGTTGCAATATCGACAGTCTTCTGGACAGGGCCTTCTGGAAAGGGCATCTGCATTTTGATGTTTGAGGCCTGCTCTGTGTTCAATAACAAAGTCATACTCCTGTAGCCTCTCAATCCATCTAGCTACTTGACCCTCTGGATTCTTAAATTGCAAGAGCCACTTCAAGGCGGCATGATCAGTGCGGATCAGGAACTTCTGCCCATACAGGTACTTGTAAAAGTGCTCAATGGTCTTAACTACTGCCAATAGTTCTCTCCTGGTTACGCAGTAGTTCCTCTCCGGTTTGGACAGGGTCTTGCTGAAGTATCCAATGACCTTTTCTTGTCCATCTTGGATTTGAGAGAGCACGCCACCAATTCCGACGTTACTGGCATCCGTATCCAAAACAAACCTCCCAGATGGCAGTGGATAGTTTAAAACAGGTGCACTGATCAACGTACCCTTTAACAACTCAAAGGCCGCTTGGCATTCGTTGTTCCAAATGAATGCTCGATTTTCTGTTAGGCGAGTAAGTGGTTTTGCAATGTTGAAGAATCCAGGAACGTAGCGTCGATAATATGTGCATAATCCCAAAAAGCTTCTTAGCTGATGTTTGTCTTTGGGTACCGGCCATTTTTCCACAGCTTTTACTTTTTCGGGATCCACAGCAACTCCTTTTCTGGAAACCACATGTCCAAGGTAATTTACCTCCTTGCGGAAAAGGTGACACTTCTTTGGACTTAGTCTCAGGTTGGCATCTCTCAACCTCTGGAATACTACTTCCAAATTTTTCATGTGATCTTCAAAGGTCTTCCCTACCACAATCACATCATCGAGATATACCAGGCAGGTGTTCCAGGACAGTCCCCTCAGTACAGTGTCCATGAGTCGCTCAAAAGTAGCTGGGGCGTTACACAGTCCAAATGGCATGACTGTAAATTGCCAGAGTCCTGTACCTAAACTGAAGGCAGTCTTCTCTTTGTCATTGGGATCCATTCCCACTTGCCAATAACCGCTCTTTAAGTCGAGAGTGGAGAACCATTTTGCTCCTGCCAAGGTGTCTAGCGTATCGTCTATTCTTGGGAGAGGATAGCTGTCCTTTTTGGTCACACTATTCAAACGACGATAGTCCACACAGAATCTGGTAGATCCATCCTTCTTCCTGACAAGGACTACTGGTGAAGCCCATGGACTATTCGATGGTTCAATTACTCCTTGGCCTTCCATATCTTGTATAATTTGCTTGGCTTCCTCACGTTTTGCCAGTGGTAACCT
Source organism: Melolontha melolontha (assembly GCA_935421215.2). NCBI lineage: Eukaryota > Metazoa > Arthropoda > Insecta > Coleoptera > Scarabaeidae > Melolontha > Melolontha melolontha. The sequence continues at coordinate 49,502,044 of OW285242.1, forward strand.
TCTTGGTCCTTGTCGAATTGGACTTGCATCGCCGGTATTTATTTTGTGCATTACAATATTTGTTCTGCCTTTCGTACCAGTTTCAAAGACGTCTTCATAATGTTTGATTAGGTCCTTAACTTGACTTTGTTCCTTCTTGCTCAATCCTTGACAGGCGGAGTCGATTATCTTGGACAATTTCTCAGAAACCTGCACGAATCCATTCTTCTTCGCCTCTATATGATGAACGACGGCCGACACTGGTGAACACCACCCCAAAATAGTACCCTTCTTCAATGAAACAGGGTAATGGTTCACATTCATTACCCTTATCGGTACAGTCTTCTGAGTCTTAACCAGCATTTTGGCAACTACTATTCCTCGACCCACCTCGTCATCATCAGCCTTTGGTTCCAACATTGCAACATTTCCGTCCAAATAATCACCTTCCGTACACGCCGTCAAAAATGTCTCACTTCTTGCATCCAGAACAACATTCTCTGCTGTAATTACTTGTACACTCCCACAATTTTTCCCATGAAGAAACAATTCCTCATTATTTATTTTTAAAGTGCCTTCTTTCATGTTTAACTGGAAGCCGTAGGTGTTCATGATGTCTATCCCAAGATTATCTGTTCTTCTATGTCGGCTACGAGAACACGATGTCGGATTGATGTTGGTCCTATGACAAAATTGACATCTACTTCACCTTCCACAGAAGCTGCTTCTCCAGTAGCTGTCCTTAGTCTCCATTTGCTAGAAAGTAATTCTTTATTCCAGGATATTAAATCGGGTCGTACAATGGTTTTCGTCGATCCAGTATCTAGCAAGCAAGCATAGGTTCTTCTTTCCATAATAGCATCCACATACAGGCCATTGGTTTGATTTTGCAAGGATGCGATTTGGGCACTCCTTGGGACTTTCGGATTCTCAGCGGATTCTTTCTTGGTCCTTTTATCACATTTATTCTGGATATGACCGTTTCTTCTACAATTCCCGCATGGTCGCGCACTTTTATTTGATTTGATCTGATTTAGGACTTGACTAACCACCTGCTCCATGAACTCCTCATTTTCCTGTTCGTCGACAGAACAGCCACGAGCATTGTTCCGAGAGGCTTGTTTAGCAGTTTCAAACCCAAGCGCGTGCGCCAAAGCATCGATCAAGGTTTTCGGTCTTGCCAACCTTAATGCTTGCTGCGTATCAATATCCCGGAGACCATCTATGAACGTCAGGACCGCTAGGTGTTCCATGAAATTATCTGGCGCCATCGGGTATGCAAGTCGAACTAGACGAGCAATATCTGCCTCAAATTCCTGAAGATTCTCGCCTTTCTTCTGTGATCGATTCTTCAGTTGGGTATGGTATACTTGCTCCAAATGCGCGTGGCCATATCTCATCTCCAAGCGTTTAATGAGTTGAGAATAGTCTTTACGTTCCTCAGGAGGCAATGTCTGCAAAATATCACTAGCATCACCCCTCAATGCTATGACTAAAGCAGTCGCCTTCTCGGCAGAAGACCATGCGTTTGCTTCTGCGGCCGCTTCGAATTGCGTCAGGTAAGTTGCCCATGACGTCTTTCCATCAAAGGTTGGTGGCTTGATTCTGGTCTTTGAAATAGCCACAAGTTCTTCTTTTATTTCGATGGGCCGCGGTGTGACTTCTTTGTTGACCTGCCTGGGATCAGAATGACTCGTGGTAGCGGGTAATTTCATTTCAATCATTATTGCCTCTAAAAGCCTAGAATGTTCTCCAATTTTCTCTTCTACAGCTATGAAAACCTCTTCTTTTAACGCTTCTGATTTTTCCGCTAATCGCTGTTCTAGAACTTTCTCCACTTGTTCCAGACTTTTTTCGAAGTTTCTAGAATTTTCTAGTAATTTCTTTTCCAGATTTTTCTCGAGAATTCTAGCGGTTTCTAGGTTTCTTTCTTCCATCTGTGCTTGTGAATCTATTAGACGCTGTTCCAAAGTTTGCGAATTGTCTATCAATCGTTGTTCCAAACTTTTCACACTGTCCAGATTCTTCTGTTCCATTTGTTCTAGAGTTTTCGCTAAGTTTCCAGAAGTTTCCAGGTTCTTCTGCTCCATTTGTTGCATTTGAGTTTGTGAATCTATTAGACGCTGTTCCAAGGTTTGCGAATTATCTATTAGTCTTTGTTCCATATTTTTCGCACTATCCAGATTCTTCTGTTCCATTTGTTCTAGAGTTTTCGCTAAGTTTCCAGAAGCTTCCAGGTTCTTCTGCTCCATTTGTTGCATTTGAATTAACAGCAAATTCACGTCAGCATCTCCGCCTGGAACTTGAAAGACATAATTCTCTGGATCCTCGCCTTCTTGGATCAATACATTGCGAAGCCGTTGCTGGAGGATCGACTTTTTGCCAGTTGTATCCTCATCCCTCTCTTCTAATTCTCGTTTTAACTCGGACACTTTTAATTCCGTTAGTTTCATTGCGTTGGCCATCACGATATTTAAAATAACGTCTTTCCGCACTGTATATTTATTTAATAGAATACTTAATTAACACTTAATTGTCTACTTAGTTTATTATTTATTAATTAGTCCACACCTGAATACCACTGTAACGTCTTTCCGCACTGTATATTTATTTATTCTATATTTATGTCTACTTCGCGAGACTGTAGGATTCAATGAATGTATCCCTTCTTCGACGCGGCTTTTATATCGGTGAATACTTTTCTAGAGCCTTCACGTAGGCCTCGCGAAAACATCCAAAGGGATGACGCACCTCGCGTCAGCGGATGAGTCATTACAATACATTAAGCATGTATTATGCCAAACTGACGAAGTCTAGTTGAAACAGAAACACGTGCCTTGGGCTGAAGTAAAAGTTGGAAAATACGAGATGTATGTCCATGTGTACAGATACAGATGTGTGTAATGCATGCCTGTTTCATTAGTCTTATCTATTTTATTCGTTTTATAGATAGGTAAACTCGCGGCCATAAAATTTGTCATACCATTCTGACCTTTAAGGAAAGTTTAACTAAATTTACACGTCATGAACCAGACTTTCAGGTTTGGAGGCTATTATGATGCAACTGTCAAAGTCTTGAATTAAATGCGGTATTTTATTTATAATTCTATCAAGTTGCTCACTGCTATAGAATTTAAACAAAAGCCCAATTTCAAAGCTTGTTGCATTGTGTTGAGTGTTTTATGTAAAAAATACCCACTGCTTTTGGTGTATATAATTGTATAAGAAATTCTAAAAAATATAAGGTGAACAAAGTATGTATTGCAATATAATTTTTGAAAAAACCGTAAGTAGAACTGAATAAAGAAAACTAAGAAACTATTTGACACATACTAACTTTTAGCAATTAGTATTTTATTTTAGTACCATTTTTTCTAATTATTTCATCCAAACGGCATAGCATAGATAAGATTAAGTTTTCTACTAAGCTTTCCCAACATTCGATAATTTTTTGCCATAGTATTTCCTCGTTGTCGGCCCTAAAATTACCATTATACATATTTTTGCCATCCTTCTCCACAAATTTACCATAGGATTTAGATTCGGCTATTTGCTGGCCAGGGTAGCAACTCCACATGGTTTTCTTGAAAACAGTTCTCAGCAGCTAGACAAGTGCTGAACAGTTATCCTGTTGAAATACAAAGTTTTCATGTATTCCTTGCATATAGTAACGTAAAATGTTCAATAACATTTATATATATCTCTCCGTTAAGTTTATTTTGTAAACGACACATGGCACCCCGGCCAACAGAGATAATACAAGCTCACACATTAACTGAAAAGCGGCCGCTTTTTTTTAGCGTTCTTCAAATCTCGTGTTACATATGATTGAAATGTTTTTTTCATCTGAAAAAATTACGCGATTCCAAAAGTCCATACCCTTTCCTAAAAACTCCAGCGCAAACCTCACTCTTGCCTCTTGCTTCCTTATGATGTTGCGTTAAAATCGATATTCCCGCTTCTTCCAAGCGGCGACGAGCTGTTCTGGACGATCCCGGAAAACTTGTTAAAATTTTTGAGCTTACAGCGTTTTCGAATGGATTTATTCTTAACACATTACATAACAGTGCGTCTTGTGCAAGTGTTGACATTTTTGGAGATCCTGACCCTATCTTTCTCTTTAATGTCGCTTCACTTCTCCATTTTCTATATATCCGTATAGCAGTAGGTCTTTTCCTTTGTTTTTGAAGGCAGCGCAGCTCGGTGCAGTTTGCACTACTCTTTCTAATCTTTGTTACAGAGTACTGTAACAAAACGGAAATAACAAAGGAATAGATTTTAGTGTAGATGCCAGTAATGTGAATGCTTTGCATAACCTTCACAAAAAAGATGTGATAAATACGAGTATACATATTTACATATATTAAATTTGCGAGCGACTTGATTAGGAGTATGACTACTTTCAATTTTAGCAGAAACCCGTGCACGTTGTAATTCATTTAAGTACACCATTTTAAAAATTTGCGAGTATAAAATAATGTTAGGTTTAATGATTTAAGGAATGTGACAAATGAGTTAAATGTGATATAAATGACTTAAATGTGACAGCGATAGACAAACCATGACAGATCGGGGGAACCATTTTACAATGCAAAAAGTTAGCCAGACAAATTTTATGACCGCGAGTTTATAATAAAAATATATTAATTACCTATAATATAAATTAATATTATGGGTATGCATAATTAATATTTTTTACTATATAAGTAACATTTGATTCTGATTAAATCAAATGTTATTGAATTAATAAATTTTTGGATAGGTATAAATATTTAGTTGTAGTTATATATTCATGTTATATGGATTGCTTCTAGCCCAGAAACAAAAATTTGCACAGAATATTAACAGTTATAAACGCGTTGAGGTTACAGATTATTTAATGGCTTTTTCTCTGTAATTCAAATAATATTAATATCGAAATACATGCAACTTAAAATCTCTTGCCTTTACAGAGATTTTCTCTTAAAAATATACTACTAGAATAATAATTGTTAGGTATCATCTTTTAAAATATACTTACCTTTTCATTCTGATTAAAGTCAAAACTGATCTTGTTAGGTTTTATAACTTTTTTTTTATTTTATGGATCTTCACTTAATGTTACACTTTGATATTTGTTTCTACTTGAAAGGAATATATAAAAATTTTATTTAGAGATTAATTCAAATTAAAAACAAAATGCCTTCTAACACTTTATTCAATTAAAACAAAATGTGAACATAAATAAATTACAGCACTTCAATACTATAATATATAGATTACCATATATAATAAATTCTAATATATCAAGGAGAACGTTTAAAGTATTCAAATTAGTTCTGTTTATCTTCGGTCTTCTTTTTCTCTATAGATTTAGAAGGTGCACCAGTTTGATGTATGGGAATTTTACGATCTTCTATGGCTTCCTGGTTTACTTTGGGTGCTGATATTGACAAAACACCATCTGAAGAAAGTTTTGATTCGATTCTCTGAATATCATGACCATCAGGTAGGGTGTATTTTCTAACAAATTGTCTAGAAATATAACCATGTTCGTCTTGTTTTTCCTCGTGTTTAGCCTCAACGGTGATTGTATTATCTCCTGTCACCTTTACTGTAATTTCTTCAGGATTGAAGTGTTGAACATCTAAATTAACTTGAAATTTATCGTTTTGTAACGAAATTTCGGAACCACTATCTATTTGACAATTCCGGCTTCTCCAAGGACGAGAATATCCATAAGACGGTAGTCTCATCAATCTATTAATTTCCTGGGGTAACGTAAAGGGCATAACAAGATCATCAGCGTCCAAACCCATTCCAAAATGTTGGTCTAATATGCGCGATGGTCTATGAGTTCCATAATTGTCAAATAAAAACGGTAAGAGAGACATTTTCACTAACACTATTTATTTATAAGCAATTATAACCGTTAAATATTACGAGTTGTTATAATTTATAAATATTTAGAATTCACTACGCTTTACGAAGTTGATTTGCTAACGAAATTACAAATCTAAATGATGATAAACTGCTATCGCCGAATATTTATATACGCCAACATACGTCACTTACGTGAATAAGAAATCAATAGAGTCTTCTGGTAAACTCTAGAATACGAATACTCTCGAAAATTTCCCGAACATGGCCGAAACACATTACTGCTACATATGATGTAAAACAGAATCGCGTTCGATAAATTTAAAAAAATGATTGAACGTAAAAATATGCCTCCCAATAAATAAAAAAAAATAACTAAAACATACTGTTTGCTTATTATTACTGACAAGCAGATTTAAGTTAATACAAGAATTAACATTAATTTGCTATTATTACTTGAAAAATATAAAATGTAACAAAACGATGAATCATAATATCATAAATAGGTTTTATTAATTATAATATAATTATGTTTATTCTATCCCGATGTCCAATGCTTCTCGAATTTTCTCAAAAATTCTATCAATCGTCGCGGGAATATAAAAAGCCTGCTCGTTAACAAATCGGCAGTACAGTTTCAAATAGGAGTAAAGTACAAAACTCGCAGTTGAGTGCGTAATTATCTATTGATTCTAAGCGATATATAGTGAATAATAAAAGTGTTAACCGTCGAAAATGTCTCTGTTACCGTTTATTTTTGAAGATTTCGACACCTGCAGACCATTTCATCTAGCAGAGGGATTGCCGTTGGGTAAAATTGATTTATTAATGCCTCTTACGGTTCCGCAACATATTAATAAATTAATGCGAAAACCGACATTCGTTTATTATTGCCCCCGAAGAAGTGGAAGCGGTAAAGAAAATGTATCTAAAGAAGAAATGGATAAAGATCAGTTTCAAGTGAGTTTGGACGTTCAACATTTTAGTCCTGAAGAAATCACCGTTAAAATATCAGGAGATAATTTAATTACTGTTGAGGCTAAACATGTAGAGAAACAAGATGAACATGGATACGTGGCAAGGCAATTTGTTAGAAAATGCGTTTTGCCAAAGGGTCACGATATCGAAAAAATTCAGTCGAAACTGTCGTCAGATGGAGTGTTAACAATAATAGCACCAAAAATTACGGAAAACGAAATTAAAGATAGAACAATTCCTATTCAACAAAGTGAAGTTCCTTCAAAACCTGTTAAGAAGAATGAAACTGAGGAAGAAAAGGAACCACAAACATAAATTTATTTTGTAATATTATATTTCCAGTATATATTTATTCAATTATCTAAGACTGACCATTATTAATAATTAGATAAATAAAAATATTTGTTTTTTAATGTAATATGTTCAACATTTTATTAATAATTAAGATTGTGAATTGTTTATAAATTATAATATATTAGTTTTATATAAATATATTTTCTATAAACAAAGCAAATTTTACTTACTTACAAAAAAAAGTCAAGCTTTTAAACTGCTAATAACTAACCTTTAATCGCATATGTTGCAATTTGACTTAAATATAGGCACATGCCTATTGTAATACAAGAAAGAAATGTATAGGTAACTATGGGAAGTTGATCAACGCAGTCTAGTTCTTATCGTATCATATCTACTCATTTCTCTCTTGCTAATGTCGAAGTAAATTTGCATCCCTTTTCAATTCATATATAAGTCAATTACTAACATATTGTATATCATCATTAACAAAGATCCAATTATTTGATGAATAACATCAAAATTTTATCTATTTTTGCTACCGAGGTATATGCTGAAAACCAAAAATCGAAACTTTGAAGGGTGTGTTCGCCCCTTTAAAGCGTTTAAAAAAAAATAGTTTTGAAAATAGTACAAAACATGTTTGATGGTGGACTACTCACCGGCGAAGTTGTAATTCTTTTTAAATTGTTGAGTTGGGAATCTTCCCTTGTAAGTTTAAAAATATCAAAGCTCATTCTCAACTTACAAGTACGCATCTTAGTGGAATGTGGAATGGATATTTTACTGGTATGGTTATACAATTTTTATTGTTTGTTTCAAGAAAGCGACGATATAAAGAAGTAAAATAAAATACAACAAAACAAAAGTAGATAAACCCAACATAATGATTTATGACAACAATAAGCAAACCCGTGAATAATGCAGGTAATTTCACTATACTCAAATTGTTTTACGGAATCCAGCAACATGACACACAAGTTAATGAGAAAGTCATATACGTTAATTCTAGAACTAGAAAGAGATACATATAACTTCATAAGAGCCTGTACTGTTTTCTGAGGTACGAGTTGGAAATGCGGAATTTTTGGAGCTGACCTCGTATACGTACATTATGTTAACTTTAAAAAAATATTTTGTTATTAAACAGTACAATACATTTACAATTATAAAATGAATTATTAATTTAAATATTTGAAATTTTGATTTGTTTGATAATTTGAAATATGTATAGTCAAAATGACCAAGAATTGTTTTTAATTAAGATTTTCTTGTAAAAATGTGGTTATAGATATTTGGACTTGAATTTGCCCAACAACTTTTTCTTTCTAACGCTAAGAAATAAGTAATTAAACTTCTAGTTTCAAAAATTCTTTTATTGTAAATTCCACTACAATATTGTTTCGCCATACAATGGCTTCATCAGGTGGATGAAAGATTGGTATTCATCCACCTGATGAAGCCATTGTATGGCGAAACAATATTGTAGTGGTATTTACAATAAAAGAATTTTTGAAACTAGAAGTTTAATTACTTATTTCTTAGCGTTATAATGAAGTTTCAACAAGTCTATTCTTTTTCTTTGTTCACGAAGAAAAGATTGAATATAGTTTAATGCCATGTAAAAGGACCTGTATATCTTTTTTGTCCAAAATTTACTAGGCACAGGATTTTTCTGAACATCATTATAACATAAATAAAAATGTACAATTTTGTTAAAATGTGCTGCCATCATTTGTCACATAGCGTAAAGTCTAAAGATATACATACAAAATATAACTACTACTTACTAAAATTACAGGACGTGAATTATTTTATTTGATCATGGATTTTATGGTATCCAAAGTTTATTATTCTATTATATCTATTTATTGGACGAATTAATATCTATTCGGATATTTTTTACTCGTTATAATATCAGCTTTTAATATTCTAAACTTTATTTGGGTTGTTAATTATATGTATATAGTTATATTATATTATAAAATTGGCAGCATGGTAAATACTTCCGGACGATATTCCAAAACCTTTAATTATCCCAAATACAATTTAAGGGCAATACAAATTTGAATATTTTTAACCTATAGTATAATATAATTTTTACTAAAAAATATTTTAAATTTATCTGTTCTATAGAAACAAGTACCTTCGAGAACTATCGAGATTGTATTTATTATGCATGAGCTTATAAAAGGCTGTGAAAAAATTCTTAGATTTACATATCGTTGTGATACGATTCAAATAAATTTAATGAGAATGACACATTCTTTTGAAATCGTTTCATCCCGCAATACTTCGAGACTATTCGTTTCTCGAATTTTCCCGCAAATTCTACAATCCTGGCGGGAATATAAAAAGTCTGTTCGTTGATGGAGCGGCAGTAGAATTTGAAATACGAATTACACAACTTTCAAACATATAATTATCTCTTTCCAAGTAATTTTTAGTGAATAATAAAGTGTATTCCGACGAAAATGTCTCCGTTACCATTTGTTTTTGAAAATCTCTGCCCCTCTACACCGTTGTACTTATCAGAAGCCATGCAATTGGGAGAAATTGACTTAATAATGCCTTTCGTGGTTCCGCAAGAAATTAGATTAGTGCGATCTCCAAAATTTTGCCTTTATAAGCGGCCTCAAACACGTCAAACAGGCAAAAACGATACGAAATCCAAAGCAGTAGATAACGAACAATGTGAGTTTGGATGTACAGTACTTCAGTCCCGAAGAAATCACAGTTAAAACTTTAGGGGATGATACAATTATTATCGAAGCGAAACACCAAGAAAAGCAAGATGAACATGGGTACGTAGCAAGGCAATTTGTTAGGAAATATAGTTTGTCAAAAGATTATAATATTGAAGAAGTCAAGTCAACACTATCTTCAAATGGACTGTTAACCATAACTGCACCAAAAATGAAGGAAAACCAAATCAAAGATAAAACAATTCTCATTCAGCAAAGTGGAGTTCCTTCAAAACCTAAGAAAAAAGATACCGAGGAAGAAAAGAAATTAGAAGATGAAGAAAAACGAACTAATTAAAACTATTAATTTTTTAGCATTATGTTTTCAATGTTTAATTATCTGAGACTGCCTATTGTTATTTATTAATTTTTATAACTGTTGAAATAAGTTATTTATATCTTATTTTAGCATTTATTTCTGGTATGTTGGTGGTAGGAAATAAGTTGGTTACTTTTGTTTTTCTTTTTGACAAGTAGATAATAGTTACATAAATAATAATGACATGTATGGTATAAACACTTTTGTAAATTATTAGAACAAAATATAAAATAGTAAAGATAGTTAACACCTTTTACGTTTCACAACAGGTTATGGGCCCAGTTGCGTTATAAGCAAAAGGTAGAAATTTCAACTTAAAAATTATGGATGTAGTTGAATTAAAGAAAACTATCTCACTAGATGGAAACGGGACAAATTACCAAGCATGGAAATTCCAGTTGGTTATCATACTAAAAACCTCTGCTTTGTATGATATTGTGAAAGGTAAAATAAAAAGCTCAAATGATGAAGCAGAAAAGAAAGTGTGGGAAGAAAATGATTTGAAAGCTCAAAGAACCATAATTATGTCAGTTCATGAAAAAGTAATTACACATTTAATAGCATGTAAAACCTCAAATGAGATGTGGGTGAGAATTGAAGCACTATATGGTAGAAAAACGGAAACAAGTTTACATTCTTTGCAACAAAAGTTTTATACATATACTTACAAGGGAGAAGGAGTTGCACAGCATATAGCTGACTTGGAAAGTTTAAGTCATGAGTAAAAAACGTGTGGTGAAGAAATAAGTGAGAATATGTTAATAAATAAAATTCTCATGACATTACCTGAGGAATTTAAACATTTTCATTCAGCATGGGACAGTTCAACAGATAAAACATTGAACAAATTAACATCGAGACTAATCTCAGAAGAAGATAGAATCAAAACAAGAGAAACTAGTCCAAACGTAGCTGGAGCATTAACGGTCAAGAAAGTAGGCACAAAAACAAATAAAACATATGGCTCTAAAGATAGAAAATATTCAAAGAAAAATGTAATATGTCATTTTTGTAAGAAACAAGGTCATTTCGAAAGAGAATGTTGGTTTAAGAAAGGTAAAAATAGTAGTCCTAATGTTGCAACGAACAATGATCATTATGCACTTGTCAGTAATATCACTGATAACACAAGTAAATGGTACTTAGACAGTGGTGCTAGTCATCACATGACAGCAAATGAAGAATGGTTTAGTCATTATGAAACATTAACAAATAAAGAATACATCATAATTGGAGATGGTACTAAATTAGAAGCAATTGGCAAAGGAAATATAGAGGTAGATATTAAAAATGGAAATTGCATGACCAGTTGTACAATTCAAAATGTTTTGCATGTTCCAAAACTTAAATGTAATCTGTTATCAGCAAGTGCAATTGTTGATCTTGGATATGTTATTATAACTCTTCAAGAGGAATGCCATGTTAAAAAGCAAAATAAAACAATTTTAATTGGAAAGAGAAATGGAAATTTGTTTGAAATAGAAATGGGTATCAAGCATTGTAATCGTGTTAATTTTGTGAATGCAAAAAAGGAACGCTCACTAGAAGAATGGCACCAAATTTTGGTACATCAAAACATCCAGCAATGTAAAAAAATTTTAAGAAAGCATGATATAAATGTTACAGAAGAAAAGGATATACAGTGTGATTCCTGTATTTTTGGAAAACATACTAGAAAGTCGTTTCAAACTTCAACTTCAGAAACAAGTCATCCTGGAGAAATTATACACATGGATGTTTGTGGACCAATGGAGAAACCTTCTGTTGGAGGATCGAGGTATTTCCTGTTACTTAAAGATGATTATTCCCATTACCGGACCGTGTATTTCATTCAAAATAAGAATGAAGTATATGAAAAAATGAAAGAATTTATAATAAGGTTCAAATTAGACACAGACCACAAAATAAAGATTTTTAGGTCAGACAATGGCTTGGAATTTGTAAACAGAGATGTTAAGCAACTTTTAAACAGGTATGGTATAAGACATCAGTTAACAGTAAAATATACTCCAGAACAAAATGGTTCTGCTGAAAGGGAAATGCGGACATTAGTGGAAGCTGGTAGAGCTTTGTTATATCAGAAACAGCTTGATAAAAGTCTGTGGGCTGAGGCTATAAATATTGCTGTGTATATTATTAATAGAACTGGTACTAGCTCAATTCCAGATAAAACACCCTTTGAATTAATTTTTAAGAGGAAGATAGATCTTGATAAATTTGAAATATTTGGCAGTGAAGTTTTTGTTCACATACCAAAGGAAAAGAGGCAAAAATGGGATTGGAAAAGTAAAGAAGGCATTTTTGTTGGTTATTCAGAAGAAACAAAAGGGTATAAAATATATTTTCCTGTGGATAAGAAAATGGATGTCTGTCGTGATGTAATATTTAAAAGGAAGTCTGAAAATTTACTGATAGTTGGAGAAGAAAAAGCTACACAAACAAGAACAAAGGAACAAGAAGCTTTTACAGATGGCAAAATTGTAGAAAGTTTGGAAACTGTTTTAGAAGAAAATTCCCCAGAACAAAGGTTATTAAGAAATCGCACAATGATAAATATACCAAGTAAATATGATGATTATGTATGTTTCATGGCATCAGAGCAAATTGAATACTCAGATGCAGTAAAAGACGAAAAATGGAAATTGGCAATGAAAGAAGAAATTGAAGCATTAAACACTAACACAACTTGGACTCTGGTAGAATGTCCTAAAAATAGGAAACCAATTAACAATAAATGGGTATTTCGAAAGAAGGAAACTGGTATTTATAAGGCACGACTTGTAGCCAAGGGATGTAGTCAGGTGTATGGTAAAGATTATTTGGAAACCTTCAGTCCAGTTGCACAGTATAAATCTATTCGATTAATTTTACGAATTGCTGCATTACATAATATGGAATTAGCACAATTTGATATCAAAACAGCATTTTTGAATGGTCCAATAGAAGAAGAGATCTACATGCAACAGCCAACAGGATTTGAAGATGAAACTGAAAGAGTATGTCAGTTAAACAAATGCATATATGGGTTGAAACAAGCTCCTAGAAATTGGAATAGAAAGTTTGTTGAAACACTAAAGCAATTCAATTTAGTGCAATCTGAAAATGACCCTTGTGCATTTTTCAATTTCAAAAAAGAAATATTATTTTTAGTGATATATGTAGATGATGGACTGGTTGCATCTAGCAGTAAAGATCAAATCGAAAAACTTTTAAGTTATCTTCAAAGCAATTTTGAAATAAAAACTGAACCTTTAAAACTCTATTTAGGTATGGAGATTAATAAAATGGAAGATGGAACAATATTTATAAAACAAGAAAATTATATTAATAAACTCTTGGACAAATTTAATATGAGCAATTGTAAGTCAGTGTCAGTTCCTTGTTCAACAAAGGATTTAGAAAATGAGGACAGTTCTTTGTGTGAAGCACCTTATCGCGAAGCTATAGGAGGTTTACTCTTCCTGTCATCAGTTAGCAGACCCGATATTACTTTTGCAGTCAATAAGTTAACTCGATATATGGAGATACCACGTTCAAATCATTGGGAGGGAGTTAAAAGAATACTTAGATATCTTAGTGGAACAAAAGACTATGGTTTAAAATTTGACCCCCATTCAGAAGAGAAAGAACCATTACTCTGTTACACAGATGCAGACTATGCTGGAGATGTGTCAACACGAAGATCCACTTCAGGGTATGCACTAATATTAAAAGATGGAATAATTGATTGGTATACAAGACGTCAAGGAACAGTTTCTTTATCAACAGCTGAAGCAGAGTATGTGGCAGCTACAGAAGCGATAAAGGAAGCAATACCAATGATGAAATTGTGTAAGGAAATTAGTGTTTGTGAATCTATTGCAACTCTAAAAGTTGACAATCAAAGTGCATTAAAAATGTTAAGTGATGAAACGGCGCATAAACGTACAAAGCACATAGACGTTCGTGTTCACTTCTTAAGAGATAAACTTAATGAAGTTTTTGAATTACAATATGTTAGTAGCGAAGATCAGCTGGCGGACATATTTACTAAAGGACTCACAAAATATCGTTTCGAATATATAAGAGATAAAATAAATGTTAAAAGGAGGGAGTGTTGAAATAAGTTATTTATATCTTATTTTAGCATTTATTTCTGGTATGTTGGTGGTAGGAAATAAGTTGGTTACTTTTGTTTTTCTTTTTGACAAGTAGATAATAGTTACATAAATAATAATGACATGTATGGTATAAACACTTTTGTAAATTATTAGAACAAAATATAAAATAGTAAAGATAGTTAACACCTTTTACGTTTCACAACAATAACAAATAAATATATTTTTTATAAATAAAACTGCGATTGGATTATTACGGAAATAAGTCGTCAACTGTAAGTCGTCTATATTTCCCTGATTTTGGACTGCCAAAAGTGTGAACCTCTAAAAGTAACTGTATTATCAATTCTTCTACCACTTAACTTATTTAGAGTACCTATAAATTTATGCATTTTGTCTTAATAAAACACAATTATTATCATTTTTACTGGTTTACTACTGAAAATTAGATAAAAATATTTAACTTTGAACATTATTCATTAATAAATTTAGTTTTTGATGGTAATACTTCAAATGTAATGCATTTTTTAAATAACTTTGTGGATTTTAGTTTAGATGTTAATGTTAGAAATAACCCAGATTCGTTAATATTCGTAATAAATATTGTTTTATCATTTATCATCTAATTTGAGGATAGTCTGTAAATCTCCTGAGCAAACGATAGGCCCTTTCCGGCGAGTTTTGTACAGTATTTTTCGTACGACACTGAAAAAAAAATATTTATTGCAAAAATATTTATTTCTTAGAGTCGCTAAAATGAATGGTTAGATTATTAATTTGAGTTATTGAAAATTGTGTTTCTTAAATTGGAGTTGAGAGTATGTGTCTGATGTTGATATTGAATGTTAGAATGTAAAGGCGCAGAATAAGTAAAGGTGAGGAATCCGTGGTCGACGATTTCAGTCGCCGGAAACAGTAGATGCCTTCAAAACGATTTTGTCTGTCTCAATTGAAGACTCAAATAACTGCTTTAACAATTGGTTTGAACAAATGCAGAAGTGTATCAATTTTGTGGAAAAAATGTTGAAAAGCAATAAACCTCTTGGATTAGATTCAGTTTGATTGTATAACTATAAGTAACACTAAAAAACATTTCTTATACAGCCTGCTATTGTATCTAAAAAAAAAATGTCATATACTTACATTAAACTGATTCTAAAGTGTAAATAGCACATATATATAGTCAAAATTATTATTAAAAATCTAGAATAGTTAGAAATTAGTATTTTTCTGCATTTTGTACAGGTTACTATTTCTATAAATTGAAATTATAATTTTAAATATTAATCCACAGAAAAAAAATTAAATCAGTTTACTAATTCCAATGAATTACTACATAATTTTCTTAATCATTCAATAAGAAAACTTCATATTTAACAAAAAGTATAATTAAGATTTACATTAAAGTATACAATCTTTAGCTGCAATTCTACTTATAATGCTATCTAATAATTCAGTGGTTTCCGCTTCTGTATCACTTATTTTATATACTTTCTTGACAGATTCAATATTTACTATATCTTTTAACACATTCAAGTCTGTCTCTTCTCCATTAATATTCTTGAAGATTTCCTTATTATTAGCTTTGTGATTGTTTTCGACCATTACAACTAAAATATCTTTATCATCATCACTGATTCCAAAGGTTTGTAAACTCTGTGAGATATTCTTTGAAACTGACAAATTAAACAATATTTCTGTATAGATTGTACGTGTTTTCAGTTTTTCAGATGTAACCACTTTATTGGTTGCGATAACTATTTGAAAAGGATCCAGTATCAAATTCGGCTTTATCATGCAACATGGTAGAGTTCCATTCATCAGTTGTTGTCTTAATTCTGGTGTGTTTGATACATTTCGAAATAATTTAATTTTTACAGTATGTGCGGATGTGGGATCTAAATCCATTGAATAAGTCATTCTGGTCAAACCGTTTTTAAGCTTAAAGCCTAATAATATTTGACCATTTCTGGTTTAATGTTTCACCGTCATAGGTTAGATAAATATGTAAATACAATATAAATATTATCCCATAAATATGTTATGATTAATAAATAACCTAGTTATAAAAAAGGTTGGAATATATAGATACCTGTTTTACCGAGTAGAAAAATTATATGTTTTTACATAAAATACAAAAAAATTCACCTAAATATTTAATATCCTGGAAAATAAAATATATTTTTATAATAATTTTTAAAAAAAAAATTATTTAGAAAATCGGAACCACAATAAAAGTGAAAGTAGTAGCGTCCTACTACAATGCCATCTATTAGTATAATATAGCATTTTATATAATAAAACGGTGACTAAATGATAGGAAATTTATGTTAAGTAAAAGTCAAACAAGTAATTTTAACAATATATTATCCATATTTACTAACCAAAAAAGAGAAATCTAAAGTGAACTTCTTAAAGTTGCTAAATTAAATATTTATATCATTTACAATCACTCAATAATTGAATATAGATTATAGCATAACTAATAATATAAACTTTAAGGTGGCGCTTAAAATAGTGGGGACTTTCAACAAACAAAATAGGTACGATGCCTCTGCATTGTGCTGGTATCTATGTTTGAAAAGTAGCATCAGGCAAATGGTAGCTCCAAATCAAGTACTTGGTGAATGGGTTGCCTATTGTGTAACATCAACCAAATGTAGAATTTAAATATGTATATTATTTGGGATCCGATGTTTACTGTAGTTTTTACACGATACTTCAACACGAATGCGTTGCGTCAGCTGCGTGCTTGTTTTGTAACTTGTGTCTTTGGTGTTACCTGAATCTCTTGCGTAGAATAGTTATTGTATATTTATATATTTTTTTTTTGTATTTTGTATTTGTTATATTTTTTTTTGTGTTTTGTTGTTTATTTTAGATATTGTGGTGATAGTGTTTAATTTTGCATATTTGTATGGTGAGTAATTTGAGTATTGCAATATCCACATGGTTTTATTTTTTGTTGTAGTGTAGTTGTTTGACTTATCACACGTGTACGTTTGGTTCGATTTGTGTGGTACAAAAGAAGCCCATTTCACGGTGATAGACACTGTCTATAGTGAGTACAGTAGATCATACATCTGTAATTAGCAATATTTCTATTATTTTTGGTAGAACTTAACTACGTCTGCATTGGATTCATAGTTATAGACACTTTTTATAATGAGTAAAAAAGATAAATGTAACAGTTTTGCAATTATTGCATGCATTTGTTTAGGATTTTAAGTTTCCAATTTGCTGCTTTTACCACAATGTGTATTAAATTAATACTGTACAATTAATTCTGTACAAACATTTTCTCTATGTTATTTTTTCTACGAATCATCATTTCAGAGATATCGCAATTTCAAACATCGAAAATACTCATATTTACTCTTATGCGACTTGTAATGCTTCATCTACTGTTCCGCATTAGTAAAATATGAAAGTATTGATATCATTAAAATATAATATTTATTATTATTTCGTATAGTTTTTAAAATGTTTATAATACAAAGAAATATAATATTCCGAATATTTTCAGATTTCCACACCACCTCTGAGGTAGTGGACTTAGCGCTTTTTTTTTACCTGGTTTCCCCAGTAGGCATACTCCACCGTCAATTTTGAAAAAAATTTAATTTGACAGTGCAAATATTAAATAAAAATTCAAACTATTGCATTGAATTGAAAAAATTGAACTATTGCGAATGATTATAATGAAATTAATAATTGTATATTTATGGAAATTGTAATCTTATTGAGAATCATCAAGTGCTACTTCTATTATAATGTCTTCGTCGCTTCCTTCTTCTTCTTCCTGTATCTCTATAGATTCTTCTAAGAGAAGAGACTCACTGAAATGCTATTTTGACTGGGCTATATCTGATTTGTAACAATTATTAAATGTCAACTGTTGTCTGTCCAAAATCAATCTATCTTAGACATGACTTCATATTTTAAAGGACTGCTTTGACTTCGAATGTTTCTGAACACCAGTTATATCTTTTTCCACATGACAGCCATGTAGTAGGAAGGAGTTTTTTTTTTTTTATTTGAATATATATGTAGGTTTGTTTAATCCGTTGTCTAGGGTTGGTTGATTAATTAGGCCTGAACACTTCTTATATTATTTATTTTGTCAATAACAAGTATTTAACTAATTCATTATATGTAAATGGGATTTAAGTAAAACACTTATACTAATTTCCAGTATATATTACACTTTATTATATATTAATAAATGGATGACATGTTTCGCTACGATGTAGCTTCTTCGGATCTGATATTACTACTGAACACGCTCTTCACAAATGTATGGCTTTTTTCTAAACTATTTCAATGGGTTGCACTTGTCTACATTAGAATCGTCTCTTACCGATATATCGTCTAAAATTACTGTTATTTTAATATTTAATGAAACCAGTTTAAAAGTGGGGAATTATTAAGGTCTAATTGGTCATTTAACAATATATCTGCATATTTAAGTTTATTTATTTCTAAGGATTCCAGTAAATTTAACTTTAATCCTTTTTGTTGTGACTGTAAAATTTCGAAATCTTTATTGAAACTATGATTATTTTCCAACAAATGAATTGCATAATTGGAATCTGTCTTTTTGTTAATAAAACTTTTAAAATGTTCCTGTATTCTTTTCTCAAAGCTCCTACCAGTTTGGCCTATGTTTGTTTTAGGGCACTCTTTACATATTAGTTTGTATACTCCGGATTTATTACTTTTGCTTGTCTTGGATTTATTATTTTTTATGAATTTCCCTAAACAATTATTAGTTTTATAAGCTACCTTTATATCTGTTTATCGTAAAATTTTTCTTATTTTTTCACTTATCGGTCCTATGTATGTTAATAATTTATAATTGCTTGGTTTATCTTTTATTATTGGGTACACATTTTCTATTGCTTTCCTATATTTATTTTTTCTTAAAATTGTATCTACTATATTTGGGTTATATCCATTATTTTGCGCTATTTGTTTAATGATATTTAATTCTTTAAAGAAGTTTTCATTATTTAAAGGTACTGATATTAATCTGTGTATCATACAATGGAATGATGCTAGTTTTTGACTTACCGGGTGACAGGAACTATTGTGAATGATAACATCTGTGTGGAGGGTTTGTGATATATTGAAAAGACATGTTTATTATTTTGTCTAGAAATTGTAAGGTCCAAGAAGTGTATACTTTGATCTGATTCTTTTTCTATGGTGAAATTAATGTTTTGGTGTAGATTATTTATGTGTTCAAAAAATTCGTTTAATTGTCTATCTGTGCCTCTGAAACAAGCTAATACGTCATCTACATATCTGTGCCAGTATATAAAATATTTAAAATTGGGATGTTCTTTAATTTGACTTTCTAAATTATCCATAAAAATCTCTGATAATAGCGGACTCAATGGGTTGCCCATTATTAGGCCATCATTACATGAATATATCTTACTGTCAAATTCAAAATAGTTTTGATCTAAACAGATAGTTTTAAGAGAACTTATGATATCTAATTTTTTAAATATATTAACATTTTGAATTGTTAACAAATTCTCCACCAAATTAATGGTGTCTTTTATCGGGATACTAGGGAATAAATTAGTAATGTCGAATGATATTAGCTTGGCATTGTCTGGAAGTTTAATATCTTTTATTTTGTTAACTAGCTCAAATGAATTTTTAATTGTAAATTTCGCTGAAAATTTAGTATTTTCTCTAATATGTTCTAAGCTTTTTTTGGATAATTTATATGAAGGAGCTTTGACAAACGACACGACTGGTCTGATAGGATTATCTTTTTAATGAAGTTTGATTAATGAATATAATTTTGGAGCTTGTGGATTCATATTGATAAGTTTACCTTCCTCTTTATCATTAAATAAACTTTTACAATTCTGTATGCACTTCTTAACTGAAGATTGAAATTTCACTGTGGGATCTGATTTTAACAATTTATATTTTGATGGGTCTAAAAATTGCATAGTTTTATTAATATAATCGTTTTTGCTTAATGCTATAACTGTATTTCCTTTATCTGCTTTTGTGAAGATAATATTATTGCTGTTTGATTTGTTTATTATTGATTTTAATGTAAACATTTCATGATTTGGACTCGAATTTACGGAAGATTCAGCTTTTAAAAAATTTGATACTACATATTTTTTATCTGTGTTATGCAATGTATTTTTTAATGCAATTTCTGTATCTATTGCTATATTGTCTAATTCTGAGGCTGATTGTTTCGGCTGTAAATTATATTTGAAACCTTTTTCCAATAAACGTTTTTCTTTGTTAGAAAACTCTACTGAGGTTAAATTTTTAAATTTGTCTGAGAATTGATGATTTGAAAAATGACTTATGTTTTTGCTCACATTTCTTTTTTTTATTATTAGTAATCAAATATTCTAGTTTATGTTTTTGTTTAATGTATTTTTTGTTAATTATTGAGTTTACTTTTTCTCTAGTATTACTATCTAACATAATAAATTCTACATAATTTAATTTATATAACAAATCTGTATGAAAAACCTTTAAATATATGTGTAAATTTCCTCTCTTCTTGAATTGTGTTTTCTTGTCTTCGGTAAGCCATTTTTCAAGTCCCTTCTTGTGACCTAAATATGCCGGTCTACTGCTATTGTTCGTTTTTAGTTTCATGTAATTCGGGAACACACCCTTCTTGGAACACTGGTCAAAAAACCATAGATTCTGAGAACACTTTGCACATTTGAGTAGTAATTTAAAATACAATGGGGCCAGGAAACTTATAGAAGCTTCTTTAATTAATTTAATTGAATCGGCCGATACTTGCTGGAAATCCATTATATGTAAATGGGATTTAAGTAAAACACTTATACTAATTTCCAGTATATATTACACTCTATTATATATTAATAAAAAAATTAATAAAAGCAGATAAAGGAAATACAGTTATAGCATTAAGCAAAAACGATTATATTAATAAAACTATGCAATTTTTAGACCCATCAAAATATAAATTGTTAAAATCAGATCCCACAGTGAAATTTCAATCTTCAGTTAAGAAGTGCATACAGAATTGTAAAAGTTTATTTAATGATAAGGAGGAAGGTAAACTTATCAATATGAATCCACAAGCTCCAAAATTATATTCATTAATCAAACTTCATAAAAAAGATAATCCTATCAGACCAGTCGTGTCGTTTGTCACAGCTCCTTCATATAAATTATCCAAAAAAATCTTAGAACATATTAGAGAAAATACTAAATTTTCAGCGAAATTTACAATTAAAAATTCATTAGAGCTAGTTAACAAAATAAAAGATATTAAACTTCCAGACAATGCCAAGCTAATATCATTCGACATTACTAATTTATTCCCTAGTATCCCGATAAAAGACACCATTAATTTGGTGGAGAATTTGTTAACAATTCAAAATGTTAATATATTTAAAAAATTAGATATCATAAGTTCTCTTAAAACTATCTGTTTAGATCAAAACTATTTTGAATTTGACAGTAAGATATATTCATGTAATGATGGCCTAATAATGGGCAACCCATTGAGTCCGCTATTATCAGAGATTTTTATGGATAATTTAGAAAGTCAAATTAAAGAACATCCCAATTTTAAATATTTTATATACTGGCACAGATATGTAGATGACGTATTAGCTTGTTTCAGAGGCACAGATAGACAATTAAACGAATTTTTTGAACACATAAATAATCTACACCAAAACATTAATTTCACCATAGAAAAAGAATCAGATCAAAGTATAAACTTCTTGGACCTTACAATTTCTAGACAAAATAATAAACATGTCTTTTCAATATATCACAAACCCTCACACACAGATGTTATCATTCACAATAGTTCCTGTCACCCGGTAAGTCAAAAACTAGCATCATTACATTGTATGATACACAGATTAATATCAGTACCTTTAAATAATGAAAACTTCTTTAAAGAATTAAATATCATTAAACAAATAGCGCAAAATAATGGATATAACCCAAATATAGTAGATACAATTTTAAGAAAAAATAAATATAGGAAAGCAATAGAAAATGTGTACCCAATAATAAAAGATAAACCAAGCAATTATAAATTATTAACATACATTGGACCGATAAGTGAAAAAATAGGAAAAATTTTACGAAAAACAGATATAAAGGTAGCTTATAAAACTAATAATTGTTTAGGGAAATTCATAAAAAATAATAAATCCAAGACAAGCAAAAGTAATAAATCCGGAGTATACAAACTAATATGTAAAGAGTGCCCTAAAACATACATAGGCCAAACTGGTAGGAGCTTTGAGAAAAGAATACAGGAACATTTTAAAAGTTTTATTAACAAAAAGACAGATTCCAATTATGCAATTCATTTGTTGGAAAATAATCATAGTGTAATGACTCATCCGCTGACGCGAGATGCGTCATCCCTCTGGATGTTTTCGCGAGGCCTACGTGAAGGCTCTAGAAGGAGTATTCACCGATATAAAAGCCGCGTCGAAGAAGGGATGAACATTCATTGAATCCTACAGTCTCGCGAAGTACACATAAATATAGTTACATAAATATAGAATACATAAATGTACTTATTGTTGTTAATAGTTAGTTTTATATTGTTATACGTTTTAAATATTAATATAGTGTGTGTGTCTAAAGTTATTGTTAGTTTTATTTAAGAACCCGTAAAGACAAACGTTACAGTGGTATTCAGGTGTGGGGTAATTAATAAATAATAAACTAAGTAGACAATTAAGTGTTAATTAAGTATTCGTTTAAATAAATATACAGTGCGGAAAGACGTTATTTTAAATATCGTGATGGCTAATAGAATGAAACTCACGGAATTGAAAGTGTCCGAGTTAAAACGAGAATTAGAAGAGAGGGATGAGGATACAACTGGCAAAAAGTCGATCCTCCAGCAACGGCTTCGCAATGTGTTGATCCAAGAAGGCGAGGATCCAGAGAATTATGTCTTTCAAGGCGGAGATGCTGACGTGAATTCGCTGTTGATGAAAATGGAACAAATGGAGCAGAAAAGCCTGGAAACTTCTGGAAACTTAGCGAAAACTCTAGAGCAAATGGAGCAGAAGAACCTGGAAACTTCTGGAAATTTAGCAAAATCTCTAGAACAACGAAAACCATCGTGCGACCCGATTTAATTCCCAGAAATAAGAAGTTATTTTCTAGCAAATGGAGACTTAGGACAGCAACAGGAGGAGCAGCTTCTGTGGCAGGTGAAGTAGATGTCAACTTTATCATAGGACCAACATCAGTCCGACATCGTGTTCTCGTAGCCGACATAGAAGAACAAATAATCTTGGGATTAGACATCATGAACACCTACGGCTTCCAGTTAAACATGAAAGAAGGCACTTTAAAAATAAATAATGAGGAATTGTTTCTTCATGGGAAAAATTGTGGGAATGTACAAGTAATTACTGCAGAGAATGTTGTTCTGGATGCAAGAAGTGAGACATTTTTGACGGCGTGTATGGAAGGTAATTATTTGGACGGAAATGTTACAATGTTGGAACCAAAGGCTGATGATGACGAGGTGGGCCGAGGAATAGTAGTTGCCAAAATGCTGGTTAAGACTCAGAAGACTGTACCGATAAGGGTAATGAATGTGAACCATTACCCTGTTTCATTGAAGAAGGGTACTATTCTGGGGTGGTGTTCGCCAGTGTCGGCCGTCGTTCATCGCATAGAGGCGAAGAAGAATGGATTCGTGCATGTTCCTGAGAAATTGTCCAAGATAATCGACTCCGCCTGTCAAGGATTGAGCAAGAAGGAACAAAATCAAGTTAAGGACCTAATCAAACATTATGAAGACGTCTTCGAAACCGAGACTGGTACGAAAGGTAAAACCAATATTGTAATGCACAAAATAAATACCGGCGATGCAAGTCCAATTCGACAAGGACCAAGAAGGTTACCACTGGCAAAACGTGAGGAAGCCAAGCAAATTATACAAGATATGGAAGGCCAAGGAGTAATTGAACCATCGAATAGTCCATGGGCTTCACCAGTGGTCCTTGTCAGGAAGAAGGATGGATCTACCAGATTCTGTGTGGACTATCGTCGTTTGAATAGTGTGACCAAAAAGGACAGCTATCCTCTCCCAAGAATAGACGATACGCTAGACACCTTGGCAGGAGCAAAATGGTTCTCCACTCTCGACTTAAAGAGCGGTTATTGGCAAGTGGGAATGGATCCCAATGACAAAGAGAAGACTGCCTTCAGTTTAGGTACAGGACTCTGGCAATTTACAGTCATGCCATTTGGACTGTGTAACGCCCCAGCTACTTTTGAGCGACTCATGGACACTGTACTGAGGGGATTGTCTTGGAATACCTGCCTGGTATATCTCGATGATGTGATTGTTGTAGGGAAGACCTTTGAAGATCACATGAAAAATTTGGAAGTAGTATTCCAGAGGTTGCGAGATGCCAACCTGAGATTAAGTCCAAAGAAGTGTCACCTTTTCCGCAAGGAGGTAAATTACCTTGGACATGTGGTTTCCGGAAAAGGAATTGCTGTGGATCCAGAAAAAGTAAAAGCTGTGGAAAAATGGCCGGTACCCAAAGACAAACATCAGCTAAGAAGCTTTTTGGGATTATGCACATATTATCGACGCTACGTTCCTGGATTCTCCAACATTGCAAAACCACTTACTCGCCTAACAGAAAATCGAGCATTCATTTGGAACAACGAATGCCAAGCGGCCTTTGAGTTGTTAAAAGGTACGTGATCAGTGCACCCGTTTTGAACTATCCGCTGCCATCTGGGAGGTTTGTTTTGGATACGGATGCCAGTAACGTCGGGATTGGTGGCGTGCTCTCTCAAATCCAAGATGGACAAGAAAAGGTCATTGGATACTTCAGCAAGACCCTGTCCAAACCAGAGAGGAACTACTGCGTAACCAGGAGAGAACTATTGGCAGTAGTTAAGACCATTGAGCACTTTTACAAGTACCTGTATGGGCAGAAGTTCCTGATCCGCACTGATCATGCCGCCTTAAAGTGGCTCTTGCAATTTAAGAATCCAGAGGGTCAAGTAGCTAGATGGATTGAGAGGCTACAGGAGTACGACTTTGTCATTGAACACAGAGCAGGCCTCAAACATCAAAATGCAGATGCCCTTTCCAGAAGGCCCTGTCCAGAAGACTGTCGACATTGCAACAGAATCGAAGACAAATCGGCCAACGCTCTTCGAACCACCGTTGTTGATGACCAATGGCAACCTGACAATTTGCGCGCGGATCAAGAAGCTGATCCGGATCTTGCAGTCCTCAGGGCTTGGAAAAGAAATGGGCAAAGACCGACCTGGCAAGAAATTGCTCTCCATTCACGAGAATTGAAGTCATACTGGGCACAATGGGATTCTTTAACCATAGAAGACGATCTCCTGAGACGTGAGGTCGAAAATCACGATGGAAGCGAGCGGAAGATGCAAATGGTGGTTCCCAAGAAAAGAATACCAGAGGTATTGCGAGAACTCCATAATGGTGCTTCTGGGGGACATTTTGGAGTCCATAAAACACTGGAGAAGGTGCGCCAGAGATTTTACTGGGTGAATTGTTCACGAGATGTGAAAGAATGGTGCCGAAAGTGTGCTAATTGCGCCGGAAGCAATGGTCCCCAGAGGCGTCGACGTGCACCCATGCGCCAATACAATGTAGGAAGCCCATTTGAAAGGATCGCCATAGACGCCGCCGGTCCTTTTCCAGAAAGCAGCAAAGGAAATAAATACATAATAGTGGTCATGGATTACTTTACCAAATGGGTTGAAGCATATGCTCTACCAAATCAAGAAGCTGGAACTGTAGCAGACGTGATTGTGAAGGAGTTCGTCAGCCGTTTTGGTGTACCCTTGGAACTTCATTCCGATCAAGGGCGAAATTTTGAGTCCAGTCTATTCGAAAAGATGTGTGGACTTTTGGGCATACGGAAGACGAGAACAACTCCCTTGCATCCACAATCAGATGGGATGGTAGAGCGAATGAACAAGACCATGATCAGACACTTATCCAAAGTGGTCTCCGAACACCAGAGAGATTGGGACGAACATTTACCATTATTTCTAATGGCGTATCGGGCCTCCGTTCAAGAGACAACAGGCCAATCACCAGCCAACGTGCTGTTCGGGAGGGAACTCCGATTGCCCTGTGATTTAAAGTTTGGGAGCAAGCCTGGTGATGATCTTGCCGGAGAAGATTATGTCAGCACGCTCAGACGACGACTAGATAATATCCATGAACAAGTCAGACATAATATCCAAGATGCTAGTGACAGAATGAAAGAGAGCTATGACATCAACGCCGAGAAGAGTGGTTACCATGAAGGCGATCGGGTTTGGTTGTATAATCCACAACGTCGACGGGGCCTATCTCCAAAACTTCAAAAGAATTGGGAGGGGCCATACGAGGTGTTAAAGCGGATCAACGATGTAATATACCGCATCAGGCGAACACCTCACACTAAGCCAAGAGTCGTACATTTTAATCGATTAGCCCCATACTCTGGAGACAATGACGAAACCGTTGACTTGCGCCGATTGGATAGCCAATACCATGAACTAACCTTCGAAGACTTTATGCAAGAGTATTCTGGTTCGAGAAAAGCTCGATTTGGGGTAACCATCGAGAAACAGCAGGATTTGTTCACGGTGCCGCCAGACTACGCGCTTGCTCATTGCGTAGCCCGAGATCTACGAATGGCCAAAGGAATTGCCTGGGAATTTAAAGAGAGATTTGGCAGAATCGAAAGGCTAAGGCAGCAGGGACCAGCAATTGGGAAGAGTCTCCAAATAATAAATGAAGGACAGCCCATATTTTATTTGGTCACGAAAGAACTGTCGAGCCTAAAGCCAACCTATCGAGCCTTATGGGAGGCCCTGACCCACTTACGCGAACAAATGTTACAGCAAGACATTCTGAAATTAGCAGTTCCAAAATTGGGTTGTGGATTGGACCGCTTGGACTGGAGAATTGTAAGGAGCATGTTGGAAGTAATCTTCCGACATACTGGTATGGAAATTCTGGTATGCAGTTACCAGCTTGAATATTCCTGTCCATCCAGGCAAGATAAGACCGTGGACTGTTATTTCGATATGACGTCGCAATGTAACAAAGGCCCTACCTGTCGATTTCGTCATCGTTTGAGGAAACCAAAGCATGACATGTTTCGGGACGAAACTTCATTTTTAAGAAGGGGGCAATGTAATGACTCATCCGCTGACGCGAGATGCGTCATCCCTCTGGATGTTTTCGCGAGGCCTACGTGAAGGCTCTAGAAGGAGTATTCACCGATATAAAAGCCGCGTCGAAGAAGGGATGAACATTCATTGAATCCTACAGTCTCGCGAAGTACACATAAATATAGTTACATAAATATAGAATACTTAAATGTACTTATTGTTGTTAATAGTTAGTTTTATATTGTTATACGTTTTAAATATTAATATAGTGTGTGTGTCTAAAGTTATTGTTAGTTTTATTTAAGAACCCGTAAAGACAAACGTTACAATAGTTTCAATAAAGATTTTGAAATTTTACAGTCACAACAAAAAGGATTAAAGTTAAATTTACTGGAATCCTTAGAAATAAATAAACTTAAATATGCAGATATATTGTTAAATGACCAATTAGACCTTAATAATTCCCCACTTTTAAACTGGTTTCATTAAATATTAAAATAACAGTAATTTTAGACGATATATCGGTAAGAGACGATTCTAATGTAATATTTACTAAGTATTGGATACCAACGTAGATATCAAACTATAACGAATGTAGGAACACTTTCTCTCAATTGTTACTGTGGTATCAGAGGTACACATAAGAATACTTATTGAACTTGTTATGTGCTCTAGTGTGTTCAGCAGAGTTAAACGTGATGTAAGTTATGGCGCAGAAGTGGAAAAAGTTGAATGCATCAACCATTTAATTAAAAACTATGGCAAGGCGTTATATAATGTAAAGAAGAACACAAACGTTCCATTGGCAGCGAGAAAGACACTGACAAATGAAAAAATTAAAAAACTCCAGCAAGTAGTAATGTATGTTGCTAAAATAAATGATGATCCAGAGGATTTAAAGATGGATATGGAGAATTCAGTGTACCATGTATATGGAGACCATTTGAATTGCAGCAGCCGTTACTGCAATATTATTGGCCATCTTGATGTAATACAAAAAACGAGGCTTTTGGAATCTGGATTATTATTCTAGTTAAATGGTCTGTATAATTAAATTTGTATATAAATTTTTTCTATAGGCCTTCTCCTACCAGGTGCCCTGGAACCTCAATGACTAAAGCTCATAAACTAATAGCTTATGAAAATAATAATAAGGCCGAATCATTTATGTCATTGCTTGCCAAATATAATTGCGGAAAACGAATTAATTTAATACAAAGAAGATCTTTTGAAATCAGAAATATATTAGCTGCATTACAATATAATATGGGTAATATCTTTTTGCCACACAGTACAAGTTATCATTTCCTTCTATTTAGGGCCACAATGGCAATCTGATGCCCTGCAAGAGCTGGTAGGTATCAGTCCTGGTCATTATTTCTTGAAAAGGTTGAAACATCATGAGAAGAGAAGAAGTAACAAACCCAAACAAGGGAGGAAGAAACAACACCTTCTTTTTAGTGCGGATGAGGAGTATGGTCCAAATGCCGCTGAAGCACTTCTAAGTGAAGAGGAATTTAAGTCTGAATACCGAAGGAGAATGAAAACATTACAGGTTTCTTGTTTTTATAAATTTTAGCTCATCTGTAAAACTTTTATTTTACTTATAGGATATATAACATGATATAGAGAATATTTCTATAAAAAACTTAGTTTTACTAAGAATTAAGTTCGTAAGAATGATGGGAAATTTTTATTTATTTTTATTGACCGTAAGTCAAGACTACAGATTTAATCATAACGACCGCTGAGATACGGTCTTGCAATCTATAATTCTTTTACGTCTTTGGTTTGGGGTTACGGTGAAATATTTCAACTTTCCCAATGCCTTGCTCACATGTTCTTCTTCTTCTTACAAAGTATACGGAGTTATTGTGTATGCGCTTGATCTTGCTATAGTTACCCACTATTTTCTTTTATAAATAGCTCAAAAATATGTAGAAAGCTTTACAAGAAGTTTGTCTGGCATTTTTCCTTTTTATTTAGTTGCATGCTGCATCGATTGCATTATATTTACATTAATTTATAATTTTTACAAGTGCTTTGTTTAATTAGGTTACGCAAGAACAACAATGGCAACTCGCCATTGCCACCATTGGGCAATTTAATAATGATTTGTATAAGCAAGAAAGGGCTTGCCGCTTGACTGCATCTAACTTTGGGTCTGTGATTAAAAGAAAAGAAAAGACATCTTGCTCGCCATTACTAAAGAGAATGATGTATTCACATTTTACCAACACTGCGATGGAGTACGGCAGAAGGTGTGAAAGAATAGTAAGACACAGATTTGAGGAGTTGTTGCAAGTACTTGTACATGATGCTGGTTTATTTGTTGATGTTGATCATGGCTACTTGGCGGCTTCACCTGATGGTACAAATACTATTGCAAATATTATTGTGTATTATTCTAATTATCATGTTTTGAAGGGCTGATTGGTGAAGATGCTATTATTGAAATAAAGTGTGCATATAATTTCTTAAAAAGCAGACAATTGATGAGGCAATAAGAACAAATAGAAATTTTTATTTGAAATTTAATGCACATGAGACACCAATTCTAAAGGAAAATCACAATTACTTTTATCAGGTAGCCGAAATTCCCATACTATAGCATTATCAGTTATAAAGTCGTTTATTATTATATTACTATGCCTATAATACTTTCACTATTTTTTAGATACAAGGGCAGCTCAATATAACTAGACGAAATTTTTGTTATTTTGTCGTTTACATAGATGATGATTTTCCCATTTTTATCCAAAAGATATATCGTAATGAACAGTTATGGAAGGAAAAAATGCTGCCCAAATTAAAGAGCTTTTACTTTGGATGCTTTTTGCCAGAACAAATTCAACACTATACAAAGACAAACATACAGTGCAAACATGAAGTTGCAAGTTTTTAGAGCAAGTTTGCAAGTTTTTAGAGTAACTTTTATACAAATATAATAGGACCAAACAATGGTGGAAATATGTATCTCGCAAAAGAACTACACAAAAGAGGAAGGACAAATATGAAGATGACAATAGGACCGCTGACCAGTCATTGCAGGCTGACGAACACATTGCTATAAACTTTTCCCCATGATTATTTTCAAAAGTTTATGAACTTTTGATTCAACTATTAATTTGTATGAAACTTTAGATTTTTTTACATTTTAAAAAATTGTTAAATTTTTTGTATATTGTATTATGTATGAATTTATGTTTTGACTAGCGCAGTTCGAGGGAGCCGTTGGACCTACTGGGTAATATGATTTATAACTGTTATTATTCTTATTATTTCTTTATTGAATGCATTTAGGGTTTTGTTTAGATTGTCAGATTTTCTATATATATATTTATATTAGTTCATATATAAATGACAAAGATAGTTTTTACGTTTCAAGTAAATTTTTTGTTACGTTACATTCTGGAACGTTTTGGATTTCAGGGTTTTTTTTTAACATGTGGTATCGCGCATGTGTTAGACATTTGTTCGGTCTGACAGATTTGTCTGTTTACATTAGAGGTTGTTTATCAGGGGTGAAAGTGAAAAGCATCTTTGCAATTTATTAGATATAATTTAGTCCGCGAGTCATTAGAGGACGTTTGCATTTGCTTTGCGGTCAATACCAGCAAATTATTTTACCTCTTTGTGTAAGTTTGTTTTGCACAGTTCTTTATACTTAATAAAGAATAATTTTTTTTTTTTTTTTATTAAACATTTAATTGACAATTGAGATTTTTATTTATAATAAACACTTTCGCCTATACTCTTTTACTGGCGCTGTATAAATGTAGGAGTATTACTACCGCGTTTTCCCATTGGAAAATCGGAGAATAAGTTAAACAACTGAGCATCAAAGTTGGACAGTGTTGTGGTGAATAGTGGTTCATCTTCATTCTAACCCACTATTCATAGCAACATGTACACGATCGTCCTGTCACAGTGTGTGTAGACGAAGAGGAGACTGCACTCCACAGTCTCTGCAATTGTGGTGCCTTAGCAAGGACAAGGTTTGTACTACTATTATTCAACGACTACTTCGAGAAAGTTCTAGCAATGGTAGCAGGAGATATAAATATTGCGCTGTTATCGGTCACTCGAAGTTAGATGATTCGCGATAGCGAAGCCAGTCAAATCGAAACATTTAAAATTAATGAGTTTAAGTGCTTTCTTTTGACTTTTCTTTGTATTTGTATATACTGAAGTCTGTAAATAAATCAAGTTAATTTGTCAATTATGTTGTTTCTGTAAACCTGAACTTTCTTTTTAATCCTCGAAAAACGTTACAATAATATTGCGATAATGGCTTCAGCGATTCAAGTGGCACTTATGTACATGGTACACTAAATTCTCCAATAGCAATCATTAAATCTTCTGGATCTTTGTTTATTTTTGCATATTTTGTAAACTGAGTATTGGAAAAGACGTTGTTGTGTGCTCTGTTTTTTAACTGTAAAACAATTTGAACCAAAAAGGTAAATGAGATAGCAGGACGTGTTTGTACATTTATTAATTTCCTTTTGTGCCATTTTTACTTCGAAAATGTTTATATACATATGCTTCTATTGTTTACTTCTACCTGCATATATTTAATTGGATAGTATACATACATTTGATTCCATTGTAGTCAACATTTTCTTTCTCCTTTTTGTCTACTTCATATTTTATAAGATCGGCTTTGGACATTTTATAAAAGAAAAAGGAATACATTTTTATGGAAAATAAAAGTAAAGTCACAGCATTCTTTGCTTGTATTCTATATTGCACAATGTAGAATTAAAGGATTCGGTCAGCACAAGAACGAGCTAGGTGACAATTCGGCATTGAATAACATAGTTTTTAAAAACACTTGCAGTAGACAACTTACGATACATTACATCAAAGATCATTTTTAAATTTAGGCGTTAAATTTTCCAGCGCCATCTTTTGGGAAGATGCTAAAGGTTACTTGCTTTGCTCTTTCCATATGTTATTTACAGATTGCTTCTTTATCCCCAAAATCTTATTTCGAGGGTTTTGTAAAAATTAAGATTACTTTAGAGTTTCTGAAAACTTTATATTAATAGCCTAGGTCCTACAATTGGCCTAAGACTAATCTTTTTATTTTTTTCAAATTGTGCAAATTGTGGATGAAATTAAAAAAGGTAAAATAGCTTAGGATAATTGTGACAACAGTTGGATTGTTTTCGGTTTTGAAAACATTACTTTTTCTATTTGTATAGGTCAAAACCCATGAATTTGTATTTCGTACCGACTTCGTGCTCTCTACTTTATCATAGCGCCCCCTTAACATAATTTTTTCTATTTTTAGTGTTACCAAATAATCTTGCGAGCCATCTATTGTCTCTCGTTATTACTTTTCAAAAAATTAAATCAAATTCAGTGATACTATATATAGTGCTGCGCAAGGATTGTATAAGAACATATAAGTTCACATAACTCACATAAGAACATAGGTAGGTATAAGTTATTCATTATTGACAAATATGACAAATGACAAAGCCAGCAGCTGATGAAAGTAAATAGCTTTAATTTTGAAAATATGAGAAACAGAAGGATGCTATTTATTTGAAAATATTGATATGTTAAAACTATAATAGAATTTAAAACTCAAAAGTCAACTCGATCATTTGGAAAAGAGAAACAGTATTTTGTAGACTATTAATTAGGTTTCGCAGGTTTCCTATTGTCTATTGTGCAAATAAATTGTTTTTCGAGTAATCGTGGAATCTTTTATTTTTAATTTGGGGAATCTAAAATTGATTAAATTTGCTTCAATATCCTACCGCTAGATAGCGCTCAATGAGATAAATTATATATTATATCGATGCTATTTACTAGACTTGGCAGTTTTAAATTTTAATGCAAATTTACATTACGCTTTTTTAAAATTACATAGGTATGCCTTGTTAACTTGTATGCTAATTTACAAAACATTTGTCACATTATTAATTTTATTATCTGTCGGTTTGTGTTGTCGTGAATTGATTTTATTTCAAAATGAACAAAATCGAATACCTTTAGAGCCGTTATAAATAGAGATGGCAAATTCGACACACATGCCAGCGGCGTACTCATGGAATTTTGCATTTAATTTAAATTATAAGAAAAAAATTATAAAACGTGCACAAACACTTACCGCATTATGAATAATCAGTGAATTCATTATCTGAATAAGATTTTTCAAATATTCCAATCAGCAGATATGTCTCCACAGTTGTGTTACTTAAGTTAGTACGACGTGCGGAATAAATCTGTTTTAATGCTGAAAGCGACCGTTCCACATATAATGATGTTATATCTGCATATTTAAAATAATCTAGGAAAGAACTAATGGTTCTTTAGACACACTTTTTTGTGGTACAAGCACGATGGGTCATGAAAATATTTGGTATTCTCATCCCCGCAAATATGGTCAAGGATCACGTTCATGCCGTTCCTGTTCAAATAGACATGGTTTAATTCGCAAATATGGTTTAAATATCTGCAGACAATGTTTCAGAGAATACGCACATGATATTGGGTTGAAATAGGTATGTTAGGAATCATTATTGTATGCGGTGATTACCTTGTACTATAGACAAATTTACTTAAAGTAAATAATTACATTACATTAGTATCATAATAAGGTGTCTGCAGTTTTATATGTAATTGATCGTATTAGAATATTATATTTACTTATTATTTCTTATAACAGAATAAAATGAATAGTCTATTTTCTTTAATAAAAATTGAGCTAAGGCAAAGAATACGGAGTGTACTAGAAAGCAGTGGCGGCTCGTGCTAAAAATTTTAAGGTGTTCTGCAAGTTTTACAAAAAAAATTACCTTGCACGGGCAGTAAGAGGTTGTCTCCCATCGATCTTACCGTGCTTTCTTCGCCTTCCGCACTGAAGTAATGGATTTCTGGAACGTTTGTCAATTGTCACACAAAAAAATAAGAGTCTCTAATATTATTGCTTTTACGTAAAACTCGCCGCACCGTAAAAATAGTCGCGAAAATATTAAATACCGATAGGTCCAACTCGCAACGGGCCATAGGCAACAATATACGTATGGAACGTAATGCGGTGTGGCAACGTGTGTACGTTGCCTATATTGAGTGACTTTCTTAAAATTTAAATTTATTTTGCAGAATTATTGATTTTTTTACTTTTATCTTTTAGAAAACGTTATTGTTTTTTTATTACTTAAAATTACTTTATATGAAAAATAGTATACCATAAAAGTGTAAACAAAGACAGTATACATTGAAACGAATATTGATTCAATTGTATTGTCAAGAAATTGAATTTGTCAATCGTTGTTAAATTTGTTAGAATGAATAGATATTTATATTTATCGGAAAATACTAATACTTAAAGCAAACAAATAAGGTGTAGTGTTTTGTTATAGGAATGAGGAATGTATAATATCCATTTCTTCCTGCATATTGATTATGCAGCTGATGCTTTCGTAATATGCTCATATTTGTATTATTTCAACTTATACTTCGGTCGATACATACCGACTTCCTTCAAACCAGGAGGAAGCTACAGTTGTAATTAAACTATACTTCCTTTTTTTTTATTACCTACGGATATTCACAATTCCAAAATACGTTACAATGTTGCTTATTTTAGATTGTAATTAGCTGAATGCTGTCGCAAAACTGATCTCTGCATTTTTAAAAATGCCAGAATAAAATTAACCCCTGCCCTTATTATAATTTTACAAAGGAACAGACACGTACTTCAATTTCTACGAAAAACTAAGCCTACAGTTCATGTATGTATAATATAGTGATAATGAAGACTGGAGCGTTTGTCGACCTACGAAGTTGTACTTTACTTGTTTATTGTTAATAAAAGGCTGATGGAAATATTACGTGAGATTTTGGTATCTGTATTATAATAACATCACGATAATAGTAGAAATACAAATATGAGCATATTACGAAAGCATCAGCTGCATAATCAATATGCAGGAAGAAATGGATATTATACATTCCTCATTCCTATAACAAAACACTACACCTTATTTGTTTGCTTTAAGTATTAGTATTTTCCGATAAATATAAATATCTATTCATTCTAACAAATTTAACAACGATTGACAAATTCTATTTCATGACAATACAATTGAATGAATATTCGTTTCAATGTATACTGTCTTTGTTTACACTTTTATGGTATACTATTTTTCATATAAAGTAATTTTAAGTAATAAAAAAACAATAACGTTTTCTAAAAGATAAAAGTAAAAAAATCAATAATTCTGCAAAATAAATTTAAATTTTAAGAAAGTCACTCAATATAGGCAACGTACACACGTTGCCACACCGCATTACGTTCCATACGTATATTGTTGCCTATGGCCCGTTGCGAGTTGGATCTATCGTAGACCGAATCATATCGCCTTCCGCGCTGGAATAAATGCACTGCATTTCGCTGCATTTAATGCAGCGACCAGGCCTGCTAAAATGACGCATTGGTTTTAGACACCAGCGGGGGTAGCGGGGTGCGCGCGAGTGTTTGACAGAGCTCTGAGCGCACGCTCGTGTGGACCAGATAAGGAACAAGTGAGCGATCGCGCGAATTAGGTTGGTTATTCCACTGATCGCCTATTGAATATTATTTGGAATTTCGGAAGCGAATATCTCGGCTTCTACTTGTCGGATTTTGATGATTGAGGTGTCAAATTGTAGGGTTTGATGTCCTCTGCAGGATGATGTAGAAAAATATGCAAATTTTTTGATATACAGGGGGAGAATTTTCATAACAATATGTTACGCTTTTATAAACATCAGAAATGTCGGAAAAATTATGTAAAAGAAAACTAGTTATAACTAATACAGGTTCGCCCGCCCAATTTTTTGGGAGCTCTGCAGCACTGCAGCGCTTATGCGCTAGCCGCCACTGCTAGAAAGTTAAATTTAAATGAAGTACTTTACTCAAGTTATAGGTTATGTATATGTCCAACACACAGCATAAACATTTTTCATTTATTAGTTATATAGATACAGTAACCTACTTAAATAAACTGTTATAATCTTGCAAATTAGTTTTAATATGTGAGAATCGGATTTTTTGTCTAAAACACTTTCAAATTTTTCTATCACACTTATTTCTTTCGTCTTCTACAGCGCATAGCTGCGCTTGAACATCATTCACAATTTGAACAGAATTCACAAACGACATCGAAATATTTTCTAATTTTTCTATTCCCTAGGCTAATCCGAAGTAATTGTTGTGTGTAGTTTGTAAATCTTCTTTAACCTGAGGATCTTTAAATAATTCCTGGCTTTTTTGATACCTGCTGCTTCTGTCGGATTGAATTTTAAAACTACTTACTTTACATGATCAAAATATTGATGATAGTAAAACCTTCAACCATGTTGTCCAACGCGTAATTATCGGCTGTGGTGGTTCAGGTATTTCGGGACACAGTCTGTAAAATAGTCGAGTACGTTTCGGGGACTTTAGAAACACTGTCTTTGTACTAGGTATTGAATCATTTACTCGTCGATAATATTCACGAATCGTTTGTGGCACCAGATTCAAAGCGTGGATTCTGCACGTTACATGTAAAAGGTTGGCACTATGTTCTTTGAGAGATCGACCTAAAGAGCGCATGTTTGCGGTACCGTCACTCACAAACATTAATATTTGCTTTGGTGAAATTTTAACTTTGTCCAATGACTCCAACATCACCTTCAAAATCTCATTGGCAGTACACTTTTCAACTCGTCTGGAAGCAAGTAACATAGCAGGTGACAGTTGATGAGGTTCCATTGTACCATAACATTAACCACTGATTGTTTTTTTCGATCCATCGTTTCATCCACGCACAACCACATTTTTTTATCTTTCAATTCCTTGTTCAATATCTTTGCGAGCAGAAGAAAATTTCGTAACGTTACCGACTTGGCAATTCGCACTTTGCGTATTTATTGGAAAAGGAGATTAATGCATAGGGGCCTAGTACAGCAAACGGTATATTATATACAATAAGAGTTAAACATAAATCAAAATAAAATCTCTGTTCTTCTGGCACACCACTTTTTTTTGTTGCCATGGATTACATAGGCACGTTGCTGTTTACGTGTATTTCGCAATATCTTCTCCTACCCGACACTTCAAAAATCTATTGCACACTGTGCATTTCATTCTACATTCATCATATTTTAGATCCGGGAAATTATCAACGAATTTACGCACTGGACGGTTAAGCGAGCTCACCGATCGTGGCATATTTATACACGATAGGACTGCATACTAATTTACAATTCAAGGTTCCTCTCATTCACACGGCTAGCTGGCAATATCAAACCCGATAATGCGCGAAATATCTTCGGTTATGTATGTGGCATCAATATGCTATCTCTACTTATAACTTATAACTTATAACTAGAGCAGACCAATTTCCGTGCGCGCCATGTGCGCCGATGTGAGGATGATTGTATTGCATCAGAACTAAAGTATGTGTTTGGTACTTGTAAAATGTCGTCGACACATAAATCGAGAAAACGACCGTTGTCAGACGAAGTGAATAAGTTTATTATAGATTTCCCGGACTTAATATACGATTTTATTTATATAGATATAATAAAACACAGTTGTATAGTTTCAAAATAATATATATGCACTACATATGTTTCACCACACTGTGGCTTCATCAGGTGGATGAATATACTAATTCAAAATATTAATTAGATCTTATATATATCAATACAAAGTACAGAACTAATCTTATTCTAAGAGGGGGTGGACATGTATGAGTTTTAAGTTTAGTAGGGGGGAGTTATTTATGTCTAGTTGGTGATTTAAAATTATACCTAATTTATTATATTTGTTAATTTCTAAACTTTCTAACATATTAAGTTTTTTACTTTTATCTAGAACATGCAAAGTTTTAAAATTAGTATTGAATTTGTGATTATGTTCTAGGCAATGATTGGCAAAAGTTGAGTCTGTCTTCTTGTCTCTGTGGCTTCTTTCATGTTCCTTCATTCTAATATCAAATGTCCGTCCTGTTTGTCCGACATACACTTTTTTACAATCTTCGCATGTCAACTTGTAAACCCCTGAGTTTAATCTATTGTCCGTTTTATCTTTGTTGTTTTTTATAGCGTTTTGTAAGGAATTGTTGGTTTTGAATGAAATGGTCTCTTCTTTACTTGTTTTTATTAAGTTTCCTACTTTGTTTGAAATTGTACCGATGTATGTGATAGAATTATAACTGAATGTTTTATTGTTTTTTACTGTTGGGTAAATTGAAGATATCGTTTTAGATTTCTGTAGTTTTTTTAGAATATTATTAATTAAATTTATGGTGAAACCGTTATTTAGCGCTATAACGTGTATTCTATTTAGTTCTATATCGAAATTTTCTTTACTCAACGGGACGTTAATTAGTCTGTGAAGCATTGATTGATAAGCAGATAATTTGTGTGTAATGGGGTGAAACGAATTTGCGTGTATAGTTGTGTCTGTATGTGTAGGCTTGTGGTAGATAGAAAATTCATGTTTTTTAGTTGTGTGTGTTATAGTGAGGTCTAGAAAGTTTATGGATTTATTTTCTTCTATTTCAATGGTAAATTTGATGTTTGGGTGAATAGTGTTAATGTAATTATGTAGAGATTTTAATTGTCTGTCTGTACCGTTAAAAGAAACTAATATGTCATCCACATATCTTATCCAGTAAATACAATGTTTGAACAACGGGTGTTGGCTTATTATGTTTTCTAAATGATTTAAGAATATGTCAGAGAGTAACGAACTTAGGGGATTTCCCATAGCTAGTCCCTCTGTTTGTTTATAAAATTCATGTTGAAATTGACAATAGTTGTCAATACTATTGTCAATTTCAACATGAATTTTATAAACAAACAGAGGGACTAGCTATGGGAAATCCCCTAAGTTCGTTACTCTCTGACATATTCTTAAATCATTTAGAAAACATAATAAGCCAACACCCGTTGTTCAAACATTGTATTTACTGGATAAGATATGTGGATGACATATTAGTTTCTTTTAACGGTACAGACAGACAATTAAAATCTCTACATAATTACATTAACACTATTCACCCAAACATCAAATTTACCATTGAAATAGAAGAAAATAAATCCATAAACTTTCTAGACCTCACTATAACACACACAACTAAAAAACATGAATTTTCTATCTACCACAAGCCTACACATACAGACACAACTATACACGCAAATTCGTTTCACCCCATTACACACAAATTATCTGCTTATCAATCAATGCTTCACAGACTAATTAACGTCCCGTTGAGTAAAGAAAATTTCGATATAGAACTAAATAGAATACACGTTATAGCGCTAAATAACGGTTTCACCATAAATTTAATTAATAATATTCTAAAAAAACTACAGAAATCTAAAACGATATCTTCAATTTACCCAACAGTAAAAAACAATAAAACATTCAGTTATAATTCTATCACATACATCGGTACAATTTCAAACAAAGTAGGAAACTTAATAAAAACAAGTAAAGAAGAGACCATTTCATTCAAAACCAACAATTCCTTACAAAACGCTATAAAAAACAACAAAGATAAAACGGACAATAGATTAAACTCAGGGGTTTACAAGTTGACATGCGAAGATTGTAAAAAAGTGTATGTCGGACAAACAGGACGGACATTTGATATTAGAATGAAGGAACATGAAAGAAGCCACAGAGACAAGAAGACAGACTCAACTTTTGCCAATCATTGCCTAGAACATAATCACAAATTCAATACTAATTTTAAAACTTTGCATGTTCTAGATAAAAGTAAAAAACTTAATATGTTAGAAAGTTTAGAAATTAACAAATATAATAAATTAGGTATAATTTTAAATGACCAACTAGACATAAATAACTCCCCCCTACTAAACTTAAAACTCATACATGTCCACCCCCTCTTAGAATAAGATTAGTTCTGTACTTTGTATTGATATATATAAGATCTAATTAATATTTTGAATTAGTATATTCATCCACCTGATGAAGCCACAGTGTGGTGAAACATATGTAGTGCATATATATTATTTTGAAACTATACAACTGTGTTTTATTATATCTATATAATGAAGTTTCAACAAGTATCTCCTTCGTCGATTATTGATTTTATTTATTTTTATTATTATTATTATTTTATTTATAGGTACATACAACGCTGCTATAATAAGTACTATTCTTATTTTTCGTGTGTTTATGCATATTACTTTAATAGCAGAAAACCAAATGTGTATTGAAGAATATGGTACATAATTCATATGTGAATAACACACACACACATACACGGACACACACACATATACACCGACACACACACACTTACAATACGAGACGCTAACATAGAACACACATGATTTGTACTTACTTCATATCATTAAAGATTACTGTGTTAATTATCAATTGTGTTTAGTTATGACTAAGTAGTAAATAGCCATCCATCTCGTAAACATAACATACTGGCGACGAGGATAAACAGGTAATAAACAGTGAATACAGTGAAATAACAAAAAACATAACCTCAAGAAAATGGATAAGGATCAATTTGCTAAATTTTTAGAAATACAAGTCCAACAACAGCAACAAATTTCACAATTATTACAAGCTCTGACATTAACGCATAGTTCACATGTAACACAAAGTGATAACAGTGAGTGTGAAGTAAAAAACATTATAAAAAACTTTAAATGTGAGAAATACGATACAAACAGCTGCAGAAACATTTGTAGATTTTTTCGAAGCACAATGTAGAATGTGGGGCCTAGAAAACAAAACAAGTAATATAAATTACTTAAACGCTAAACGTGAATTATTTTTATCGTGCTTAAAACCGGATACGTATAAAGAATTAAAAATTGCTTTTGCTAACAGTGAAATCAGTTTTGAACAACAAACGTATAAAGACATATCTAAGAAATTTCTAAATTTATTTCAAATAAAAACAACAAGATTTAAAGCTTTAACGAACTTTTGGAACTGTACGCGATTAAAAAACCAAACATTTGAAAATTATGCAAATAAATTAAAAGAAATAGCTCAATATTGTGGGTATGAAGGTGAAATAATGGACAGACAATTACGCGATCGATTTGCAACGGGATTAAATCATAAACGACTCGAAATAGAACTTAAACAAAAGTGGCCCGATTTAAAAACAATAATAGACAATAAAGATTGTGAAGTAACATTCACACAAGTGTTTGAAGTAGCTCAGGCACGCGAAGCCGCGGAAAAAGACTACAACGATGAAAACAATGATGGTGTTAACAAAATTAAAACAAGAAACGTTTACGGAAATAATAAAAAACCAAAATTTGCAAACAACAATAAATTTATTATAAGTAGTAAACAATGCATGCGATGCGGAAAATTTGAACATTTAAATAACAAGTGTACAGCATACAATCACATTTGCAAAGAATGCAATTTAAAAGGACATTTTGAAAAATTGTGTATAAAAACAGGTAAAGCTCAAATAAAACAATTTAACAAAGGTAATCGATTTCAATCAAAAAACAAAACAACAAATCGTAAAATTCATAAAATGAAGAGCGATGATTCAGATATCGATAGTGAATACGAAGATATATTCAAAGCATCCGCGACGTCACGAAGTAAGAAAATTAATGTAATAATTAATAACATTAAATGCACAATGGATTGGGATTCAGGAGCATCTCATTCTATAATTAACAACGAAATGTGGGAAAAGATAGGTAAACCAAAACTAACAAAACCTCCAAAACTAAAAGCATATGGTGATTTTAAACTTAACCCAAGGGGGAAGACAGAAGTCAACGTCACGATAGGAAAAGTTACCAAACGGCTTTCTGTAGTTATCATAGAGGAAGCAGATCCAATGTTATTCGGATTAAGTTGGAGCGAGGCTTTTAACATGCATTTTCCAGAACACGTATATTCAGTACAGTCAACAGCTCAAGTACATAATAAACCACAGACGTCAAATAAAAACCAACTGGAACAAATAATTAAGGATAATGCGGAATTATTTGACAAGTCGCTGGGAAAAGTCAAGAATTACAAAGTAAAGTTACATATTAAAGAAAATTCAAAACCAGTTCACATCTCAGCAAGACCTATCAAGTTTGGAATTCAAAAGAACGTCGAAGCAGAACTAGATCGTTTAGTTAAAGAAGAAATTCTATCTACAGTCGATCCTAATGAAACACCAATAGAATGGGCCACGCCTACAGTTAATGTACCGAAGAAAAACGGAGGCATACGAATTTGTGGTGATTTTCGTACAACATTAAACCCTGCTTTAATTACTGAGAAACATCCAGTACCTCTTTTTGATCAGTTAAGAAGACAACTGGCCAATGGATTAAGTTACTCAAAGATTGATCTGAAGGACGCATATCTACAGTTTGAAGTAGATGAAGCATCACGCAAGTATCTAGTAATTTCAACGCACAAAGGTTACTTTAGATATAATCGCCTACCTTTTGGTATCGCGACATCGCCATCGATTTTCTGTCGATACATAGAAAAGCTTTTAAACGGAATCGACAACGTCGCAGTGTATTTCGATGACATTGCTATAACAGGCACAACAGATGAAAAACATTTAGAAAGTCTTAAGGAAGTATTTAAAAGGTTACGCGAAGCTGGAATGCGCATACAATTAGACAAATGCACATTTATGAAGCCTACGATTGAATACTTAGGACATGGGATTAGTAAAGATGGAATCACACCGTCGCATACAAAACTGGAAGCCATTGAAAATGCACCAACACCTACAAACATTACAGAACTTAAATCGTTTTTAGGACTAGTAAATTTTTACGAACGATTCATTCCTAATTTACATAGCATGTGTGCAGACCTACATAAATTAACTCGAAAAAACACTAGATGGAGTTGGAAACGCAAAGAAAATAGCATATTCAAACAAGTTAAAGAAACCATAATTAATGCAAACGCTCTTGTACCGTACGATGAGAACAAGCCATTATACCTCGCTTGTGACGCTAGTGAAAAAGGAGTAGGAGCAGTGCTCTTCCACGTAAATGAAAATGGTGAAGAACAGCCAATAGCTTTTGCGTCTAGAAAATTAAATGATGCGGAAGAACAATATTCTGTAATTGACAGAGAAGCACTTGCCATATTTTTTGCAGTTAAGAAATTTGATCAGTACTTACGAGGGAACGAGTTTACGTTATTAACAGACCATAAACCATTAGAACATTTATTTGGACCTAAACGCACGTTACCAAAATTAGTCAATAATCGGTTGACCAGATGGGCACTCTACATAGGTGAGTACAATTATAACATAATGTACCGATCTGGAAAAACAAATCATTGCTGATTTTCTATCACGTTTTCCTAACCGAAAAGAAATTTTAAGCCACGCAGAACAACGTATATTAAAGGTTTATGACGATTGCTACAACACGAAACTGGACGACATGGATTTAACAGAACAACTATTACGTAGACGAACAATCATTGACAAACTGTTGAACAACGTGAAACAATTGGTACAGTCACATTCTTGGAATCATACCATTACAAAAGAACTTCAACCTTTCTATGCGAAACGTGACGCAATCTCTATTGAAAATGGTATATTGATGAGGCAAGGAAGAATCATCATTCCAATTACATTAAGAAAACATATACTGAGACTATTACATGATGGACACCCAGGCATTGTGGCCATGCGCGCATTAGCACGATTTTATATCTGGTGGCCATGTATGGATACTGATATTGAGAATTATATCAAGGATTGCAGAAACTGTCAAAACTATCGACAGCAACAACCAGAATTACCAACCTATTCGTGGTCTATACCTGAAAACATATGGGAGAGATTACACATAGATTTCGCAGGACCATTTGAGGGAAAATACTGGTTAGTTGTGGTGGATGCACTATCGAAGTGGGCTGATGTGAAACCAATGACGACAATTACTACACAAACCTTGTGTAACGCATTGGACGAACTATTCGTGAATTTTGGACTGCCACGAATTATAGTTTCTGACAATGGAC
This sequence comes from Melolontha melolontha, assembly GCA_935421215.2. NCBI lineage: Eukaryota > Metazoa > Arthropoda > Insecta > Coleoptera > Scarabaeidae > Melolontha > Melolontha melolontha. The sequence goes on from OW285242.1 coordinate 49,546,525, forward strand.
GACAATTTACATCAGAAGAGTTCAGACGGTATTGTACAAAGAAAAATATTAAACATATTACATCGTCACCGTACCATCCTAAAACAAATGGACTAGCTGAACGTTTTGTACGAACATTTAAACTTCGAATGAAGGCGAGTAGAAACGACAATCAAACAGCAATTCAACGCTTAAGAAACTTTTTATTCAACTATCATAATACACCCCATAGCACAACTCACAAATGTCCCAATGAAATGATTTTTGGACATCGATTGCGATCAGTATTGGATAATCTGAAACCAAATATAAGAGAAACATTGAAATACAAAAATCTAAAATATGAAATAGAACATGAAGGATATCGTAATAGACAATTTCAACAAAATGATAATGTGTATGTTCGGACCAACCTAGAAAAAGAATGGTCTCCCGCAAAAATTACCGAACGAACAAACAAATATTCATACAAACTTATTACGAATGATGGAGTAGAAAGAAGACGTCATGCTGACCACATTCGCAGTCGTAACGATGACTTACCATTTATTGAACAACCAATTGAAGTTAGCACACCAGAAGTGACAACACTTAATCATGAATCAAAAAAGAGTGATATTCCTAACACCCAAAACCATCCATCAGAAGAAGAAACGTTAGTTCCTATACCTAACCCAAATCCTATCAGACAATATCATAATGTAGACATCAACATTCCTTCCACAAGTCATACTTTCCACAATACAACATCCGAACCAGAGGCGATTCAACTTCGTCGAAGCACCCGCAACCGGAAAATTCCAAGCCGTTACTTAGAAGAGTGAAATTTCTCTTAAGGCCGGAGGAAATGAAGAATATGGTACATAATTCATATGTGAATAACACACACACACATACACGGACACACACACATATACACCGACACACACACACACTTACAATACGAGACGCTAACATAGAACACACATGATTTGTACTTACTTCATATCATTAAAGGTTACTGTGTTAATTATCAATTGTGTTTAGTTATGACTAAGTAGTAAATAGCCATCCATCTCGTAAACATAACATGTATTTAATTATTTCTGATAGAATAAATGTCTCTACTTCTATACTTATATCGGTAACAAGCTCATGTTGCGTCCCTATTCTATCGCATATTCTAATATACAGTAGAGTCGCGATAAGGTGAACTAATTCAGACAAGTCCGGTTCATTTTATCGAAGGTGTTCACTTTAATGAGGTTGTTTAAAAAACGACAACAAAATATAAATTATATTATACATACTATGTATATTTCTAGTGTTTAAGTATTATATGGATATAACCTATTAACCATGTAATGCACATGTGTTTATTATATGTATACATATCATACTTACGACTACTAAACTGTATCGAAGAAAGAAGTTCATTTTGCTTGTTTCGTTTTATATTGTGTACTTCGTAGTATAGCTGCTTCTTGCAACCGTTTAAGCACCAAAATATCGTTAATATTATGAATATTTCTTTCTGCCCAGATCAGACACGTATCAAATGCTTTACAGGCTTCCGAATGTGACGGAATAATAACTGGAGTTTCTGTAACCACGTTGTCCACCTCACTGCTAATTTGTTCAAAATCATTGTCTTGTGTATCTGCTTGTAGATCTTCATTCCAATCCAAAACTTCTGTAGCAGTGTAATTTACCTGAAATGCAGTTTTGGAGATGGACTTTTTTTACATGAATGCAAAAACATGAAGTGACTTACATTTGGAGCTATCATATCCAACATTCCAAGTGTCTGTTGAACAACACTGTTTATTTCACGTGGGTGATATCTTTCTCTTAAGGTCCTTAATGGAATGTCATCTTCATCTGGCTCATCAAACTCCAAAACAGGTTTCCAACATTTGACAATGGTTTCCATTGAAACTTTTTCCCAGGCGTTCAGTAAATTCAATGTAGCATCTTTTAAAGTCAAATTTTTTATCAGGCCCTTGACATCACCTGAATCATTTCTTATTATTGTTGATAAAAGAGAACTTTTATAATGTAACTTGGTAAGTCTGATTACGTTTTGATCCATTGGTTGAAGCAATGGCGTTACATTGGGAGGGAAAAACAGTGTTATTATTTTTCCATCGTCACTTTTTAATTGATCTTCTGAAGGATGAGAAGGGGCATTATCGATAAGAAGAATTGCTTTTTCATCTAAATGTTTTTGCTTAAAAAATTTTCTCACCTACAAGTTCATTAATTTGTATTAAAGCAAAAATAAATAAACAGAATGAGGAACATTTTACCTGTGGTACAAAAGATTTGTGAAATCAATTTTTAAAAATTTCGGTAGTCATCCACGCATTTTTAGAGTGGTCATAGTCTACTGGCAATACATAATTTCTGAAACTTCGAGGGTTTTTAGCAGTTCCAATTACGAAAGGTTTCAACTTATGTCGTCCCGAAGCATTAGTACATGCGACAAATGTCACTCTTGCTTTTTCAGTTTTTCGACCAGGAGCAATTTTTTCATCTGAAGCCACGAATGTTTTATCAGGCAGCAGTTTCCAAAATAAGCCGGTTTCATCGGCGTTGTATATTTGATCACGTGAAATGCCCAATTCATCAATTTTTGCTTCAAAATTTTCTTGAAAGGGTCAACTGCGACGACATTTGATGAAAGTTTTACACCCGAAATTTTCAAGAGTCGAATGCCGTATCTCTTCTTAAAATTCTGCAACCAGCCTTGACTACTAGCAAAAGTTGTATTTTCTTAAAAGGTCTCGTGCAGTTGTTTCGCCTTTTCTTTTAGCATTGCACCAGAAATCGGTAAGTTTTTACTTCGTTGTTTCAGAAACCATCTATACAAAGCAGTTTCCATTTTGGGATTTTCTGCTCATTTCATTCTTCTACGTTTACTAATTCCGACATATGTATTTGACAGAGCTTTTAGAATTTTTTGTTGATTTTTTCTAATGCCGCATATAGTGGATTTGGCAACTCCATATTCACGTGAAAGCGAACTTACACTTCTACCATCATTAAGTTGTTTTATTATTTCACCTTTCGCACTTAATGTTAAAGTCTTCATTGTTCTTGGTACACTTTACTAACTACACAATAACTCAACAAAATACACGAGTAGAATGCAGGCGTTCAATCACAAACGCGTTGTAGTAACATAATTAGGGGTTCCCCGATCGAGTCACTAAATATAGGAGTACAAATCTACAATATGTAACTGGTTCATCTTATTGAGTTGGCTGTTGGGCTGTTGTTCACCTTATAGAATACTGTGTATAAAAATTTATTTGTTCACCTTACCGAACTGTTCCTCTTATGGGGTGTTCACCTTATCGTGACTCTACTGTATTACGAATTAACACCCATACCGGCGCTCATGGCGCGCACGGAAATTGGTCTGCTCTACTTATAACACATGGATCGTGTTGTTTAAAAGACATTAAATAAATTAATATTCCATTTACGTTACTGAAAAGATCAAGTATTATTTGAAATGGTGTAATACCTGTATTTAAAAGCAAGGAAACTATATTGAAACAAACATTTTTATTGACGCTCCTGGCTTTTGTTTTCATGATTAGTCCGGGAAGATAAAAGCCTCCCCTTGTGATAGGTAAAATTAAACAAACAATTATATTTTTAAGCATTCACTTCTATTTATTTCTTTTTAAAACCATAATACAATAATATTGCTATTAATGTTTCATTTCTTTTGTGTGTTATTAATACAATCACCCAAAAATGATAGATTTGTCGAGCATTTTCTTCGAATACATATGCATGTATGTACTCGTATATATTTTTTGAATATCTTGAGCAAAACCAATCGATTTTTCTTTCTTTTATTACATAAATAATGTATCGTAGATTTACAATACAAGTGTGTATTGCTTAGGACTAGAATGTATTAGAGGTACAGTTTTTTAAAGATAATAATAATTATAATAATTTTTTTTTTACAATTATAATACTTATACAATAAAATTACAAGAAAATGACTTGGGTTTTAAAAAGTACCCGTCTTCATTTTTAATTGTTACAGTTTTTTGTTTCACTTTCAAAAAGTTTCATATGTTGTGGTTGTTTTTGTTATTTCTTAAATTAGCAAACAACTATCCACCAACACAATTTACTAAAATACTACATTAATGCTTCACAATTTTTCCGGACGGATTTGTTTCAAATTTTACGTACTAATATGTTTTAAAAATACAATCGTAATATATAATTTATATTTTCAATTTATCATATCTATGTATAATATATCTCAGATTAACTGGACGGAAGAATTTCTTATCTAAAACATCTTTTCTTATTAGATTCTAAACGTCATCGAACACAGAAAGCAAGAAGTACCTACTTGTACAAATTAATCAAACAAATGAAGAAATTACATTAAATTACGTGACATACGGTGTGTTATCAGTTTTGAGGTATTAATTTTTACACACAATAAAATGCGGTGTATAAAATATATTTGCCAAAGATCATCTCAACGAAAGTTTTCAAATAAGTTATAGTTTGTCTCAAAATAAGAAGAAGTGATTCAAATATGCCGCGTAGCTTAAATAATTTGATAAGATCTAATTAGTGCTAATTAGTTGTTTTTAATATACAAGGTGGACAGAAAAACGCGATTAAGAGTCAGGTAGAGCGATTGTATGACTAATTTTTAGTCGACTGTCCTAATTCAAAAAAGCTGTACGATCCTTCATTAAGCCACATGAGGCCATCGAATTTGAAAATAAGTGACTAAATTATTAAAATTGCTTATGGAAAATCATTGTGATGAAATTGGAAAGTGCAATTGTCGTCAGACATATAGGGGAAGGTGGGGCGGAACGGGGTAACGGGGTACAATGGGGTACCCATTCTAAAATCCTATCGTATCGTCGAATGTGGCCTAAATCCTTCTTACCGTGATTGTGCTCCAGCTTTCGTCTAGTAGTAACACCAGTGTGTCAACAAACGTTGCGTGGGTAGGTTATGTTGCGGACGTCACAAATTTTACGAAGATCTTATAACTTTTATTAATATTGAACAGAACGGTAAGTTATTTTCCTATTTATTTACGTTAATTTGGAATTACTGACAGATATAATACTTGTTTAGCTTTAGTTAGATCAAGTATTTGGTTTATTAATGTTTTTGTATAGAATTATAAATCACATTTAATCAACTTGCAACTCGTGGGGCACAATGGGTTGGGGCAGAATGGGGTAGTACCCCGTTGCGCCCCGTGTCTGTAACGACAGCAAAGCTTTTATAAATTGATTCACTACGTTAACTAATATCTATACAAAGTTTTTCTTTTTTTATAGATGGTACGTAATTATGTCCGTAAAACAAATCGGCAAAACTGGTCGACAGAATCAATGAATGAAGCAGTTTTATCGGTCGTTAGCGGATGAATGGGGTTCAAAAAAGCTGCCCAGCAATTTGGTGTCCCACAGACTACCTTAGAGAGATATGTGCAGAAGAAAAAGAAAAATGAGAAAGATTTTAAAATCGATAAAACTGAGGGTAAATTTAAAAGTGTTTTTTCAACTGAACTTAGAATTGGAGAAGTACTTAACAGATATGGAAATGAGATTGTTTGGTCTCACTATGACTGATTTTCGCCGTCTTGCATATGAATTAGCTGTAAAAAATAATTGTGCCCACAGGTTTAATATTGACAAAGAAATGGCTGGAAAAGATTGGATGGACTGTTTTTTAAAACGACATCCAACATTAACATTGCGCAAGCCAGAATAAACATCCGGAGCTCGCGCAATGGGTTTTAATAGAGTTGCCGTATCTGAATTCTTTCGTTTGCTGTTATACCTATTGACAAATATAAGTTAACCGGTGATCGCATTTATAACTGCGACGAAACTGGGTTGACTGTAAATTCAAAGGGACATACAAAGGTATTAGCCTTAAAAGGAAAACGCCAAGTAGGTGTCTTAACATCTGCAGAACGCGGTGAAACCGTAACGGCCGAAATTTGTTTTTCTGCTTCAGGAGCATATATGGCACCTATGCTTATTTTTCCAAGAAAACGGAAGCAACAGACGTTTGAGATAGGATTGCCACCTGGTTCATTTGTAGAAGTCAGTGATTCAGGATGGATTACAATAGAGCTATTTATGAAATGGTTTGAATCATTTATTATCTTTTCCAAAGCAACTAAAGAAAGTCCCGTGCTTCTCCTGTTAGATGGGCATTCAACCCATACAAAAAATTTGGATCTTATTTTGCGTGCACGTGAAAATGGGGTTATTTTATTGTGTTTTCCACCACATACCAGCCATAGAATCCAACCATTAGACGTATCATTCATGAAGCCGCTCAGCACTTTCTATGAACATGAAGTTAGAACATGGCTCCGCAGCAATCCAGGTAAGGTGGTGACTCTATCTCAAATTTCTACCCTTTTTGGCAGTGCCTTTGTAAATGCAGCATCTATGAAAACAGCTCTAAACGGATTTCGCAAAACTGGAATTTGGCCTGCTGATCAAAATGTCTTCACTGAAGCAGATTATTTACCGGCTTCTACCACAGATATTCAATCCTATAATGCGGAGGCACTAGAAACGAGTAAGGATGAGTAGCCTCCCCCAAGAATTTCAAATAAAAATCAATTAACAAATGTTGATAATCCTACATCGAGTGAAGAAACGCCAACCACACCTCAACGAGTAGACACGATTGAAGCTCCCAAAGAAGTTGAGGAGACAACACTTACTGCAAGCGACATTTTAAATCCTCAACCACAATACTCTTCTTGGCCTGACATCCAAACTAGAAAATCAAGTTTTCCTTGCTTATCGCCAGAAGTGGCTTTACCATTTCCAAAAATTAAAGGAATAGTTAAGAGAACGAATCGTAAAAGAGGCAAAACTGCGGTATTAACGTCCACTCCTGATAAAAATGAAATGGAGGCGGGACTTAGTTCAAGAAAACCTTTGGGGAAAAAAAAAGAAAAAGCAAAGAGAAAAATTAATCCTAATTCTACATATGATAGTAAAAAAAAAACAGGTAAACGCATGCTCTGTAGAAGGCAAGACTCAGAGTCGTCCACAGATGTTTCTGATGCGGAATGCCTTTATTGTGGAGAGTGGTGGTCGAAATCTGTTGAAGTATGGCTTACGTGTTCAGCATGCAAGAAATGGGCTCATAACGCTTGCGCAGGGGTAGGCAGTGATGACGACGAATATGTCCTTGTGTGCGAGCATTGTCAATAATTTGTTTAGTTGAAGTTTATAACGCCTTCTATAGATTTTTCAAATATATGTTTCTAACTGAAAATAAACCTCGTTGTTTTATTATAATTAATGGTGCCCCATTCTGCCCCACCTGTGGGGTACAACGGGGGGGGGGGGGGGGGGCACAATACATTTTTCAAAGATTTATCTTTTTCTCTTGCAATATGATAAATTTTATTAAATGCACGCGATATATGTTAAGTATATAGTGTAGGTACTACGTTTGTACCAAAATATATCTAATATTTAATCTCCGTACACTTTTATATTTGTTCTAATATTAAGTACCCCGTTCCGCCCCACCTTCCCCTAACTAACCTATGTCCATAAGTTAGCCATATATCTGACGAAGCTCCTGTGCAGCGAAACGACCGTTACTGTGTAAAGTAAAAATAGTGAAATTCATTAAAATTTGTTTTATTTTATCACGATAATAACTATAAAAAAAGCTTAAAATATTCTATTTCAAAATAGAAACAACCCAAGCACGTTTTATACCTACAATAGCTTTATAAGAATTCTCGACGCCACTTTTTTTACATTATTAATCTCCATTTGCATGAATCATAAATTAAACTTGCAACACAAATGTAATAAATAAAAGGACACTATTAAATAAAGAAATGGAAATTGCTACAAATACCAATATGTAGGTCGGAGGGTTGTAGAAGTTTAACCGATTTCAAAATAAAGCGATATTGACATACTATATCAGTATCGATGCTTTGGACTCCTTGCTTGAAGTCGATACCTTGAAATGAATACTTCGGTATACATTGAGATCGATTTCAGTCATTTCTATAGTCAGCATCGATTTCTTGTTATCATTAGTATCGATTCGTTGGTATCGGTTCTTTACTATCTATACTCTGGTATTGGTTTCTTGGTATCGATACCCTAGTATCGATTCCTAGGTATCGATACCTTCGTTATCAGAGGTAACGGTGAATCGATACCAGTTATGGTATCGGGTATTGGACAATGCATCGATACTTCACCCAGCCCTAATTAGAGTACATATGGCAGCCTAATAAAATGTATTTTTTTAAATTCATACTCAAAGATAGCTTTGGAATTGCGAAAATGTGAGCCAGCCACACTTTATTTGCGCGTTAACTGCCAAAACATATTTGAGTTATATAATTGTCAAAACGTATTTGAGTTGTCATTGGTTTTGGTTGCAAGGTTTACAGTTTTGGTAATAGAAAATAAGACCGTCGACCAAACCATGTCAATCGAATACCTTGGGTGCAAAATTACGAGCGCAGGGTTTTTGGGTGATGAGGTGAGGAAACAAGTAAACAAAGCAGCAGCAATATCGGGACATCTTAGGTATCCAATCTGGAGAAACAAACACCTAAGTACGGAATGCAAATCAAGGATATACAAAACATGCGTACGACCGGTGATGACATATGGTGCGGAGACGAGAGCGGAAACGACGATAACAAAGAGGATACTAAGAACAACCGAAATGAAGACTCTAAGAACGATAACAGGATACACATTACATGATAAGCAAAGAAATACAGATATAAGGGAGAAGTGTCAAACGGATGACATAGTCAGATGGATACGGAAAAGAAGAAGAGAATGGAACCACCAGGGCAGCCGAATGACTTCTGACAGAATGGCCAGAATAGTACGAAACAACATACCTCACGGAAGAAGACCCATAGGACGACCACCAAAACGCTGGCGAGACAGCTGGCAATCAAATTCACAAGAACTGCCGCCACAAAGAAACCGGAACTAAACAGGCGATACGCCTATCGAAAGAAGAAGAAGAAGAAGAATTGTCAAAACGTATTTGAGTTGTCATTGGTTTTGGTTGCAAGGTTTACAGTTTTGCTTTTAGTGAATATGGTTTTAACCCGAATACAAAAAAACTTTTACTAACAACACGACAGGCATAATCGAAATTGACTGAGTCACAGGCAAAATTGTTTTGCTAGTTATAGTCAGAACAAAATGCAGTGGCGAAACAAATTTTTCGTAAATATTTTTGTCATTTTTTTTTTCTCACGTTTGCGAAGGAATTCGGTGAAAATATTTGGGATACATATCCTATCTAATTATATCTTTCCATTTTGCATACGTTGCCTTTTTCTTTCAAGGTCACTTTCTTAAGAAGTGGAGTTTTTGGAAATTTCCAAAATATTTAAGTAATTAGTGATGTGAAGTGTAATTAGAAATGATTTTGAAGGTTGTATTGTTAAAACCGAAAGCTCAAAGTTTAATTACTAGAGCTGAGGATGTTTGCGGTATAACCATGGTTATATCATGTAACCATAGTAATTTACTATGGTTACATGATATAACCATGGTTATACCGCAAACATCCTCAGCTCTATTAATTACTACTCCTCTACAGTATTTTTTATCACAGGATTTTATTAAATTCGTTAATTTTTTTGCAGAAAATCAACGTCCTCAAAATTGATTGCAATTCGTATAATTCGTCTTCTCACATTATTAATACTTTCTGTGTTCGATGAATCTGTTAACAAATATCGCATAATGCACGCGGTGTGTCACACAAATACACAAAAATCGTGTTTCATAATTTCATTTTTTTTTAAATAACAAAGTTTTTTGTGAAGCACATTCAATATCCAAATTGAATAAAACATAACCTCTAAAAATTAATCTCTAATTTGACATACACTACTAATTGAGGTTATGTTATATTCGCTTTATTAATGACATTAATGTCGGATCACAAAACTATATTTTATCTTATTCACCACATGTAGGCGAAATAATAATTGTATTAATTACAATTAATTCTTTTGACCTTTTGTAAAAATTATTTGGCATACTTTCACCTTATAGTGAATCCAAGAGAGAATCTAATAATTCCAATTGACATTCATCCCAACCATTAGACGCCAGTAGTAAACCTGTCAATTCGTCTTCGGGAATCATCTGATTTACAGGCTCAATCAACACACTTTGATTAGGCATTGAGGATGGTACTAAAACTTTTTGTCCTTCGTCTTTGAAGTGTTGAATCTTTTCCGTTTTCAGTTCTTTTTTGCTCTTTTCTGCTTTCTCTCTGACGTACGCTTCGCAATTTTCTATGTCGGTTTCACCACAGATTGATATGTTTGATAGAATATTGTGTTTTCTCTCGCCTGTATTCGATGTAGGGCGATACCTTTTGGGTTTTCTGCTCGGTTTGAGGACTTGTTGCGGATGTCGATTTCTCGGTGATCTGACTGTTAGATTAGAACGTCTTTTAGATCTTCTGGATTCCTCTAATCGTTCCAAATCTAATTTCCAGAAGCCACCTTTTCCAGGTTCGTCCTTGGAACGTGCTACTTTTACGAAACACTTATTCAATGAGAGATTATGCCTTATCGAATTCTGAAACAAAAATTACAAAGCTTAATTTTATAAAATAAGTTGGAAGCGTGCAATTAATAAATATACAAATAATTGAAATTTCCTCGCCATAACATGTGGTCGATTGTCGTGCCTAATTGCATAGAGTGGCTAAGATTATACAGTGTATTTTGGGTTATAGTTTATTTGCGATAACAAACAAGGTATGTCATAATCAGTAATATCAATGCTACTCAGAAATTCCAGGAATGGGAAAAAAAGCAAAATAAATTGTTGTTAGAACTTATCCACTACCTTCCACATTAAATTACTCTCCACCCGCATGAATGCACCGATCCCAGCGACTTGTCCATGACTGGAAGTACTGCTGGTAGTCTTCGGGTGTTAACGTGTTCAACACTGGCTGCGATTTGGTCTGGATCTCCCTAATCGTCGCAAAATAGCTCCCCTTGAGCTTCGGTTTCAACTTCGGAAACAGAAAGAAGTCACAAGGGGCAAGATCTGAGGAGTAGGGATGGAGGAGTAGTACTGCCGTTTTCGTTGAGGCTAGAAACTAACGCCCAACAAGTGACGTGTGGGTTGGTGCATTGTTGTGGTGTAGGATCCACAAATAGTTACGCCATTTGGCAGGGGGGTGTATCGAATGTTAAAACAATAAAATCGGCAATTAACTGTTTCACTTGGCGGAGAAATTCTTTGTGGACGATGCCATCAGCGTCAAAGAAGGAAATCAAGATCGACTTGACGTTGTTTCAAACTTGCCATGCTTTCTTCGGTCGTTGTAACGACGGCGTCTTCCACTGCGATGACTGCTGCTTTGCTTCGGGATCATAACCATATATACATGATTCGACGTCAGTAATGATTTTGGTATTGAAGTTCGCATCCCTTTCGGCAGTTTCTTTCAGCTCTGTGCATGTATGAATACGGAACCGTTTTTATTCAATGCCGAGTAAACCAGGCACAAACTTTGCGGCAATAAGTCACATGTTGAGTTTGCCGGACAAAATAGGCCGACAAACGCTGTACGACAAGCCGACAATGTTACAAATGTCATGGATTGTTCTCATTTGGTCTTGCGAGATAGCATCACGCTCTTTTGCCAAATTTTGTGCCGTGTTTTCTCGATGGATGACCGGAATGGTCATCATCATCAACTGACACACATCTAATTTTAAAACGGTTGTACCACTCATAAGTTTGCGTTTGGCCTAAAGCATCCTCACCAAACGCTTGTTTAAGCATTTTCACCAAGTTCGAAGCAGAATTTGATGCATGCACTTTGCTCTTTCACATCAGACATTGTAGTGTCGCAGAATAACTCAAACACAACTCAATAAATATAACTCATGACGTGTAATTGTTGACGATGGAGTATACCTTGAGTTGTTGTTTGGGCTATTTCTATCGTTTGTAGAACATTGATAGTCCAACGTTTCGGCAGTCCGTCTACTGCCGTCATCAGGGTAGTCCTGAGAAGGAATGTTTCTTGCCAAACAAAATTTTTAACGACTTTATCTGGCGGTATGTGTCTTCCCTATTTTTGAAATGTCCTGTGCTAGGTTTGAACCCGGTCGATAATTTCCGAAAATCAATGTGAACCCGGTCGATAATTTCCGAAAATCAATACACTTTAACACTCGACTAATTGGGGGGAAAGAAACTACTATTTTAAACTTATGACTGACACACTGACACTGACACCCTGACACTGACATTTTGAAAATTGCATTTAAGTTACAGGTATATGCACAGTAGGTATGCGCAGTGTGCCATTTTTCTTATTTGCGTGGTAATAGTAGTTTTAGTTATCAGTCTGTCTCCGGTCTCGTGACTGCCGGTCTTCGGCTAACACATTCTCTAATCATAGGGAGCCAGATATTCTTGATCTCCAGACTGGGCGTACTGATTGTGTCAGATGTTATCTTCATATACGCTGTTTCTGTAAAAACAATGAACACCCATAGGTCCGCTCTAACCAGAACAAAACCCGACAACGAAGACCAACAAACAAAGAATTGCATATACAAAATACCATGCGAATGTGAACGACCATACATTGGAGAAACTAGCAGACCCCTAAGAGTCAGAATCAGGGAACACCAACGAATGGTCCGCTTAGGGGAGACAGACAAATCGCAGTTGGCGGAACATGCTTTGGAAGAAGATCACGACATTGCATGGAATGAGGCGACAATCCTGGCCAAACAAGAACACGGCTACAAAAGAAATATTACAGAAACAGCGTATATGAAGATAACATCTGACACGATCAGTACGTCCAGTCTGGAGATCAAGAATATCTGGCTCCCTATGATTAGAGAATGTGTTAGCCGAAGACCGGCAGCCACGAGACCGGAGACAGACTGATAACTAAAATTACTATTACCACACAAATAAGAAAAATGGCACACTGCGCATACCTACTGTGCATATACCGCGATATCATAAAGTTTCCGGGTCCAAGATGGCATTGAAATAGAAAATTATTTTGATAGTGTCATCGTGACATCAATAAATATGTCATTTGATTTAATAAAGATACAATAAAACAACAAGCTCAGCTTGTATTCAAAATTTTATTAATAAAAAAAGGCAAAATTAAAGCAAATGTTGAAATTGTTGTCCGTTATTTTCAATTCCCAATGTGACACGCCTTTTCATGCTGTTAAAGGCATTTTGCAGCATTGCGGGCGTTATTAATGCGCATTCGTCAATAATTCTTTGTTGCATATCTTGCAAATTAGCAACAGGAGTTTTAAATGTTCTATTCTTTAGGTGAGGAAACACGAAAAAGTCCATAATTGTCAAACAAGGTGATCGTGGTGGAAACTCAACTTCCGTATGTAAACTTATGATCCGATCGTCAAAAACCTCACGAAGAAAAGCAATATTTTCTCGTGTTGTGTGTGCCGTTGCACCATCTTGTTGAAAGTATCCATATTGCAATTCATCATCATGCAACTGTTTAATAAATTCATTCAGAATGTTTCTATACCTCTCAGCATTAATTGTGAAATTAAAAAAAATAGGGTCAACAACTCTGCGGCGAGAAACTGCTAGCCAAACACCAAGTTTCGCATTATGGAGAAACGATTCAATAAAAATATGAGGATTTTCACTACTCCACATTCGAGTATTTTGGGAATTTGACATACCCCAAAAGATGAAACCATGCTTCATCAGAGAAAAATGACAAATTTAGCAGGTCATCATCTTCTATTAAGTTATTTAAACCACTGGCAGTACGCACGACGTCTAGTGTAGTCTACCGGCAAAATAGCCTGATGTGATTGCATCTTATACGGATGCATGTGTAAGTTTTTCTTTACAATTTTCTGACATGTTCCATAAGAAAGTCCAATCTCTTAAGAAAGGCGTTTCAAAGGTTTTGTGGGTTCATTTACCATACGTTGACGAACATCATTTATAACTTGTTCCGAACGAACAGTTGGTCTACCAGTTCGTGATTTATGACCCACAGAACCAGTCTCACGAAACACACCAACACAATTGGAAAGGCAATTATAAAAATCTTAGGGAATTACAGCTAACTCTGGAAAGTGCTCTCTAAAATCATCCAAACATGCACGTTGACTGTACACCCAAATTCCATCAATTCGCACTCCACTCCGAAAATAGGCTTCAATCATGTACGCTTTTTGCACTATATTGTAAACCATATTTGAATTTACTCGAATGTGCTATGTTTCAAACTCGACGTTCAAACTTGCTTTCAGCAATTCTAACACTTCGTCCTAGAAACTTTATGATATCACGGTACCTGTAACTTAAATACAATTTTCAAAATGTCAGTGTCAGGGTGTCAGTGTCAGTGTGTCAATCATAAGTTTAAAATAGTAGTTTCTGTCCCCCCAATTAGTCGAGTGTTAAAGTGTATTGATTTTCGGAAATTATCGACCGGGTTCACATTGATTTTCGGAAATTATCGATCGGGTTCAAACCTAGCACAGGACATTTCAAAAATAGGGAAGACACATACCGCCAGATAAAGTCGTTAAAAATGACAAGTTTGGCAAGAAACATTCCTTCTCAGGACTACCCTGATGACGGCAGTAGACGGACTGCCGAAAAGTTGGACTATCAATGTTCTACAAACGATGGAAATAGCCCAAACAACAACTCAAGTCAATAAATATAAACACACAAACTGTTTGTCATCACTTAGCAAAGTACCGTTTGACAGACTGACTTAGTAATAGACATAGCTCACGTTATCTAGCGCTATAAAACTATACTACCATTCCTTCGCGTGCCACATTCAAATTCTGGGAATTTCTGAGTAACACCTAGTATACGGGCACTCTTGTTACTATATTTAGGATATTTTATATTACCTATCTTTCACTACGTTCTCAGGGTATTGTTTTCTGTCTATTAGTTTTAATATTACAATAGTTTTTTTAAGAACTAATAAATGATGTATCTTAGTAAGCAGTCGAGATAGCCAGTTTCTTCGTTAATTTTGCATTTTGAATGGTTCCAAAACATTATTATAGCATTTAATATAAAAATATAAAAAAGATTTGGCAACGATGTGTGACGTGATTATAACATATGCTTATGATGTGCCTCGTTTGTTGTCGTAAATAGACAATAAAAATTATTTATTTATTAGCTTATTTGCTGTTATGTTTACTTAAACTTTTGATAACAGATCCAGTAGAATTTCTCTTATTTTTCAAATAGTTTAGTTTTTAAATTAACTTTGAAATTTCTAATAGAAGGAGCATATAAAACAAATTTGATTTTCAAATGGGAAAGAAACACATCAAAGTTATAAGTAGAGTTACGAATCTTGGTCCTATAACAGAGTCGAACGCCCCCACCAATATGCACATGAATGTGCATTTAAATTGATCTATCGCATTTGTTTAAATATTGCGATAATTCTTCAGTTCGGTTCGATTAAATAAAACTAACAGTAATTAAAAATAACTATATTGATAAAAGGAATAAACTAAATAACACTTAAACTTAACAGTAACTAACAATAATAATTAGAGAACGGACGCAATTTCCATAAAACGCAATCGGCAATTGGAATTGTGTATAACGTCGCTCAGTACATCCCGGCGTAATTCAATGAAGTATTTGTTTGACTTACTCGGACACCTGGTCTCGCCGCGATAACAATGGACAAGCCAGCTATTGTATTCGAAGAATATAGTGTTTTTTAAAGTGTTTTCATGAGCGTAGATAGAAGCGGGGTTTTTATAATGTATTTTATTTATTAGTTTATATTTCGTAAGATAAATAAAGTGCTGTGAGTAAGTTTCTTGATTTCATAGTTGTAACTGTTAATTACATCGTAATTTTTGTGATAGATCCTGTTTAATATCGTTTGATTGAATCTACTTCTCCCAATTATTTAGATGTAAGTGTGCATTGAATTTCGTTCAGTTTCAATAACTTACGCACACATTTTTAGTTTTCATTTATTTAAATCTAGAGCATTGTTTAAGTTACTTTTTCAGACATGATATGGAAGAATGTCGAGAACGGCATTGTAAAACAATGGCGAGTTGGATTGACGGTCATACTGATTGTATGTCCATTGTCAGTGATTCCGAAATTTATTACAAAATCCGTAAAATATCGTCAAAAATTCGTCACTTAGGATCGCAAATACATTTGAACTCTGTAAAACTTTTATGGCTGCTAATATTTCATTAAATAAACTTAGCAATCCCACTTTAAAAATATTTCTGAAAAAATATACCTACTGGTCGAAATGTTCCTGATGAATCAACTTTACGCAAATATGATGTTTCTAGGTGCTATACGAGAACAGTAGAACGCATTAGAAGCCATCTTTTAAATCAATACATATGGATAAGCGCCGACGAAACGGTGGATATGTTAGGACGCTGTGTGGTAAATGTTGTAGCTGGTGTACTACATCCAACTATTCCCTATAACTCATATGTAATAGCAACAAGTGCTATAACTAGAGTTGATGCGGAAACAGTTGCTGAAACCATTAAGGAGAATATGCAAAAAATGCTTCATTCGGACGCCACGTAGAAAGAAAAAATACTTTTATTTGTCAGTGATAGTGCTGCGTATATGTTAAAAACAGGCAGACTATTGAAGAAAACATATCCTAATATGCTGAATATTACTTATGTAGCACATGCTCTCCACAGAATCTGTGAATATATCAGAGGCACTTTTCCGGAAGTTGATAGACTTGTATCAGCTTTTAAAAAAGTTTTCAGAAAAGCACTATTGAGAGTAGCTCTTTTCAGGGAAAAATTTCAATCTCTGTCACTGCCTCCCACTCCAGTAATAACTAGATGGGGAACATGGCTGGAAGCTACTAGTTATTATGCTGAGAATTTCGATAGTCTAAAACATTTCGTAACACTGCTAAAGGAGGATGCTAGAAGTATTGGTGAGTGCAAGGAGCTCACACAAATCCCAAATTTAAAAAATCAGTTGTACTTTCTTCACGAACATTTTGGAAAATTGCCAAAACTAATCACTTATTTTGAAAATCGAAATCTCAAATTAAATGACGGATTAACCACATTAGATGTGGCTATTAATAATTTGAAAAGTATTCCAAGTGACTTCGGATGTAGCCTTCGGCAAATGTTTGAAGCAATTCTTAATAGAAAGCCAGATTTAATTACATTGTAGCAATTATGTATGGAGACAATTCCACAAAATCTAACGGCTAAATATGAAGAAATAAAAGAATATTTCCAGTATGCACCTATAACCAGTTGCGACGAAGAAAGGACGTTTTCTATTTATAAGGATGTACTTAATTCAAAGAGAACAAAATTGACAGAAGAAAACCTTGAGAAACTATTGCTAGTCAATATTAATACTCCTTTACTCAACTTGAACGACAAAATGAACAAATAAAAATGTTCCAATTATAGAAATAAAATTAAAAACTTTAAAAATACAACTTTTCAACAAATACATATGTATTTCGTAATTTTATAGATCACGACCCGTTCGTTTTCCAATTATATAAATAAAATTAAATATTTTAGAAATATAGCCTTTCGCCAGTACCGCAATGGGTGGTAAGCGTGTCCGTTCTCTAATAATAATAGTATTTATATTTTATTTATATTTATTCATTTATTCCTTCGATATTAAATACACGACGATTGCTGGTTGAATGCGTCATACTTTCTCTTGAATATATAGTCCATCGAGTTTTCTAGAATCTTCGTCTTCAAATCTATTCGGGAAAATCCTAAAACGCGCTGACGCGCACAGTTGGCGACGTCATCGTTTAGTCATTGCATGACTTACATCATAATATGCTTTCATTCTCTCGTATATATTATATAAATATAATCTCTATTTAGAAAATATATAAGGCATAAGTAGCATTTTAGTATTATATTTTTTTTACTTCGCATGTTTAAATGAGTCCGAAGCCGTCAACGAGACGTCTAGCCCAATTCTGTTGTAGGGACGAAATATCGCAACTCTAGTTATAAGTCCTTGTACTTTTTTCGAACAAGTATTTCTGATTCTAAAGTTTGGATTCATGAGTTAAATACAAGTATGTAACAATTTTTGAGATTTTAAAATTAATAGAACGACGGTAGATGAAATTTTTCCGAGGCTATATGTCGGCAATAATAAATTCTATAACTACATACATATTTGAATTGAAGTAAGGATGGAGTTGAATTTTTTAAATATGGTAGAAATCTTATTAGTATTAGTGTACAGAGAATTTAAAAACACTAATAAAAGACATAAAAGTAACGATTGGTAACGATATTTGAGGTACGGAGGAATAATGCATTTTTCTTATTTTAATTATTTTAAAGTTTTAATTTATTCTTATTTAATTAATTAATTAATTTTAATTCTTTGCCATATTTAATTGATACATGAAAATTCTATATTAATATCTGTCACAGTCGGAGCTTAATTATACCCCAAAATAGACATTGTTTGATTGAAATAATTATGTGGGGAGATTTTTGTATAGTCATGAAAAAACTAAGTGACCATGGTTTTGCTGTCAAACAGCTGTCACATTTATACTGCCCAGGTTTGTCCAAATCCAGAGAGTTTTGCTGTTTTTACGCTTTATT
The DNA here is from genome assembly GCA_935421215.2 of Melolontha melolontha. Classification (NCBI taxonomy): domain Eukaryota; kingdom Metazoa; phylum Arthropoda; class Insecta; order Coleoptera; family Scarabaeidae; genus Melolontha; species Melolontha melolontha. The sequence continues at coordinate 49,565,207 of OW285242.1, forward strand.
GAACCAACAATGAGCGAAATTCAGTTAGAACATTCACTCGTGGACAAAAAATTCCGGACACTGAAGTAAATGTCTGTTGTGGAATTGTTATCAGAAGAATATTCATGAGAGAATGGTAGCAGTGTCTGGAGAAAATAGCCCGTCCTATTTCCAAGTCAAATTTTGGTGTAAGTAGTTCAAATGGGACAGAGAATCCATTCATGACGACCCAAAGTGTGAAAGACCTCTGGAAGTAGAAACTGAAGAAATTATCAACAAAGTTGAAAATTTGGTGTTGACTAGTAAAAGTTTCAGTTATTGCTAGAGAAATAGGAATATCAGAAACGAGTGTTTTAAAATTCTACACGAAGATTTGGGAATGAGCAAAGTGTCGGCACGATTGATTCCCAGACGACCTAGACGACAAATTTGTGAAGAGACTTTGAGTGTTTTATCACAAGATGAAGACTTCTTAAATAGAATTGTAACTGGATGAAATTATGGTACACCATTGGGACACTCCCACGAAACAAGAGTCCATCCACTGGGTTCATAAGAACTCTGCACCGCCCAAGAAGGCAAAAACGGAATTTTTTGCGGAAAAAGTATAAAAAAGGCCATAGTTTTCTGGGACGCAGGACTTCTCTTAATTGAGTATATTTTAAAAGGGACTGCGATAACGGGAAATGTCTACAAAGACACAATTAAGAATTTGAACATGGCTATATGCGAAAAAAATCCCACGATTTTGCTCAGAAAACTCTGCTTTTGCATGACAACTGCAGGGTATATACGGCACGAATTGTTTCAGCAGTAATCAATGAATGCGGCTTTGAGAAATTACACCGTCCACCCTACAGTCCCTACCTCGCCCTCTGTGACTATTATCTCTTTCCAAAACTAAAAAAAGATTTGAGAGGGCGTCGATTTTTATCGAATGACGTTGTGGAAAAAGAATTTTTTTTTGTAGGCATGGCGTTATTAAAGAAACGTTAGAATAAGTGTGTTAGTGTTAATGGTTCTTACGTTGAAAAATAATTTTTGTTTTGTTTTCTAACTCATTTCTTTCATAGCTAGGTAGATAACATAAAAAACTCTTTCCCCTCGTATACCCTCGTATAAAATTTTGATTCAAATACATTTGAATCGGTGAGATCAGAAATATCATCAGGTATTGGTAACTTTCCAATAGGGAGAAAAACCTTTTTATACGCGTCCTAATTAACGGTTTTAGTTTGTTTGTAGCTGAAGTATATTCTTACCCACATGCGCAACAATATTCGTAAAAGTTTCGTAGAGTTGACATTAAAACAATAGCGATATAGTAAAAACAAGAACATATATTGAAGTTGTTTCTGCCGCCAATGTACTTCAATAACACAAATTAGTGTATAGCATGAACGAAACTTTTATTTCATAACTAAAGAAACTACAAAATAACGAAATTAACACAAAATAAAAAAGAAAAAACCACTAAAAAAGATCATCCTCCACTTCTTCGTCCATTTCAACGGCTGGTCATTGTAGTATTTGTTCTTAAAAATCGTTATACTCATCTTCAACGAACGTCTGAAGATGTGTGATGTTGAGAAGTTTTTTTTTTGTATAGGCACCTTTAGGTCAGGATATGCCTTTTCAGTAGGTAAACAGATATGTTGAACGGTTCGAGGTTTTAGAAGATTAAAAGAGTGTCTAGAAAGTCAATCAATGAATTCATGAGTCACAACAGTTCCCCTGTTGGCAGAATTATATTCAAAAGCCATAAATTCTGCCGTTGAAAAGGCTCTTTTCATAAATTTTGGTACTTCTTTTCCGAGGATTCTGTGGAGAGACAAGACCTTTTGTAAAATTTGGTCCACCATGAAGAGAAATCTAAAACTTCTTCGGAACCCTAATAATTTCTTTATATTGATTTGGTATATAGATACGGTCATATTTCCTTAGCTTCCTTTTAATGGTACCAAAACTGCGGTCATTGGAAAGAAAAGAATGCCCTCTTATGGGAAAATAGTGCACAATTTCATCAAATCGGTCAGCATCCACAAGAGCTAAACAAAAGCGTATCACTGTATTGTTTTTGTTTTGCCCAGAGCAACCATCAGAAAAAAGGTATAACTTACGAACAGTGTTGATGACTGAAGTATCAATGAACTTTTTTAGCATCGAGCACACTTCATTCGCTCCTGTTTTCGCTTTACCTTCATGGTATAGGTATAATTTAGTACTGCCGGTTTTTAAATTGTGTATCCCAAAACAATACAACCAGAGCTGTTTTAAATAGAAGATATCTTAGACTGGAATGTTAGGCATAGGCATGTTTTGCATAAAGCCAAAACATATGCCTATAGTGTCGTCTTCCTTTTTGTAAATATCACTAATTTGCTGGATTTTTGAATAAAACGTCCTCGCGCGTTTTTTGTGTACAATTTCTTCGGCAACTGCTGTACGTTCGGCTGCTTCTCCTAGAGAGGGATTTTTAATTTTGACTAATAACTCTTCGCATTTAATACAGGTGTCCACCTGAGGCCGCCTAAATCGTAAACAGAAGTTTTCTTTAAAATATTTTACGTAAAACGCATACTTTACTAGTATGTTAGGATTTTGTTTAATAAACATAGAGTGCATTAATTTGACATCTAGCCTAGCATCCAGATATTCGGTTTTTTTTCCTGAATAATGTGTACTTTTTCGCGGAAAGGCTTCAATGTGTGTGTGTGAACTTTTCGACATATATCACCAGACACAGCATTACCTGATGAAACAAATACCTCAGTAAAAAATAAATGTTACTGTTATTACTACTACTACCTTTTGGATTTGTTACTTTTTTATCATATGCGATTTGTCCTGTTAATAGAAGATCACACAAACGTCGGATTCGACCTTCTCTAACGCCATGTAAAGATATAAATTGCACTTTGCACACTTTTATTTTAACAGAATCTTTCAAAGCAAAATACTTGAAACTACTACTTCTTCTTTTTGGATTGTCTTTTCTAGGTCTGTGTGTTATTACTTGGCTTTTTTCAATAAATTGTTACAAGAAAATATCTTGCTCATTTTTAGTATTGAAGCTGTTAATAAATATTAATACATTTCGTCTGTCTTCTGGCCCAAATTTATCGAAACACTTTATTAGACAATTACAGTCTGGACCGGTTTTACGCGATTCAATATTCTTTCCTTTTCAATTGGTGTATAGAATTCTCTTTACTTTAGACTGTCGAATTATGTTTCGTTTGTGTTTCTCAGGTTTTCTTTTTCGTTTCTTTCCCTTTATTTCGGCCACGCATCTAAATCACTGTCACTTGACATGTTTAAAAGGCTATAAAGTTACTCACTTTAAAATACCAGAAGACTGTTAGCTCTGGACATAAACAGGTAACAACATGAATGATAACCAAAAAAACAGAATTGAATCAGTAGCGCGCTCTAGTGACAAATCGGTCAATGAGCGCAGAAACAACATAAGTCGTCGACTTAAGTTGTTTCTGCGCCCACTGTATAATTCAACATGTAATTTTTGCAGTGAAAAGGTATAGGACTTGTGTTATTTCAGCAGTCAATACGTAGCCTTATAGCTAAAGTATCAAATTATGATGTTAAATGATTTTCTCTAAAATATTGACTTATGATATTTCTGATCTCAACGATTCATTTATGTTTTCCATATAGGTATACCGATAGGTCCAGCCCGCAACGGGCCATACGGAACAATATACGTATGGAACGTAATGCGATGTGGCAACGTATGTACGACGCCACTCCGCGTGCGCATACATAAGTCCGATGATCGAGAGCAATAGATTGCCCGTCATTCGTATCTAGCTGTGCAAATGTAAAGGTTGCAAGTTCAACTGTTTAGAATTTTCGAGACAATAACCCCTAGAAATCTCGAGGGAGTGAGGCGGGAGTTTTACAATAGGCTCGGCTATTGTTTGGGGAGAGAGGGCGGTATTTTCGAATCCTATATTTAGTGACTTTCTTAGAATTAAAATTTATTCTGCAGAATTATTGATTTTTTTACTTTTATCTTTTAGAAAACGTTATTGTTTTTTTATTACTTAAAATTACTTTTCCGTAGCAGCTAAGAATACAATAATAATAACTTGGAGATATAACGACCTTTTTATATCTGAAACAAATGGGCAAATTACGTATACAGAACGAATATGCAAACGATTATATCCTTGCGCAGTTTAAGTCTTACTAAATTCATAACTCTGCAATGTATGGTAATGTAAGCTATTGCGCGTAGAGGGGATTAGCTGTTGCCACTTATTGCTCGGTATGGCCCGTTGAGAGCTGGTCCTATCGGTATATATATATATATATATATATATATATATATATATGGTAAACCTAATCAGTAGGCGATTAAAGGTCTGTATATTACTTCAAAATATATGTATTTAAAAAACTCTACATGTTTCGGCTGTATACGCCTTTTTCAAGAGAATACAAAATATGAATGACAGGATATAAATGTCAAGTCATTTGACATTTATATCCTGTCATTCATATTTTGTATTCTCTTGAAAAAGGCGTATACAGCCGAAACATGTAGAGTTTTTTAAATACATACATTTTGAAGTAATATACAGACCTTTAATCGCCTACTGATTAGGTTTACCATATCATACCAAGGTCACGAAGTTATTATATTTATATATATATATATATATATATATAGGTAAACTTAATAAGTCGGCGATTTAAGGTCTGGTTTATTACTTCAAAGTATATATATTTAAAACAACCCTACATGTTTCGGCAATGATGCCTTTGTCAAGGATATAAAAAATATATATATTTAATAATATAATAAACCAGACCTTTAATCGCCGACTTATTAAGTTTACCTTATCATGCCAAGGTCACGAAAATATTATATTTATATATATAGGTATATAAGTATATATGTATATTCTATTTTTTAATGTTGAAGATTATTTTGTACTTAATCAAATGTTCTTACCTGCCAACTTGGATGAGCTTTCCTATAATACAAAAAATTCTCCCTAATCCAGTGGTAAATTGCACTCAAGGTCATTTTATTTCCATTCTTACCCATTGCCATGCATATCAAAGTTGCATAGGAAAATGGTGGCTTCTTATCTCCATTCTTTTTATAGTAATTAATATTTATGGTGAGATCTTCTTGACTAGAATTTTGTGGCTTTTTCTTGGGCTTCGGTGATACCGGTGGCGTAGGCAGATTAGGTACCGCCATTATGTTTGTAATATTGTGTAACCAGTTTAGGCTGGTCAAATCAGTCTCAGATACGTTATCGTCTTCACTTTGTGGACTAGGCATGGATATATTCGAATTACCGTCATTTTTTGCGTTCAGTTGGTGATTCGCGGATTCAGCATTGTTAAATTTTTCTGGTATAAGTTCGTCATCTTCGGAAACTTCGAAATTTTGAGTATCCTCTAACATTGTATATGGTACTTGTTCTTCATACAGATTTGGCTGTATATCTAAGAAGCTAGTGTTCAAATTACTGCTGTCTATATTTAAAATGCCTTCGTTTACTATATATTCAGTATTAATGACACCATCTGCATTCTCATACTGAATCTTAACAATCTGATTTTCTGGTATACTTATTAAGTTGCTCGTATCAACTTCTATACAGTTTTGAATGTCGTTTAAGTAATCGTTTTCAATTTGGTCGATGCAAACTTCTTGTTCTACTACAGACATATTACCTACGTTCAAGTCCTTTTCCAATTCTTCCGATGCCATCTCATTTTTGATATGACCTTTTTCTATTATTTGCAGGTGAGATATGTCAAATTGAGCTTCCATTTTCTCGTCTATATTACATTTCATCTTTGCCTTTAAGTTTCTTGCTTGAGTTTCGATGGTCTTTAATACTTTTTTGAAATGAGCCGTTTAATTTTGAGCAAAATTAGAATTGCTAAGTTCATCATGGACAATCTGAAAAAAAAAAAATAACATTGATTGAACAAATTCATCTAAAGATAATACAAATATTGTAAAATAAAGGAATATTGCATTAATAAGTTTAAATTTCCTTCAGTAATTGCAATCATTAAGAGTTTCTATGAGGAAACAGATTATTGTTGGTATTAGGAGAAAAGCAACGCAAGAATTTAAGATATATAAGGTATTAGTCGATCTCTCATTATTTATCACATTTATGGACGACCAAACCTAAACCTATATTTATAAATTAATTTCTGTATTCTGATGATCTGAACTTTCTTGAAAATAGTAAGTCAGAATGAAAAAGCAACGCTGAAGTATGAATTGAAGTTCTAAAAGACCAAACCCCAACTATTATTATAAAATTGGCAGGAATAATAAATGTGGGATGATAACCAGTAAAGATGAAGATAATTATGTAAAAATGGACTCTTATATTATCTTATAAATAATAAATGGTTTGTTAAGTATACTAAATAAGAAATTCTGCATCATTCGATAAATCTGGTTCTGCGTGCCAATCCCTTTATTTTCTTATGTGTTTCCAAAATACTATAGAGATCCTAATGTTTCTAAGGCTTTGTATTTCGTCTGTGTTATGAGCGAACTGGAATACACTGACATTGTATGGTATCTCATTTATGCTTTCCAAGGCACTTATCTCACAAGATAGATGGAGTGTTTCACCCATCATAACTAGTCAGGCTGAATTACTTCGCGGCACAAAATGCCTTCACTTGTAATGGAATGTTTACTATCTAACCCTGTATAATTTTATTTTAAGTCAATATACGAGGTGCATTCAAGTTCTAAGGTCTCCGATTTTTTTTCTAACTAACTACTCACCCGAAAACTATGAAACTGGTGTTACTTCTCGACGTAATCTCCCTGCAGACGTACACATTTTTGACAACGTCGACCCCATGATTCCATGGCCGCGGCGAAGGCTTCTTTAAGAGTCTGTTTCGATCACTGGAAAATCTCTGAAGCAATAGCAGCACGGCTGGTGAATGTGCGGCCACGGACAGTGTCTTTCATTGTTGGAAACAGCCAAAAGTCACTAAGAGCCAGGTCAGGTGAGTAGGGAGCATGAGAAATCACTTCAAAGATGTTTTCACGAAGAAACTGTTGCGTAACGTTAGCCCGATGTGCGGGTGCGTTGTCTTGGTGAAACAGCACACGCGCAGCCTTTCCCGGACGTTTTTGTTGCAGTGCAGGAAGGAACTTGTTCTTCAAAACATTTTCGTAGGATACACCTGTCACCGTAGTGCCCTTTGGAACACAATGGGTAAGGATTACGCCCTCACTGTCCCAGAACATGGACACCATAATTTTTTCAGCACTGGCGGTTACCCGAAATTTCTTTGGTGGCGAAGAATCTGTGTGCTTCCATTGAGCTGACTGGCGCTTTGTTTCTGGATTGAAAAATGGTATCCACGTCTCATCCATTGCCACAATCGACAAAAAGAAAGTCCCATTCATGCGTTGGTTGCGCGTCAACATTGCTTGGCAATATGCCACACGAGCAGCCTTGTGGTCGTCCGTCAGCATTCGTGGCACCCACCTGGAGGACACTTTTCGCATTTTCAGGTCGTCATGCAGGATTGTGTGCACAGAACCCACGGAAATGCTAAGACTGGAGGCGATCTGTTCAATTGTCATTTGGCGATCCCCCAAAACAAGTCTCTCCACTTTCTCGATCATGTCGTCAGACCGGCTTGTGCGAGCACGAGGTTGTTTCGGTTTGTTGTCACACGATGTTCTGCCTTCATTAAACTGTCGCACCCACGAACGCACTTTCGACACATCCATAACTCCATCACCACATGTCTCCTTCAACTGTCGATGAATTTCAATTGGTGTCACACCACGCAAATTCAGAAAACGAATGATTGCACGCTGTTCAAGTAAGGAAAACGTAGCCATTTTAAGTATCTAAAACAGTTCTCATTCTCGACGCTGCCGCTACAATTCCATCTGCCGTACAGTGCTGCCATCTCTGTAACGTATTGACAACGAACGCACGCTCATTTTAAAACAATGCACATGCTTCTATCTCTTTCCAGTTTGGATAAAAAAAATCGGAGGCCTTAGAACTTGAATGCACCTCGTATTAGATAGAATGCTAATTATTGCGCTCTTTGTGGTATGTATATAAGCTCATTGTATATGTATTACTTAGAAATATATTGCTTTGAAATGTGTCGAATTCGACACATTCAATTCGAATGAATTCTTCGCGTGCCCGATAATGTAGCTTCCGAACATTATTTATGTATGTCATATGAGTCGTACATTAATATCGTTGATGCTGCAGGAATACGTCTGAGTATGCTTAGGTGATTTTTTAGTAGATTTAAGAGATTTTGTTTGCAATTAGTGGAGATAGAGGAATTGCCAATGGACCACCGTAGCGAACGGCCCTATAATACAAAGGGACAACGGACCACCATAAGTAGTAGTCCGAATATTAAGCAGCGGACCGCCTAGAAGAGCGGTCCTAAAATACTTGCATAGACTATAGTAAGTTCGGTCTGCACTAAAAAGTAAAATTCGTACACGGGCAAAAGAAAGTCTACGAAAGAAACGTTGGCTTCCGTGTTTAATAGGCTATCATACAAAATATAACGCGTACATTAATCCCGGTGCGTGTAACTGTACCTAAAGCGTTGACATTTCTAAGTGTATGAGCTAATCAAAATAAATGTGTTAAAGTTTTTAAAAATTACGAATCAACAAGTGAAGTTTATACAAGCTGTCCCGTATGGTTATGTTCAAATTTTAGGAGTGTAAAGTAGACTTCATTTCAAGTAACAAAAACGCAAAACTTGTATATCCATTTTTATTTGTTTCAAAGTTACAGATCTATGAATGTGATTGTCAGATCATGAAAAAAAATGTAATCCTAAAGTTAATAAAAACTGATTTTATTTAAAAAAAGTTCAATTAATAATATTTTCGAAGTGTACACCTCCTTGTTGAATGCAGGCTTGTGCCCGTAAGCCAACAGAAGAAGTACTTATCCGAATTTCATATTTGTTTTGTCGGATTTGCTCGGCAGCCAGGTGAATACGATTCAACAACTCTTCTCTTGTGTTCTAGACTAAATTTTTCATGTACCCCCATAAATAAAAGTCAAGGGGATTAAGATCGGGTGATCTGGGTGGCCATGCAACAGGACCACCTCGACCAATCCATCTTGGATAATTGATGTTAACCTAATTTCGGACAGCAATTCCAAAATGTGGTAGTGCCCCATCCATGTGAATCCACATGTCTCGTCGAACATTCAGTGGGACATCCTCTAAAAGACCTGGCAGTTCGTCAACAAGAAATTGAAGGTAATTGTCCGCATTTAACCTCCCAGTAAGAGCGACAGGACCAACCAACAAGTCATCGATTAGGGCCGCCCAAACGTTAATAGAAAATTCATGTTAAAATTTAAATGGGCGTATAGCTTTGGGATTTTCTGATGACCACCTGTGCAGGTTTCTCAGATTTGTAACACCACTTCTCGTGAACGTAGATTCATCTGTCCAGAGGACTGTTCTGCAGAAATTAAAATGAAGCCGTGGCTGTCTTAATATCCAGGTAGAATAAACTAGACGAGCATAGTGGTCTGCCTCAAGCAAACCGTGTCCCCTGCGATAGTGATATGGATATAAACCCTCACGTTTTAAAATTCGCCA